>CM029126.1:2722500-3425000 GCA_016859345.1 Istiophorus platypterus | reverse complement strand
GCGAGGCGATTTCACTTCGAACCTTAGCTTCTCAATGAATGTTTTGGGGTCAGTCCCGTATGAACTTGGCCTTGTAACGATCCGCGTCCAGCCGAACTTCGTCAGGTAATGAATGGTGATGGCCGTCGCCCGGTTCTGTTGAGGTCAGCCACGCGAGCCGCCGCCGTGGGGCCTCGGACGCCTTTTCGACCCCGTTGCTTTTCATTCGTGCTGCTTTTCTTCTTTGAGTTGACAAGGCAGGAAAAAAAAATTATAAATAAAAAAAAATAATAGGAACATTTCCTGGGGCAGAACCGTCACAATAAAAGGCGGAATTATTTAACCCGTTGCGGTCAACGTCCCACATTCCAACCTGCTGCCTGAACGAGGAGGATGTGCCGCTATTCTGCGTCATTTCTTGCGGTTTGAAACGACTGTGAGAAAAAATAATCAGCTGTGGCAAAAATAGGTCTATATATAAATCCCCATGTCTGCTACCCCCCCCCCCAAGCCTTCGCCCCTTCTTTGGCAGGCTACACAGGCTGTAGTAGTGGAGGTAACTTATTTACTATTTTGTAACACAAAAAAGCGCAAGACTTTGTACTAATTTTCAAATAAAGAGGCTTTGATACCACACAGTCGTCTGTCTACTGGATTTATTTAATATTTTTTTACAATGAATGATTAGTGACTTTTTTCCAGAGGGACTTTTTTTGGTAATAGTCTAACTTTATTTAAGATATTTACAGTGTTACAGATGAAGAAAAAAATTTAACTTGTTAAGACGTGCTGATTTGTATGCCGCTCTGTGTTACCATGACAACTGAGCTACACGCACTGATTAGAGAGGGGTGGGGGGGGGTGCGTCCTAAAAACAGCTCCGGCCTGCACCTTGCTTCCAACCACACATCTGTCATTAAAATGATCACAGAGCAGACCGACACAGTAACTACCCCGATGAGGCTTTGATAATGGAGTGCATGCATGGTGTAGGGGGAGGAGGGGGAGAAGGGGAAGGAGGGGGAGAAGGGGGGGGGGGTAAATCTGGTGCTGGAAGCTGGAAGCGCATAACAGGTTCCTTCCATCACAGACATGTAAAGAAAAGCAGCAAAAAGCGAACAGAAGGAATGAACGGACACAGACAAGTGCATAGTGATCTGGTCCCAGAAGCCACCGGTGATGGGTGAGGGTGGGGGCACGTGTGTTTGTGTGTCAGGTATCACACCCCTAAAGCCTTGGAAATAAACTGAACCCCCCCCCCAACCCGTCTGCCACCAGGCACATCGTGGTAATCCACACCGCTGACATGTCTCCAACACTCCCAGGATTCAGGGGGTTTTTTAAATCTTAAAAGCAGGATTAGAAAAGAACTACAGTGCCCCCCCCCCCGAAAAAAAAGAAGCCAGGCGGTCGAGCGAGAGAAAGCCAGCAATCTGCGGACCCCAGTCTCAGCGCTTGTTGAGGCTCCAGAGGGGGTCCAGGCTACTGAGTGGGTCGTCCCCCTCCTCCCCCCGGGTCCCATGGAGACCCTGACCCTCTGCTGGCTGCAGGAAACTCTGCTTGGTCACCCGCTGCTTCCCCCGGCCCCCCCCCTCCATGGAGAAGGCCTCCGGCGTCAGCGAAGCCAGCAGCTGCAGGGACGACGGGGCTGGAGCGGAGGTGGCAGAGGGGGGAGGCGGGCTAGTGCTGGGCGAGGCCTCTGGGACCGGCTGGTGGTTGGCTGCCGGAGGGGAGGGGGAGACGGCGTCCAGGCCGTTGGGCGGGGGCGGAGAGTGGGTAGGGGGGGGGAGCGGCGGGCTGAAGGAGGAAGGGGGCTGGGCCTCTGTCAGGAGATCGGGGTCCCGGAACCGCTGGATGTCGCCCAGAGCATCGAGGTCTGGCCCCAGGACGATGTCCTGCTGGGACTCCGGCCTGGAGTAAGGCTGCAGAGAGGAGACAGATGTTCAGATTAAAAAAAAAAAGAAGAAAAGACACTGGTGGAAATGAAAGAGCCTCCATCTACTGAAGAGACAGAAATACCTCGTGGGACCAGAACTTGTCGAATTCCTTCGGAACAATCAGGTTTGCAAAATGTAAACAAACAACAACATTAAAGCTCAGATGAAAGCAACATACTGGAGGGAACAAGGTCCAAAGACTAGAGGAACAATCATCTTTCTACTCTATTCTTCTACCTCTTCTCCAATGATGGACATTTCCATATGTGTGTAAATAATAAAATTAAAGCGTCAGTTCACACAAATTACAAAAAAAAAAACATTTAGATCTCATGCTGATGGTTCTGGTTAATTTGACCAGGTTTGAGATTTCTGCTTCCAAAAATCTGCAGTATAATGAAATTTTGTTGTTGCTCACAGCATTTGAATATGCATGTTTTGATATGGTTATGGTTCTGGTATGATATGGTTAATATTTTTTTTTTTTAAATAAAAACAAAAGATTAATGCTCCACAAAATTCCACAAAACAGCAACATCTCTCGACAGAAACCGTGTGCCGAGCTACTCAAGTTTATAAATCACAGTCATCAGGAAATATTTCTTCATCATAAGGTATAAGATAAAGTGATGTCTTAGACCTCATTATTCAAAGGGATGTCAGTGTTTCTTTAGAGAAATGTTACTGTTGAATTCTGAATGAAAATTTTTAACAGAAGCCGTCACTGATGTTATAAGTGACACACTTTTCCAGCTATGTCAAAATGTCCATTGAGAGAAAAGTCAGCGCTGTGCAAGTTTAGAGATGCACATGTTTATATATATTTATATAATATAACAAACCACAACCAGGAACTTTCCTACTTCAATTACTTTTCAAGCAGAAAAACTAAAAACATTTACTGGTCCCAGATTCTTAAATGAGAGTATTTTCTTCCTATTTTTTATCATCGTGAATGGGACAGAAAACCTCTGGAGTCTGGACTGTTGCCAAGACAATGGGAGCAATTTTAATATGTTCCTTTGAGTGATTTTCACAACTGTCCTACATTTTATGGGACAAACAATCAATCGAATAAACAGGAAAATAGTCAATGTGAGCTGATAATGAAATAAATCAATAGTTCCTGCCCTTTCGTTTACCTGTCACTGTGTTTAATACATACATTAATACATGCAAGTGTGTGAGCACACGATACCTCTGAACTTTTCAAAACTGACGAGGATCACCTGAACACAACATTGAACAATGAACTACCCTGCAATGGATTATGGGACACTGAGGGTCAGTTAACTTCTCAAGCTACAATTTCTGTCAAGCTATCAAAAGCACTAGTTTGTTTCATCTGCGGGACTCGGGGGGCTGTGGTGAGTCCCTAACCTCCAAGGCCACATTATGTATTTAGCCGTCCAGAGAACCAGGCTCGGGTTCTGGACCGGGGGGACCAACAAACCTTGGCGGCTGCGGAGTTGGCGTTCTTGGTGCAGGGGGCGGTGGTGACGCCGTGGCGCTGCAGGACGTGCTCGGCGTGCTTCAACACGGCCTCGAAGCAGAACTTCAGGTGGAGCTGCAGACGAGAAACAGAGGATGAAGTTAAGGTGAAGCTTCTGTTATATGAAAATCCTTTTCACCTTGAGGTTCTGTGACAAAACTTTAATTTTCAAAATTACTTTTCCTATCGTGTTGGAATCAGTGTAGCCGGGACATCTTTAGAAAGAAAAACATTTGAAGTATACATGAGGTGAAAATTAAAAATGTAAATGAGTGCGCGCCTCATGAGCCACCAGGAGGAAATTAAGGTCTAAGGACTCTGCAGTGTGATTTCATGTTGAATTAAATGTGGGTTATGAAATCCTCAGCATTCACACCACTATCACTTGTTGCCATCTGGGGTCATAATGTGAGAAACTGTCTAATGAAGTCTCTAAACCTCAGACGCGCAGCGAATGCTAATCGCACATGGACGCCAGAACCAACCTTCTCCTGCAGCATGTTCTTCCTCTGCTGCCTCATCTTCTTCACCAGCAGCGGCAGGTCTGGGATCCCTTTCCCGGCCTCCAGCTCCTGCAGCGCCGCGTAAAGGAGGCAGAAGGCGCCGGTGCGTCCGACACCCGAGCTGGGGCGGAAAACGAAAACAGGCCGGTTAACAAACGTTTCCCCATCGCATCGCTGAGGAGTTTCAATAAAACTATTTCAACTCAATTCAATTTCAATAGTATTTATATAGTGGCAAATCATAACAGAGGTCATCTCAGGGCATTTTACATATTTAGCAGATCTAGATATTTACAGAGACTCAATACTGCCCAATATTAGAAAATCAAATATAAAATGAATAAATAAATAGTAAAACAATAAAATAAAATATCAAGCAACAAATCCACTTGTGCAGTGAGATTTTTCCATCTGTAGTGATCAAATGATAATTAATAAAACTGTAAAACTACACAAGTTGTGTCCTTGTTAAGCTTTTGTAACAAAAAAAAAAAAAAATCAACCTGATGTCCGGCTCTTACAAAAGCTTATCTGCAAAGTGCATGTCGCTCAGAAAATAACAACTGGAAAAACTGTGCCTTCTTTGACAAAGGAGCAAATGTTACGTGTGCATGCAGGTCTTCATCATTTTTGCTCTTTTCAAGAATTTTTATTCTAGCGTGCCTGTTTAATTTAATTTAATGTTTCTGTGGCATGTTTAGTTTTATTTGCATTATGTTTTTAAGTTGCTGTTTACAGTTACTCTCAATGAAGCTTTTACTGTTTTTTTTTCAATTGCTAAATCAAATACATTAGTTAATTTAAAAAAATGTAATAATTAAAATAACAAAACATACATACACTTCTTAAACTGATCTGCAATTTTCAGGGAATATTTACTCCTAAACTTGAGATTCCCATCAATTGTGATACGCCTGTCAACATTCTCTTAAATCCCTTTTGTGGAACAGGCCAAAGCGCCAATCTCTCATAGAGACCAGATACAAATTTAAACATACTGTAAATCCAGAAATTCCCCATCTGCTCCTATCGAAGTTTGCAGAGTAAACCAAACAGCTACTTGGACGGAGGACATCAATTGGCTTCAAGCCTCTATTTGGGATGGATACAGTGACAAATTTGAACACACACACTCACCTGCAGTGCACCACAACAGGTGTGTGTAAGGGCCTCTGGTGGAAGTAGTGTCCGTGAACCTCCTGGATGAATCGCAGCAGGTTGCTCTTGCTGTCGGGGAGACCCCTGATGATACGCATGGAGAGATGATGACCCTCCCTCAGCCAGAAGACACACTTAAATCTCCCAACACTTTACACATGATCAGCATCATTTGTTCCTTCAGAGAAACTAGTTCATATTTCAAAGTAAGAAGCGACGACTTACAGCTCCGGCCAGGAGATGAACTGGAGATGGACCACAGTGCGCTTCAGGCTCTGGTCGCGGTACTGCAGGCTGATCATGCGCTCCACGTGAGTCGGCGTGGTCTTCTGTGTGGTAAGGCCGAGCGTTATCGGCCCCTGAGAGAGCTGCTGGCCGCGCTCCGTGGGGAAGTAGCGCAGAACTTTTCCCTGGGGGAGAACGAGAAGACGCTGAAAACGCAGTTGGGGGCAACGAAACAGGCAGATTACAAGCAAACTTGGTACCATAAATTTCTTAGTACTCAGTACTTGGTACCTTTTCCAGCTCCTGCTCTGAAACCAGCATGACAATCAGTGACACCTTCTGCTCATACACCATCAGCCAAAAGTCTGCCGCCGTGCCGGTGAGCGGAGCCTGTGTGGCAATAAGGCGTGGGCAGTACGGCGACAGGTCTTCCACATAGCTGGCGTTGATGTAGTCATCTTTGCCAGACTGCAGTACCACACGGTTGAGGTCATAGGGCATGACATCCTGGTGACGGTTCTTCATGGTGTAGCAGCGGGCGATGGCGATGGAGAGCTGGCGGGCGTCCTTCTCCTGCTGGTCCTGGAGCTCTTTCCAGCGTGCATCTAGCACCGAGAGGCCCCCCTCGGTCTCTGAGGGGTGCTCCAGGGAATCTACCTGGGCTCTGAAGCGTTCCAGTTCACTGTGAAGTCGGGCGACACGCTCTGGAGCCTGGTATGGGTCGCCTTGGATCAGGAGAACCCCCTGGGAGCTCTTCCGTCGACGCTCCCCATCCTGCGGGTCGGCTTTGGTGGGCTGGAGGACGTTGGTGGGGGCCTTGGTGCCTCCAGGTTGGCTCTCTGGACTTGACGAAAGGAGATCATCTGTGCTTGAGTTCTGGCGTTGAAAAAGTGATGTGGAGGGAGAGATGGCAGAGGGAGAGGGAACGGTGGGTGGGGCTGTGCTTCCAGGGGTGGGGGCTGGTGTGGGTCTCTGCTGGGGGTTCAGACCCAGAGAGGCAGGACCTGGGGAGGGAGCTGGAGAGGGGGAAGGGGAAGGGGAAGGAGGGACAGTGTTGGGTGGTTGAGCTGCTGAAGGACCTCCAGGAGTGGGCTGGACCATGTGCTGACCTGGGGGAACATGTGGGCCATGTGGGCCCATGGCAGCGGGTTGAGTTGGGGCACTTGGAGGTACATTAGGTCCTGGGGCTGAAGGGTACATAGTAGAAGGCTGTGGGTGGGTCATGGGAAGAGGGGCCTGAGGTTGCTGGGGAGCTGCAGGCTGTGGTGCCAGGGGCTGCTGAGGCATCATTGGGGCCCCCCCTGGGTAACACACTCCACCAGAATGAGGGGGCTGAGCCTGAGGTTGGCTGGGCATCCGCATGGGCTGCTGGGGCATGTTTGGTATAGGAGGCTGTGCAGGGTGGGGGTGATGCTGTTGGTGTAGTGCATTGGTGGCCATCTGGGGCATAGGGCCCCTTGGCATGTTGGCCTGAGGACCAGGGACCATATGAGGTTGTGAGGCAGGAGGCACCTGTGGGTGCAGGGAAGGGCGAATTGGCTGGCTGGTGGGGGGCATGTAGTTCTGTGAGACTGGCGGCATTGCCTGACTTGTGGGGGGCATCTGCACTCTGGGACCACCTGGAATCTGCATTTGTGGGTGGGGCAGAATCTGCTGGGCATTGGGGAGCATTGTGATTTGTTGCTGTTGTGGCAACATATGTTGATGGGGGAGTCCAGGGGGCATCTGTTGGTTGGGATGGGGCAAATAGGGCTGAGATACAGGGGGTGCTGGCTGAGAAGTTGGAGGTATTTGCGGGTGTGCAGACTGAGGGGGCATCTGGGCCTGAGGTGGCCTTGGCATTGAGCCCGGCATCATCTGAGGGTGCTGCTGTGGTACAAAGCCCTGTGAAGTCTGATAGCCTTGGGGTATCCGAGGCTGGGGCTGAAAACCATTTTGCTGATGGGGCGGCAGCTGACCTGGGAATGCCTGCTGGTACTGGGGAGGAACAACAGGCTGCAGGGGCATATATCCATGTGGGTAGGCTTGCTGAGTGCTGGGAATAGCCCTTGGTCCAGGCTGGTACCCCTGAGGCAATGGTTGCCCAACAGGCTGGGGGTACTGCTGGGGATGCTTCTGCTGCTGCGGCTGGGCTGCAGGAATTTGGCCATGGCCTCGAATGGGCATCCCTGGTTGGTGCATAAACTGGGGATAAGCCCCCATCTGTGGCGACACAGTGTAGCCAGCTGAGGCTGCAGGGGGGACAGGATGGTGTGGTGTAGGGGCGTAGCTTGGGATGGGGGCCTGGATGCTGTCCACAGTTGTGGTCGAGGGCCGGACTGGTGTAGGGGCAACAGGACCGGGTTGTGGAGCTTGAGGAGGGGTTGGTCGATAACCTGGCACTGCTGCCTGGGTTGGCATTTGCGGTGGCACCTGCGGAGTCATCTGAGGGAGGGACCCACATGGCAAGGGCCCCTGTGTCCCCAAAGCCCCAGAAGTAGGAAACTGAGCTATCCGCGCCAAAAGTTCTGGAGGTGGCAGGTTGGCAGGAAAGCGAGGAAGACCAGCAGCTGGAGCCCCAGGCCAAGGCAGAGAGCTGCTGCCGCCCAAGTTAACACCGGGGGGGATGAAGGCTTCAGGGGCAGGCAGACGAGTGGTGGGGAGGGAAGGAATGTCAGGGGGGAGGCTACGGAGCTCCTCGGGTAGGTCACCCCCTAGGGCCAAGATGGCCGCACTGAGCTGGGCCAACTCTGGGTCCTCCAGGCTGGCGCAAGCAGAGTCGGCATCTGGAGCCTTCGGCTTCAGTGAGGGCTTAGCTGCTGTGGGCCGGGCTGGTGGCTTTTTCTGGGCTTCTCTGATGAAGAGAGAAAACAACAAAGAGCATGAAAATCAGTGATTAAAGCGGAAGTTTCACCCTTAACAGGAGAAAGTCAGGGGAAAAAAACCCTGTAGTCTCAGATTCCATGAGTCCACATTTTTCAATGCCACAATTTGCTTTGTACAAGTGGAGGTCAAAGAAAATGCCTAACCTCATTTCATATACTATAAGTTTTAGATTTTGTAAAAAAAAACCAAATAAACAAAAACACCCATTACTGTAACTTGTTTAATGCCCCCCTTACTTTTCCAGAATGGGCTTCCTCTCCTCCGTCCTCGTCTGATACAGAGCCTTCGCCCTCTCCAGCAGACGCGACGCTTTGGCCTCCAGGTCATCGTAAAACTCCTTCCCCTCCTGGGACTTCTTCATCAGGTCCTCGTAGGCCTCGTACGAGCCCACCAGTCCCTGGACAGTGCTGTTCCACTGCTGCTCTGTCTGGCCGAGACCCTTGCGGACTGATGCATACTGGACATTGGCCTCTGTCAGGGCCTTGAGGATGTTCTCCTGGGCTGCCAGGTTCTGGTCGATGTACACCTTAACCTGCTCGTACTTCTTCAGCTGGTCCTCAAATATACGCTGGAAGGATATGGGCGGGTTGGGGATATCAAGAATACTTGAAAAAACATTGAAAATTGATGCAAATACAAAATTCAAGTTAAAATCTCCACATTTTGTGGACTATGCAGCCACCTACCTTCATGTCCGCCCTGTCCATGGTGACGAGGGTGGAGGTGATGTCGTCCTGCTGGATTAGGTCGCGGAGCTGTTTCTCTAACGAGCTTCTCTGGTCCCTCATTTCCTGCACCTTCCCCAGGATCCTCTTCATACACTGCAGCCCTGCCACTTCATCTGCATACACAGAAAAAAAAAACACACACAGGCTTACATTCACAATTTGTAACAACATGATGAGATTTAATTCAGCAATACTGATACAAAATTCAGTGTTTCAAATATCATTTCCAGGCCTGGTTTATCCTCTGCAGCTTTTTATTGATGCTGTGATGCCCTGACTTCTTTAACATTTCATGCTTGTGTTCAATTTAAATATGTATATATACACATTTTAACACATTTTCTTGACTGTGTACGTCTTGTTTTTAAGTTCCCAAAAATCTTAACATTTCCTTTGATAGGCTAAAGAAAATCCATGGGTGTAGAACAGAAAATTCATTTTTCAGATTTTCAGCACCTTCACTGAGCTGGGGCCGGGGCAGGGCCTCTCTCAGACTCTCCAGAGGCCCCCCCAGCAGACGCAGGTTGCTGATGTGCAGGTTCATGGCCCGGTGGAGCTCCGTGTTGGTGAAGCTGGCCTTCTCGTGGGCCTCCATGTACTTCTCCAGGTCCCTACGGATCTCCGCCAGAGCCTGGCCCTGCGCCGCCGGGTGAAGCTCAGCCACCGCGGGGCCGCCGGCCTCCTGGAGGGCCCTTTCGCCGGCCTCATCCGCCTCCAGGACATCCCTGATCTCCTTCAGTGATGACTCCACATCGGTGAAGACGCCCGATAGCACTGCACAGGCAAGGACATGTAAGGTGTTATTTACAAAGCCCAACGCAAATGACAAAATATATAAACCAAGACTTTAAATGGGCATATATAACAGTCCCCCACCCTGCATGGACTGGATGAGGCTCTTGACAGTGTCGGGTCGGACGCTGAGAGCCGCACATTTTTCCATCAGGACCGGGGGAATGTGACTGTACATGTCCAGGTTGTCCACCGACTCCGGCTCCAGGCCAAGAGAGTCCATGAACTGCCTACAGGAGGATACCCAACCAGTCAGCTCATACTGGGTACAGGTTCTGGTCAAATTCAAATCTATTCCTCTTGATACTGTTCTATAAACTTTTGGCATCAGTTTGAAGTTTTGTTGTACCAAGATGTCCAATAATCTTCTTGATTAAAGACATTTTGCTGAAGGAAATCACCGGAGAACGCTGGAATTTAAAAAATTTTAAAGTCTGACATTGTGGCAGTCACCACTTAAAGACAAAACTTACTAAAAATGATCCTTACATATAAATCAATGGTATAATGTCTTCACTTAGGTTTGCTTCTTATATAAAGTGACAGTTCCGTAATTTGCAAAGCATGTCAGAGGCACTAACGTTTATAGATTATAGATTATAGATTCAATTCAGAGGGAAATACAACATAAGCACATTTATCTCCGTGTCTAGGTGGCTACAAATAGAAATGCCCTCACCAGATCTTATTGAATATAAATGAGCCAACTCAAATTTTTTAAAGCCAGCAATCTTAAATATACAACAATTTATCGCACAGTAACAAAAAAAAATAGTTTTTTGATTTTAGCTCGGCCTTCTTTAAATCTCATGTACTCACTCCAGTGTTTCATTCTTGCTTTCTATCTTGGCCATGATGTCTCTCAGCAGCTTGGCCTTCTCTTCACTGGGGAAAACAAACATAAACATAACCTCCTTTTTTACCTTTAAACCCTATCTAATATTCATGAACTTAGACTCCCCGGTGATGGCTCCCACCTGTACAGAGAGGAGGCCTCGTGCGCAGCCATTGGCACCAGCTTTGCGAACAGGTCTGGCCCGGTGACACTGGGGTCGGTGGGGTTGACCGGCAGAGCTTTCACCAGGGGAGCACCTGGAAGAGCAGAGCCACTGGTTTTACTGCAACAGTAACTACACAGGCTTGGTTTTATAAATATTATTACAGACGTTGTCACAGTCAATATCGTGCAGAACACACTGGCTACAACATGGCAGTTTGTTTTAAGATTAGTCGATTGTATATTATATATTATATATATATATTCTACAATAATTTTTATAATCGATTATTTGTTTAATTCAATGTTTTAAGAAGAAGAAAAAGCCCAAATTTCACTGTCCCGAGTTTCTTGAATGTGAATATTGCCTTTCTTCCTGAATCTTCTATTATATTAATGAACACCTTTGGCATTTGGACAAAAAATTTGAATACATCAGTTTGGGCTTTGGGTATTTGTGATTTGCATTTTGTCAGTATTTGCAGAATATTTGTCAATGGCCTATAATTCAAGAAAATAATGGCTTAACATTGACAGTTGAACACAGCAGAAGACACACAAAGGGCTGCTCACATCACATCTGCAGACATGCTCGACAAATCGCCCTCCACATGCAAACGCAGCCTTTGCATGAGCGCGGTGATAAAAGCGGGCGGATGTAAAGTAAAGCGAATGCCCCAGGGCCTCCTGTTACCTTTGACAGAGGCCAGAGTCTCCAGAGAGGGAACCGTCTCGTGGTAGATGAAGTCATTGTCCTTTTTGGCCGAATTAAACCTGGGGGATAAAACGTTTCCTCATGCATTTCTACAGGGTTTGATCAACAGAGGACATCCGTGAAGCTACAGGAAAATAACCGAGTGTGCCACAAGACTTATCACTCACTTTCCACCGATAACGTCCATGGTGAACCTCAAGGCCTCTTGCACACTGTCTGGTTGACCCTGGTCATACGGAGACAAGAAAAAAGGAGAGTTTAGTTTTTAAAACAAGTAGAACACACATACACACCAAGACAGGTTAAAAAATAAGACATAGAATATTATAAGATATAATAATACTAGGAAGTGAGTGCTGTTCTACCTTAGCCAGCTTGATGGCTTCACTGAGTTTATCCAGGGAGCTCTGCAGGTACGCCAGCTGGTGGAGACAAAGAATCCAGATTTAAGCAGGGAAAGAAAGTATATGGACGGAGGCGGATGTGGAAAATTATTCCGATTTCAGACATTTAGCTGAAGGAGAGGCAGTTAGATATAAGTGCAGCACTAAACTCAGGAGAAGCCCTGGTTTTGAGTCAGTAACTCGTATCCTGTGCCATTTTCTTGGGGCAGGAAGTTGAACATGCTTGTGTAAATTTTTCACCCTGAACCTAGTCTATAAGGTAGCCTGTTATGTCCCACATGCTGTGATGCACTGCCAACAACCTCCATAAGCCAAATGTTTCATCTAGATATGACATTAGAAATGGTAGTTTTGGTTAAAGAAATATTTTGACATTATGGGTAATATTTTCATTTACCCTCTTGTCGACATTTAGATGATGCGACTGATGTTATCGTCAATGTGGGAGCGAGAGCAGAAAGGTCATTTCCTCTTTTGTTAAAAAGACATTTGTTTTTGGAGATTGAGACTTGATTTCCATTTGACACAGTTGTTTTTTTCTTTTTGTTTTTTAAGCGGTTCTGAAATGAATCATTTTTATACGGAAAACTGAGGTAAAAATGGCAAAACCTTCTGTCAGTTTTTCTTGGAGTAAAATCCTGAGGATCTGAAATATTTTCATGATCTCAAAAATATTCAAGGAATAGTTGAATTTGCGTTATTTTGTCCACAAATTCCTGGAGGATTCCTGTTGATTCCTATGCTGAATAACACTTATCAAAGACACCTCATTTTGAGAGTAGATGGTTAAAAAAAAAAAAAAAAGGAAAAATGTATGTGAACTATGGTCCTACCCGCTCTCCGTACTTCTGCTGCTCCTCAGCCTGTTTTCCCATATGAAGCTGTGGAGAGAGAAATGAATCTGAGATATACAAGAAAGGTGTGTGTGTGTATTTGCGTACACATTGGAGTAATCAAATGTCTATGCACAAACGAGTTCATACGGCACACAAACACACTCACACACACACACAACCACTCCCCCTCTCTCCCATCAGACTCACGTGTGCAATAGCTGCAAAGTAGTAGATCTTCATCTGAACCAGTTTCTTCCAGTCCTTCTGGATCTTCCCCAGCATGGAGGCTGTCTCTGAGTTCTCCAGAGCCCTGCAGGCCTCTTTGTAGTAATCCACTACCTGCGGCACCACAACCACAGTCAGTACCCTCTGATATCTTAAATTATTGATTGTTATATTATCAAAAGTAATGAATATATCATGATAAGACACTGACCTGAGCGCTGATGCGAGCGACCAGGAAACTCTTCCTGTTGTCCAACATAGACTTTTCCAGAAGACATTCCTGAGCCTGGCCCTGGGAAGCCGAGACAGAATGATAAGACATTTTCCTGTGACTGTGTGTATGTGTGCATTTGTGTGTATCTACATATGTGTGACCCACCAGCATAAGATTGATGTTTAGGTTCAGGATCTGGTGGCTCATGTCCACGCTGAAGTTGTGGCTGAAATGGTCTCTCAGGTAGGAGAATGCCCCGGCAGAGCACTGGAAGTGGGTGCACGACACCTTCATCCCCTGGGAATAAAGCATGGAAGTCAGTGTAGGTGTTCGTGTTTTTTGCGTGTAGGTGTTCATGTTTGTTGTTTGTTGTGTGTGTGTGTGTGTGTGTGTGTGTGTGTGTGTGTGTGTGTGTGTGTGTCTTCACCTCCTCTGACACCCTGTTGTCCATGGCCCCCAACATGGAGTGAAGGGCCCCTGTGGAGAATCCAGAGACAGCTTCAATGAGGTCTGCAGGTTTTGCTTTTCACACTCAGTAAACCCCGAGTAAACCGGCTTGGCACATGGGCTGACAGTTTGTAAGCTTTCAGCTTCCTTTAAATGTCCTCTTACTCAATTTATAAGAAACATGAAGTCCAGTTTGGGAATATTGAAAGACAAGTGTATTGTTTAAGATCAAGTCGATCTTAAACAATACAGACACTCCCATAGGTACAGTGGAAGTGTTATTGGTTGCTTTAATCATTCCATTAAGTTATGATGTGACCATGTAGAATTTTGGATTAAAACATTTTTAATGCACATTTAAAAATGAGATATTTGCCACTCGAAACATGAAATCTATGAAAAATATCAGTAGGAATATTATAGAATAAAAACTATTAATAAAGCTAGTTATTTTTAGGGTCTTCAACCACAAAAGACTAGTTAAAAATTTCCTTTTCTAGTCTTTTCTTTCCCTTTCTTTTATCTCATTTACAATGATAATTATAGAAATCTAAACTTAAACTCTTTGCTAGTACAAAGTTATGGGATATCTTATCTATGTCAGTTAGTTAGTAGAGTAAAAAAATGTAAGCGTCTGAGTCTGAAACATCTCACTTCATCATTCAATTTTTTTCCAGGTGTCCTGCAGTGTTTAATCGGTTTAGCTGCTTTAATCAGTGTCGTCTAGTTTAAAAATAATTAATTAATTAATTAATTAATTAATTAAAAAATAAATTGTATATATATATATATATATATATATATATATATATATGTACATCACTTAACTCACCAAGGTTGTAGAGGATGCAGGCTTGCTCATAGCTTATGTCGTCATGGGTGACTGTTTTTCCAGAGAAAATTTCAGTCCTGCAGAAAACAAAAATTAAAAAAAAAAATTGAGAAGTATCTGATTAAAATACAATATAAAATAATGATTAAAATACTGCAATCAGGACAATATTGATGACTACAGGATTTTTTTTTAAAGTTTTTTTTCATACACACTACAATGAAACAGTTTTAACAAGAAGTGTTCATCAGACATTATACTGGTTAATAATGGTTTATAAAATTTTCCAATTACTTCGTCCACCTCCGTTCATTAAGATTTAGGGCAGCAAAGTGACATATTTATCAAGGGCAAAAGGCAGTGACTGGAACTCGAAAAATAAGCTTTAGACCTCTGGGGCTCAGACGCAGGAGGACTGGCATGTGTGAACACTCAGGGCTGCTTCTTTTTATTTTCCTGTGTGTGTGTGTGTGTGTGTGTGTGTGCGTGCGTGCGTGCGTGCGTGCGTGCGTGCGTGCGTGCGTGCGTGTGTGTGTTTGCATGCGTTACTACCATGAGATGGGCACGGCAGCCTCCTGGCTCACTCCCATTGGCACCCGGCTCTGGAGGTAATGCAGCTGGCCGAAGTACTTCCTCAACGTGCTGCATCCCTCGAAGTCCCTGGTCACATTCACCGCGCTCTGTTGAAATGCACACGGGCTTGTGTGTTTTTTGCTTTCTCATCTGCACATCGTATCATCATAAGCATTTATTGTCAAGAATAACATTTTTAGGTCTCATTTGGGCTTGAATCCTCGCTGGGATCAATTCTGGGACGGATGTGGAAAAAATAACAGACAGATAATCACTCAGCTGTTGGACTGAACTCATTGCCTTCTCTCATCCCTCTGTTAGAGAAAACGATAGGAAATAGAGAGAGTGGAAAAAAAACAGAAACGCTTCTGACTGCATCCCAACGGCTAATGAGCTTGACTGCATTTCATGTGTGTGATTTGGTTCTTTAGTAGTGAAGAACTGGATTCTGGGTTAAGGATTATTATGGTGTATTTTATTATTATCAATTTTCTCTTCTACTCAGAACTATATAACTGCACTATTTCCTTAAAGTTTGAGATCCCTGTTTCCTGAGTATCAGTTTGTGTCAACTGTAAAATAGGCACTTCACTCATCCTGACTTCCCCTCAGCGGAACTAAATCGTCTGCTGACTTGACTGCATGTTTTTTAAAAAAAGCATTTTGAAAATCCTTCAGAGTTCCTGTTATATTCGTGGCCGTTACGTGGCAGCTAAGCATGGGGAGCGCACTGAGCCTCCTGGCCAGCAGACAGTGTGGTTTAAGTTTTAACACTTTCACAAGCAGCTCAAAAGTGACCCCACATGACGACAGACAGGAAATACGGAAAAGATTCCCGAAAATATTCCCGCCGAGCCTGGAGAGGCTCGGACCCGGGCCTACCTGCCGCAGAGTCTCCAGTTTCTTCAGCTGTTCGTTGTAGTTGTCCGGATTCTCTCCATAGTTCTTCAGGATGAACTAGAGGAGGAGAGGCAGAGGGAACAAGCAGGTGAACATGATGCATTTTAAAATTCCCTGCTTCCACAGGAAAAAGGCTGTTTAGTCAATAAAAAAACAGTCCTGGAATTAAATGAATTAAGGCTTTGGCCTTAAAAACAGAATCAAATTCAACAACCTGCAAGATAATTGCTTTGGAAATACAGGTTTTAACTTTCCCTCCACATGTGTTTAAAGCCCAGAGATCAGATTCTCTTGCAGGCTCCACAAATCTCCCATCATGCTTTGCCAAGATCTTCCCTGTCCTAATGAGACACGGTAGTAAGTGGCCAGCCACATTATGTGGGGTCAGGAGGTAAGCAGCCCTGCAAACAATACTGATTTCTTTTACTTGCGCTCCTCTTCCTGGTTTATAACAAAATCACAGAGGCAGGAAGGTCAACTGGAGGCGACTGGGGAGATGCACAGTGACACAGCAACAAGACAGACATTGTCCTGCTTTGACTTCCACAAGGCAAGTATGTGCTATACTGCCTTTCTGTCCGAGGTAAACAAATGAAACTGTAACCTAATTTAGATACGGTTTTAAATTATCTGAGCAATGCCAGTTTGCCAATAAGGAAAGCAACATTAATTTCTCACATATTATACTTTAACTTGTTACAAAATTAGTATTTAAAATTTAAAAATATATATCTATTACATTAAAGGTTTAGCATTTTAGAGGATAATATTGAGGTAAGCAGTCATTGTGAGACAGTTGCAAAGAAAGTAGTTTAGAAAATATGTTTTGAGAACAATTTAAAAAAAAATGAGAATCTCAGTTGGCAACATTTTCTCACACAAGACAGTGTTTCTGAATGAAGGTGGTGTGTGTGTGTGTGTGTGTGTGTGTGTGGACTGTCCAGTGCAAACTATCTCACAAGAGTATTACCGAGAGGAATTACAGTGCCCCAGAGGGCAAAGATCTGTTGTTGTTGTTGTTGTTTTTTATCTGATTCAGGAAGTTGCTGGTAAATTGGTCACTGGATAAAAGTTGAGACATGGAGTGAAACACAAGGAAGGCCTGAACTGTCAGATTTTTCTTCTCTTGTAAATGTCAGACATGAGTTCGGAAACTGGCGGCGTTTCTATTTATGACAAAAAATAATCAGTATGTGCCGAAATGAGTTGCGTAATTTTTGTTGTGTCGCATTTACAGTTTGTCTGCTGTGACAAAACATCATGATATGCCATTATAATACGAACACAGAGCTTTCATACTTTGACAGTATGTAACAAGATGAAAACTTATTAGTAGAGCTGCAACATTTAGTCATTTAACTGATTATTTTATGGGCAGAAAATTACCCTGCAACTATTTTGATAATCAATTCATCATTTTAGTCATTTTTGTAAGCAATCAGGAAACATTTGCTCATTCCAGCTTCAGATTTGATGCTTTTCTTTCTGCAACGTGATAATAAAATCAATATCTTTTGAATTTTGACTGTTGGTGAGACAAAGCATTTATTACATCACCTTGGGCCATGGTTTATTCTAACAGGCACCTTTTTCTGACATTTTATGGAAATGAGAAAATTATTTGTATTTAAAGCCCCATGCGTCAAAGCTTATGCTTCCTCTTTGCACAACTCAAACATCAGCATTTTTTTCCTCCAAGGACAGATTTGAAAGCACTAAATAAAACGTCACATCACCTAAAACACCTCTTCTTGTTTTTTGATGATGACTATCTTATTATCTTCCTTGTATATACTGGTCGGTTTTTGATTTTCCATTGTATTTGATACGCTTGTGTTCCTTTTTTATTGTGTATCTTAACCTTAAGACCCGTTAAACATCAGCTTTTACTGAATCATGTCAGGAGAGAAGAAGAAGAGGTGTAGCAGGTGTAACTGGGAGGCTGCTTGTTATTTCCCCCGGGGAACGAGGGTGATCAGGGGGTAAATCATTCAGAGGACCGGAGGCGATGTTGGTTTGTTGTCCTCCCTCCTGGAACCGGGGACGACGCTGCTGCGTTCAGGTGCATCTGACAGTGAGCCCGGTGTTTATCCTCCGACGGCTGCCGACCTGGGCCGTGAGGAGCCAGCCTCCTTATTTCGGCGGCGCGTACCTTTGCCCTCGGCGGCCATGAGTGTGTGTCTGTGTGCGTGGTTCACGTCTAGGGGAGTGTTTTTTATCAATCCGCCGCTCGGCCGAGAGCTAATTACGAAGTTCGACTTCAGCCCCCAGCTTGTTGTTATTACCGAGCTAGCAGGAGGCTAACATTAACAAACAAAAGGCGGTGGTCTTTCACTCGGTCGGACCTTAGCTACGCGTTCTAGAAAATTCCCGGTGCGAACAGTGACAGCTAACGGCGAGGCGGAACGGCGGCTAACGTTAGCTCCCCCGGTGGCGTTGTCCCGTCGTCCATAATCCCGGCGGGATGACTTTCGACCTCAGCCCTGTTGCTCCACTCCTACACCCCGGCTCACCTGCCTGACGGACGGGCTGAACTGGAACTCCCCTGCCTCCTTCAGGTCCAGCCAGATCATCGGCATCCGCGGGACCGCCTCCATCGCGGCCGACTCTACGCGGCGCCGGGGGCCGTTACGGTGCCGGACTCTCGTCGGTGGCGGAGCGTCGGTGGCGGTGCGTCGGTGGCGGTGCGGACGTTGACGGTTTTCCAGCAGAAAGCTTCTTCCTCCCGAACAACTGTGTCATGTATCCATTTACACTCCGACCGGAAGCTGGGGGCCTACGTGCGTGACGTAGCGTCTTAGTACGACGTGCCGCGGGGGGTTGTGGGAAATGGAGTCAAAAAAAACAACTAAACTTCTGTTTACTTTGTGTCTATATATCTAGTCATACATTTTTAGATTTATACATATATGTCCACGCACGCACACACACACACATATATATATGTATGTATGTATACACACATATATAATATATGTATATATACACGTGTGTGTGTAAATATGTATATATGTATATTTTCATTTGCTAAGATAAAATTAATTCAAGTTATTTAGGCAGAGACTGAAAGCCTTAAAATCAGTATACTAAGCTTACGATCACTAATTATTAATGGTCACTTAGTAGCTGTTCCGGGCCTTTCAGTCACATCGCATGAACTTCCAAGCTCAAGAATTTGAAACTCTCATACTCATATTTTGGCAAATGGACAAAAAGTCATTACACTGCTCAGAGAAACTAGAAAATTCAAACATTTCTCCATGTGTTGAGGAAGGTCTTGTGGGAATATTGAAAGCTTCAGGGCAGCCACTAAATGGACCTAGTTTAATTAACTTCTGTATTCTGAGGATAAGAACCTTCATTCATAACTCCAGTCTAGCTTTTAATTAATTCCTCAAACCGCTGTAACATGAAAATATACTCTTTTTAATTTTAAAGTTTAACTTTACACAGTGTCCATAGCATACCATTTTTAAAATGCTGAACAGTGTCAGCCAGCTATTAATATTTTGGATTACTGGGGCTATTGAGTTAATTTGGTGACAGTTTTATCAATTTTAACACTTTCCCTGATACCGAAGAGCAAAAATAAAACTGTTTTGCATATGCACCAGTTCTGTACTAATTCTGTCAATGGTATCTAAGTGATAACCTAAACAAATACCATAACACACTCTCTGTAAGGAGCTTCCTCTCTTTGTTATCATAAGCCCATATCTATAGAGAACTGCTGCTCATTATGACCACCGGAGGAAGGTGAGAAATCTGTGAAGATCATCATTTGATGAAGTGCATCACTTAGCCTAAAGACAAAAAAAACAAACTCGTTTTGAAACATTGTGTAATATGGATATTACAATTTATCACAGTAGCAGCCATGTAGACGGTTACAATAGCTCCTGCACAGTTCAGACATCTCACCATATCACGTCCTCCTGAGAGCATCGCAGTGTTTCTCCTCCCTGTCAGCAGATGTCACTGATGAATCCTGGGTGGTTGCGGCTGGAAACGTGAGCCAGACAGGGTGATGATGATGATGATGTCAGGGCCTGATGGCCAACGGGTCCCACAGACTGGGTGCCATTGATATGGGTTAATTATGGAGTAATCTTCAGGCTAATCCCTAAAGAGATTAGTCTGTATGCTCATCTCCTTCTACAAACCAAAGATTGTTGGCTCTTAGTTACCAGTTTTAATGTTTTGCCAGAATGATGTATATAGTGTATATACAGTATATATATATATATATATATATATATACATATATATACTACCTATAGATAAATATAGAATATACATACTACTAATAGATAAATATAGATATATAGAGATATGTATATGTATTTATATATATATGTATATATTTATACACACACATACATTTAAATTTATAGATATATATGTATATGTATATGATGATGTAATGATTATTTTTTTCATTTATCTATTAATCTGATTGTCATTTTGTTGATTAACTGATTAATTTTTCAGTCTATGAAATCTGCAATAATTGCCTAAAGCCAAAGGTGATGTCATCAAATCTCAGGTTTTCCTCTGACCAACAATCCAAGACCCAGACCAAAAATATACGATTTAAACTCACATAAGAACAAATAAAAACAGCAAAATCTCACAATTAAGAAGTTGAAAATGACTTGAATGATAAATTATTAATCATTATCAAAATACCTGTCCATAATTTTTCTGATGACTGACTAATTGATTGATCCACTTATTGTTTCAGCTGCACTATCATACATATTTTATATAGATTTAAAAAAAAAATAGCCTTCACTCTAGACAGCAAGTGTAAAACACCAGTAGGTGCATCAAATCATTTGTTTGGATTTGTTCTGTTGCACTCTGAGCGTTCAGTATCTTTATGTTATTATATGGTAGTCTTTATTTTTGATAAATTGTTTAGGCTGCTAGCTGATAAAATAAGTGTTTATATACTTTATAGTAATCAAAACAGGGAATGAACCACTGTTTTTGAACAATTCATATTCTTTTCAATAAGCCTATATTAAAAAAGAAACAGACGCTTCCTCCGACTCTTATTATCATATCTATCTATAACATTCATTTATAATTTACTGCTCACAGGCAGACTGTACACCACTAATGCAGTTTTATTGAGTTTTATCACCCCCCTGATGCTACCTGATGCCACACGTCTCGTCTCTACAACTGCAGATAACAGACTGAAGTGTTTTAAAAATCAAATCATATTGAGAGCGGAGGTCTGTCTGTAAAACAGATCCCAATTCAGTGGAACAGGATTTAGTGGATTTGTTCCATGTTCTCATGACGTCTGCATTTGAACATAAGTGGAGAAACAGCACCTTTTCAGTTCTCTTTAGTTTTTTAAAACAACTGCATCCCAGATTACTGATACTTATGAATTCAAAATTACCCGTGAATGATGGTGGATTAGTCACTCATTTACTGGGTAAAGCCGACTATGCGACTAAACAGATAATAATTTAGATTTCTGTTAAAGCAGAGTGTCAACATTGGTGGATTATCTGCCGTTTGTGCTGCTACATCTGAGGCAGTTGCTGGTAAAACTGATGCGAAGGGTTTTATTTTCCCGCAGTCGGTGGTTTGTGTCTGGAGGAGACTTTAGAGATGTGGCGCCGTTTTGTCAGGCGGTAAGAGAAACTGCTGGGGAAAGTCCCGGAGAGGTCTGGGCCCCAGTTTAACTGAATGTATCTGACTTCATGACTCCTTTTGCAGCTACATAATCTATCAGGCGTTTACTGGTGAAAAAACGGTCTGGTCGAAAGATTCTAACAAGTCTTATTATACATCTGGCTAAAGGTCAGGAGACTGTATCTCCGCCTGCACTGCATCAGCTTTGATCTTTCTCACCTAAGTCTGTTTTTCAAGAGTCGCCCGTCTTTATTGTCTGCTCTTTTACTGCCTTGCGTTGTCTATGACTAACGCAGTAGCAGCAGTAGAGAATGTAAATGTAACATGAATGAACTGGAGCACAATGGTTATAATTCTCCAATATCATCTGGATCCTTTGCTGTGTTTAACTCAGCAGCTCCAGGGCACAATTGCAAACAACCCTGTAAAATAACCAACTATGGCATTTGTTGGCACTAAATGGGGGAAAAAAAAAAATCTGAGTGTTTATTTCAGTTATCTCAACGTTTGAATCACCTAGTGAGGGAGAGTGAAGACATCTACCCTGTGTACGTCTGTTTCAGTAGGGTTATGGTCTGGCATTGTGACGATATGGTCATTATTGTTTTACAGGTTGTCATAATTAATGACTCTGTGCTGTCATCATATGAAATATGGTAATAAAAAATAAAAAAAATGGGGGAGATTATGTTTACAGAGTTTTCTGATGGAATGTGGATGCTTCTTTTATATTACACTGATATTGCATAAATATTATAAGTATTATAGTGTCTAGGAGGTGAGTGGCCAAAAGTGTCAGACAACCAAACATTGGACTCCAACTGTGATTGTCATTCCCCCAAATATTTTTGAACCTGGCTGCAGGGATATCGCTCTGATTCAGCCTCGGCAGCATTGGTGAGGTCCGGCACTGACAATGGGTAATAAGGTCCCAGAGGTGCTGGATGAGACAGAGGTCAGGAGCCTGTGCTGACAGGCTCTCCACACATCAGACTGGGAAAACCAGTTTTATGGACCTGGCTTTGTGCATAGTTATCACATAATAATATCAAATA
This sequence comes from Istiophorus platypterus, assembly GCA_016859345.1. Taxonomy (NCBI): domain Eukaryota; kingdom Metazoa; phylum Chordata; class Actinopteri; order Istiophoriformes; family Istiophoridae; genus Istiophorus; species Istiophorus platypterus. The sequence goes on along the minus strand of CM029126.1, from coordinate 3,402,468 downwards.
ATAATATCATGTTATCACAGGAAAGAGTCAAACACAAACTGCTGCTACAACGTCAGAAGAACAATATTTTTTTTTAATATCTGTGTGCTGGTGCATTGATAATTTTCTTTAATTGGAACTAAAGAGCCCAGACATTGAAAAACAGCCTCAGCCCCGTGTCCCAATACCTCTGGCCTTTCCTACCTGCCTAGTCACAGGCATCTGTTCTCATCACTTCCTTTTCTTTCCAGCAGGTGGCACCATGCATCTGTGCAGAGCCAACGCCGGAGACATGCTGGGGACAACAGCCGAGCGCAGCTGCAGGGAGGTGGTCAAGCCCCCCCTGGTGGAGCACGGCACAGACGGCCACTGCCTGGGCAAGTTGGACAAGACACCCCCTCGACATCGCCATGGAGACCACTCTTCACCAAGCCGATCACGCCGCCACATGTGGACAGATGGGAGGGTGGGGATGAGGAGGGAGAGAGACATTTTTTTTGGGGGGGGGGCATTCTTGGCAGACAGAGTTGAGGAGAGGAAAAACAAGGAAGGGATAAAGCCAGTAATTGAGATGAGAGGAGTCAGAGAGACGGATGAGGGAGAGAGACGGAGGGGATGGAGACAAATAGCTGGAGATGAAGGGAAGGAAAGAGGCAATTAAACGATGAAGGCAGGGAGGGATGGGGAGAAAGCTGAATAAGAGGTAGAAGAGGAGATATAAGGACAGATGGGAAGGCTGAAGCAAGCAGAGACAAGGGAGGCGCCAGGTCCACTCAGTTTCTTTGGGCGTCTCAAACACAAAACACTTCGCTGGAGGGTTATTAAACAAGATAATAGAAGAGGAGACATTCGGAAAAAAAGGGAAAGAAGGACTCAAACAGAAAATGACCAAGCACCATTTTCAGCCTTGGCAGGTGAAAAATCGAGGACAGCTAGGAAAGGAGATGGACAGATAGATGAAGGCGTGGAAGACATGGAGACGCAGATGGATAAATGAGAGAGAAGGGGAGAGAGAGAGAGAGAGGAAGGAGCAGAGATGGACAGATTAAGGGGGAGAGTGAAACCGAAAGGAGGGGGGAAGTAGAGGAGGAACGGGGGGGGGTCCAAGAAGATTAACCAAAAAAGGCGGACAGGAGAGAGTCAAGTAAAAAGAGAATAAAGAAGGCAGATATGGCAGATGCAGATGTGTTTGCACACCCTCCCCCTGTGATTTCAAAAAATACGTTTGATGATTCCCAAGTGCGACTCGCGAGGCTCCAGTCGGAATCACGCCCGGTGTTGCTATGGTTGCAGTGGCCGTGCAGCCTCCCTGCCATGTTGCAAACAGTTCCCCTACCAGAACGGCCGCATCCACACAACCATTTCACACAAGATGGGATTAGACCTTGTAGTTAAAAAAAAGTAAAGGATCCACACTAATAATCAAAATAACAGAAGTGTGGTTCAGAATTACGTTGGACACAGTACTGAGCGAAAAATGAGATTATAAAAAGGCCCACGTTCTCTCCTACCGAGGCCTTGCATAACGCCGGTGTGTGTGTGCGCACGCGCGTGTGTGTGTGCGTGTGTGAAGTGTGTGTGGGCCCTTCAGGTTTGTACGTTGGAGGTTCTAGTTGGCATTAGATAACTTCTCTCTATGAACAGGACTCCTCGGCTGGGAAGGACACAAAGTAGGGCCTGGGGCGAAGGCAGCTGGGGGGGGGGGGGTTACTGACACATGTTTATGAAACATAAAAACGCCCACCTCGGCCATGAGTGTGACCCCCCCTCCAGAGGTCAGCGTTTGAGAAGGATGAATCATCATAAAGACATGGTGATATGTCTTCACTGTCTGAAATAAACTCACTGATCTGCCCTGCTGAGGTAAAACAGTTGAGCTGAATAAAATTTCTCAGCCAACAGTGAAAATAAAAAACTTTTAAATTTTTACTTTTTTTTTTATAGGTGGACATTTAAGGTTGAAACACAGACATAAACCTGCAGAAACGTCCACATTCCATCCATAAAACAACTATAAAACAAAACTGTTGCTCTCTCCTAACAAGTCTGGGTGGATGAAATCAATACCAGTGCTGCATGCCCCGAAAACACACTGAAAATGAACCATCAGGGGATAATCAATCTAACAAACAATTAGTATTACTCCTGTTGTTTAATCCGCCCTAACCTTACTTTGGTGAGAAATTGAGACGGTTTAAAAAAAGAAAGAAAGGGAAAGTCAAACCATCACCAAAATGATTCTCGAAATGTTTTCTCACTTTCTCAGTTCAGGGCATTTAAACTCCAGAAACTGTTCACCTGTGACTCATTTGAACAGAATAAAACAAGTGGATAAGAGTGTCAGTTTTAATTACTGGATGTTGAGGCTTTCCACTTGTGATAAATTGAGTGATGTCAACTAAAGACGCTGTGATACTAATGAACCTTTTATCTTAGTATCAGATGGATGAAAATGGAAACAAATGGCAAGCGTCCCTAAATTATACATCAAAGTGTTTTAGTGTTTCATTTTATGCTTTGCAAATTAATGTTTTACAGATTAATGGTTTACAGATTAATGGCTTCCAGTTTAATGTTTAGAGATGAATGCCCTATTTGTCCTTATATCAACCTCACTGGAGAAAGAACGAGCAAGAGGGGAAATAAAGAAATAAGGGGAAAATTATAACCAAAGTTTTTGCACTTTCAGTGTGTTTTAATGTGGCTATAGTAGATATTTTTATATTAACAATTAATGACTCGATTACTTGTAACTATCTCCAGACTCTGCAGTTTAATGGAGCATTTTAGCGGCTTTCAGATCATTGTTTTAGTTTTTATAGTCCACAACTTTTACTGGAGAGTGAGCGAAATGAAAGTGAATAATGGGACTCCATTTCCTCCAGAGCCAACAAAATCACAACACCAGATGAATGCTAATGTTGCTCTATAACTGCTGGAGCCTATTTAGGCCGTTCTTCACCAAATCAACTCGGATGTGGCCAAAAATTAAAAAAAAAATAATAATAAAAAAAAAATCAGCAATTTCAGGTTTAAGCACATTTGCCAACTTAACGGTTTTTGGTTCGTACAGGACTTTTCCAGAGTTCCCGTTTCTTGTAAAGAATCCCTTGTTTGTTCATTTGAAATCTGCTCTAATCAGATTATAGGTCACTAACTGCTACAGAATTCAGTAAAACCACAGATCCTCTTCACGTGTTGCCTTCCGAGCCAAGTAAGTGTGAACCCGGAGTCCCACTACATCATCCCTGCTGGTGGGCTGGTCAACCTCTCAGAGTTGACCACCGCCATCGCCACCCCCGACACCAGGTGGACAGGCAGCACATATGCATTAGCCATTTGCGTTTAGGTGCACTGATAAAACACAGAGATTAAGTTGATGAAAACTGAATAAACAGCAGATGGAGAGAGGTGAAATCATAATTTTTTCGCAGATGTGGGAAAAAGAGAAACCTCAGAAGGCGGAGACGCGCTGCGTCGTCTCAAGGGACTTCTGGTATAACCGCGTCTGACAACAGACAAGAAACGTGTTTGCTGGAAAAACAAACGATCCTGGACAGACACAAAAACGATGACAACAGAAACGGAATATAAATAATAAAAATACCTGAGAAAAAGAGACATTGGAATGGTGGATTCACAATTCAGAGAGGGAACAAGGAAGGAGGCACATCCAATGAACCAACTTCTTTCATTTCATTTCATCTTCTTCACACCTGTCAGAATAAAACAACAAACGCCAGCCTCCCAGTAGCAGCAGCATTAAATGTCTGAAATCCTTTTTTTTTTTCCTTTCTTTGAGCTTCGGCTTTTTAAGATTCTAGCCCTGTTTCATTTTTTTCATACTGTTGCCCTATTCCTCAGCGGCTGTTGCAATCTTACAATGCAAGCCGACGGCTGTCTTCAAGCAAATCAGAGGACGCCATGGCTGCCGAGTCTGTGGAAACAGCCATTCAGCGTGTGGTGGGCGATTGGCGGGCAGAAGTTCATCACCATGGTGACGGGGCCGGCACGGCAGCCTGCAGCCGGCAGCCCTGGGCCAGCGATGCGCCGTCGGCCTGCAGGGGCAGCAGAGCGAGTGGGCAACATGTGGGCTCGGTACTCTGGAATACTGATAAGGACCCGACTCAGAGGGAACAGAGAAGCACTGACGTTATAATAACTGCAGATATTTATCATCGGATCATCAGAAAAGGAGAAATTACTCAAGGATAAAGCCTGTTTCAGAACGTGGGGACTCTCTGGCACATTTGAACAGATGCTGTGAAGAATTCAAGCAAAACTAAGCCTCTAAAAGTTGCGTGGGGAACTTCTCGGTAATTTTTCCCCAGTACCGGTTCTGCCAACCTCAGGATGACATCGCAATTCCATACTGAGTTCAAATATATCCCTTAAAAACCCCAGAACAGATACCTGACCACACACTGTGTGAGAGAAGAAATGGCTTATTAAATGGGTCCTTGTGTGATGGGAGAAAACACTTAATATAATGGTTCTGTCAGAACCAATTTTTAAGACAATTTAACGTCTTTAAGGTCTGGTGCAGGATTGTCCATTTAGTGTAGTGTCTAACTATGACAGTCAGCATCTTATGACCCAGGTCTCAAGGGGAAAAAGAAGCAAAATAAAACCATTTAACATTACGTATTGCCCAGTTAAGTTATTACCATTACCGTTATAAGTTAACGGTAAAGAGCAGTAAAGAACATAAATCTATGTGCATACACTAGTAAGTAAAAACAATAAAAAAAAAGAGTATAGCTGCAAAGAAAAGAGGGCTGGCAGATATCACTGAATCTAAGAAAGAAGAATAAGGCCTCCTGAAACAGAGGGATCTAAGTTTCTGTCAAAAAAACAAGGAAAAAAGGGAAAATAAAATCTAAATAGCAAACTAGGCTACTTTGAATTGACCTATCCAAAATAAAGCACAATTCCTGATCCCCACTGAAACCCAAACAACAGACGTATCTGTGATTTTGACAGGAATGTTAAAATTAGCCCAAAAAGCTAAACCTGGTCCAGTTCCTACAGGCTAAGTTAGTGTATGTTCGTGCCTCAGGAGCACAGCTCACACTGTGCTACAGTTTGGCATGAATCTAGTGCAAAATGAATCAAAAACCATGGACACGTCGTTGAGCTGCTCGTGTAAAACCACGGCTGCACCAAACGACGGTGATTTGGGTATAAGTAGGATTCTGGCAGAGCTAGTGGAGAGCTGGACTGGGGCCTCGTCCAAGCAGGGAGTAGGACATGTGGCACATAAACAGTGGGGCCAATGGGGAGCCACACATACATGCACTTTAAAATAGATCCACCAGAAGTATAAGCACATACAATGTAACAGATTAATTAGAAAATGTAAAATACATATAAGATCATGTGAGACATATTAGATCCTTCTCATCCTTCTCATACATTTTTTGTGTTATTGGGGTTTTTTTTGTGAAGAGGAGCCTCAGTACCCCCACCCACCGACAAGTGAGAGGAAGACAGACCCCACAGCCCTTCACATCAGCCCAAAAGACAAGGTAAGCCAGTAGAAGCGTTTGTTTTATTTTTTATTGACTCAGTAACCTTGTGACACCTCCATGCAAGAGCTGTATGTAAGTTGTAGCAGCAGGTGTACTGGTATGATAAAGTTTAACTCAGTTCATTTCAGTCCCTATTGGCCAAGGCCTGAGTTGGAAGCGCGACTTTGAGTCTTGCTTCTGTGATTTTGACTCTACTTTGAATGTTTTATTGATATTTCTATGGTGCCTGACAGCATGAGCAACGTTCTGAGGATTCTACTTTTTTTTATACATTTTTTACAAGGGCTGAAATATGGTCAGTCAATTTTTTTCCACCTTGAGACTTCATGCTAGCATTCAACAATTACTCATTTCTTAAAGAAAAGAGAAGCTGGTACTCAAGGACGTTTTTGCCTTTGTCTAATTGAGAGAGGTGCGCTCCCAGATTTTGCCACCGTCTTGCTCGCTCTTGTTGCTTTCGACTTTGAATAGTTTTTAGTTTGACTTTATCACCCTGGGTTTTCTTACCTCAGGGTCATTCTGAGCTGAGTGCATATATTGACCGTTATGTCTCAGAAGTTAGCCACAGTTCATTATTTCAAACACCGAATGCATTTTAAGAGTGGAGCAGGATCTCACAATCAGATGAAAAAGTAGACAAACTTTCCAGACAGAATTTTCCCGACTGCCAAGGTTGAGAACCTGTCTGATATTTCATATATATTTGCACTGATTTGGCAAATTAACTACAATTTAGCTATGCTATGGGCCACCTAGAAGCCTGAACCCTCTTTGAAAAAAAGTTAAATTTTGTGTTTTTAATTTCCATTCATTCAAATTTACTCATTTGGAAGATATTTTTTATCCAAAGCGACTTACAAGTGAGGCAACTTATAGTTCAGTGTCTGCCCAAGGACACTCCAGCACATGGAGTGTGCCTTGGATCCAAGTAGCCTTGGATCAAACCCTGTTAATCAGTGGAAAACCTGCTCTTTCAGGTTATTCCATGTTGAAACTTTAAGTCATTGTTAGGCGTTTTGTGTTTCCGTTATTTTTCCCCGACAGGATTTCTGACGAGGGCACTCAGACCATGATGTGTCACCGAGTAAATGTGCCCCCCCCCCACCATCGAGGAGCAAAGTGCAGCACAAAGATAATCATGAAGCCATTACGGTAAGAGCACTTCATCCACTCTCGTCCAGGGTGGCCCACGCCGAGCAGATATGAGGATGGTGTTGGACTCAAGGACGCTTGAACAGAATGCATAGCAGTTGACGGGACGCACCTTATCTTTTCTGGTAATCAAACTTCTGACCTTTATGTTTTTAGAGCGGCCTCTTCAACTATTCGCCCACCATGCACCCAGTTATTTTAATGTATAATATTATAGGCTTAAATTAGATTACATCAGTTGGAGATTCAACAGTTTTTAGAGGTGAGAAAAACCAAAAATGTTGTGAAAAATGAAGTACTTGTATTTAAAATTCTCAGCATTCTCACATGACAGTTTTGATCTCATCCAGCGAACTTTATAGGTGCATGGAAAATTTAACTTTTGGTGCATAAGTGCCAGTCTCCACAAAAATAAACCCAGACGGGACAGATCGGAGCTTCTGAGCCAAGAATCATTTTGTTGAGTGGCCAAAAGCGAGTCGTCCGCAGCTCAAGAAAAAGTGCGGCCGTCGGTGATATGAATTTGATTGTTTTTCCCATTCATTATGCGGTCTGCCATTCACATAATGGAATCTGTCACTGGACATTTGTTTAGACATTTGTACCCAGAGGGCTTCATTCATGTGGTAGCAGAAAAAAAAACAATCCTACTTTTTAAATTGGTTTTTTAAGTAAATTCATACAGAAAAATAAGCAAGAAACCTTTAAGAGTGAGTGGTCATTACATTCTCAAGGTATTACACATCAAAGTAAGTACTCGTCATGGTGAGCACTACTGAAATTTCATAATAAATTTAAAAGGGTATGATGAAAGAGATACATTATGGAAAATGTAGGATTCGGTGTTCTGGGATATTGACCTGTACCAGGAAATAAGAGTCAGGATAACTAGAATTAAGCTACAGGGATGAAAGTTCTTCATCACTACAATGGATTTATATAATTTGGATTTTGGAGAGGCCATGTATGAGATCAGTGTAGATCCAATGGGGGGAAAAAGAGAGGAAGTTACGCTACTAGGTGCTAGCATGGATGCCCCTTTTTTTGGAGTCAGGCTCGGAGATCGATACAGCTAATAAAAACAAGTGGAGATGGGCTTTGCTCTGCAAAACGGGGAAGGAAAATGAGCCTTTTTGATTTAAAAAAAAAATCAAACAGTAAGGTGTGTATTTTTGCATAGAATGGCACAGGTGGGGAATTAAGGACAGAAGCAAGGGTTATGCTTGGGGTTGTTACATACATGAAAAACTATGGAAAGTGACTGCATGGTGGAATCTATCTATCTATCTATCTATCTATCTATCTATCTATCTATCTATCTATCTATCTATCTATCTATCTATCTATCTATCTATCTATCTATCTATCTATCTATCTATCTATCTATCTATCTATCTAACTATCTATCTATCTATTCATCAACCTTTCATCGGCCTTTTTGACTATCTATTATTACTGTGTTTTTTTCCACCAAGGACCCATTTCACCTGCCCCCACCTTGTTTTATGTAACCATGTGTCAAGAGGTAACTATGTGTAATTACATCTATGCGCACACTGTAATCATAATCATTCGCCCAGAACATTGTCTTGAAGGTTAAACTGGTATTTTCCAGGTAAGACAAGACTGACCCTTTATGTCCTGATTAACAAGTTAACACTTTAGTGTTCAAACATCGTCACCAAATGTTATTACCCCTACCTGAATACATTCTGCAACCTTGCTTCCTGTAAGAGAACGTGTAATCAACATAATAGAAAGGGGAGATCATTGGTGTTTTTCCTGCACAACACACTCTTTCATCTGTTTATCTAGTACAGAATACAACCCCGCCATGGAAAACCATAAATTGTCATTTTAGCACATTTTTTTTTATAAGAAGTTATCAGACAAGTCAATACCTGAGCTTTAGAGGTGTTTTTAAGCAGATAGGTAGTGTGGTTCTGTCCAAAGGTAAAAAACCTTTGGACAGAGCCACGCTAGCTGTTTCCCTCTGTCTCCAGTCTTTATGCTAAACTAAGCTAAACAGCCCCTTGGCTGTTACTTCATATTTACTATGCAGACGTGACAGAGTTGTATCAATCTCATCCAGCTCGGCACTTTATCTGTGCCTAATTCTAATATTAGCTGGAGCAGTAATAATGTCTGTTTTTTTTCTAACACAAAAAACTGTAACACATAATTATGTCATTTGTATATTACTGAGGCATAAAAGGCACTTGGGGGGGGGGGTTGAGAAAAGAAAAAATCTTCAGTAATCCCAAAGCCCCAAGATCAGGAAAACTGATCGTCTCTGGTTGAGTGAAGAGTCAGATTTTCTGTTTGAATGCAGATGGTTAATTTACATGTGCTCATTAGGTTCTGTTAAGTGGTTTTTGTGGCTCATTATGTGCCGGAGAGAAAAAAGCGACATGTTCGGGAAAAATGAGATGTAAAAAGTAATAATATTTAATAATGTTGAGTAGCTTTACATTTGGAATAATTTTTTAAAAGAAACAATTATTTTTGCATATTCAGTAAAGAATATATTCTATTTCTATTTGATACAGTTAGTTCACTTACAGCATGACTGCAAGATTTACTGCTAATTGCACATAAGCCTTCCACACCTTTTTGCACCGCGGCCAGTGGAGGCATTTATCCTCCAGCTGCTATAGCGGCACTCTACAATGGCCACCACCAATGACCGCCATTACATTGGGAAGCTCCCCCGGTGGCCAGAAGTCGGACACCGTGGCAGGGAAAAAAATACGGTTGCACTCAGCTCCGTGTTTGTAAAACCCTTGAATCATGGGCACGAAACGACTCAGTGGGGAGCGAGTGCCAGCGTTTGATGTGATGCATGTTCCCGAATAGCTGCCTTCCCCTGATGTGCTTTGAGGACTAAAGCAGATTGCGGCTGACGTGAATCTGACAGACCGGGCGCTCCAGACTTTAACCGAAGCTTCGGAGACAGGATCACATGGCCTCCCCGTTTCATCCTCCGCACAGAGGCTGCCGCTACATTTTCAGAACTAATCTCGAGTTTTAGCCTTAAAAGCCGTTCACGGTTTGGGTCCTTGCTACGTTACGGAGCTTTGAAGGATGTTCGAGCGCTCGTCGATCCCTGAAGTCACCTGGCAGGGCCCTGCAGGCTGTGCCAGAGAAACCGGGAGTGACAGCACCTCAACCGTCACGGCCCCCGAGGCTCAAAACGACCTTCTTAACTCGGATCTCTAACGTTGGAATCACTGTCAGTCGGTTCCTGAGTTTTGTTTTTTTTCATACCTCATTTTGTTTTTATTGGACAGCATTAAAAAGACTGGCTAACATAATCCCTTACAACAGACTTACAACATATACTTGCATTGTGAGGCTCACACTGTTTAGCTTTTGTTGAGACTGTGTCAACATGTCCTATTTTTAGCTAGCAGCACAGCTCTAGCAAGAGCAGCGTCGGTCTTTCTGCCCATCACTGAAATATTTCAAAAACTGGTTGGATTTCAGTGAAATTTTATTTAGAAATTCATAATCCCAAGAGGATTAATCCTACTGATTTTGATGACCCCCTGACCATGTCTCTAGTTCCACCAGGAGGATGTGAAATTTGTTGTTTTCTTAAAGGTCTAAACAAATGTAATGGATGAATTGTAATAACTTTCGTTATCTTTTATCTGGCCACAATCGGTGTTGGTTTATGACCAAATACCCACAAAACAAATGACATTCTACTTTGTATTTAATAGTAATTAGAAATTGGTAAACTAAGGTGGCTACCATGGTAAATATTACTTGATAAACATCTGCATGTAAGCATTGTCTCTATAAGAATGTTAGCATAGGGAAGCTTTTAGTTCAAAGCACCACTGTGGGTAACTACAGCCTCACAGTGCTGCTTGCATGGCTTAGTCTTGTTATTCCATTTTTTTTGCTATTTTCTTGTTTTTCCGATAAAGACTGAGGTTCAGACAGGTACATGATCCCTCACTGGCTTCCCACCTAGAACACAACCTTTCACTGGAGCTCAGGACCAAGCTGGAGCCACTGCATCCAAGAATTATACCATGTTTTTGTAGTGCTGAAACTGCTCAGTCCACCTCAGGTAATATCAGTTGTTTTTACATTATATCATTCTTATTATTTCATCCAGCACCTGTACATTTTCTGTTCAATCACGAGGCACATTATACATGCGGAAGTCTTTCCTTGGCCTCAAAAACCAACATGGAGCTCTATCAATCATTCTCTCACATATTATAGCAGTGTCTATGCATTAGACACCATCATTCTGTGAGGCTGTTAATGATGTGTCACGTCATTGAAACTGTGATTTCTCTTATCTGTTTTTGTCATCTTTTACATGAGTTTTTCTATTATATACTTATATCAACTTCAACTAATATTTATCTTCATTATCGCTCTATCAGTCAATTGCAATTACAATAAATCCATCGGCTCTTTTGTCCACCCAATGGGATTGCTTCAAATTTTCTTATTTTGTCAGGCTAACAGTCCAGTACCCCAAAATTATTTATTTTGCAAACAAAAAACAGTGAAAAAGAAACAAATCGCAACATGTAAAGAGCTGGAACCAGCAAAAATTTGGGAATTTTTTCCTTTGATACATTACTAAAACAATTCAATGTCAGAGCTGTTCTGTCAATTGATTAACTATTTGTTCAGCACTAATTGGTTTTCCGCCTTCCCTTCGTGATGAACTGTGCCATTTTGTGTATTTTAAACAGAAACAAGTGGGTCCAGCATGAGTCCGAATGGCTCAGGTGACCCTCCTTACCGTGGCGCTGACGCCTCACACCGGTGGAATTAGGTGTCAGACAATTGTAATCGTCACCAGCTCCTGGGAAGAAAAGGGATCACTGGATAATCAATTATGCAGTATCAATAACCCCCCCCCGCCCCCTCATGTCGAGTTATCCACATTCACAGGGGAACAGTCCCTTCCAACCTGTTCAGAGACCATTAAATTAACCGTGGGCTGAACTGCGAAACATGGCGTTCGGGGAAATTTCAGTGCAAGTCGCCTGAGCGCGCACGGCAGAGAGTGAAAATAATTCAATTATCACCGGCTTTCTTTAATGTGAGTCATGTTGCATAAAGCATGACTGTGATATTGATCCACAATGCTTAATGTTCCCCGCCACTGCTTTACTTTGCCACGTAAGAGGCGCGTTAAGATTGGATTAGCATCTTTGTTTTGGTGAGAGCTAATGAGATTTCAGGGGACAGAAAATGAAGGCTTTCATTCCAAAATGATTTGTTTCTATTTTGGGCATCACTCAAAATAATCATAAATTTCAAAGCCCCTGGGTGATACTCTCATAAAAAGGAAACTCATTTTCGGATCAGCAATGGGTTTTAGGAGGAGTGATAACTTTTTTTTTTTTAAGACGGTTTCTTTCATTTCAGAATCGTTTTTGAGAGCAGGTGTCACTGTTTTCAAATGATAAAATATTCATGACTCCTCGGATGTGTTTTTTCTCCCCTCACACGCCGGCAGATTTGTCTTCGCCACTCACAGTTTTTTTCGCTTGAACGATCCAACGAACGGCGCAGGCTCGGCCCCTTGCTTTCACATCACAGCCCTGACGAGCGCGAGGTGCCGCATCCACGTCCGCTAGTTTGAAGGGAAAACGTTGAAAAGGCTTTGGCAAAGGACCTAGGTTGTCTCCTCTATGATAATCCAAAAAGCGCAGACCGCACATTTCTCCTCTGTGGGACCAGCTCAAATTTAAAATTCTGATCCGCTCCAGCTTCCCTGCCCTCCTTCCTAATAATAAAAAAAACATGCGGATGTGTGATATCAGCAGAATTATTAGGCAACACGCAGCAGCGGCTCATATTCACACGGAAACAAAATTCACAGAGTCGGTCTTCTCACGTCCGGCTCCGGCAAGAAGGGGGCGACGAGGGAGGTCTGCAGCAGATGATTGCACATCAACATATCCGATGTCGGTGTCAGAGAGGAGATTGTTATTCTGCGCGTCTGCCCTATAGGGCCTTGGCTGAAAGAGCAGCCTGAGCCCGGAGCCTGGAGAGTCATTGAGCGTGTGTGTGTATGTGTGTGTGTGTTAGGCCAGACAAAATGTCTGGGTTCATGGAAAACCAATCGAGACACCTGCCGGCAACCACTGCCAGCCGCTGATAAAACGGGGGGAGAAGAAAGTGTCACCCCACCCCGGCACGTGAGGCCGCCTCGGAAAAGGGGTCAGAAGAACCGTTTCCCTGATTTACCTATTTATAATATTTGTTTATGTCCTTGACACCTGGCCACTCCTACCACCCAGTGAATGAACCCTGATGAAATAAAACACATTAAGAGCCAGTTGTGCGCTGTGATCTTTTTCTTCTTTTTTTTTAATTAGAAAAATGAACGACAGCTCCAGGCAGGAAAAAAAAAAGAAAAAAAAGAAAAACAGATTAAAACAAAAGAGCTCCGGTACAGACAAGGAAAAATAGCTGCTTGAGCAACTGACCCACAGCTACAACATCGGGGTTTAAAGCACTCCACCATTTATCATGCACGGAGAGGACACTCTGCGGAAACACATGCCGAAAAAGGAAAGAACAAGCAAAAAAAAGACAAAACACAAAACACACACACACACACACACACACATATCACCTCAGCACAGAAAACACCTGCGACAGGAAGGAGAAGGCCACAGCAGATCACAAGAACACCACACGTTGTCGAAAGGGTCACAGGTCACTTCCTGTCCAGGCAGGAAATAGATTAGACCGGGGAACATCTGGGAGTTTTTTTTTGTTTTTTAAACAAGTTGTATGACATCTCCGTGAAGTGCAAAGACACTGTCGCGTCGGCGGGAATCGACTTAGCGATTGTCCCGGTGCCTCCGCCACCTACGATACTGTAAACAATCTACACTATAAGGCGCACAGTTGAAGAAGTTGCCCAACGAAAGAGCCGCAAACGTCAGTTCGTAAAGGGTTCGGTGTGAAAAAACGCCCTGGCGCCCCCACCGTCGGCCTCTCTGCAGACCGTGGCATACCAACTGTCAATATACCAACCGCAGGCAGTAAAATGCTGTTTAGGTTTTCTTTAAATGGGCACTACACAGGGGAAAGGAAAGAAAAACTACACTGAAGGACAAAAATATGAATCCTATTTTCATTCTTTTTCCTAAAACATCAATCTAAGATTTTGTTGTTTGCTTTTTTTTTTTTTTTCAAATTAGGCACACGGTACAGCACAGTAAACGTTTGGGTTCGTTTTTTTTCTTCACTACCTCTTTTGGTTGCTGACATCTACAGACGTGGACACCGAAGGCCTCCTCCGTGTGACCGAAAGGACTCATTTCATTTTTTTTGGTGTTTTTTTTTGTTTGTTTTTTTTTGTTAATCACTCACTCTCACACTCACACACACACACACGCGCACGCACGCACACACACACACACACACACACAAAGAACAGTTATAGTTGCTCGCTGCTGGCATCTGTATGTCCGAAACCGCTCCTAAAACATTAAAGGGAGAACTTTTCCTTCTTTGCGATTATTTAACCTTCCTCTAGGACCTTGATACCAGATTTTTTTTTAAATGGTCTTAAATAAATATCTAGAAGGTAACAACGACCGCAGAATACCCTAGAAAGACATAAGGCATGAAATTCCTCTTCACCTGAAATCGCATCAGTCATATAAAGTCCTTCGGACCTCTCCATCCACAACTTAAGACAAAATATGCGGAAAAAAACCAAAACAAAACACTGTTTCACTCTGGAAATATTTTTCTCCCTTTTTTTTAACCTTAGCTATTTTTAAACACTGATTGTCTACATTATCAATAAAAATCTAGGGATGTAAACACGGTAAAGATGTAAACACTGTCATCCGACGGGCTTGGATCCCAAAAGATATTCGACCCTGTGTGAGATGCGAGAGGACAAGGTACTTTCAACACACGAGGTGGTGGCGGGACGAGGTAGTCCACAAGAGGACCGATGGCGGGGGAAGGGGGTTGTGGGTGTTCTCTGGCGCATCGCTTGGACTGAGGGTCATGGCAGCTTGATCGATAATCTTTAGAGCATAGTTCTGGTTGTCTTCTGGTTATAAGTGAATTTTTTTATTGATTTTATTTTTTTTTAATCTGGCAGGAAGAAGCTGTTGAACTCTGGCTGGCGCCCGATTCGACGACGATCTGCCACCGAAATCCTCGTCAGTCTGAGGGTTTTTCTTAAAGCTGCTTTTCCTGGCGAGTCGGCAGTCATTTGTTCTGTGGGCCAAAGTGCTCTATAAGCATCAAATCAGTCTATTTGACTTTTTTTTTCTCTCTTATATTTTAAATCGGTGCACACTGCCGGGGGCATGGGGGGGGAGTGGCGGCAGGCTTCCTCAGACGATGCGGTAATCGAACGTGTCCTTCTCGGTGTGGTCCGTCCAGTTGGACGAGGGCATGCTGCGGTACGGGTCCAGCAGGATGCGGAAGCAGCGCACGATGAGCAGCGCCAGGAAGATGAAGAGCAGCAGCACGAAGACGAAGGCGGCCTTCTGCTCCAGCGTCAGGTAGGAAGGCACGTGGTGGCCGCCGCCCGACGAGGACAGCGTGCTGCTGAAGAGCCCCTCGGCCATCCTGGGCACGTCCATGCTTGATCGTCGCGGCTCCAGCTCTTTGTCGGTCGCTGGGAGGTCTGAGGTGAAGACGGGTTTTGCGGCAAGGACCTGTGTGAGAATCCAAGCAGACTGGATTATAGATCGTGGCGCCCACCCCCTCATGGTTTTACAGTGGGAATAAGCTTAATATGATCGCAGAAACAGGAAAGGCTTCAACGTGAACAACGAGAAACAGAACAAAACGTGTGTGACGGCAGGAAAACACAGCATCCGGATGATTTTATTTTTGGAACTGCAGGCTGAAGAAGGCCTGCCGTGTGAGTAAAGGAGCCTCGGGGGACTCCTTTGGCCCCGAGTTTAAACAGCCCCGGGCCCTTGCATTGGCACTTTTCTGGGTTTTTGGTTACACAACGCTTATTGGAAGCGGCGCCGCTCCGTAGGTAGATATGTCACTGGCTTCATTAAACTGCAGCCTGCTGTTCTGAAATTCACCCCCCCCCCCTCCATCTCCTATAAGTAATGATAATATACAACCAATCTGCCCCAGCAGTTTATTTCAGCAACAGTAATGGGGCTTTCAAACGTCGCCATGCAGGAGGAGAAACGAATTTGCTCCCCTCCGACAAGGTTACACGAGTGAGGCCCGAATACAAACAGGTTGACTGGGGGGGGTGACTGCCACGGGGCCCCTGGTATAGCTGGGGGCACCTGAAAAAGCCTCTGATTGACTGTGTGTCGAATTGTTAGTGCTAATATAATTTAAAATGTGTTTTTGCCATGTAAAACACTCAAGTCCAATATCAGCTGATGTGATCAGAGCTTCAACGTGGGTCCCTTAGGCTCCGTCTCCTTGTGGAGCTCTGGGGC
Source organism: Istiophorus platypterus (assembly GCA_016859345.1). Classification (NCBI taxonomy): domain Eukaryota; kingdom Metazoa; phylum Chordata; class Actinopteri; order Istiophoriformes; family Istiophoridae; genus Istiophorus; species Istiophorus platypterus. The sequence goes on along the minus strand of CM029126.1, from coordinate 3,386,366 downwards.
AAATATCTAGCCTCTGCGTACGTGGTGCATGTTCCTAATTCAGTGAATAGGTGGTGATATTGTGTATTTTCCTCAGTGTCAGCCAATCCCACGAAACAACCCAAACCAGCAGTGACTCGATCACGCCAACATTTTGCCGGCTTTGTAACCAAAAGCCAGATTTCATTTATTCCTCAACGCCTGTGCTGTCCAAAAACTATATATATATATATATATATATATATATATATATATACACACATATATATAAACACTAAAATGAGCCACATTCCTCCACTGGGTGACATTTTACTTCATTACCATTTACACACACACACACCCACACACACACACACACACACACACACACACACACACACACACACACACACACACACACACACACACACACACACACACACACTGCCCTGCAGCCATAAACCCACCAGAGAACTAGAGGTGTGTTAAATGTTTGCTAAAAACTGCAATGCCCGGCAGTTTTTTGGTAAAACTACTGATTCTGCAGCAGAGAAAGAAAATGGGGTTGGGGCTTAAAACTATAAACAGGCTCCCGAAATCAGAAAGTACTGAGAGATCATTTAACACAATGTTGGTTATGCTCTTCTGATTCCTTGAAAATAAATAAGTAAATAAATATAAGAATATTGTCTTTTTCCCTTTGATCCAGTTGCCACACGGCGAACCTGGGCTCAGGTAGCATAGAAAATACATAAAAAGTCAGGAAGGGGCAGTTAACAGGGGCCAAAGCAGATCTTTTTTTTTTTCTTTTTCGCCCCAAGGCGCCCTGGCAGATTAATCCATCACAAAACAGCCTTGTGCTACCACAGCACATTTGCTGCCGGCTGCATGGGCCAGAATATATATATGTATATATATATATATATATATAAACGTCTCCTCTAAATCGAACAACCTGATTTTAGCTCATACCGTGCAGACTCCGGCTCAGCCTATTTTTGGTTCACTCAAGTAGAAGATTGGTTGGTAGGTAGGTTAATTAGATGGATTTAATATTAGATTGCAGCGGGTTAGGCTGTTTTTGTTCGTCAGCACCGGTTACCTGAACCCTAACCGCGAGCGTTTGTGGGGAGGACGGCAGGGTTGTGTGTTGGGGTTGAATCAGTTGGTCCAGAAAACAGCCGGCAGGACCGTTCGATGCTGTTTGATGTCGATTCTTCCGCTGAAACGAACTCTAAGAGTGAGTTTTTTTTCTTCTTTTCCCTGCTTTGCTCTGAATCCGACCCGTCTTATGCTACAGGGGCGCTCCGGACAGCATCTGATGTTTCTGATGATTTTTGTCCTGGAAACTTAGAGGGAGATGTTTTCACATTTATTTTCCTTGTGGCTTTGGACAATGATGTTATTGCGACAGCAACTTAACCACCACGTTAAGGACACCGTTGCGCCGCTGGAACAAAATCCAGCAGAGCGAGCAGCCGGATGCAATTATCTCATCCTCTGCCCCTGCAACCTTTGGGCCAGTCACACCTTAAAACAGAGTAATGTCTGCTTGTGATTCCCTCACCCAGTCACCTGGTGAATGTTCAATAGCTGTGTATGGTTCAATCAAAAAGTTTTTTTTCCTCCCTTGTTTCATCTTTAACAATGAATATTATATGTTGCAGTGAAAATCAAAGATTCGAGCAATGTCTGGAAAGCGAGAATCATTTTTTGGAGAAATCTTTTTTCTGCTTTCTTGACCAGTTAATCCTCAGATATAACTTTTGTGGTCGTCCCTTTTTTTTGGAGGTTTTAAAAATACGTGCCAGCAATAAAAACAGTGTGGTAGGTACAGCAGTTAAGAGCTGAACCTGAAGAAACTCTTTGAAAGTACAAGGCAGGTTATTTCACCACTATTTCACCAATGTTTTTCACTTCTGAACAGGAAGTTTTATAATTCACTCCCTACAGCTCCGATTGGCTGACTTCTAGCATCGCTCTTTCCTATTGGATACGGCTGTAGCCATGCTGCTGCTGCGTCACCAGATCTTAGGAGTGAGACATAGAATCCAGATAGGAAATAAATCAAAAATGATGAGAATGAGATCCGGGACTTTTAGCGCGGCCCTGGCTTTGGTTTCTCAGACGGCCCCACCCACTCGTTTTCAGATCCATCAGATTTTATCAGACTTATCAGACAGGTCTAAGAGATATATGTGTAACCCAAACTACGGTCTTTATTTTTTTAGGGGGGGGGTGTCTTTCGGTTACGCATCTACGAGCGTGAAGAGCAGTCGCAGACACTGAGAGTCTCCAGGGAGGGGTGGGGTGGGTTTGGGTGGTTTTGGGGGGGGGCTTCTGGATGCGTTTGTGAGAAATCTCCGAGTGACAAGACGGGTGGAGGAGCTGTCTCTGTCTGCCAAAAAAAAGGGAAGAAAGAAAAAAAGAAAAATTTTTGTAGGCAACTCTCATGAGACGGAGAGAGAGCAGCCTTCAGCCCTGCCTGGCTGATCAGCTGGCCTGTAATCCATCACACTTATAAGTCAAAAATGATATTTCACAGCAGCGATTCATTGCCCATCGCTGTGAAAAACGATAAGGAGCTGGGGGGGGCTGTTTCTGTTTTCTTTGTCCCCTGGCTTTTCCATCAGCGTTTTACTGTCAAATCATAATCTCGTCTCCTTGTCCTCCAACGACACAGCGAGGTTACAGAGTATTAGCACTCGTTGGTGGGGGGGTGGGCAGAAACCTCTCTGTTATTTTGTTAGCAGGGTTATGTAATGCACTTCAAAGACTCCCAAACATTTTACATCAGCGGCGACGGCGGCTAAGTGCTGCGGAGTTCGGTGCTTTTCTTGACAGTGACACCTGAGCATATAAGCCTCCTCTGACAAATTCAGGGAGAGATACGCCTCCTGTCTCGAAGAGAGATCACTGTTAGAAATTAAAAAAAATAAGCTCAAGTTCTCTATTCATGTCCTTTGCTCCGCAGCAGCTACGTCTGGGTAAGAAAAAAAATGATTCCTTCTCAAGCCGAGAAAAACAGCCTCTAGATGCAGAAATGCAGATAAACAAAGTCTTGTTTTAGGAAACTGACCGGCATTATGTAAGCGCACAAGTTATACTGCTCCAACTGTGTGGCATTGTTGTCGACGGCCGTGGCACCAAGGAGGAGGAGGACGACGAGGGCGAGGAGGATGAGGAGGAGGAGATGAAGCAATGTTGGGCACCGGGAGTAGAAATGACAAGGACATTAAGCCGAATTTGGAAAATGAAGCCAATTATGTTGAAAAGTTGATCGAACCTCCAGGACTCTGTGTGTGTGTGTGTGTGTGTGTGTGTGTGTGTGTGTGTGTGTGTGTGTGTGTGTGTGTGTGTGTGTGTGTGTGTGTGTGTGTGTGTGTGATTAGAGCTAATGGAGAATTCAAAAGCCATTAGATGAGGTGAAATCAAATGGTTAAGGGGAATTAATGGACTTTTATTTTTCGGCTGGTTGTCGGCCACGTCTTGATCAAAAATGTCCTTTTGTTACTAAACGATTGTGGAACAGCCACTAATGAGTTGGACCACATACAAATACATAATAACACATGACTTTTAAATTTAAAATCAATTATTAAAGAGTAAAATTATACATTTTACATATTGAAACACAGGTTTTATACGTTTTAACCTTGAACCTTTATCTTTTTCATACTTATTTTTCCTTTTCTTATATTTCACATTGGTCTTTCAGCCTCAGATTATTCCATAGTATATTTCAATGAATAGACTGTGTGAATAGATTCAAACTTGTAAATCCTTAATAAGGCAACACACACATGCACACTCACACATATACACACTCACACACATACATACATCTTTCTATACCAAAACCCTGTGAAATAGCAGGATAGTTGAAAATGGGAATAAAAACACGTTTAAATAACTATAGTAAAATGATAACCTATGATAACCTTCTTTTCAAATATACGTTCTTAAGTTATAACATTGATTCACTTATATCACATTCACTTAATTTTATGTGGAGAAAACACAAGAAAATTAGGGGGAAAGTGTTAGAAATGACGAATTTAGGTAAATGTAAGATTAGAGTAGGAATTTATAATGATGTATAAACGCGAAAGATGCTGGTTTTAATCATAATATCGATACAGGCTAATTGATTTTTTTCCTGGTCCATCTCAACGCATCAAACCCAAGATGGACACAACCTCAACAACAGTTAAGAGAAAACCCAACGACACGACGAGCGTCGCCTTCAAACGGAGCCAACCCGGATCATCGTCTGCGCCTGAAACCCGCCGCGGCCGTTACCGCGTCTCCGGTGGGCGAGACCCGGCCGGACGCCCCCGCTCCGCACCTGGACGCGCCACCAGCCCGGCGTCCTCCCGCGGAGCGTCCGGAGGTGGCGGCGGAAAACCACACCGTGCGCGTCAGTGCGCGTGTGTGTGCGTCAGTGTGTGTTTCTTTTTCTCTTCTGGCTCCCTGTTAAAGGAAGTGTGTGTGTTCGTGTGAGCATCATCATCATCATCATCATCATCATCAGCTGCTGCTGCTGCTGCCGCAGGTGAGGAGCGCCCGAGTCTGTAAACACTAACCTGTTGTTATCAGGCGGGGATGGGGCCGGGTCGGGGCCGGTTGGGGCTGAGGAGTCGGGGATCTCCGTCAGCGGCAGCTCTCCATTCCGGTGGATCCGATCCCAGATCGGGCGACTTCTCGTTTTCCTATGACCCGAGACAACAGGCGGATAAACCGGCGAGAAGGAGCCCGGCTGGGTTGGAGCCTGGCTGGGTTCGTTCTCCCGTCTCCGCCGACTGAGCCCGGCAGACCTCACCCCTCCGCTGCTCCTGGTTCCTCCTCTTCCTGACGCGCTGCTCATCCCCGCAGACACACAACCCCGCACGCACACGCACACACACACACGCACACACACACACACACACACACACAGAATCAGAGAGAGAGAGAGAGAGAGAGAGAGAGAGAGAGAGAGGGGGAGGCAGGGATGCTGGTGGCGGCACCCCCGTCGCTACTGGCAACCTGTTGCCATAGCAATCCTCCAGGTAGGCTGTATATATTGCAGGCGGTTGGGGGGGGGGGGTGGCCCTGGAGCTTCAGTCCCAAACTCGAGCCACACAAAAAGTGACACAAGACAAAAAGACCAGAAAGTGCATCAGTGGAGGTCAAAGGTGAGATCATATTGACCTATAGGGTTTATATAGATATATATATATATATATAGAGAGAGAGAGAGATACATCCTGTTTTTGCAATTCTTATGATGAATTCATATTGTCGTAACAACATTATTCTGCAAAAAATATATGATTTTTTTTTTTTTTTTTAATCAGTAAAAATATCCAGGAGAGACATTCAATGCAGACTTTCCTGCAGATGCAAACTATGGATGCTCGGTCTGGATGCGACTGTTAGGAGATGTTTAGGTGTGGTGGGAATCCTCAGCAAAAACAAACACTTGTGTCTGTCTTTTTTCTTTTCTTTTCTATTTTTTCCAGCTTGACAAGTTTCGGGATCTTTGCCGTATCACCCTGACAGACAAGAATCCCCCTCAGGAGCTCCGGGAGGACGTAGCGGTCCGTGACTGTGCAGAGCGGGGGATTTTTTTTGGGGGGGGGGCGGGTTACATAATGTCCTCAGTCAACAGGCGGCATGATCCGTTCTGTGGTGCAGCGTCTCCATCTGATGGAGCTCGGTGAGGACTGCAGGTGGGGGGACGGACCCAGTCCACAAGCTCCAACTCAGTTCAGATTTTCTACAGTTTTTAAGGGCCGGGAATTTTTTTTTCTGCCTTTGCACAGGTTTTTATAAATAGGGATAAAATCTACTGAACAGGATCTGAAGCTCAACTGCAGAGGAAGAGGATGTAAATTTAAGGGTTTAAGTTTATTTGAATAAGGATTTAAAGCCTCGGTGATCTCTTTATATACATATATATATATGCACTGATTCCCTGATTTAAACCTCAAATACCTTAACACAGCTCCTTTGAGTTCTGTTAGGATTTAAACCCTTGACAGTATAAGTTCAATATTTTTCATTAAATACGAAGCTACAGTCAGATGACACTTAGCTTCGCTTAGCTTAGCATAAAGACAGGACACAGAGAAGCAGCTGGTGTGGCTCTGTCCAAGGGAAAATGATTCCAGTCTTAATGCTAAGCTAAGCTAAAAGGCTGAAGGCACCAGCTGTATATTTACCACACAGATATCAGAGTGGTATCAATCTTATAATTCAAAATAAATAATCATTAATAAATGTAAAATCCACAGAGAATCAAATTCAGTTCTTTTAATCTCATCCTAAAATTTCCTGATTGCTTGTTTCACATTCATCTCAATATGAAAAGTCCTAAAAGTATAAAATGAGCAGATTCTGCTTCCTTGTGACTGTAACTGTAGGGTTGAACAGGGGTTTGAATAATAACAGAAAAAACAACAACAACACAGAGTAGAGCTGCTGATCATTTCTGCCATTTTTAACAGACTAGTGTTTCTCTGACTCAGGGGTCTGGGCCCCTACTGGCCCCTGTCTCGATATTTGGCTGATGCAACATAAAATAAAACATAAAAAATCTATATACATATATAAATATATATATATATATATATACACACACACACACACACACACACACACACACATACATATATATATATATATATATATATATATATATATATACACACACACATATATATAACACACTGTACTTTAGGGTGGGGAGTTTTGATTGGACAGCCGGGTGGGTGGAGGGATCCGATTGGCTCCCGCTGCAGCTGTGTCAGTCTCTCAGTCCTCAGCTCGTGTTCAGAAGGCAAAGATCAGAGGAAAAAAAACAAAAACCAAAAAATCGGAGCCGACCTCTGCATAGTTTCGGTGTTAAAATGCAGGTTTCCGGAGCCGATGTGTACATCAGTGGCGTTTAAGGACCATTCCTCAATGAGCACCGGATCAAATGTTACACTGAGCATGTTCATCTCTCCCCTGCGCTTCTCCCGTAACCTAAAAATGAACAAATAGAGAAAGTTTTATTGCACTGTAGGACATAATTTCCCTCTGAATGTTTTTCATACAGATTTGCTGAATCTTGCATATTCACACGGCTGCTTTTAGTGTCTACATTCATCATTTAGGTGAAATATAAAGTGTGGACTGGACAGAAAAACATCTGCAAAAGAAAAGTACGGAAGTTGTTTCATGTTACAACATTTATATGAATCAAACTTTGATCACCTTGAGAATACAGTTGTACATTTCAGGTGATTTCAACAAAAACCAACCGAGGGACTTGCAAGACCTTTGAAAGCTCAGAGGCAACTTTAGTCCCTGACTGTTGTCACGTTGACATGAGGACACACAAACTACACAACCGATCTGGGTCCAGGTGAGCCGACCGCAGCACGACTCTGTAGAAACCTGGCGAAAAAAAGGAACACGAGTAAACCTTGAAACACGAGTAAACCTTAAAACCCGCGGAAACCTCGACGAGGGCAACCGCTCAAACCCAAGGAAGCAAAACAGTTAGCTAAACAAAATCGGCTAATAAAAGAAACAAAGCTAGAAACTGAAATCTGGGAAGAATTAGCAAGATTAATCCAATAGATCCTGCTTAATGACTCCGGTAACGATGTAATTATTGGCAGTGAACTTCGTTGGCCCTGTTTGTTTGTTTGTTTGTTTGTGAGTGTGAGTGTCAGTGTGTGTGTGTGTGTGTGTGTCCCTGGTTCCTGGTTGTGCTCTGCTCTTCCTCCGTCTCAGGTTCATCTCCGAGGTTTTCAAACCCACAAGTGCAAAGACATGTTTTAAAAAACGGCCATAAAACGGCGAGTACGAGATCAGATTCATCTAAAACAGTGAAATAATGGCAAAAGTTCTTCAGTCTGCACTGGAGCTAATGGTGGAACAGAGAGTCAGGACCAAAGGTGTTTCACTTCCAAGACAATTCATTTAGATGTAAAATAGCAGTCCATATAGATAAATATATAGATACAAATGAATAGATAGACAGACAGATGGACAGACAGGTATAGAGAGATAGAGAGAGAGATAGACAGATAGACAGATAGACAGATAGATAGATAGATAGATAGATAGATAGATAGATAGATAGATAGATAGATAGATAGATAGATAGATAGATAGATAGATAGATAGATAGATGGATACTTTATTGTCATTGCACATAAAATACAATGAAACTTTGTTTAGCATTCTCATCCCAGCAGCATATGTATTATGCCATAAATAAGTCAAATACATGAATAGAGAAGAGAAATGATAAATAGTAAGATACAATAGTCTTTCAACATTGCACTCATTCATTGGGTTGTGTTCGTGTGAGGGTGGGGTGTGATCATGGCAGCACTAAACTGACCACACTGCATCACCACAACCTGCATTTACTGAGCTTCACAATTAAAGACATCGCAATTAAAGACTTGGTTCTGAATTTTCTTCGCTGTCTTTCTGATGAGTTAAAATCTCGATGCCAGGTGAGTATTCTGTTAAGCAGATTTTTTGCTTTTTCATCTCGCTACTGCATCACAGAGCCCTGGAGGGGGAGCCCCCCCCCGATCAGCTCTCCATAAAGAAGAAACACTTTTTTGCAGAGGAGCTCTCCCTGACCTTGTCAGCCCCCGACGCCTCCGTTGGCTCGGAGTCAGTTTCCCTTCGCCCGTCTGCTTAATGTTTGGATGCAGCTACACAGACGAACCGGAGGAGACGGATGAGAGGGAAGGCAAACACTGATCGTCCTTCAGAACCAACAGCAGGTACATGATCGGTTACCGGAGCCAGTGAAATGTTAATTCGCATGAATTCTCAGATGAGTTCTCCCACATTATAAGCTGACAAGCACGTAGATATTTAGCTTCAATCAAATGTATTATTTTACAGCTAACGGATGCTACTGATGGCTCGTCCTTTGTGCCAATATTTAATCTTAACAATCTTTATGCAAGAACTAAATGTATTTTTTAAAAATGTGCTGTTTCCCCCTAAATTTTATTCCTTTTTTTTAATTTAAAGAAATTTCAAAGTCTAAACCATCAATTGACACTAAAACTCTATCTCACACTTAAACTCTCCACTAAAACGCTAAAATTCAATGATTATGTTTATTCTTTCAGTCATTTCTCAAGCAAAGAAGCCAAAGATCTCTCAGTCCCAGTTTCACAAATGGGAAAAATTGCTTCTTTTCTTCGTCATAATACGGAAATGGACTGAAAATATTTGGATTTCGGACAGATTGTTGGACAAAACTAGACATTTGAAGACGTCTCCTTGGGCTCTGATGAACTATAACGTGTATAATGCACTAGTGTCTTTCATGATCGCTTACTTGAAAAAATAACTAGCTCTTGGATCAATAATGAATCTAAATGTAAGTTGCAGCCCTAGGTAACGTTAAAACAGTAATATGTGAGCAAGGTGTCTTGAAAAACTTTCATTAAAAAAACAAAAAGACTACACGTTTATCTCAGCTTTTACCTGGGTTTGTTCCTCTGTCAGCCAGGTGAGCAGATCCTTAGAGGATTCACTCCAGGTTTTAGACCAACATCAGATCTGAAATCAGATCTTTGACCCCGTCATGTTGGCAGGAGGCACCGCTAGGTTTTTTTTGTCTTGAATCTTTTTTTGCAAAGATCCGCGTTTAACCGCAAGGCCAAACACTGGCATCTGCAACCTGACAACACTTCTGTAACCTTTGCATACACACACACACACACACACACACACACACACACAGGCTGTCATGGTAGCTGCCTTGGAGGAAAACAAAAACGCCGAGCGCGTTGCCAAAAACTCACAGCCAACACACGCCGCATGATGTGATGCCAACGACTTGGCAGCCGCCGGCTCGAACCTGCTCATCGCCACTCCATACCACTCAGCAGCTCGGTTTATCCTTTTATTTTGAAAATCCCACCCCGGCTTGTGTCAGGATGGCTGAGAGCCAGAGGGGGGGTCCATTAGGCGTACCGGCGGATCAACCCAGGGCCGGGACACCTGATGTTCACCCACAGCACACGGTTTCAAGATTTACACCGTAGGTTCTTTATTTATTTTTTAAAAATCTTTGCCAGATTCTTATGGAATCTGAGGTAAAAATCGAACCAGGCTTATCGGCTTTTCTTATTAAGCCTGTTAATACAAATAAACACTTTTCATGAATCACTTCCCCTACTTTATCTCAAAAGCTTAATCGGGCGCTGTGTGAATAATCTGGTTTACAATGGTGAGACTTAAATGGGGTGGCGTGGCCAAACATGCCGAAACTCTGGACCCAAATAGAGACAACGCAAAGATGGTTTTAGGCATTTAACTTGAGCCCAAAAGTCAAAAACGGACTCAAATCAGCTAAACAAGTCCGTTCGGAGCTGAGGCAAGAAGGCTGGTGATCGGACGAACAGCGTGTGGGCGGCTAACAGGTGACACGGAAAAGGCTGGAACACCACAGCAGCTTGGAAACACAGTAAATCAGACCAGGATTAGCTGAGAAACACGGGGGCCGGTTGTAACCGGGGAGGGTCCGGGTCAGCGGTCGATCGAGTTAGCTGATCTCTAACAGGGACATTCACAGGGGGGCGAGACGGAAGGCGGGCGAAGTGGGATGGGGTCAGAGCAGACCAACGGTCTGAGGGTAATGAGAGGCCCTGTGCATTAACACCCCCCCTCCAGGGACACGGCCCGACATCTGCCCCGAGCTGATCCGGGTTGTGACCGTGGGACCACAGGGCTGAAATATATCACTAACACCTAATAGAACCAGTAGAGACACAATGAAGCTTCGGAAAGGAGAGGAAACGGATACGGGATCTCAAAGAGAAATAGGAGCCAGCTGTGATGGGGAAACAGGGAAATTAATCTGATGTTGAGACTGATGTTGAAATCTGAAAAAAAAAAGGGGGGGGTAGAGACGGGTTCAGGTCGAGAGCCTAAGAAAAGACTCAGGGCTAAGGCTCCAGAAACAGAGTCAGAGTCAGAGGTTAAAACAAAAACAAGCTCAGACTCTGGAACACCCAGGGAGACGGGTTCGGGTTCGGGTTCGGGTTCAGGTTCAGGTTCAGGTTCAGGCTCAGACTTCACGTTTAAAATGAGGGGACAGATGTTTCTTACCGAACCACATCCGATTTTCTGTAAATTCAGGCTAAGGTTCAGACCCAGACCCAGAGACTCAGGCTCATTCTCATACAGAGAAACAGTTTTATGCTCAAACAGGAAGAGGATTTATGACCCAGGTTTAGACAGAGTGATGGATCTAGGTTCAGGTTCACACAGGCAGAAAGACTGGTTCATGTTTGGGCTCAGGGAGAAAGGATCAGACAGAGACAGATTTAAGGCCGGGACCCGGATCGCACAGAAAGACTGGCTCAGGTTTCACAAGGCAAACAAGTTCAGACTCAGGCTAATTCACAAAGAAAGGGTAGACAAGTCGAGGCTGAGGTTCAGAGAGGGCGGGGGGGGCAACAGGGACCCTGGACCTGAAGGCACCTGGACAGCTGGGAAAGGGAAGATTGGCTGACTGGAAGCAGCGGCCAGATGAGCTGCTGGAAGGAAGAACAGGAGACGAGGCATTTTAACAGGGAAGCGGCCACAGAGTGAGAGATGAGCCGGTGGACAGAAGACAGGGAGAATAACTGAAAGGGGGGCCGGACGACTGACCAGCTGCCAGAGGAGCTGACAGAACGGGGGACTCCTGGGGAACCGCGGGGAACGGGGCAGGGAACTGCGGGGAACGAGGCGGGGACCCAAAGGGGCCTGATCCGCCGCGAACCCCAAAATATGCTCATATATATCTCATGCCTCATCTATACGTATGGATGTGAAAAATTTTTTCCTGAAAATAAACTAAACTTCCACTCAAGAGTTAACAAAAGTTATTGTGACACAAAAAAACGCAGCTCAAGAGCTTTGCCAAAATCCCCCCAAAAAAAAGACAGACTAATGATTTAAACCAAACAAACAAACATTAAGTGAATGAGGAATCAAAAAGACCTTCCCCACCAGCTTTCAGTACGCGTCCATGGGAGAGTCAGCGCTGCCGACGTGTCACAGTCCAGCTGTCAGGGCCGGCGACTGGCGTCCAGTTGAAGAGGCGTCTTCCCACAAGGGCATTTGCTCTGAGACATGTTTTCATTTCAACCTCCAACTGAGAAGAAAGGGGCAGTTTTTGACAATTCGCCCACTTTTGCCCCCCCCCCCCCCCCCCACCACCAACATCAGACGGCAGAAAGAAAAAAGTCAAATTGAGTCAGGAATTTACTTTGAAATAGAAAAAAAAAGATCTATCAAATGATCCTCGATGAACCAAATGATCTGAGAAAATGAATCCCCCGTAGAACACACCCGAGAGTGAGTAAAGAGGTTCATTTATTTTTCCGAATGTGCTCTGCTATTTGTGTAAAACTGGATCAGGATCAGTTTAATCGCAAAGCAAGAATTTCTGCCAGTAGCATCGATGCAGGGACTGATAGCGGTAACTTCCCGTCGATGTGCTAGAAATGAAACACATGAAAATGCTCCTCTACTCTCCGTCCGTTCATTTTCCCTGTTTGTTAACATTAAGCCCATTTCAAAGAAACAATGAACTAGTGAGTCATTTTATGTTATGCAGTGAACACATGGTCGTTTTTGGCCACATGCTGAGCGTAAACCTCAGACGGCAAATGCTAAATAACGATAAAATTATAAAATAACCGAAGGCATGGTCGCAACTTTGCAGACGTCGAGATTCTGCAGGAATAATTCTCATATAAAAGCACTGTTTTATGTCGTTTTTCTTCCAGAGAGGAAAGGTCGTTTGAATGTATCATTTAGGCTCAGGCATAAAAACCTACATTACCCCCCCTCCCTCATTTGCATTTAAAAAGGTATGTGCAGCACTTGCAGGCAGTTTAAATCCAACCTAAGTGCCCCTGACTGTGGAGCCCACTGGGGACTCTTGGCGTGCGTGGACTGGCGAGACGGGCGTCTTTCATGTCGCCCGCTCGGCTCACAGAGATCTCTCCGATTCCCTTTTTTTTTTAAAGTTATTTTTTAATGAGGCTGCAAAGTGCGAGAAAAAAAAAGTGGCCGTAGACTTCGAAAAAAACTTCCGTCCAACGCCAAAGTTTCCCCGAGACGCTCCCTCGACCGAAGGTCCCGGCGAGGCACCGAGGGCCCCAAAGGCACAGCTCGGGGCCCCAGCATCAGTTTCTTCGCTCCTCCGAAGGCTTTTCCCTCTGACGGGCTACTTTGTTTGACAACTCTTTTCCCACTGCGGCTCGTCTTCATCGCTGCTGTATGAACCCAGTGGCATGTATCCCCCCCACCACCACCACCCACCGCTTCCCCCCCACAGCATTAATTAATAGCTTTGTGCTTCCTTCGGCTCATCTATCCCCTCAGACTAATTGCTGGCAGAGGCATCTCTGCTAATCCAATTTCAGAGCTCTGAATAATCTTCCAGGAGAGGTCTCAGGTAATATTGAGTATATGTGGGAACCTGCGGGCCTAATGGCTACTGTGTGGGTTTCTCATTTATCTTTGTTGGGGGGGGGGGGGGGGGCTGGTTATCCTCATTACCACTTGCAGACTTTACTGTACGGCACACTGACTGAATGGAAGTGCTCAGTACGTGAGGTCTTGTCACTGAGCCGTACGTGTTACTCATAGCCTGGCTTTACTTTATGGAAATTTTAACGTACAGCATTTTAACAGAACAACATACATACATTTGTGTATTTGTATATATCAATGTATAGGTAAAGTGACAGTCATGAAATTCAGAAGCTGCTGCCTGTGCCACTGTTTTTCTCAAACTAACTTGGGAGAGATTTCAATCTCTTAGATGGGATCAAACAGTTTCATCTCTACAACACTCTTACAATATTCAGAGCAGTAAATGTGACAATAATAACTGTAGTAATGATTTATTATTGTGCATCCAGCTCCGTCTTAGCTAAGCCGCATCTAAAATGTCAGATATGTCTTTTTTAACTCTGTTTGCATCTATGTATCTACATTTTTTCCAGCTTAAACACAACCACAGCGGAAACCTTTGAAGTTTAAAAAACGATGACAATAAGCATCGGTTTTCACTTTATTTTTCTGAAGATTTCAGAAAATCATTTGTGGAAGGATGTTTCGCGATCAGTTTTTCCTCAGTGCTCCTTATTCAAATGGTCCTGGATGCACATTTCTAAAAATTAGACAGTAATTGTACATCTCTACACGGTCCTGACAGATTCCGAGTGACACAGCACTTTGGAGCAGTTTGTGCCTCATTATCACGTCTTCCATGTCCATTTCCTCGTCCTTTTAAAGTCTCGTAAATGTTTGCCTGTGATGGTCTCAACTACTAGCATCATGATTGCATATTTGCTTTCATTTGGACTGTGATTTAATCTATTTATTTGCCTTTTAATTGCATTTCTAATGTCTCTGGAAAGAGACTTTGGTCAACATTTGTAAATAACTGATTTGACTCCACTGAATACACCATGTATGTCAGCTGCACTAGTTATTGTTATGTGTTATGTGAGATACAAAGTTCTGTACATAAAGAAAAACATGGTGAATGACTCCTATTATTATTCAAGGAAATCAAAGCGCTAGTCAAACCATTTCATTTTCTGATTTTTAAAGAACAGCTTTTCCTAAACGTATCAAACCGGATTAACTGTTGTGTTAAAAGGGAGCTTAAATCCTTATTTAAAGCATTTTCTTTCCAATTATTTCACAGTAAAAGATAAAAAAAAAAAAAACCCAGACAAAACAGATTTTCGTGTTTCCAAGTGATATAGCATCAGACTGCATGAGGACCCCCTGCACCAGCCATCGCTGGCCACAGGGTGTCAGTGTGTAGCTACGAATCCGCCGGGGGTGAAACCAGCCCCCCCCACCCCTCCGGCCGCCTTCTCCGACCAACGGAGGCGTTGGGCGTGTGTTTGAGGAATTAATGAGCGTGATTAAACATTGTTTGGACGGGAGTCCGGGGGCCAGGCGGAACAAACGGATGGTGCGCTGGACACGGAGCGGGAGGGAGGGCCGGCCAAGATGAGCTCCCGGGCCAAAACCGGACAACTGTTTAATTTACTAAAGTGGCTGCGAGAGTTGTGGGCCGTCCACCTGCAGGACACTGCGGAAAATCAACTGTGTACTATATCTTGAGCTGTCTGGTCCAAACACACACACACACACACACACAAACACACACACATACACACACTGCCTTTGCGTTTCGTGGGGTCTTTTACCTCTGACCCTGTAAACAGAAATAACCCCCCCCCCATCACGTAAAATGGCCTCGTACTCCATCTTGATCTCGCCGTTTACCCCGAACTCGAAGGGTCTTCTGATCTCACTCGGTCCGCGGCCGCGCGGAGGCTAATTAGCTGGATTATCTAACCCTCTGTTTTGCCGCAACGAGGTTTTTGTCGTGTCGCTTGTCGTCTTTGAATTAACGAGGCGAGCTGCTTAGAAAAAAGCCCTGGACTGATGGAGCCTGACTGAGAAGGGACAACTGTCTCACCGCAGAGTGATGAATGCGACTCATCTCCCTTCAGTGTTTACTGTTCACCTTGAATTGGCGGCAGTGGTTTTATCAGAATCAAAGAGTCTCTTTGTTCGAGATAAAGTTACGGGAATCTTCACCACAAACTTTACCGTATACGAAGGCTGAGTCAGAGTCACATTCTGCTGCCAGAGCTTGAACTTTGTCATGGCTGTGATGCTATAATTAACATAATTGATTTTATGCCAGTGTGACAAGGGAAATTCCCTTTTCCTCAAAATCTGAAAACCGGTTAAGTTATCGTGTTAAGTTATTGTGTTATGTTATGGCCGATCTCCATCTGGTGCTTTATATTAAACGCTTCCCGCTGACGGAGCGGCAGAAGGCTTTTGTTGTGCAGCGGCTACACAAGCGTAGCCCTATTTGTCACTGGAGTTCACAGAGGATCTCCTGCACCTTTGTGAAGATTAATCGGTCGACACAAGAATGCAAATTTTGTGAGGAAAAAGATCTTTACAACAAACTGAGAACAGTTTTTTCCCTCAGCAGATTATCACCTTATTAGCAATAACTTGCCGAATTAACGTATCATGCAGACACGAATAGCATTAATTTCGTTTTCCTTCCTGTTGTAAGTCCAATGTTCAATTTTTAATAACAAAGTAATTAAATCTTATTTTTTCAAAGGCATAACACTCTCCACATGTTACTTTTGAGTGACAGTTGGCCTGTTAGCACTAGTTAGCGTAGCAACAGACTAAGCACGCTAGTCAAAATGTTATTTACCTAATTGTATTAGACAACATATCTATTTCAGCCACTGTTTACCTTCAAAATAACCCACTAGTGTGACCAGGTTGGTTGAAAGTCAACAATAACTGAAAATTTGTGATAATGACAATGGATGAGCTACAGCGGCTAAGGTTACTCAAAGTTTGAAAAATCGTAATTTATGTTTCTCTCTTCGGTTGGGCACAAGAGGAGTTTGTTTATTTTACAGTAAACATTTATTTGATTTTGGCCACTTTTTTTTTTTTTTTTTGGTAGAAAAACCGTTGAGATTCAGGGGACACAGCCACCACATGTCACAGGCTAATACAGGTACGACAGCTAAAACATTAGCAAACAACTACCTGCTTACAAAACCGGAATATGAATAACATTTGCACTAATTCTGCGAAAAGAACGTGATTAGGTCAAATAAATAAATCTCGTATTAGCTCTAGTTTGGCCTTAACCCACCGAATATCTGTCTTATTAGCTGCTAAGCGTTCCAGCTCTTTCTCCAGCCGGTCGCTAACGTTGCCCGTCTGCTGCTGGTGCGAGATCTACAGTAAAGTCAAACGTGGGTTTATCTGATTTTTGTTTGCTGAAAACAGCTGCGTACGACTGATGCTGCTGGGGGAAAAAAAGGGGGTTGATGAAAGCAGTAAATGCGTCTGAAAGCACAGAGCTAAGAGGCTAAAAAGGTTCGTGGAGCAGCAGAATTTGGCGATAATTCAACCACCCATGCTTATTTGATGGATTCACGATGTGAAATAAGTGATTAGCGAAGCTTTAACCTGCGAGAGAAAAAAACCAAAACAACACCCAGCCCACATCAGGTGTATTGAGGTTGATGACGCTTTTCATGTTTCGTCTCAACAGCTTCCACGTGTCTCACATTTGGGGGCATAAAAGAAGAAGAAAAATAAAGAATAAATAAAAAGCCCCGTTTACCGCTGCGAACGGTGATGGAGCAGAGAAGAGGCCAAGTGTGCCGCCTGCGTTGAACGCCGGCCGACGGGAATGATTACATATTCATAAACCAAACAGTTTCCAGCTCCTCTCCACGTGACGACGACGTGACTCATACGAAGCATGTCTGTTGATTCATCGAACAAGAAAACAAATGAGTGTCGGAGGGAGAAATCAATGAGGTGAGTCTTCGAGATCAATCCTGCGGTTGCCGCGCTCCTGACTTCCATTTTCTCCTCACACACACACACACACACACAAAAATACACGAAACACACACACACAAAACACACACACACACACACACACACTCCACGCGACCCCAAACTCATTTAGGTTGACAAAGACTAACACGGTCCCGCCTGCACAGAGAAATCTACATCCCTCAAAACTGTCGTCTCTTCAATCTCACGCCGGCAGTAATGATCCTGAGACGTCGCCATTTTGAGGCCCGCAATTTAAAAGAGAGAAAAAAATCAAGCTCCAGGGGGGAGGACAAATGTCTCCATGTGAGGAGGGGGTGAGAGAATGGAGAGTGAGGAGGAGGAGGAGGAGGAGGAGGGCGGAGGGGTTGGAGGAGCGAATCATTAGCTCGATGGGAACGCCGCTGTTCCAGGACTAATTGAGTATCAGCGCGAGCCACGGGTGGGTCTGGCCCCGGTGCCGCCGCCGTCAGCACAAGCGGCTCAACATTCGTTTACCTTCCACAACGACTGACGTGAAACCACCTGAGGAAAGTCCATCAAAGACTCTCTCCCCCGCCCCGCCCGAGGAGGCCTCCTCCTGTCTAAGGCCTAGCTGAGCTCGTTTTATCGAGTTTGGATGCTGGAACGGTACCATGCAAAACCTCGCCACTTCCAACACGACCACCACTATATAAACCCAGATCCCGTCCCCCAGAAATTGTGTTTGTTTGGAAGTTAGATGGACGTGTAATGGCTGCAACACATCTCCCTGCCAACGGATCACAGAGGCCAATTTATTCTATCTCAAAACTCACGCCGCAAGCCACCCAAAGTGGCCAACGCCCTGGTCAGATTCTTATTCCTCTGCGGCGGCGCCGCTCTGCAGTTACACCACCAAACCCACTAGTTGGCGTCGCCGCCATTTTTCCGCGAATTTTGTCAGCTCGCTTCGAAACGACAGCGACCGAAACCGAACGGATCTCAATGGAATCGGAGCCGACAGGTGTCTAACAGCAGTTACATTTTCCTGAAATTGCTGAGGAGACCATCTGGCTGGAAAGGAAAGACTCAACCAGCCCAGCCGACAGCTCTCAGCTTGCTGTGATTGCCCCCCAGCACGGCAAAGAAGCAGAAATTTTCCTGAATTCAGGGGGGTAGTTGGGTGGATGATGCGCTTTCACCAAACGGGACTTTGGTATTTCACAGTAAAAGCACTTTGGTTAAAATCAAGGGTCTTTGGTTAAGTGTCAATAAGTAAACATTCCTCCTGCTTCAAGTCACCTCTGACTTCTTTTCGATATGCGACCAGGATCGTGATCTTTCTAGAACTTTAACCAGGTACTTCTGCCAAAAGAATTAACCATGAGGAATTTACATTATGCCTCAGTTATGCTGTGAAAAAAAACAACAACATTTTGCAGGGAAAACAAATTAATCATGTCACTTAACGCTTTGCTGACACCTTCTGTTTGAACATTTTTCAACTTGCCGTTCAAAGTGTTTAATCATTATGTTGGTTTGAAAAATGTAAATCAGGTAGTTTTACATTTATGCCAAAACATATTTCTAGAAGCAAATGTATCATGTACAAAATTAATTCCAGACAGGGTTGAATTAATCATTGCCAGCCTAGTTGTGTTGTTGTAAACGTAGATTTTGTGTCATTCATGTCTGACATGTTTGTGATATTATTAACGTTTTACAAACTCCTTTGTCATAAACAGACAGATATTTGGTGCAGGAGGCACTTAGGTTGTCAAATCCGTGTTAAACCTGCAGAACAGCTTGTGAATTTACTCAGTGTTGACTCAAAACCGCCTCGGAGGCAGTTCTCACCACGGGTAGGTGTCTACAGGACCTGGCTTTAACGGCCGCGCGCACACACACGCACAGAAACTGACAAGGTGTCGCGCCTGATAAAACTTCTGCAGCTGCGTCAGGTCGCGGCTCTTTCGTGCACAGTCCTGGTGTGTGAGGTTGAGATTTAACTCCACCTGAATTCTAAAAGTCTTATTCACATAATTGTTCTGTTGCTCGGCGTCAGATGAGAAATTCCATCCCGCCGGCACCTGTTGGCTCTATATGAGGCTAGAGCCGGCACGGAGCTAGCTTAGCTTAGCATAAACAGGTTAGCCGTACATCGGGGAAGATTCTCGGGCCACAGTTATCCAAGAAAAACATCAGGCCGAGGGCATCTTAGCCAAGAACTGCAACCACATCCGGTTGCATTTGACTTTATTTTAACTTGGAGAACAGGTTAGCCCATTTTCAGTCTCCCTCCGCAACTTGTCATTTCAACATTTCCACTTGTGTACAGCTTAAATAGATGAGATATAATCTGTATATTAATTTGTTTTGGAGATGCTGGAAAACAGACTTTTAGAAGTTTGGACAGAGCCATGCATGCTAGCAGTTTCCCCCTGCTTTCAGTCGTGATGCTGTGCTAAGCTAATCAGCTGGCGGGTCTAGCCTTGTAATTAGCATCAGTCTTTTTAACTAACTCTCAGCAAGAAAGTAAATAAAGATTTTTCCCAAAATTGCAAAGAATTTCCTCAAAAATCAAGCACAAAATTATCTAACTTTCCTTTTGCAGGAAAATCTGATTGTCATTTGTTCAATGCCTCATCAAGTGAAATGTGCAGAAAAATCTGGAATCTTTTTTTTGGCTTCTTTTGAGATGACGCCAACATCGTTAAACTTTAGAACGGCGAAGTAAAATTGTTTCCACCTAATTTCCAAGTTTCATCAGTCCGCTTTTGTCTGGTCTAAAAAAACTCATTTTATCTAATGAAAGGTTTCGCCTGTGTTTGTTTGCCAACGCGTCCAAGAGGCTGCCCCCTGTTTCTGGTGATTGCTGTGATCTGTGGGGTTAATTTCTGACAAACCACGAGTTTGAGTTTTGTTATCAAGATCTTTTTCCTTCTTCGCTCTCTAAAGCCAATGCGGTATCAAAGTTGTTGTTTTTTTTGTTTTGTTTTTTTCATTTTACACCTCTCTCGGCGATGCAGACGGCATATTCCTCGCCGACATGTGAGCCACATAAACAATAACTTATGACCCGCGGAGTAATCAGCTCCGCTTCCACCACTCGGGAGAAGGCAGAACAAGTGAAAGAGACAATTTCCTGCTTCCTGGAAGTGCGGTAACAGACGCTGGCCTCTAATCTTCCCTGGGTGATTAGACAAAGAGAGTTGAGAGGTAGACGATGGGTTTACGGGAGCAGCTATGGGCTCGTTTGGCAGCTACTTGATTTGCTGAATTATCAACGAGTAATAAAGTCTGTACAGGAGGAGAAATTGTCATATACTGGTTGATACGGTGGCATTGATTTCTTTAAACTTGTGGAGAATTAATACACCGTCAGGACAGGGGTCTCGTCGGCTCAATATTATTTTCCTTTAGGTTTGATATCTTCAAATATGAATATGGTTCTCGTGACAAACACTGTCCTCAGAGGGGCGATAAATGAAAAATCCAATGACCACAACCAGCGCCTCATCGATCGCGAGTCAAAACTCCATCCAAAGTGACTTTGGATGAGGCACAACCTCTGGTGAGGTGTTTGTTTAGCACAAAGTCAGACTTTATCAGTCACAAGTTCACGCCGCGAAAGATTTTCTCCCTTTGTTGTGCGCAGGCCAAACAGAATGTAATTGCGGCCGAGCGCGATGGGCCGATCTGGGCTCCTCGGCGTTTTAACTTTCCCGCTTTGATGTGCTCCCGGGCCCCCGGAGGAGGAATGTCACCCCGACTCGGCACCCTGTTTTCTCCTCGGTCCTTTTTTTCCTTTTTGTTACGCTCAGCTTTCCAAGCACGAGGAACGTCTGGATATCGGAAACCAACATCTGTCTCAATGTAACCATGAAAACCCTCGAGTTTTGGATAATTTTCTGTACTTGTTCGAGATTATCTTTGCACTGTTTTACTGCGTCAACGAGCAACGCTGGAGGTATCTTTTCAGCCCCCTGACCCTGTACTTACATTTTGACCTTCTCTATGTGGTTATTTGGTAATAACTGTTTCCAAATGGTAGAATTTAGGCAATTAAACACTCAGGAGTTCAACTAATCTACTCCAAGGAGACCCAATTAATTAAATATACAATAAACATGGAGTTATGAAACAGATTTATAAGATTACCAATAAAAAGTGTTAGAACCCTTGTCTTTGGTCCATCATCCTTTCAAATTAATAAACAACATCAAATGTTTGACTGGATAAAGGAAAAACAACTGTTCAACAGGTTTACCGTATGTTTAAACGCCGCAAAAATAAAAGTCACTATGTCAACAGTCGTGTCTGTGATGATGTTTCATGCAAAAAAAAAAGGGGGGGGGGCTGAGATGACCCCGCTGAGACTCATCATCAAACTCTGCAGCTCCAATGAGAATTTTATTCTTAGTTTCTTTAAACACATTGTTTCACAGCGCATTTGATATTCGGCTTTCATCAACTTTGTTTCCCGCGGCAGCGGCAGGTTGCCGCTTTGGACGTCTGACTAAAAATCAAAGTCATTGCAATGAAACCACGCTAACCGTGGTGGATTCACGCAAATTCCCGGATCAATCAAAATCACCACGGATGCAGTTCCATGGCTGTTGGACGTGTAAATACAAATTGCTTTTGAAGGCATCAGTTAAAAAAAAATATTCTATCAATGCTGTGTCTGTTTTCTGCCTTCTGGTGTAAAAAAATATTCAGCAGACTGAGTAGCTTTGCCTCTGTTGCAGCCATAACCACATCTAACAGTGACGCCGTAGGGTCCTGGGGGATGTTTGTACGTTACGGACGCCAGGTAGCGTCCAGGACCCCCCCCCCCCGCTGAGACGGGGGCAGCCCTGGATTCGGTAATAATTCTCCGCAGGCTCATCACCACCGACGACGCCGTTCACAGACCCATTGTTTTGACATTGTTGTTGCACGGCTATGAAACGGTATCAATTTCCCTGTAGCACATTTAGAGTTAAATTCTCACTATAATCTTGCGAAAAAAGAAAAGAAATCATAACAAATCCATCCAATCGCTCTGCACGCCTACAGCTACAATCTCTGAGCTATTCATTACGTTTATTTAGATATGTGAAACTGCATATTTACATTCATACGGAATCCTCGTAGGGTTTGCATGTTTGTGCAGCGAGAACTAAACCAGTCGTGAGCAGAAAATTTCTGCCTGCCTCTATGTCTCTCTCTCTCTCCGGGGCGTTGGCCCCCTTGACGGCAGGGGGCCCGATGGCGGGGCCATATGGCGGCTCACACAAGTTGAGAGCTAGATGCCCCCCGGAGCCTTCCCGTCTCAGAAAGTTGATCCGACGGCATCATCGATCGCAGAGTGAGGAAGAGACAGAGAGGGGGCCCCTGGTTTGTCGGAGGACGCCATCTAAAAATACAGCGGCTGCCCTGGACCCATTATTGGAAACATTAGTAGATTCATGTTTTGTTTTTTTTTCAGAAAGATCCAACATGAGAGGAAAGGCTTGGATTTCAGATTAAGAAAATAGCATCGCAAATGCTATAATATCATTATCACATCATTCACTTCTACCAGCGGTTCATTTGAACAGGTTTGACCAGAGCTGTTTTCTCTCTCTGTGGTAATATGGACCCAGTTGGTCTGGCGGGATTGGTCTGTGCAGAATGAGCCGTTGCTGTTGGATGATTTTTGTGGGGGGGGGGACCTGTTGTGCTGGGGGATTTCCAGCTGGCTCTGACAACAGGACAGTGATGGAGTCTGGCCCTGCAGTTGGTGGTGGTGGTTGGGGGGGGGGGGGGGGGGGCAAAGCGGGGGTGGCGGCGGCTGGAACTGGGGCGAGATGTCCGTGTGAGGCAGGACAGGTGCGGCGCGAACAGGTTGAGGCAGGCCGAGCGAGCACGAGCACACATGAGCCCGGGTGTGAAACCGGAGTCCTCACGGGACGGACGGGCACAGGTGGGTCCCTGTCTCCGGGTGAAAGTGTCGGAGCTGCTGAGTCGAGACCTCGGCTTCGCCCGACCGCTCCGGATTGAACCGGCGGCGCGACGCACGCGCTTAGCGCAGGCACACACATGCACGCATCACACACATACATACGCACACACACGCGTGTGCTACTGCAGCACCGCGGGGTTTGTGTGTCAGGCGTCGGGCCAGGCGTGCCAGACATACCAGCCCTAGCACATAACTGCCTACTGACCTCAGCTCATGTCGTTGCCAACGGCAGCGCCACCAGATCGCACACACAGCAGATCGCACACACACAAACACACACACACACACACACACACATTGGCCACAACATGTACCACACAAACCTCCGAGTTCACGACCTTAAAGCTGCCGTTAGTGACGCTGCGCTTTGTTGAGGTGCATCGGTTCAGGACCAGTTCAGCCAAAACACACACGAAAATGTCTGAATGCACATTTTTGTTTTTGTTGGTTTTTGACACTAAATGTAATGATCTAATATATTAATTCTTTTGATTAATTTCCTTAGCTGCTGTTTAGAGACTTTTCCTTCTAAAATATCTTACGTCAGAAGGATCGAAGTGGAACTGGACTGAAAATGTGTCGATGACTAGATGTTCATTTTTAATATCTTCCCTTATTCTGTTTTGTTGTTGTTATTTTACTATTATTTTGCATTTTTATTTAATATAATTTGGTCTTGATGGGGGTTCAGTTTGGGTTTAAACGGATATTTTAACCAGTATGCAGGTGCCCCAGTCTGTTCACTTGACATACAAAGTAAAATATGATCTATTCACAAATAAAGCGGACGGAAGAAAATGATTTAAAAAGAAAAGCTCTTTGGTTTGCGCTGTCTAGCCGCAGCTCACGCAGCAGTTTTTGGACATATGTGCTGAGGTTTTAGGATCCTCATCTCTGAGCTTTCTGCTGCCACCACCACACAACAAGGGTGAGTGGAATTCAAAAGTGACATTTGAAAATTCAGCACTAACATCTTTTTTTTTTATCATTATTTTTTCTTCCTGAGACAGTGTCCCGGTTAAGCTGGATAATCCACCGACACCTCCGTGAACAGTTTTTACCTTCCACTGCCAAGAAATCAGGTCTTTTTCACTGTAATTTAATTGGTCGACGGTGGTGAAAAATCATTCACCCGCTGAAAGGGGGCGGCGGCGGCAGGGGGGGTCTACCTTCCTCTGGACCAGGTGCTGAGTCACAGCCCTTCAGGGGGCCGCTTTGTGTTTTGCATCTTGAGTTCTGATGTGAATTCCTGTTTATCAAAAGTAGTTCCCACCAGAGACCAGGTTTTCATTCGGGGTAAAGTGAAGTGGCGTCTCGGAGGTGACACACTCTGCTCTGTTGCAGGCTGATAAGACCAATGTATTTGCATATATGAAGGTTAAAAAATAGTTAGATACCCCCCCCCCCCGTCGCAGTGGTTTGGAAAATTTGTTCTATGTTGACGACGCCTTCGAGTGCGGTTCAGCAGACAATGTCTTGCAAACGGGATAAAACCGAAACATATAAACCAAGTGGAGGCTAGAGAAGTGAAAATAATAATGTCATCTCACAGTTTGGAGGATTTTCACTTGTTTTTAAGAGAAACAAAGTCTTTAACGTTGCATTTACACTATATCTTACCTAAAATTATCTTCACAACATGACTAATACACATAATATTAGGGACACTCACATTCACAAAAACCAACATGAGGTAGCTACAAGCTTCAGAGCCTCCAGTTGGACAGTTTGAGAGATTTACCTGATATGTCAAAGAAAAGTCAGGTATCATCCCTCGGAATAATCAGCTCAAAAATACCAAATGTTTCACTGTGAAGCTCCTCTGCTGACCTCTCTTCATCTTGTTGATGGCGCTGAAATGACACTCGAATGGGTTTGAAGAGACTGCGGAGAAAGCACAAAGTATCCTTGGGTGAAATCCAATTTGTGAAAATGAAATGTCATTGTTGAGGTATGAAAACACAGTGTGTTTATCAATTTATCTTCTAACAGCCTCTGATAAACATGGTTTCCAATCTAAATGTGTCTGTAGCATTTAAAATTCATCACTAACTGTGCCACAATCAAAGTTAAAGTTCATAAGAAAATATTTTAACGCTCAAAAACTCAGATAATTTTCTGCATCGGGACTGTTTGGTCGTGGTTTTATCCAATTCGGCACCATTGGTAAAAAAAACATCCCAAAAATCTCTGAAAATGTGTGAAAATGTGCTCATGTATTATGCAGTAAGAAGCTGAATTTTCACTGTTTTCTGGGCCTTTAACACTTTACCAGACTGTTTTAATTCAATTCAACTTTATTTATACAGCACCTCATCATAGCAGACGTTATCTCAGGGCACTTTTCATAAAGAGCAGGTCCAGACCAGACTCTTTATAGTTATTATTCAGAGACACAACATTTCCCCCATGAGCAAGAACTTGGCGACAGCGGCAACGAAAAACAGGTAGAAACAATGAACAGATGCCGGCTAGTGAGGGATCATCTGACATAAGTCAATCAGTCAAAAATGCTCCAACACCTGCTGTTTTACTGAGCAGCTAATGTTAGCCGTCAGTTAGCCGTGAAGTAGCAGTCAGTTAGCCATCATTGAGCTGTCAGCTTACCGTCAGCTTGCCCCCAGTTAGCCGTCGTTTAGCCGTCGGTTAACCGCCGGTTAGCCGTCGGTTTACTGTCAGGTACTGGTCAGTTTGCCGTTAGTGTGCACATGTGCTATTTGTCAGAAATGGTCATTTTGTAAAGCTTATTTAACTTATTTACATCATGCGGCAAAACACATACTCACAAAACAAGAATCACACGGGTGAAAAAAGCCGATAAAATCATATCATAGGTGAACTTAAGTTCTGCTCTAACAGAAGCAATAAAAGAAAAAGAGGATCAGAGTCCAAGCCTAAAAAAAGGCCAGATCCTCATCAAGCCAGCCTCAAGATCCTTCATGAAATTTGCTGAAGGGGTTGGCGGCCTCCGGAGCCAGATGTCTGGGAAACGGTTGTTGCTGCCTGCTGGACAGAGGTGAGAATCCGATGTAGGTCGGTTAGGACTCAGCGCCGAGCTCTGGTATAACTCAGCGACATTGTGAGAAACTAACAAGCAGTTTGCTTTAATCTGCTGCTTCTGAAAAGTCCTGCCCCACAGTAGCCAGAAAGGGTTGCTTTTTTTTTTCCTGTAACTGTTGATCTGTCTGGCTCGGTCTGCTCCGTTCAATCAGTTAGGAAGGATTTCATAAGAAGGACTGAGCCCTGTGATGTTCCTGGCAGCACATGCATTGTATAACAACTGTAATTTCTCCTCTCATTCTCCTCAGCATAAAAGGCTCTTTCATGGAAATGCCTTAGAAAAAGGCAGCAAAGGCGTATCAGATTGAGAAATATAATAGTTTTCACTGAAGCCATTTTTGGGAAAGAGGGGATCGGTATTTGGCTCGGTATGGCGGGGGTAGGGTGGATGGCTGGGGGTTGTGGGGGAGGCGGCGGACGGACGTCTTGTCTCCGTGTGTGCTACAGCTCTGTGAGTTTCCCCGCCGGTGTTTATGGGGCGTTTAAAAGCCTCCAAATGTGCTGCGGTTTGCGGCCTACGAGTCCTCCCCGAGCCCTCCGGGCAGCCTGCCGGCGCTGGGCCTACAGTTAAAATAAACAACCGCGGACACAGCAGAGCGGGAGTTGGGGGGGGGGGGCATTTCGCAGGGGAGACTAAGTTGCTGACTCTTTTCTTAGCTGGCAAAATGACTCCAACCTCGTCCACCACTTTATTTTTATCCGGCCGACGAAGAGGTTGAGGGCAATCTAACCAGCTTTCTTTGGTCGGATTTCAGCGCAAATATTGGGACAACCTCCCAAATATGTCTCGTGGCTTGCAAATCTTTATTTGGCTCCAACTTACTGAGATGATTGGGCAAAATTAAAAGGGATCACACTATTTAATAGCGGGGGGGGGGGGGGGGGTGTTCAGTCGTTCAATTCACTGTCTGCGTATTTGTACAAGATTTTAATGAGCCCCAATAAATTGCCAGATCATGAATGGCAATTTGTGTTGCTCACATCTTGCCGCTCACACTCCCGGTTCAAATTTCACTTAATTATACCACTGCTTTGCCCATTCGCACACAAGAAGGTAACAGATGAGAGACCAATGCTGGCATCGGATATCGGACCAACGTTGGCCCGGGTAAAACCAGGCGAAGGTCTGCGCATCGGTCCCGAACGAGGCCTTGATACGTGGCCCTGGTATCAGAGAGGTGTTACGAATATGTGATGTTCTTGTCAGTCTGCCAAAGGCTTTTAAGGAGTCGTAAACCCTGTTTGAAGTCGATCGGTTTTTATAACACAAGCTTTATTGAACAAAACAGTGATAATTAGAGCGTTAAGACCACTGGCAATCTGATGAACTTTTTCATCTGGGTCTTGGGTGCCAAGGATTTGGCGAACAGATGTCAAACTTTCAACCTTTTCCAACACAACAGCTTCATAGTGATTCCGAAAACTTACATTTCTTTCATCACTACCTTGGTATTCCTGGAACCGGGGGTTCGCAACCCCTGGGGTTCATCGTTTCATCTGACATTAGTTATCAGTCATAAACTCTTGCATTTTAACGAGACATGGCAGAGGGGGAGTGGGTCCCAGGGACTAGCTTTTTAGTTTGGTTTTAGGTTCACTGATATTAAATAAAACAATATTGCTCCGTTACTTCGCCATATTTAGCGCATACGAAGGCTCTTGATCTCGTTTAGGTCAAGGTCACTGACCACGACATAGAGGTTGTCGAACCAGATGCTGCCTCACCCCTAAAGGAGGACAATTTGTGGTCAAAGCGTCGTTGCATCCATGTGGAATTATAGAAAAACTGGGAACAAGAAAAGCAGCGTCTGTATATTTTTCTGCTCCCACGAAATTTGGGTCAAATGCAACAGATACTTTTAAAAGAGTTTATGTTTATTCACCACAGGCTGTGGTGTAATGGATTATTACCATAACCTGGACCTGGTGGTGTGATTTTATGGAAGGTCGGTCGCTGTAGTTCGGTAGCCAGCAGGCAGGCTATTGACTGGTGTCTTTGGTTTGCCAACCTTCAGTGCGAGGTAGCAGGGCGAGTCCGAAAGGGCGTGAAAGGAAACGCCTCCAACTCCTCATCGGGAAGGAGAAATAAAACCATGGTGAAACGAAACTCTTCAAACCAGCTTCAGCGAAAACTATAGGTTAAAAAAAAACTGGTGACATACAGTGGATGACATTTCATCTGTCGACCTTTATAGACAGATACTTAATCAACATTGCACATAAAAATACAACCAAACTTCCTTCAGCAGGAGCCCCATAGAGCAGCACAAGGTTGAAGGTCTAAAATCTAAATATAAAAGATATAAAAACTGTATAAAATATATAAAACCACCTCTGAACGTGATAATAAATAAGTATAGAACAAATTAAAGTGCAGAAACTTTTCTTTCTTTTGCAGCAGTTCCCCTTGAGGCCACTGCACATGTTCATGGTGGCATGATTACATACAGACTAACAATGATCACCTACTCTGGCTCAGTGACCATCATGAAGGACATAAATGTTGTGTAGGTTCCACAACGTTTTGATTTGGATTAGTTATGATGATTTTACATCTCCTCATAACTGTATTTATCTTAAATTTTGCTTTCTATATTTTGATAAATTTAGCATATTGGCTATATACAATACATCATAACCCATTTTCAAACCATAACACAAAGTGACTCGAGTCTTTTGTCGCATTGAATTGTTTGTCACCTTTACTGGTTACGCTCACACGTCAAAGCGGTAACTCGTCGGTGTCCTCTGCAGATTCAGGATTCAGGTTCCCTTTATTGTCGTTGCGCACGGTGCAATATGAAACCGATCAGAATCCAGATGGTGCATCATTCACATTTCCCTTAAATTCAGCTCAAACTACCGCATGGGAGGTATTTTTGGAGCCGTTGGAGTCTTAACCCCCAGAAGTTCTGTGGTTGTTGACCAGCGTTTGCCCCTAAAGCATGAGCAAAAAAAAAAAGAAAAAAAAAGGTTCTACGTGATTTTTGCAAGTAAAATTAGTT
This sequence comes from Istiophorus platypterus, assembly GCA_016859345.1. Classification (NCBI taxonomy): domain Eukaryota; kingdom Metazoa; phylum Chordata; class Actinopteri; order Istiophoriformes; family Istiophoridae; genus Istiophorus; species Istiophorus platypterus. The sequence continues at coordinate 3,356,948 of CM029126.1, read as the reverse complement.
TAATTAATGGGGTATTTACTGGATGAAATCTGGAGTCAAAGCCCCGATGACGCTCGACCCCGACTTTCCGACGGCAGCAGCTTCTCTAATTGAAAGAAGGAAAACCTGCTGAATCGATGCTTTCCGGGTTCAAGCGCTGGAAACTGGCCTGTTTGGACAGACTTCAGTGTCATGGCGCCCAGCTATGATGCAAATCCTGGACAGTGTGCAGAGTTAGTTTAAGGGCATGAGCTCTTTTAAAAGCTAACTTTTTAAAATATTCTGTATGATGTTTTCAACAACGAATCTCATGGAGAGACCAAAACCAAATGTATCCCTCCCACAAATATTGTATGTGTAATATATATATATATATATATATATATATATATATATATATATATATATATATATGTGCATATATATATGTAAAGTCTGATTATGGTTAAGTGTGATCCGATTACGCTGAGCCATAGAGCTATGGTGTCACACTGGGTGACATGTTACTTCATTACCATGGACACACACACACACACACACACACACACACACACACACACACACACACACACACACACACACACACACACACACACACGCATATGCCAAAGGTTTTTTTGAGACTGAAGTGGCATCTCAATCTTCTCCCAGCCCGCCAGCGTCCTCTTCTTTAACACCGTGGCTCGGTCGCCACCGTCCGAGTCAAGAGAGGTGTGTGCAGGGCCATCGGCGGGGCCGCGACTCGTCCTCAGACGTCGTCGTCAAGATGCAGGTCCCGGGAAGCCGCACTCAGGACTCTTCAGTCGAGACCGGGCCTCCGTGTTCACGCCGCTGAGACGCCGCTCTTCAGCAGAGTGGGAATCGACAGTCACTGCTTTCTGCTTCATTCAAGTAAAAATCCTCCCGTTAGGTTCACTGCCGCCTGCGATTGTGCATGCGAATGAGGAGCGGGAGGCAAAGTTGAGCGTGTTCGGATTGAGGCGCTGAATAAATTCAGTCCATTTTCCCAAACCCCATCAGACGCAGTACGCGTCCGGCTGGTGGACACGGAGGAGAATCCGGCAGCTAAAGTGCTGGATATGAAGGAGCTGCTTGAAAGGAAAACTGAGATAAAAGGAGGCTGAATGTCCGACGAATTCTGTAGCCTGACTCCAGACGTTCGAGTATCTCAGCATCCATTGCGTCCATTGACAGCTGTTTCCAGCGGTTGAAACAACTGACCAATCAGAAATCAGTGGGCAGGATTTATGAAGGGTAGGCCGTCTTCCTGCATGGCTCTCTAACTGCCTGGTTCCCTTCGTGAAACAACTGTGATAGCAAATCCATCTCTCATACAAACTGTTCGTCATGCAATACGCTACTTTCAAAGCAGCCCAGGTCTTTCTCGAAACCTGGACCAGGCGCTGTGAGACTCTGAGTGGACCCATCGAACTGGTTTTTAATGCTGCGGTGGCTACAAGTGGATGTCGTTTGATATTTTTTCACGGGAAACAAATTCGTTTTCAGTGAACAGTTGGAAGTTAGTTGTATATAAGGAGACGTCGTTGGTCAGTGTCGGCTTTACAGCTTCTTGTGCTGCCACGGAGTCAATTAATGCAGGTTTAAGGCATCAAAAATAGAAAGTTATAGTACTAGTAGTAATGATAAAAGTACTAATATAGATTATAGTTGTAAAATGATTTTGTGGCATTTTACTGTCGAATTTTGATCCAGGTTAAGTTAATTCAGCCAAGTTTAATCTACATGCATTATACTTTCTAAGCTTATCATATGTTTTGCATGTTTAATCTTACTTTACAAGGTAACTGGTGACTACAGTTGTCAGATTGAATTCCCTCTGAACTGTAGGAGCAGAATTAAAGAGTAGAATGAAATGGAAATAATGAAGCAAAGTACCTCGAAATCTCACAGCGCTTCTCATATAGAGCAGGTCCAGACCAGACTCTTTATAGTTATTATTTACAGACACCCAACAGTACAGTACAGTGCTTGAGTAAATGTACTTTTTTTGGTTTGTATTCATACATTAATAATAACCCGAAATGACTGCAGGAAGAAAAATCTAACCTCAGAAAACATGACATCCAGGTTGCGGCGAGCTGTAGACATCTTAGCACCCATCTCCCTCTCAGATGTGGACATGCACACTTCACATAACGCCACTTCAAAGCCTCGGAAAGTTAATTAGAAAAGGGGCTTCGGAAAAGTTCTGCCCGGCTCCTTTGACCCCGCTTTCACAATCCACCCTGACGGCGAAGAGATCCCGCTGCCGACCTAACTGAGGAAAAAAATAAATAAAGAATCCCGCTTCACCGTCGACGTCGGTGAGACGATTCTGTCAAAGAAGGAGATGAAAGTTGTGCCGGGTGTTTAACAAGCTCAAATTAATGCCTGACTTTAATGAGCCACTTCTCTCAGATCCTTTCCAATTGAGTCTTGGGGGGGGGGGGGGGGGCACGAAGGTAGCCCACTGAAGACTTCAGTCCCCCGCTTAATTAAAAAGACAGAAAGCTCGTCCTCTGATCCGCTGTGACAACGGCGACGGTCGTCGGTGATGCTTTGATGCCGACCGACAGAGCAAAATACCTCGACCCCTGTTAGGCTGGGACCCTCGTGCAGGTGCTCGTGTTCCCCAGAGGACGATCCCCTCATGCTTTGGTTCCGTGTTTTCCACACAGAGCCAATGACACGCGCACGCGACCGATCTCAACCGCCGCCATCAAACGTAGTCTGTCAACCGGGTCGTCCAACCTTTGATGCACTCGTAAGGAATCCGGCCGACGCTTGTTTGTCTAACTGGAAACCAGCATCGTGAGTCTGTTGACAGTTAAACAGTGAAACTGCCAAAATTTCATATTTTTGTCCTGTTTGTGGCAAAGATTGGAGGACAAACTTGTCCACAGCTGTCCCTTTTTTTTCCTCTAATCATTTAATTTTTCCTCAAGTCACAGGCCTTGACCGTCCCACTGACGGCAAAAAATACCCTTAATGATAAATGATGCCTCCTTTAAATACACAGCACAATAGAGAGTGTGTGGAGGCTTCCTCTGGGTTCGGCACAGCCTCCGTGTTTCCGCTGGATGGAAAAAAGAAAAAAAAAGAAAGAGCCTGTAGGATTTTTTTTTTCTTCCCTTTGAAGGCGGTGACAGTGATGAATGAGAGAATACGGAGAGCGGCCTCGGATGAAACCCCTGAATGGTCGACGGATGGCGACTTCAAGCACGGGACAAAGAGCAGGACATGTGTCCCGAAACTGGGATCAGCGCTTTCCCCAAATATCTGCCTGTCTTACAGAAGAGAAGACAAATTTAAATAATAAAAATAATAGTTACTATTTCATAAAAATGAAAGTTACCCTCTGGCAACCTGTCAGAGCCGGTGTTTAATCCACCTACGAGTCCCGGTGGTGAAACACGGGCGAGACCTTCTCCCCGGACCCTTTTTGCAGCCTCTTCCCGGCGCAGAAGTAACGATTTGCAACGCCGGCAGCCAACACCGGGGCATAGACGTCGGGGACAGAAAGTCATTTCACAGCCACTTCTACCGTGATCCCACCGCACACGTGGGTGGAGTTTTTTTTCAGGCCAGAGGGTTGTGGCGAAGATGCGGGGGGTCAAGCTGGAACGGCCGAGAACACAAAAACCCATTTAAAGGGGGAAAAAAAAAAAAAAAAAAATACACGGAGTGACTGGTCAGACAGATTAAGGGAGGTAGGGGACCGTGTACTGTAATTGGAAAATGTTTTTCTCTGTCAATCAAACCCTGGTATTTTCTTGCCCCATTTTTTCCTTTCCTTTTTTTTTAAGATGACGAGGTCAAACCCAATAATTGGATTGGAGGACTGAAAATATTTTGCAGGAGAAGAATCTGTGTGTGTGTGTGTGTGGGGGGGGGGGGGGTTGACCACATTAACTTTCATAAGACAAAAATAAAACATGGAAACAGTGATGTAAAAAAAATGTCAGACTTACTCGGAAGTTGCACAATCTTCAGGCTGCTCAGGGCAAGAGAGAGTTGTTCCTTTTTAGGTTTAAACAGAAAAATGCAGCAGAGAAAACCCTGGGAAAAGACAAAAAAATAAATAAATAAATAAATGACCCGATGAAAAATTAAAACCTTTTCTTCTTGGTGTCAAAAAACCTTAATATCGCAAACTTTGCCTATTCAACAACCAACAGCAAAGAAACATTTTCTTCCCTTTTTGTTTTCATCAATCACTATCAATATCAAAAGTCCATTTTATATATTTGGGGAGGAAATTGGAATTTTTGGTGATAATGTGTTCATGCTGTGTGGGCGCTGATAAAAAAAAACAAAGTTCATTTCTTCCACCGGTTCCTCCACCGTTTAGTCCTCTGGTTCTTCCTCCGATTCTTCCACCATTTCTTCCACCATTTCTTCCACCATTTCTTCCACCATTTCTTCCACCATTTCTTCCACCATTTCTTCCACCATTTCTTCCACCATTTCTTCCACCATTTCTTCCACCATTTCTTCCACCATTTCTTCCACCATTTCTTCCACCATTTCTTCCACCATTTCTTCCACCATTTCTTCCACCATTTCTTCCACCATTTCTTCCACCATTTCTTCCACCATTTCTTCCACCATTTCTTCCACCATTTCTTCCACCATTTCTTCCACCATTTCTTCCACCATTTCTTCCACCATTTCTTCCACCATTTCTTCCACCATTTCTTCCACCATTTCTTCCACCATTTCTTCCACCATTTCTTCCACCATTTCTTCCACCATTTCTTCCACCATTTCTTCCACCATTTCTTCCACCATTTCTTCCACCATTTCTTCCACCATTTCTTCCACCATTTCTTCCACCGGTTCCTCCACCGTTTCTTCCTCTGTTTCTTCCTCCGGTTCCTCCACCGTTTAGTCCTCTGGTTCTTCCTCCGATTCTTCCACCATTTCTTCCACCATTTCTTCCACCATTTCTTCCACCATTTCTTCCACCATTTCTTCCACCATTTCTTCCACCATTTCTTCCACCATTTCTTCCACCATTTCTTCCACCATTTCTTCCACCATTTCTTCCACCATTTCTTCCACCATTTCTTCCACCATTTCTTCCACCATTTCTTCCACCATTTCTTCCACCATTTCTTCCACCATTTCTTCCACCATTTCTTCCACCATTTCTTCCACCATTTCTTCCACCATTTCTTCCACCATTTCTTCCACCATTTCTTCCACCATTTCTTCCACCATTTCTTCCACCATTTCTTCCACCATTTCTTCCACCATTTCTTCCACCATTTCTTCCACCATTTCTTCCACCATTTCTTCCACCATTTCTTCCACCATTTCTTCCACCATTTCTTCCACCATTTCTTCCACCATTTCTTCCACCATTTCTTCCACCATTTCTTCCACCATTTCTTCCACCATTTCTTCCACCATTTCTTCCACCATTTCTTCCACCATTTCTTCCACCATTTCTTCCACCATTTCTTCCACCATTTCTTCCACCATTTCTTCCACCATTTCTTCCACCATTTCTTCCACCATTTCTTCCACCATTTCTTCCACCATTTCTTCCACCATTTCTTCCACCATTTCTTCCACCATTTCTTCCACCATTTCTTCCACCATTTCTTCCACCATTTCTTCCACCATTTCTTCCACCATTTCTTCCACCATTTCTTCCACCATTTCTTCCACCATTTCTTCCACCATTTCTTCCACCATTTCTTCCACCATTTCTTCCACCATTTCTTCCACCATTTCTTCCACCATTTCTTCCACCATTTCTTCCACCATTTCTTCCACCATTTCTTCCACCATTTCTTCCACCATTTCTTCCACCATTTCTTCCACCATTTCTTCCACCATTTCTTCCACCATTTCTTCCACCATTTCTTCCACCATTTCTTCCACCATTTCTTCCACCATTTCTTCCACCATTTCTTCCACCATTTCTTCCACCATTTCTTCCACCATTTCTTCCACCATTTCTTCCACCATTTCTTCCACCATTTCTTCCACCATTTCTTCCACCATTTCTTCCACCATTTCTTCCACCATTTCTTCCACCATTTCTTCCACCATTTCTTCCACCATTTCTTCCACCATTTCTTCCACCATTTCTTCCACCATTTCTTCCACCATTTCTTCCACCATTTCTTCCACCATTTCTTCCACCATTTCTTCCACCATTTCTTCCACCATTTCTTCCACCATTTCTTCCACCATTTCTTCCACCATTTCTTCCACCATTTCTTCCACCATTTCTTCCACCATTTCTTCCACCATTTCTTCCACCATTTCTTCCACCATTTCTTCCACCATTTCTTCCACCATTTCTTCCACCATTTCTTCCACCATTTCTTCCACCATTTCTTCCACCATTTCTTCCACCATTTCTTCCACCATTTCTTCCACCATTTCTTCCACCATTTCTTCCACCATTTCTTCCACCATTTCTTCCACCATTTCTTCCACCATTTCTTCCACCATTTCTTCCACCATTTCTTCCACCATTTCTTCCACCATTTCTTCCACCATTTCTTCCACCATTTCTTCCACCATTTCTTCCACCATTTCTTCCACCATTTCTTCCACCATTTCTTCCACCATTTCTTCCACCATTTCTTCCACCATTTCTTCCACCATTTCTTCCACCATTTCTTCCACCATTTCTTCCACCATTTCTTCCACCATTTCTTCCACCATTTCTTCCACCATTTCTTCCACCATTTCTTCCACCATTTCTTCCACCATTTCTTCCACCATTTCTTCCACCGGTTCTTCCTCCGGTTCCTCCACCGTTTCGTCCTCTGTTTCTTCCTCCGGTTCCTCCACCGTTTCTTCCTCTGTTTCTTCCTCCGGTTCCTCCACCGTTTCTTCCTCTGTTTCTTCCTCCGGTTCTTCCACCGTTTAGTCCTCTGGTTCTTCCTCCGATTCTTCCACCATTTCTTCCACCATTTCTTCCACCATTTCTTCCACCATTTCTTCCACCATTTCTTCCACCATTTCTTCCACCCGTTCTTCCTCCGGTTCCTCCACCGTTTCGTCCTCTGGTTCTTCCTCCGATTCTTCCACCATTTCTTCCACCATTTCTTCCACCGGTTCCTCCACCGTTTCTTCCTCTGTTTCTTCCTCCGGTTCTTCCACCGTTTCTTCCACCGGTTCTTCCTCCGGTTCCTCCTCCGGTTCGTCCTCCGGTTCGTCCTCCGGTTCGTCCTCCGGTTCGTCCTCCGTTTCTTCCATCGGTTCTTCCACCGTTTCGTCCTCTGGTTCTTCCACCGGTTCTTCCTCCGGTTCTTCTTCCGGTTCTTCCTCCGGTTCCGCTTTTTTCTTCTAATGTTCCTGAGGTGGAGACGTGAAGCTTCAGCGTTGAAACTCGCCAAAGAGCCAATCGGTGTGTGTGTGTGTCCACTTGCTCCTCTGCACTGACTTTGTGTGCATTTGTGCTGCTTCCCCTTTGAGTTTAGTCTGAACACTGTTAACGCAGGGAATTTATATACATATACGTACACACACATACACACGCACACACACACACACACATATATACACACACACACATATATATATACATACACACATACATACGTCTATATATTGACCTAATCTTGCCGGCCGAACACACTTACTGAACTTTCAAGAAATTTTTCTTCTTTGCTACCATCTCAGTCTGTTGACTAGCCTAGCTGTTAGCACATTACTAGCATTGTTCACCATATTACTCATTAATGTTCAACCCTTAAATGGATATAACATGTATTAGTTTGATCTTTACAGTGGTGAAACCAAAATTTTTACCTGAGGACATCACACCATTGTGATGAGGAGAAAACATTGCAAGTACAGGACAAACTGAACTAAGTTTTTTCTTTCTTTTTTTCCCAACCAATCCGACCCCCTCCATCACAGACAAAGCGAAACAAAACACTGTACAACTTTCGACGTTTAACGTCATAATGTGGGGGGACAGTTTGTTTTCAAGGATTCAATATTAGCAAAGAGGAAGTTGCACTGGCGTCTAGTCTGCTGCGCTCCCTAGAGGCTGAGCAGTGGTTTCACAGGAACCAGTGACTGATACAGATGGAAAGCTTTCAGAAAGTTTTTAAACCTCATTGAATTTATCAAACCGTCCTCGCTGATGAATAGAACATGTTGAACATAATGTGCATTATAAGTAAATGTGGAGTTTGCTTCTATATCATTATTATGTGTAATAATCCGTCCCATTACCTCCCACCCAAACACACATCCACAAGTGGAAATTCTGCAACACAATTTCCTCGTGCAGGCCCATTGACGAGGGGCGAGTAATGACTCCAGCGGAGGCCTGTCTCTATCGGCGCTCGTTCATCATCAGCAGCAGCAGCCGCCGAAAATAGAGAACGTGCGGAATGGGCTTCGGGAAAGAGCCCCCGACCTCCGTGGGATCGCGGGCCATCGACTGGCGTTTTTGTTGGAATCCAATAATTATGCCGGAGCTAATCACAGTCCATTATCCAGCCCGGCTTCAATCTCCAACTGCAACAAACACTAACCCCCCCCCTCCCTGAGACAAAAAGCCTGGGAACAGACAGACACACGCACCCACACACACAGACATGATTATCTAATAGACTGTGGGGAGGATAATTGCATAAACTAATCGATACCACCTCATTAGGAGAACTGTTTTGGCTAAAAGGTCAAATCCCCTCACCCATCACCGTCCTATCACTGTACACATTAAGAGGGAAAGATCATTTCTGCCCCCAGCGCTGAAACAGGGCTGATCTGGATACACGTTGGGCGGTGAAGCGCCCACCCTCGGACCACGGGACGTCCCAACGATGCGACGCCGCTCCGACGGCTCCATTTTGGGTCACCGCTGGATGGCCTTTACGTTTGGAAACCCCCTGACCGATGGGGCTCTGGATCCGCACCGGAGGAACCACAGGGGCAGCTCAACGGGAAACAGAGTGAAACATGTATGTTTCAGCGACAATTTTAAACATGAAGGCAGGAAAAAAAAAGAAAAAATAACCCCCTCTGAGCACTTTATTAGGAACATCCTACAGATACTGGTTACATTCTCCCTTTGCTCCCAGAACAGCAAGATGTTGGAAACGTTCCTCTGAGGTTCTGGTCCGTGTTCTGCAGATTTGAAAGCTGTACATTCTTCCTGCCAATCTCCTGTTCAACCACATCCCAAAGGCGTTCTGCTGGATCCAGCTCTGAAGACCATGGGGGGGGCACTAAAGACCACAGAACTCATTGTTCGTGTTCACGAAACCATCTAGAGACGATATACGTACTTCTGCTGGTTTTAGTCAGATTGGTCCAGTAGCTAGAACGATGACACTGAACCACGAGATCCATCAGAAGATGTGAAACCTGCAGAAACAGCTTCTGCGGGGGGGGGGGGGGGGGGGCTGTTTATCATTGCTCGCATAACAGCTGGTGAGGAACCCATCAGTGGACCGTGCAGCGTTGTTATATATACCATGCGCCGTGCCGTGCCGCGCTGGTCGCTGCAGGTCGTACCGAGGGAGAACGAGATTAAAGAAACACCCTGTAGTGAAAAGCATCCCAGAGAGTCTGAAGCCTTCCCCGAGGCTGCTGACGCCCTGTACCCCATGGTGGCGCTTTCTCACCCAGGCACAATATTTCCCAGCAACTTCCGATTATTTCCTGGAAAGGACTGTGTTCTCTGGGAAATAACTAGAAAAACATGGACAAAATTCTTTGAAACTCGAGTAAATATTTGTCCTTCGTTCGTTTTTATTGGAAACTTAATAATAACAGGATTAACCAAACTAAACCAAGCCATAATTTGCAATTACTTTTAATTATTTTCATTTGAAGTGTACTGATTGAACATTGTATAATCTATCATTCGAGCCCAAATCCAATATTCTCCAGGAAACTTGTTGGTCCAAAATTTATGGACCGGTGTTTAGAATATTTCAGTAACAGAAAAAAAAGCTATGCAACAACATGGAAACTTTTCTTGCAGAAGAAGAGAAGTTAAGATGAAGTCAAGATGTTCAAATAAAGCGTTTCCATCTGCCCCCCCAACACGCCAACTTCTATTACCGCAGCCAAACCTATTAACTTTTGCTATTTTCTAATTATTTTCCAATAACCTGGTGTTTAGATTAGATTTTGTGCACAAATTGAAAAGAAAAGCATCAAAACAGGTGGGGGTGCAGATGTTAAAGGAGCAGTTTGACATTTTGGTAAATGGCCTTTAAGAGGAAAAACAGTTGGTTAGAATTCAGCGTGCAGAGCATAAACACACCTTTTTTTGTATGTTTCGGAGTGAGTCGTCTCCTCTGTCTCACGCTGCCGTGCCAAGTCGTAATGGGCTCACTGCTGCACCCTGTGTATTAAAACAATGAACACGTTGGCAGCAGAGACTGCAGCTGCAATGGAAGGGAAGTGGGCTTTTTTTCTTCTCCTCCCACTTGGATCTTTTTTGTACTTAATGCACAGATTTAATTGATAGTATTTTTTTTTTTTTAAATGCAACATCCCCTAAGGGAACAGAAAAGCAATGCATTTACCCAAAAACCTGGAGAACGCCTCCAAAAAAAAAAAAAAAAAAAAGTTTTAAAACATTTCCTGGATCTGCACCAAAGAACAAATCACTCGGCGCTTGGCCAGTTGCCGAGCTCGGTACCGGTGTGTCGCCGTGTTTTCAGGACAGACAGCGTCCTCGGCAGGGGTGAAGCAATCCAACAGCACTAACTACACTGTCAGGTTTGACCCCCCGGTGTCAATGGCAGCGGTTGTGTGGGGGCCGTTATATTGAAAATTCCACTAAAACAGTCGTCATGTTCTTTCTTGTTTTCAAACATTCACCAGTGAGACGCTCGTGTCATATTTTCAGTTTATTCCTAGTATAAGAGACATACAATGGTATTCTGTGAGACCAAAATTCATAGTAATTCAAGAGGCGTAGCCTGAAAATCAGACAAAAAAAACAAAAACAAAGCAAAAAAAAACAAAAATCCAAAAACATAATACTGAATCAATGAGACCCCGCCCAGATACAATGTATTTACACCAAATCAAATACTGATAGAGCTTCCGAAGGTGCAACCGCGACAGCTCTCATACAATCTGTCACCGGCAGATTTTTTTAAAAAACAACAAAAACCCAACCCCCCCCAACCAAAAAAATATATATCCAACCTCACTCGTCAAACACAGTAGCTGACACAATTCCTCTTCTCAAACATTACGGCATGACCTTAGGGTGGGTGTTTTATATTTGTTGTTTGAAAGGCTATTTAATGCTCTGCAGCCAGTTAATATCCAAATCTATTTTTTTTTTCTTTTTTCCCTCCTCACAACGAACCTCATAGTCGGCCACATTTTTTTTTTTCATTCAAGAGCATCAACGGTAAAAGTTTACATCGGGTCAAACGGGTCCTGGAAAAATTTCAGCCGCCGAGCTCCTTGTTCAGACGCGGTAAACAGCATAGCGCTGTTTTCACAGGAATCGATTGTGGCGCCAGTCAACCATGGCCAAAGTGGCTCCGCTGAAAAAGAGCGACGGCGGGGGCCTCGGAGGGTCTGGCGGCGTCATCATCATCATCGTCATCGTCAAAGCCATCATCCCTCGGGGGATGTTCGGCAGCGCGGCTACCTGAGATCCGACGATCGCTTCCCAATCATCGACCACAGAGACGACCTCAGGCTGTTGGATCAGAGTTCAGATTTTTGTTATCTCCGGTCCAGTGAGTCAATATCTACAGCAGTAACAACTGTAGTCTGGCCTCAAGCCTCTTCCTGCCTCAAGCCTCTTCCTGCGTTTATTCTTATTTTTTTCAAACAAAAGTATAGTTTGACAAATTATTTTTCTTGATCACTTCCTCTAAAATATCCAGACTGGAGCAAAACGCCGCACGTTTGCTTCACCCATCAGTGAAAGGGGACTTCTACAGTGCCTACATGTCCATAGGTCATGACTTCAGAGGAAATATGAACTGCTCGTAAAAAACCCCCCCAAAAAAACAAAACAAAACCCAAAGAGATACTAATGCTGTTGCAAAGGTAAAAAAAAAGGTCAACAATGGCGCCTTGACGGGAATTTGACACCCAGTGGAAAGTGAGAAAATATGGAGGCATTCAAACCAAATGTCTGCAGTCTTGGGCTGTGGGTCCATTACCCAGCAGCCCCCCCCCCCACTCCCCGAAAAAAAAGAAAAATAAAATCTGCAGGCTCACACTTCTGGGATGCTGAAAAAAATAAAAATTAAAAATAAAAAAAAAGCAAAATGAAGAGTTTCATTCCAAAATGCTGTATCCATCTATAAAGAAGAAGAAGAAAAAGATATTTTGTATAGTGTTCCTTTGTTAAAATAATAATAAAAAAAAGATCCATATACTCAAGATATAAAATATGATCAAATAGTGAGTGTTACAATCATATTCACAGTTCCCAGTTTTCTCAGAGCAGGTGGCAATCTTCTTAAGTGACAAATATCTCATTCTGGAATGAAACTCTTCAAATATACAATAGATACTGTAGGACACATACTGACGACAATAGAAAATGACACACCTACAATATACGGTGGCATAGTAGCCGTCTGAGCCCCTTGCATTAACCCCTACCCCCAGGTCACACACTGTTATTAAATAAGGCACACATTAACACATACAGTTAAAATTTGGCTAGTAATTATTCCTTTATTTACAACCAATAGCCACAAAGTTAATAATTATAGTAACTGCAGTCTGCTCTGATGCGTTTTTTACGTTCATTCTTGTGGTGCCGGGCGGCGTGGCGTGGCAGTCTCGTCCTCTTTGGGTCCAAAAAAATGTCTCAAGAGCATATTCGTTGTCCGTTTCGGAGGAAGTCAGACCCCATTGGAATTCGTGGAGCACCGATCTTATAGAGACATTCTTGAGGAACTTAAATTGATCCGACTGTGTCACCTCTGACCTGACATCTGTTGGGGCCGGGAAAGAAAAGAGAGAAAAAAAGAAGAGTATAGCTGCTTTTTGAAGTGTTTCCTCTCTCTTGTCAACATGAGCGAATTTTGGTTCATTGTCTTTAGCCGACTGACAATGGGGTTGTGTTGAAGAAGTGCATGATCTGGTGTCCCTATGGCGCAGTATTTCTTGGGGGGGGGGACTTTTGATATGCCCAAAGAGGAAAGAGTATAGTAAGGCAAAGACATAACTACTTTCAGGGGAATTTGCTGACTTTTCACCACAGGTTACATATACTGCATCTGTATATGTATACATATACGGTGTGGATATAAACACACATATATATACACACACATGCATAATATAAACACATTCGGGGGGGGTGGGGGTTGGGGACTTGTTACCAACACTACATCAGAAAAGGTTAAGCAACAGCCTGAATCTAAGCATCGCATGAGTTCTCCGGCTTTTAAATGTTCAAGATGACTGATGTGTTAAAGTTTATTCCAACATCAACGCGTCCAAAAACTAAGTTGCATTGTAAATCCACACTGAGGACATCGGCAGCCTAATATAAGGAGGTGGCGTCACGTCACCCAAGTCAGCGGTTCTATAATAAGCAAGTAGCTGAGCAATACCAATATGGTACAAAGATATTCGCTGGACAAAAAGGGGGGAAAAAAAAAAAAAAGAACAAGTTTGGTTGAGGCTTTCGTCCACAGTGACATTGGCTGTCACATAATTGATTGTGTTTTCTTGTGAGGGTCTGCAGCCTCGAACCCACTGCGTTTCTCCAATGGGGAAGGTCCTTTAAGAAGAGACAATGAGGGAAGCTCCCTCCCTAGTCCAGGTGAGAACCTCAGTAGTTGAACTTCCCCTGTTCGTTGACCGGGGACGTGGCGGGTATGAACAGGGGCTTGGGAGGGACGTCAGGTTTGAGAGAGGAGGCCCGGCGGACGATGGCGCCCCTGTGTAGGGCTTCCTGCTCTCCGTTGTAGCTCTGCTGGCGTGCCAGGTACCCACTGGGGATGAGGGGGTAGTGAACCTCGCAGGCGCTGCCCGTCGAGTTCATCCGTGCCAGTAGGGGGGGCGGCTGGTGGGGCCCTCCGTTTCGTTGGCTGAAGCTGTGCTGACGGGGGAGCATTCCTCCTCCCCCTCCTACTCCACCTCCGGTGGGCATCTTGGTGGCTGCAGCAATCAGTGAGTGCCTCTGGGAGGAGTGCCTCCTCTCCAAGGTGGACTGGTGGTGTGGGGGGATGTCAGGAGGAACATCCATGCGTCGGGTGAGGCTGTCTCGGGGTAAAGTTGACGAGCTGTAGTAGGGAGCTGACTCCGTCTCGGGGATCTGAGGTTGGATGCGGTTGGTGAAAGCTAGCTGGCCTCCGCCACCACTGGCCATCAGACCCGACGGGCTCATTAACTGGGAGTTCTTGCTGCCGCTTGCCTCGTGGATGTGCTTCAGGAGCTCATCCAGAGAGGTTACCTCCATCACCTTCTGTGAGTAGCCGGGGTAAGGCTGCTGAGATAGCACACGCTCGGCATTGTGGATTTTGCGTTCCTCCGGATGTAGGTGGCCTCCAGCGAGCGGCTGCCCGTTGGAAAGGCTGTGGGAGTAGGGGAAGACCTGCTGGTGAAGCAGGGCTGAGCTTGGCCTGGAGCCGATGTTGTGGGACTTTGGTTCTTTGGCATTGTTGCAGTTTTGGTTCTTCTCCCACTGGTTCTTGAAGGCTTTCATGCTCTTGATGGGCAGTTCTGGGGTCGAGTCTGGTGTCGGCAGACCGGAGAGCTCTGAGGAATGGTGAAGATGGTGATGGTGGGGGTGGACCAGGTCTCCCATTGTCATTCCGTGATGGCCGTTTCTCCTCGTAGGGTGATGCTCCTTGCTGTTGGCGAAGAAGGAATTGTAGATCTTTGGAGTGGACACCTCCAGCTTGTCCTCCTTGCTTTGGCTGTCCAGCAGGCCGTTGAGCTTGGCCAGGCTGCGTAGGGACAGGGCATGAGGGATCGGGGCCTCGGGATCTTTGGACAGCTTCTTGGTCTTGTGGCCCGAATGGTTACAATAGCAGGAGACCAGGAATCCAGAGAGAAAGGCGCCAAGGACGAAGGCAACCAGCACACATGCGATCAGGAGCGTATAATGGACGCTGTGATTGGTCTTCTCAAGCTCTGGTGGCCGCCTCACACCTTCAAAAGAAAGCGATCGAGAAAAAGGGTATTTCAGTTAGTTCTTTTCTGACTGAGCCAGAAAAAAAGGAAAAAAAAAACACATTTTCAAGAACTAATATAGGTCAAGTAGCAGCTGGGAGAGACAGGTTGTGTTTACAGAGGCTTCACTATGTGGGGACCAGCATGGGACAGGCGTCTGAACTAAGCTCTTGGCTTCCATTCCTTCCACTGTTAATAGATCAATACAGCCTTTCATTCCAGGACCCTTGCCCCCCCCACTTAGACTGGCAGGGGCCAAGAGTTACCCTGTCAGTGAGAAATCAACTCTGAAATGAGTCAGAGCTTTAAATATTGATGGGAGCGCAGCAGTGGGAACCTGATGTCATTTTCACAGACTTTTGCTTTCCAATGTAGGGATCAGAGGCGAGAGCACCTGGTGTGATGAACAAGCCAAAAATAACAGGTCTATCCGATAGCTCACCGAGTGTGGTGCCTTTGCCAACACAGAATCAAATGAGGTTGTCAATTTTTTTTCTTTTTTTCAAAATGAAGCCAAGGGGAGAGTCTGTGCAACACTGCACAAAAAACCCCACAAGGTTACTTAGCTGAGGTAAATCTACCATGTAAATGTCCTTGGGTGATGCGACCCTGGCACTGTGTTTGCCTAATGGCGTGAAAGGCAGTGATATGAGGAGTGAAACCTGCCACCTCTCGTAATCAGAGCTCATTTGCAAGAGCCTGCTGCCATCTGTGGTGTCAGAACCTTCCCCCCCGCCCTTAATGACAGTTTCTGTGAAACTGATTAGTCTGATCTGCGCCGTGGAGGGAAGGAAAATAAATAAATAAATAAAAATGCAGTTGTTCCAAACAAGTTAAATTCATCTGCTCCAGAAAAGATTCATGGAGGAATGAAAATGGAAAACGATGGTGTGTAAAGGCTTGGTTCTGAATGATGATGATGAGGGCCATGATTGGTGGGTGGCTATAAGGGAGACCGGCATTAGAGCGGATTTTAATGTCCTCCATGAATTAAGTGACCCAGACTCGACAGAGTGAAGGCTCTTTGTTCCAGGATATTCCTGTATAAAAATTCACAGAGATCCAACTCTGAATGAGTTTTTAAGTGGTTGATGTGGACAACATCTATCAGGGTATAGTGTCTTTGATAATATATATTGCAGCAGTGATACACGTACTCTTATCTGGTAAATTCAATTGAGATACTGATTATAGATGCGATAAACGTATTGGAATGTCTGCTTTCGGCTTGGAAAAAATCAAGGTACCTCACTGTAGTTTGAAAGCATGTGCTGTATCGTCATATAGTCAAAACCGCACTAGGTGCATCACAATTTTCATCTTCGTGTACAGGTGTTGTGTGGTGCAGCCACAAACGCCGACCAAAATGTTTAGAAGGAATGAAAATTCAGTCCCTTTTTTATTTCAGTGAAATGGAGGGTGCAAATAAAACGTCCCCCACGAAGCTCCCAGACGAACATTACTGAGGGTAACGAGTGTGTGTCAGAAGGGACAAAAATGGTCTTACTCAATGTTTATGTGACCAAGAGCAAATATTGGGGGGTATTACAGAGATGGGGAAAAAATCTGATGAGAGACTCCAGTCAAATCTCATTATGAATCCACAAGAGACAAAAGTACAAATGAGTGAAATCTGAACTCATTTTCTTCAGCCTCAAAAAGGCACCCGACGCCATGGTAACAATGGAGAGACAAGCAATTTGGATGTGACAAAATTAGAATTTAACAGGGTTAATCTGTTGTCATGACAGATCCACATGCACACAGTTCCAAGCCACTGGTTTTCAAAGTGAGTTTATTATTTGGGTCATAAAGTCGCCGTGAAACTTTTGTGCAGGGTGGGCTTGTAGAGGCTTATTATTATGTCGTCATGTATCACTACATTCATTTTCAAAGTGCTCTTTGCCACCATTTTCCCTTTAAGGGGGGGGTGTACTGTAGTGCACTGTAATCTTGCTGGAAATAAGTCTTTGAGTAGAGCTTCCAATTAAAAATCCTCAATTTTTAGCCATTTAGTCCTGTGATTGCCTCGACTTATGGCCACATTAAAAAGTCATAAATCATAATTGTAATCCCAGTGGGAGAGGCAATCAAAAGTAATGCTACAGTGAGCCTGTTAATACCTCTTCTTTTAATCTTGGACAATTTTTTTTCTTTTTTTTGTCCTCATTACACAGCCTGCCAATCAGTTGTACGGCAACATTGCAGTTCCAAAGTTTTTCGTTTTTGACTGATCAGTGTCTAAGCGGCGGCGGCGGCTGCATGCAGCTTTTGTAATGGGTGGTGGACGGCAGCTCAGTGTGGCCTCTGTCTCCTGTCACCCCTGTGAGTCATCCGATCCCTCTGGACCGCTAGCCCCCCCCCCGGCTCTGGGATGAGGCCTGTTGAGGGGCTCCTCCCGGGTGAGGGGTATGAGTCAAGCGCCATGACAGGGGGCGAAACGCGCAGCTGAGGTAAACAAAACCAGAGCCCTACAAACGACCTGTCACAACATGTTTCATGAGCCGGCTGGATGACTCAATCACCGAGTATGTGGGACATATGGTGCCACCAGTCACGGTGAAATTAATACCCTGTGAGTCATACCGACGGCCTGGCGGGCAGCTAGGTGGCACACAGGGGGCGCTGGCCAACTCTGCTCTGCTATTTGGCTTTGTTTAAACTGCATCACGGGTGTATAGAGATTAAAGCCTGGGGTTTGAACCTCAAGACCTTTTTTTTTAGTCTTAAAAAAAGTCTGGTTATCTGGGCAAAAAAAATCATCACCTCAAATAGATGTGATAATTAATGCTGCTTGGCGGCGATTTCGCAACTTCCCTTCAGTGTTTACATTTCTTCGGAGTCAGTATTCCTCTCTAAAAGTGTCACATTATACTTCTGTGTCAACTCAACATGGTCTCAGCTCAGCACAAGGCTTAATATAGAGATACACAAGTCTGCCAAAAGGTAAAAAAGGACAGATGGGCTGCATGAGTGGAGTAGAGGGAGGGAAGGAGAAGGGAGGGATTTTGACAGCCAAGGAAAAAAAAATGGAGAATAAGGAAGAAAAGGGAGATGAAGGGATGAAATTCAACCTCGGCGAAAAACCAGCGATGAAGAGGGGAGGCAATGTGAGAGGGCTCAAAAGATCCGAGACACAAGGGAGCGACGGCAAAGTGGAGGAAAGAGTGGGGATGAAAGAGGCCGGGGGGGTTGAATGTTTGTGTGGGGAGCGGATTTGAAGTGTGGGACGAGGATGGGGGAGGAGGAAGGGGGGCGGCAGGCAGACAGAGAGACGAGATGGGGGTGAGTGACAGACTGTCACTCTGCTGTTTTTTTGAAGCCTGGTGCTATGTGGCAGCCGTGACGCGGCTGGAGAACAACCCTCGCGCTCCCTCCGTGGCGCCGTAGGAAGAGAGGAGCCCTGTCACCGCATCCGTATCGTTAAAAATAGACGGCAGCGGCAGGTTATGTAAACAGGCGGGTTCCTACACGGCGCTGCCTGCGCCGTGTCTCACTAATTGGCGATGGTTTTCTTGCACAGGGGAGATAAAGTAAGGAGGTCTGGCTGTTGTTGTGTGCTAAGTATTTTCCCTTTTTCCCCCCTCACAGGTGATGAGTCTGAAAACAAATTACAATGGAGGTGATAACTTCCCTTAAGCATGTGAGTGATTAAGCAAACGACTATTGTCTTTGCAAGCTCAAAATCGGCTTCATTAACGACACAGCGCTCCTAAGTTGTTTTTTTTTTCCTTTTTTCTGCTACACCAATTACCGGTAATCCAAACGCTCTGAAGTTTCATACTCGCTCAATTGTGAAATAATTCTCTTAGCATCCCTCACAGGACATTAACTGCGCCAAGGAAAGAAAAATCGCCAGGAAGTAACGGCTACTTTTATTCCGGAAAACACTTCCAAGGTCAGAAACAAAATAATTTCGGAAGGGGAAAACTTTTTCTCCAGCACCTGACATCAAATTTGTCCCAAGGGGCGCGTTTAAATATGCTATAACCTGAGAACAACTCTTGTTCTATTTTCTGTGCGTCAAGTGAAGACGCTCCGAAATGGCCCTAATTAGTTTCTGCCTCCACGAGCTTACAAGTGCATGTAATTATTCCCTTAATGGCTACTCCATCCCAATGAGAAGCCAACGAGACAAAATGGCCCCGAGCTTCATAGGCGACCATTCCTCCCCCGCTGCTGCCACCAACACCACCACCACCGCCACCACCCACCTTGGCCTCCCGCTAATGTTACTCATTTATTTCTTCAACACACACAAAAAGAAAAAAACACAACCCAAAAACAATATAACTCCAGAAAGACACCCTGGGGGGTTGAAGATCGGAAAAAATGAATTATTTTCCCTGTTCAAATCTGGTCGAAAAGCGAAGCGGCTCTGCCGCGTCGCTGTCGAGGTTTAGCGGTTTGACAGTTTTAATACCTGACGTCTTTGCGGCGACAAATGTGGTTAACAAACAGGTCACGATCGCCTGCGTGCACGCACGCACATGCGCACAGATACAGACACACACACACACACACACACACACACGCCGTTCTGGCTGTCGACTGAGTGAATTCAATCATGTACACGTGTTATTAGGAATTTGCATAATATTCCACCTGAGTGCTCGGCCGATTGGATGCGCTTTAATATATGCGCACGAGCAAAGGTGATATGGTGTAATGTAACAGATCAATTCCAATTGAAAAGTAGTGGTAATGAGGACTGCATTTCACTCCAGGTGTGCTGATGCATACAGAGCATAGATTCCATTATGCCTGTGGTTGAATGATGGTAAATTGGGCGCGCTGCGGCATCTGGCGATCAGAGCCGCACTGCCCGTATTAGGTCCTTCAGTATTTACACCTTTGCCTTGAAAGAGAAAGTCAGGTTCTCAGGCAGCACTACACAGTTTGTTTCTAACACTCACACAACAAATAGTTCAGTTAAAGGGTTGCTTCAATCAAATTAGAAAAAAACAAAAAAAAAAAACCCAACATATTTTCTCGCTTCTCACGAAGGTAACTTTGGGGTTATTTTTTTTGATTGTCCAGATTTTGAGATATCCGTCTCTGGCTCTCCAGTACATGTGGAGGCAAACAGAGCTTGTGCTGATTAAAGGATTAAAAAAACCCAAATTATAAAAGGTAAAAGCTCAAAAGCAGAGTGCGGTTCCAAAAAAAATCTCTGATTGCCTCACCAGAACTAAGAACTATCGATGTTTGTTTTTTCTAAAAATGCACTGCAGTTGAGCTTTTTACTTTTCACTGCTGGAACCCAGGTCATTATTGACATCAATATTATACCAATTTCATCATTTTATGATGGAGGTAAACATTTCCTGAGACATCTGAGACATCTCAATTATCACAACGTCAAATCAAAACTATCCGCATGGCTAAACACCACTAGGGATAAGTGGGAAAATATGTTATTTTGCAATTTGGGTAAAGCGACCCTTTAAATTACCATCTGATTAACTTGTCACAAGCCATTAAACCAAGCAGAGCACATGCACTGGGTGATGCCCCCCCCTTTTTTTTAAAAACATGCAGTTGCATCAGAAACTGATGTAAAAATATACACATATATATATAAACATATAAATAAATAAATAAAAAGGAGGAGACGTTGGTTTGGCATTCAGTGGCTGGTGAAGCAAAACGGTTCCAATGCAAACTTCCACCTGTCAGTGATCTGATTTGAGGGGAAAAGGCAGCACTGGAAGAATCTTGGCTTTACCAGCCAACTTAAAGAGACAGTCCACACCAAAGTCAGTTTCCTCACACATGGTGAAGTTTCACAATTTTTTTTTTTTTTTTTTTTTTTAAATCATTCTGGTGCTGTTCTAGTTTAGCTATGGAAAATAAAAAACACCTTATGAGGAAGAGACACCAAACAGAGCTTATTCATCCTTCTGACCCTTAAACCAATCACCATTTGGAGGACGCTTATCTTAGAACCTCACTGTTGAGAAGAATTAAAAGTTGTTCTCCAAACTTCTTTCTGTTAAAATGCACATCTGTCATTGTGTCACCTGGTGCCGCCGTTGGAGTGAACTGCCGCTTTAAGAGATGGAGAAACGCTCGCTGGCCGCTCAGACACCAGCGCACAGTTTCAGCCATCGGCTGGGAAAACCAGAAAAGGCGGATCATAAAAAAGAGGGTGAAAAAGGGTCAGTGAGAGAGAATTCAACCAAGGAGGCAGGTGCAGCTAAAAGGGTTAGTCCAACTACAGAAAAAGAACAAAGAAAAGGAAAACAGGCAAGTAAAATGGGAGGAAATGCTCCCCAGAGGTCAGTGAGACAGATTAAAGGGTAAGGGGTTAGGGCCAAAAGCCAGGACGACTCCGTGGGTGGATTTGATCACTGCGGGCCCCCCCTGCGGATCACACTGATGTTCAGAGCTGACCCCCACCCCCCGACACTGACATGAGCCTTAAACAGCCGACACGGAATAAAAAGCCCTAAAAAGTACGAGTTATGAAAAGTGAAGCATTCGGTATGTGTAATGCCTTTTAGCTTGTTTTTCTTTCTTTTTTTTTGGCACACGGCGGGGTGTGTTTTTCGTAGTGAAACATGATGTCACTCGCTGGATAATTGCCGCGGAAGGGACAAAATGGCCTCGGTCTGTGTGACCTTTAATGAGTGCCATTACACCGCGGCGATGATTCAGGGAGCCCAGGAAGTAGAAACTAGAGAAAAAAAAAAATCGAAGGTAAACGTGTGCGTTGGTGTGTGTGTGCATGTGCTCATGCTTGCACGTCATGGCCTAACTTGGAATAAATCATTTAAGAGAAGCCAACGGTCAAAAAAAAAAGGGGGGGCAGGCTGAATGAAATGTGGCAGTCGGCAGTCATAATGAATGCGTTCTGGAAAAGCTACCTCAACCTGAACCCTTAAAGATCTAAAAACGTCTTACATATTTTAACATTTGACTTCAACTTCGTCTCCGGTCTGAGCAGAGAGCGACGGTTGCCTTCGAGATTATGGCCGAAATTAAAGGAGTAAAGTATTGTTGGGTTTTTTTCTCTAATGCGGGCTGGATGATGTTTAATTTTCAACTAGATTTTCTAAGGCTTCAATGCTGACACTTTATTATCATGTAATATTATTTTCTTGATTTTTGCCTTAATCTTCATAAGGACTGTATTTGCAAGGGGTTAAGTTTAATATTAAACCCTACATTTTTTGTTTCTTCTTGTTTTGGTTTTACTTATAAAAAGGTTAGAAAAACATTAAAACATCATTCATGATTATACTGACACTGATGTGGAGTGAAGCCCCTCTGAGGAGCAGATATCGTGACGCGGTGGTTAGAGGGGACACATAGTCCAAGCTTTATCAGCAACTGGATGATACAGGCGGTGTCTGTTGCCATGGTCTTCTGAAGTATAAATAACTCTTTAGAAAACTAGTTGTCATCCACCCCCCCCCCACCCCGCACCCCCCCCACCCCAGGACACCAGCCCTTCTTCATGCAAATGGTTCAGCCCGAGTTCACTCCTCTGCTCTCCTCCTGTAGTGTTTTAATGAGTTCGAAACGCCCGCTTCACTTGATTCTATTATCGAGCCATCTCTCCCTGTGCATGTCAGCTAAATTAGCTGCTGGCCTGGGCTTTTTAGTCCAGCCCACGCTGGTCCGTCTAAATGAGCAGGAGAGTCAAGGAAAAGGTCAAATCACAATTGAGGGCAGGAGAGAGGAGGGCGATGGGGGGGCAGGTGGCGAAACAAAACCGGAGGTCTAGAAACAGTGCAACAGTTTTTTGCTAACACACGGATTTCTCTGTGTTCACGCACACAATGGGGAGAGGTGGGCGTATTCCCCATCCAGAATAAGCTCCAGTACAACCTGACTACTGGCATTTTTCTAAATAGCAGCGGGTCAACAGGTTCCTGGCCCTGCCTTTTGGTCCTCCCGCTGTTTACATAATCTAATGCAGCTACCCAGTTCTGAGTGAACGTTTCACCCGTGTGTTTCTTTTTTTTCTTTTTTTAAATCCGTGGATAACCGAGCCACATAAATAGTGAAAACAAATGTGGTAGGGATTAACAGTGCTTACGTTAAACGACTGCCTTTGTACTTTTTTGCTTGTAGCTTTACTGAGCTCATACTGTCTCCCTCTGACATTTAGGGGGGTGGATTCACTTTTACTCGCGTGCTTTAAGAGATCTCTGCTGAAAGGGAAACTTGTGGGAGTTGGCGAACTCTCCCCGAGCCGTTGTATCTGTCTCAACTGTCACATGTAGGGAAGGTGAACTCTCTAAGGTGAACGCTCTAAGGTGATGCACTTCTACAGCCTCGCCGAGCCACCGGCTTATTCATTTCAAAAGATGATTAAAGAAAAAAAAAGTGACACATTTTCAATCAAGAAGGAAATCAATGGTTTAATCATATAAAAATGTGTTGTGCTTTTTTTTTTTTTATATATATACGTCTATGAGACAAGGATGCGTTTGTAAGAACCCTTCCTGAAACTGCAGTGGCATCCAGTCAAGCAGGTTGGGGTTCAGGTTCCTACACGAGGGTCCGACAACGGGAGTCGCCTTGCGTGCCGTCTTGTAAAACGCTGACGATATGTGCTACTGTGCATTTTGGATGGAGGGCTAACAAATGCTTCAACATATCGTTGAGTGATCCTCCTGCAGATCTCGGAAACCCATGTGTGAGATGAGCCTTCTGAGTTTCTAAACATGAAAACCAGGCTGTCTAAAGAGAATTTAAAAGACCTGTAATATCTGGGTGATTGTTGGAAACTGATGACTTCTGGTCAGCTCGCTAACTCATCATATCATATCATCTGGTCAGCCAACTATCACTGTCTTGAGAAAAAGCCTGTAATAGTAGGTCCTTTTTCCACGGAGGGCATTTTGACATGTCACAGTGGGAAAAGCACAAGTTAAAAATAATAAAATCGGTGGTGGCTTGATTACATTTAGCTGCTCTGGGTGTCGGAACCCTTTGTTGTTCCTACGGTCACACTATCATGACTTCTTGACACCTGAATAGAACAGAGCCAACGTCAATGTCATTGGTAGCATCTGTGCTTTTTGTACTATGACAGGGCAAAAATGTCTGCGGTGAAAAAGCCTTCAGGGGCTAGTGGCTAGATAGTCTTATGGTCGGTTGGCGAGGTGACTGTTGCCAACACTCAAATGGCAGAACTGTTTTTAATCATTTGTGGCCTGGTCCAGGTCGAGTCCCATATCACACACTTTTCCTGGACATGTAATGAAAGCAGTATGTCAGCAGTATTTGCAGGCCACCATTAGTTATCCACACTTTAGGCTCTCAGCTGCAGCTTCGCACTCAGGAGTGTTTTAACAGCGCTGGTTGCTGAATACATAATTAATGTGCAGTCGGTAGGAACTTCGGAGGAACGTATACTTAACGCCAAAGGACTCGCTTCACATATACTAGTGTGTAGCCTGGGCGATTAAATAGCAAGAATTGACAGCTGTGCTGATTTAAAAAAAAAAGAAAAAAAAAAAGCCAAGTTGTATGCCTAAAAAACATGGCGGAGACATGTCTGCTATAGATGGGATGCAAATGAGAGCTCAAGTCTCAATTTCTTTACGGCGAATCCAAATAAAGCCACTAGTCTGCATTTTGGAAATTGCAAATCAAAGTGGAGGTCAAGGTCATGGTCTTGGATTAATTTTCGTGAACTCTGTGTTATTAATGTTCTATTATGTAACTGACACAAGCGCTATTGGAGTGGCAGGACTAACAATTACGTCTTATTTATTGTTCCACATTTTCACCTTATTAGACTAAGTTATTCAGTGTTCTTGTTCTCAAATCCAAGTCTTGATTCTACAGGTTTGGTTTTAATAGAGTGGTTGTATGTTTACAGTAACTAAAGTAATGTTAAATGACCTTAGCCTGATCGCTTCCTGGGGAGCTAATTCTTTGTCGGAGCAACTTAATGTGATTTGGATTCCCAGCTTTTTTTGTTATTTGGAGGTGACAATCACCTTAATTACAATGACCCGTATCCATTTAACTGCAGTGTCTTTTTAAACTTTTCCTTCAGGCGCTTTTGTCTCTTTTGACTGGTCCTATTTTCATCTTCTGTCGGTGCTCTGCTGTCTCCTGGCCCATCTTGTGGCTCGGCAGGGGATTTTATGACCCACTGAAGGTACAGGCACAAAGCAGATACGGTTGAGAAATGGACAGGAAGTGGGAGGGATCGGAGGCCTTCTTGGAACCATGATGCCTTTACTTCCACATCAGCTCCCCTCCTGCCTAATAAACCTGCCTGCTCGGCTCTTCTGATTGAACTGGCGGCATCGGAGTCTCTGGCTGAAATAGATTGTGCTGTTGTTTTGAGTACATCCTACAGCCCCTTCCCCCCGTTTCCTGGCTCAGGCCTCTGCTGGTTATTTATTTGTTATGGGCTTTTCTCATTTGAGCCGGAGTAGCTCATCATTGAAGCCACAGAGTCTGCCTGCGTGAATGGAAGCCTCTTTCAACCACCGAGGATTTATGGATTTATGGACTGACATGGTGGTAGTGCAAGCAAGCGGCGAGGGAAGGACAAAAAACGCTTTATGCCGCCCTGTCCTTCCTGAATCATGTCCAAATGAATCGCGTCTTCCACCTAACCTTGCAGGAACATAATCTCTAGGAGAGGAAAGGCCCTAAAGGCTAGCTCTCTTAATCTTGCTCTGGAGTTAATTTCTTCACATAATTGTTTGAGGGTCACGCAGATCTTTCCTTCCACTTCCCATCGTGGCATCGTAGCTCTTCAGCTTGCATTTGGGACCAATCAGTACAAGTATGAGCTAAATGTCAAATTAAAAATGTAGGAAATAATGAGTGTCAAGCCTATAAAGATTAAGGTGTAATTAAATATTCAAGAACTGGTAATTTATTGGGGCATCTGGGTGGTGTAGTATAGCTGTTGAAGAGTCTATACAAGATTTACAAGATCTACAGCGAGATAACAGGTTTTATGTCGTTAACAAGGCGTGAATAGAGCCATGAAGTAAAAACTACGACTTTCAGCTCCAGAAGGAAGCCCTGTTCAAAATCACTCTGACATTTGTTATTTTGCAAATTGCAGACATCCAGCCAAATAATATAACCTTTAGAGCTGAAATGATTTTCAATTAATCTTTTTTTTTTTCCCAAGCGCGAATGCCAAAAAATCCGATGATTCCACCCTCTGAAGTGTGAGAATATGTCACTTTTCTTCGTGTTACATTGTAATGAGATGAAAATGGCTGGGTTTTGGGCTGTGAGTTGGATATAACCAGCAATCTGAATACTTTCGCCTCAGCCCTGGATAACTGAGATGGGGGATTTTTAACTACTCTATAATGTTTAACAGACCAAGCAACTATTTAAAAAAACACCCTGCAATATACGGTGCGGTTCCTTCCATGTGACTGTACATGGCTGGTGAAAACAACAGCCAACATCGATTAATGCTGGTTCTTTGATATTAATATCCTTAGTGGCCTTGAGGGAAGACTGTTTATGCCTGGAACTGCGCTGGGCTAAACATCATCACCTCGACAGACTGGAGGCCGGATTTGAAAATTGTCACCATTCGTCTCTTTATAAAGCAGCACAGATGTTTTCTTTTCTTTTTTTTAGGACTGAGATTGAGAATAAAGCTAAAAAAGTTGGAAAGATGACATTAACAGTGAAGGGAGCGCACGTGGGAGGCATTGATAAGAAAGAAAGTAAGAAAACATGCTTTCCTTACTATGTCTCCGGTTACGGGTGTAATCAGGGAACCCAGTAGCTCATGTATGTGATTAAAGGCTGCTTGTATTAACCACTTGTCTACAAGTGCGTTATCTGAGAATGATTAGGAGCTCGGTTGATGCACTTTGCTCTGCTCTCGTTTTCATTTAAGTAGACATAATAATCAAGGTTTTGCTTTTGTTTTTTTTACTTGCCAAGGGAGTTTCATCCTACTTTCTAGTTTGCCAAGATGTTGTTTGGGACTGATTAGTAGGAGGAAAGATGTCTATCATGTCCTCTCTGCATGTTAGCTTCAGCTGCACGGTGGTAACCACTGTCCCTCCGTTTGCTCGATATATAGGTATTTGTCTGTACAAGTTGCGAAGGGTTTTTATAGCCTCAAAGAGAGAATTTTGCTACCACAATAGGATTGTTTGGTGGGATGCACGATTTGAAATGCTACGCCACATTGCCTTCCTTGTTAGCTTAGCAACAAGCATACGATCCTCTCTTCTGTCATTGTAGTTTTGCAAAAAAAAACCCAAAACAATCTAAACACCTAACTCTCACTAGTTTTCCCGCCACTGGGTTTTTTGATGCTGTGTTTGTTGTGCGTTCAATGACATTTTAAGGTTCGTTTTGCTTCAGCTGCATGAAACAGTATCGACTTCCGCAACGTATAAGATGCTCTGGACTCCACCATTGTGCCGTTGCCTTGGCACTGTGTGGCTATGGATTTCGGGGCTGGCATTTCTGGAGGAGAACTGAAGGTAGGGGAATTTTTTTTTTTTGTGGCAGAGTTCAAATATCATCAGTCTTTCTCCAGAATCCCTTACTCTTCCTTTGACTTTGTTAAAAAGAAGGGTTCAATTTTTAGTAGTGACATGATTAAGTAATTTACCTTGGACTATGGGGAGCATATCAAAGGAACACATTAAATCTTTTCAAACAGAATGATAAAAGACATCCCGATGAGAAGCTGCAATGATTCATAGTGTTAGTGGAGCAGCTGCTGGTTCAGTTCACTCCAGAACTTTGGCTGTCGATACTTCTAAAGTCCATGTAAGCCGTACAGGGAATTTACTTTTGAGATGTTCTCTAAAATGGGAACGGCGATCCTATATGTAAGTGAACGGTCTCAGAGAGAGACGGCGATGATACCTGGCTTGTGCTCCGAATTTATTGTTTTTTAGAGCGGGGGTGGGTATTTTCAAGTGTTGATGAGCTAAATAAAAGACTATGAGTGTCCACACTGGGACAGCGTTTAGACGCAGGCCGATTTGACGAGTCAATTAGAGCTACGGTATCAAAGTCATTTAATCATTCATATTGATGTATTGATGGCTGTTGTCCAGAGTGCGTTGAGGTGTGCGGCCGAACTTAACCCCCCCATCCCCATTTTTCCTTCAAGCCGGACAATGTTCATCTCTGGCATGTACGCTGCTGCCATCAGCCATATTGGATGCTCATCACTCAGCATCCTATCATCTAACCACACAAGGCTTTAGTTGTTGCAGCTGAGCATCTCATCCTGTAAAGCTAAGACTAATGATGTGTATGGATGAAAAAAGAAAAAAAAAAATCAATTAGTAGTGCTTGCTGCCTTAATCTAAGAGAGCGGTTTAACTGGAGAGTTAAGTGTTAGTGAGCTAATGAAAGTGATATTTCACCCTGGAGGAACGTTTACACATATCAGCATGCAGACCACCACATCAGGTTCATGAGTGGTCAGCCTCAAACAGGGGCTGCTTTTACTGGTCAGGACTCATTTTCTCATCAACTGTTCAACATTAGTCTTCACCGCAAATTTCAAAGAGGAAAATATAAAATAAATAAATAAATAAATAATATATATATATATATATATGTATATAACCATTGATGGACGACATAAAATAAGAGACTTCTGCTGTCAATCCCCCCCCGTCGGCTGTTTGAAATGAGTTCCATTGCTATGGAAACACGGGTTGGATGATGGAACCGGGACAGTGCAGGCATGCGTGCTGAAAATGCGAGACGGTTTTTACCAGAGTGAAACATTATCTTTTTAAATTAGTTTTTTCTGTTAGTTGTCAGTCTGGTTAGAAGTGTTTCGGTGAGGTGTCCGGGGCCCAGCAGTGCAAACCCCCACCCCGCAGGTCAGAGTTCACTGAGGACACACTTCCCTCCCCCTTACCCTCCATCTCCACACTGATTGGCTCCGAGTCAGGTGACCCTTGTTCCCCCACTGGGGGAGGGCCATCAGGACCTGTACCTCTTTCAGGGTCACCTGCCTCCTTTGGGAATGCCGCCCCATGATAGGTTGTGCTGGCGCTTGTGGGTGTGGTCTTCCCTGTGGTTGTAACGAAGGGGGGGAGGAGGAGGAGGAGGAGGAGGAGGAGGAGGAGGAGGAGGAGGAAGGAGGGGGCAACAGAGTGAGTGATTAGTGAAATGTGAATCAGTGGGAACAATCAACTGCAGAAAAAAATGAGGGTGAGTCCTGAGTGGAAAGACAAAAAAAAAAACAACCCATGACCCGTTAACATGAGGACCCCGGTGATGATAGTGAGCAACAAGATGGGCACACAGAACAGAAGTTAATTCATCCATCATTTTCATTTCCCCCACAGATACACATTCATTTTTATAGCGCCGCAGTGTACTTTACCAGCTGCTCAATACCCACGTTCAGTCTCCGGGAGATTCTGGTTTTGGCATTCGCTGTGACATATCCTTGATTCCTTGAGCGTATCTTGCCGTGCCGTTATTGTCACATTCAAAAATAACCAGTTTATTACAATAAATAAATAAAGAAAGAAAGAAATAGAAATCTCATAGCACATTCTGTGATTCTTTAAATAGTCATAGCAAAGCTATTTGGCAGTTTGACAGAGGTAAAACTCATCTTTCGCAAAAGCTGACACTGAATCATAATAAAAGAAGGAAACTAAAATTCATGAACGGTATTCGAATTTTTGCACATCGCAACGAGGGGTCCTTGGTACTTTAACAACACGAAACTCTGGGGTAAATGCTTTTTGACTCAATTCCACCATTATACCACTGGCTTTTAGTCAAAAGGTACAGTTTTTGTCAGTGAACCACACTTTAATCCTGATTCTCCATCTTATTTTACACAACAGTATAAGACGTGAACTCCGACCACCAATAAACCTCGTCTTCATGCGCTCCACTAAGTGTTTTCACAGATAAATTGAAATAGATACTGGGGGCTGGCTGGGTTAATGTCTTTTTTTTCTTTCCCTTTTTTTGCCACAGCTCTTTTCCACTACCTCACCCAAGCCGAGCTCTTTCACAGGACGCTCCGCCACCTTGAGGCAAAGCAGCAACCCCCCCATTTGGAATCATTTCAAACATATGCCAAGAAACTTGCCAGGGCAATGGCTGCCATGGGCCTTGTATTATCGCACGTGCTTATCCTGATGACACGCTCTGCGTCTTGACGTCGTTATTAGCTCTCCGTTGTCCTTGAGGTGCGGCGAGCGGCACACCGCTGTTGGCTTGGGTCCCCAGCACTAATACGCCGGCCATAGTGTTAGCATTCTGTGGAGCTCTCTCGCCCAGACTGGAGGAAAGGGGCTTGTTCCCTCTCTCTCTCTCTCTCTCTCTCTCTCTCACTGTGAGCCAGTTGACAACGTTCACTCTGAATGAGGGGCCCTGTCAGTTCGCCATCTGCGCTGGGCAAATTAAAACCGTACACCAGGGGATGTTTGGCCCCGGCACCTTGGACGACAGCTCCGGGACCTCGTCGTTACTCCGATTCATCACGATTGTGTTATTCTGTGGTTGCACGCAGGGTCATATTATTTGTCCTCTCTTATAAAATTTTAAAAAAAAAAAGCGTGTTACACAACAGAGGAACAATTGATTACCTACACAGGCATGCATGTGTCTCAAGCCCTTCTTCTCTGCTGCTGGCTGCGACTGTTATGGGCAACAGGGAAGCAGAAGAAAGAAAGAGCCCTCGCCTCTGGTGCGCCTCAGAACGGGCGACGAGGCCGCCGTGCGACTAACAGCTTTGTTCGGCATATGGGTTGGTTTTATTGTCTGGGAAAGCTGCTAATTGATCTTCGGTGCAGGGACTTAAAAGACTTTATTTTGAATCAGCTTGAAAAAAAAAAAAAAATATATATATATATATATATACACTTACACACACACACACACACACACACACACACACACACACACACACACACACACACACACACACACACACACATATACAAAAAGAATTGAGACAGGCTGTGTATGACTGTGCTGATAACTTCAAATGGTGAAGCGAAGCATCAGGGTGGCAAGAGCCCCATAGGATTAACCAGTAGGGGTTGCTCATCAAGTCCTGCTACCGACTGAGTGGTAATTCCTCCGGCGGGGAGGCTTTAGAGACTACTGAGGCACCATGGGACGGCGGGGGTCTGAGCCGACGCCTCTGGCAGACAGAGTGGCCTCTGTTCTGAGAGAGAGCGAGAGAGAGAGAGGCCAAAAAAAAAAAAAAAATGCAGGATGGATGGTTCTGCTGAGCCGTAATGGCCGACATCTTCCAGCGTGATGGGCTGAGCACTGATATCTAATCACAGCATTGGATCAACCGATGTCTTTAGCCCCCCCACCCCACCCCAGGGTCCTAATTTGTTCAGTGACAAAAGAGATCTGACTTTGAGCAAGTCTTAACAACTCCTCCAAAAGTTGAGGCGGGTGCTTCAGTTGTGTAGATAAAAGCAAATGAGGCAGGGCCAACAACCATCTCACTGACAATGACTGGTTCTGAATGTCGCAGTGTTCGAAAATTGTCCCAGCACCACCCCTTCAATCTTATCTGAGGGTTAGCCAGCTCGGCAGCATCTCTATTTCTATTCCAGCCATGCCAGTGGAGGGGGTGGGGTGGCTGTGCTGTGCTGTGCGGCCGGCGGTGGAGTAATGGAACGTGACGGGGATGATGATCCGTCTTGATACGGGGCATTAGGCAGCTTGGCCAGCAGAGCTCCAGGTCCAGCAAAGGAGCGAAGCTCCAGACAGTGGTTTCGGGGTTTTGGGTTATCGGAGTGGCCGGGGGTGACTGGCTGTTCAGCCGCCTTGGTGAAAGATGCTGCCCCCCCACCGGTTAATTGCTGAGGGTGGAAAAATTTACTTTGCACTCATGTAACTGAATGAACTTGTTCCCCTGCTCCAGATAAAGTGACACTGAGTGAGTAGCTTGACACTCAAATGTCACCCAGGGCTATTTTAAGAACAACCACTTTTTTTTTTTTTTTAAATCATGTCTATATTTTTTACATTTTCAGCCCTTGCTTTAATTTATAATGTCTTACTCACCGATTTCGTTGAGAAAAAACATTGTAAAAAGGGACAGGAAACGAGTGAGCAGATGATCGGATGGGCTGTAACCAAGCCTTCATTTTTACCATACTTATTTGGGGGGAACAAAAGCAAACACGCATTTTTGATGCTTGGATATTTACATTCACTTCCTGGTTAATCACAACTACTGTCCTGTGCTTACTTCATCTGTGTATGTGTACACAACTGTCTGGGACTGCACCTGACATTTTGCATCCACCATCAACTAAGGGATTTACATAGAACTTCTGGTTTGTGAACAGCCTTTCATGTACTTTGTTATAGCGATGGCGCCGCATTATTTTGACAATTAAAATAAATGGCTAAACTGTCCACACAACTGTGAGAAATGGTGGATGAACGTATGAAGGCAAGAACCAGGCTGCAAAATAAAAAATAGCCAGAAAGCTAAACAAATCCAAAAAAAGAAAAAAATTTAAAAAATTAAAAAATAAAACTCCCTCGTTGCTCATTTACCATGAATCATGGCTGTTGACGGACAAACAGCAGCTGTTGGAGGAATCAAACCAAAACCTTTTTGGGTATAAGACAGCCTCTATAAAAACTGCTTTCAGCTCTCTGCCCTTAACCTGTCAGTGCTCAGTCGAGGGTGGTTAAGTGAAAAGATAAAGACATGCCCACTGACCATACGCCGAATCTAGCGCCGGGTTTTGCTTGCGTGTGGTCGCCAGGACATCTGGGGAAGAGACACACACAAAAAACAAACAAAAAGCAACATCAGCGTGTGCGGTTCAGCATTGGTTAGAATTCCTGCCGCCTGGGCCTCGGTCGATTTGTGTCTAATGGGAGACGCATACTGTCGAATCTGTCCTGTTTTCAAGTTTCATCACATCCCCAACACATGCTGGAGAGCTATAAACAACACGCCTTATCTTACATTAAAAGACAAAAACAAAAACCCTTCTGTGAGCAAATGCTTAATTAACATAGAAAAGATCGCGAACAATATTCCGGCAGGGATTGTGAACGGGGGTGTGCAATCTACTCCTCAAGCTTGTTCAACTTGAACCGAACTGCTGCCCTCGTTGAAATAAATGCATCATAATGCTCTGCTGTAATTTGTCGGAATCACTAGCGCCCGCCATCGACTCCACCATCAAGATCTGATAACATTCGATTGTTCTTTTCCCCCTCCGTCTCTGTCTTTATTGCTTATGTAAATCAGCAAGCATGAATAAGTGCTTCCATCTCACCATGGCAGGTATCTGGGTGCTGACGGTAGCCGTTCTCCACATCCTGTTCAAACCCGCTTCTGGAGAGAGAGAAAGAAAGAAGCGCGCACACACACACAAACACACACAGAGTTGTGCGCGCAAACACACACACACAGACAGCAACAAATACCAAGAGGCCCGTCAGTAAATTTGCATCAATCCATTTCACTGACTGTCCATTTCTAAAAAAGCACCTCGCTGAGTCTTTCCAAAATTGGTTTTGTTGATGAGGGCTGCTTTAGAGACGGGGGGGGGGGTAAGTGCACCATAACTACATTTTAATTTGCTTTGTGTCTGGCCGAGGGTCAGAGTGCCTGTATCTACTATTTGTTCTTGCCCGAAGGGGAAAATTCAACCCTTGGATTCCCCGCAAGGTCGTATGTGCATCGGTTTAGTGGTGCTCAGCAGATTCCCAGAGTTTGGGATGAAAAGTTGTGATTCCCCTTCTGTCTGTCCTCATTACACCCCGCACCCCCGCAAACTGCCTCCTCAGCTTGTACTTGAGATAGTCATTTCCTACTTGCTCTGGGTCTGGGCCCCTGCTCTCTTCACACGTTGCACTTTCTATGGCTGCACATGTTTTAGTCTGCCGGAAGCAACTGCTGGTGGAATTGACACCAACAGTTTGTGGATGATTGTTGCATGTTGGTAAATAAATAAATAAACAATAATGTAAAGTGTGTAGATTCAGTGTGACTGACACTAAAACCTGCCATTTCTGTGGATAGTTTAGTGGAACAAGTTTTCCACCACAAAACAAAAAGCTCAATCATGTCAAATAAATCCTTCGAATCCCTCTGCCCATCCTGATCTCGTTCTCTGTGCAATCCAAATCCCCTTTATTCGCCTTTTGAACCGCTCCGGCAAA
The DNA here is from genome assembly GCA_016859345.1 of Istiophorus platypterus. Taxonomy (NCBI): domain Eukaryota; kingdom Metazoa; phylum Chordata; class Actinopteri; order Istiophoriformes; family Istiophoridae; genus Istiophorus; species Istiophorus platypterus. The sequence continues at coordinate 3,322,733 of CM029126.1, read as the reverse complement.
CTGACAAGAAACCCGATCTGACAATTATCGATTTTCTGCTACTCTGATGAAAATGTGCTTGCGATTGATTTCGCCGCTCTCCCTCCGACGGATGTGCCGTCTTTCGCCTTCGAGTCAATCAGAAATCAAAGGCTCGCCCGTGCGCCTACAGTCGGGCGGCCGGGTAATGAGATTGGGCTGACGTGCTGTGGAGCGGAAGCCCCCTCTTCGCCGAGCCCTGGCGTTGCGTCAGCGCCAGCGAATCCTCCCACTCGTCGTAATAAACCAAACCAAATAGACATGGGCTCATACATCGCACGAGCGTAATGAACCGGTATCCGCGCTGAAAGCACTTTGTACCGGCACTTGGCACACCCACTCAAAAACGAACCAATTAGTTCCTTAGATAACCTAAAAACAAACCTACATCCTCACACAGATTAAATGCAGACGCACAGGCTTCCTGCATCCATCTATAATTAGCGAGCATACCTCACAGACACACACACACACCAAATGCATAATCCTGGGGCCTACATTTTTAGATTTCTTTCTTTCAGTCCCAAAATCATCAACACAAACACGCTTTTCAGAGAAACAATAGACGGCTAAACTGGAGGCAGAAGCCAGCGAACATCCGAATATCGAGAAAAGCTGAACATCCAGCCGAGGGGGGAGGATCAGCTCAAAGAATTAATCCTCCTCAATTTCTTTCTTCAGTGTGTGTCAGAGCAGCAATTCTGTCGTTGGCTGTCAGGTACAGGGATGTATGTTTCTAGAAACTGCCGCGAGGAGGCTGCTTAGCACACAGATAAACACCTGGTGCACTAAATTACACCCTTACTAAAAACTCCTGGATCTCAAGATATAGTAAGATCGCTTATGTCTCCTGAAGGAAGGAGGGCAATGGTGTGAGACGGGAGGTGGTTATAAAATCAAACAGAGGTGTCTGGGGAACCAACTTAAAATGTGAAAACTTATCTCGAAGGTTTGACGTCACACGATAATCGTACCATAAAAGGTCCGATCACTTCTGCAGCAGCTTGTTTTTGTTGGCATGATGCACAGTGTAAAGACTGATTTTGCTAAGTTTAGGTCTAGTTGTTACCCGTTCAACCAAAGACTTTTGTCAGCCCCCCCCAGATTGTTTTATCTGGAGTGTTTAGGGACCAAAAGAGGCAAAAGAGGCAAACATACCAAGTAAATAAAAGGGAAAAAAATGTAGAAGAAAATGACTGAAATGACAGATTGGGAGCCACTGGATTAAGGCTGCCACTATTTTATCTTTTTTATCAACAGTTCACCTCAGTAAGCGAATTCCTTCAACAAATTGTACGCAGCTAAATCCTGACACGGATCATGTTTTCAAGTCGTAAAACTCCTTTGTTGTCTAGAAACTATTAAAAAAAATGAAAAAACCATAGATAGTTTTTATTTATCCACATTTTTTTTAGCACTTTGCCCATAAAGGAAAAAAAAAAAAAAAAAGTCACATTATCTCCACCAGACCACACAAGAAGGCACCAGAAAATTCAAAGTTCAAGAGTCTTGGGGTGTGTGTGTGTGGGTTGTTTTTTTTTTTTTTTGGGGGGGGGGCAGCAACGTCCCCCCCTTTTAAACACAATGGATGCTCTTGTTGCAAGTTAGCCCCCTCCTATCGCCATAACAACTGAGAAAAGAAAAAAAAAGCAAAACGTCAGAGGGTCTATGTGGATCAGAAAAGACAAATTCATTCATTTAAAACAAAAAAGGCAAAAAACCAATGCGGTCTTTGATTGAGCGAAGTGATAAAACGCAGTGTGGTTGATTTATTATGTGATTGTGTTGTTCCCTCATAGACATACTCACATACAGTAAAGATAGATGACCAATACATGTAGTAATCCACAAAGCATTTACAACATTTTAATGGAAAAACGACTTTTTTTTTGCACTGGCTGACACATTCCTTTATCACAGCCCACGCGGAGTTTGCAGTTTATTCCTCTCAGCTTGTCAGACTAACAAAGCGCTGTAAACACAGAAGTGCGCTCTGTGACAACTGCCTGATGTGAGCTACTTTATAAAAAAACCCAACGACTCAACTGTGGGGCTGCTTTGGGATAAAATACGGTTGGAGCGAATCAGGGGTTTCATGGCACAGAGGCGATATCAAGCTGCGGGAGTAGATGCGTTAGCGGGACAGACTCACTGTTGGTTTTTGGGTTCTTCAGGAGATATTGGCCGATAAAAATGCATCTTCTTCCGTCTTACTGAAAAGCTACGAATCTACAAATAAGTGAATAGTTTCAAATGTTTACCTACAGGACACGACATGTCACCTACCTGACTGAAAAGTCCACTCTCACTGCTAAGTGCACCAGAGGCTTCAAGTTTCCACATCACACCTGTGAAAGTCGCTGGACTGCGACTGACTCTGGACCAGTTACCTCGCAACACTTTCGTCGGCCAGATGAGTTAAACTCGGATTTGAGGTGGGCGTGCAGAGACTTTCCATATTTTCCTAGGTGAATGTGCAAAACAGCCTTCTGGTGTCAAACTCTGCACATAAATCATCCTGCACAAAGAAAGTGAAACAGGGAGGTAGCAATGAGGGAAACCCCGGGCTCTGTGTACTGACGTGAACCAAAGCTTGTAAACAGTTTAGTTAACTAGCGGGATAACAGGTCACCTATAAGTTTGGAAACGCACGTCAGGCTTGTTGGCACCCTTCGCCGTAATTGACCCTCTGTGGAGTTCATGCACCAGGATAAACAGCCGAAACGCAACCGTCAGGCAGGATCTCGTCCTCGGCTTTTCTGAACGTTGCTGGCTCGGTTGAACTAATACTCTGACAGACGTCAAGGGCCTATCTGGGGATTAGGATTTCCAGGTGCTGTGATGCCGCCACCTGACTATTAATGGCGCTGCTCTTTCTCAACCAAACAAACAAATAAACTGGTGTAATAGCTTCAGTGCCTGTGGTTGTTACTTGTATCCTGGCGCGGACAATAAAAGAGCAATGCGCTCAGCGGTGCCATACTGACTTCATTCAGCCCATAACAGAATGAACGTTTTTCAGGCCGGCGCACCTTCGGTCTTAACAGAGGTGGCGTCGACTCAGCCTTAAACAACCTGCCACACTGATGCGGAGCCTTAAGTATGGTGTCGCAACAGCACGACAAATTAACACCTGCAGTCGAGAGTCCATGGAAAAGATAAAATGCTGGTGGGAAAAATAACGATTTAATAAGCAGCCCACATGACAGAAAGACTGACTGCGCAAATTCAGATTTGTAGCCAATTTAAAAGTCGGATTGCTGGAAATGTTTGGGGTATGATCTGCAGGATAAAAAAAAAATCAAAATTCAGCCACTGATCCTCTTTAGTTTATAATACAAACAAAACATGAGCGCAACATGCCAATGATATAATAATATTTGTATAGCACTTTTCAAAGGCAAGATACAAAAGGTGCTTTGAATAAAAATAGTAAATGTGCAGATCACGTACTGTAGAGGTGTTTGTTTCCTAAAGGCAAAGACGGCGCATTATGAATCCGGGGCCGATTATAGTTAAGATTTGGCATCATGATGTTGGTGTTGACACTTGGGAGAGAAAAACCATTCGGTACGTTATGTCTGATGCCTCCTTCTTCACCTTCTGCACAGCTTGCCGTCTTGTCGCTCTCGTCAGGCTCATTTTGAAACACGTTTCACGTTCGTGACCGGAATCTGGACCACCTGCATTAGGCGTGGCGAGCTGGGGGGTTAAAACAGAGCGCTGTGCCCTAACAAGGGTTATTTTAAAGTCAGGCGAATCAGGTTTCGAGTCAGAGCCGTAGCTCGGTGTTTCACCTCGCTGTGACGAGGCCTCCAGCTCTGTCTGCGCGCGGGTTCCAATTGGCGGCCTGTGCCGTTCCTGATCTCCTCATCCAGCATCTCATCCGACGTTGGAATTTCAAACTCGGTTTCCCGTGGGATTTTTGGGTAATGCCTGACGACCCGAGCCTAATAATAGTCCACCTATCAACACTGAGTCATCAGTCGTTCGGTGCAAGCTCTTATCTCACTGCCAAGGTAATTTAAAAAAAAAAAAAAAAAGAAGAAAAAAAAATATGTGCATGTTGATGAAAATAGCCTTTAGGTGTGGGGTGTCTAGCTCTGTAGGTTTTGGAGATTTTAAGGTATTTTTGTCACAAAGGCAACACACATCTTCGGCGTAGCGTCAAAACACCTGCACCTATTGTTCTCTATGTATGCGCACACACGCACATGCATACTGGCGTACGTCACTGTTCTATTTTCACTGCATTTATGCTCATCAATGCTCAAAAAAAAGAAAAAAGAAATAAAATGAAAGGAACCAATTTTTCCACATTTGTTGCCCACGTTGACACATCCTGCATAATGTACCATGACATGTCAAACGGCGACGCAGTCGGGCTTTAAGCTTAATGAATAAGTCTGGTTATATTCCAGGTTTTTCTCATTTCTAGTCAATCCCACACACACACACACACACACACACACACCTCTCTACTGCCACAAATACACACCAGAGCACCAAATGTATATTAATATAGTGCTGAAAATGGTCCCCAACAAATGCACTATTTACTCTACTCTAGTTTATCTAATATTTTCTGAAAAACTAAAGCGCCAAAATGTTTTTAGGGGAAATTACTTTTTAAAAAAAATGAAAGTAGATATTACTTAACCTGCTCTCAGTGATTTACTCTAAGTCTTGGGGAACCAATGGGCCTGCAGCTGAGTGGCGCAGACAGGAAACTTAAGTTAGAAAGTATCAAGGTGGATTAACGCTTTGTTGATTTAAGTCTTTTTGTGTGATATGTTAGCAGTAACAGATATAGGCTATCACCAGCTTTATCCCCGAGTTTCAACCTGCTCTACGCGGCCGACCTGCTTTTTCCCTCCTGTTTCTTTCTCCGTCTGCTGGGTTTTGTTTTGGTGAGATTACGTCGACACATCACAGATTACATGGACAACTAAGACACCCTGAGACGGTGTAAAGTCAAGCCGTCCAGCCAAAACAAATCCTCTAAATGTGAGACCTAAAGATAGAGAGAGGAAGAGGAGGAGGAGGAGGAGGAGGCTGTGAATCCTCCCCCCTGGATCTGCCAAGCATCGGTCATTAAAATTTATACCGCTGCTGGATGAGAACTGGCCACAGGTTAAAACAAAAAAAAAAAAAAAAGATGGCCGGCAGTCCATGAACAGAGTGATGCGAGAGAGGAGATGGTGAGAGAGAGAGAGAGAGAGAGAGAGAGAGAAAGAGAGGGAGAGAGAGCGGAGGACGAAGACCAGGGCCCAGGAGGTTCATGACTATCGAGCCGCTTCATCTCAGACTCTGGTCAGGGCTCTTTCTGCTGCTGCCTCAGTGGCATCAGCTTGTCCCCCTCTTGGTTCTGTCTCCCCTTCCCCTCATCGCTGTCCTTTGACCTCTCCCTCCCCTTTCGCTGGCCTCCCTGGCCACGCCCCTCTCAATGCGATGCATGATGCACACGAAAAGCCCGTCACTTAAGGCGGGGTCTGAAATCTGATGTCAGTCCAGAGCCACACAGAGAGCTGGGGCCTGCTGTTTCTTTTCTTGAGAAGGAAAACTGAAATGGAAAACAGATGTCCTGCAACACTCTGTACTTTGGAAGCATTTAAAAAAAAAATTATAATAAAAGAAAGCATCACTCTTCCCTTCCTTTCGCATTTTCTCCTCATTTTTACCCTTTGCTCCTTTAGTTTTGCCTTCACTTTCATCCCTCTTTCCATCCACGTCTTGCTCCTTAGTTTCCATCTCTCTCCTTTCAACTTTTTTTTTTTTTTTTTACTGTGTCTCTCGTTTCCATCCTACTTTGTCTCTCCCTATCTCCTCTTGTTTCCTTTGTCCATCCTCCTCTCTGCCTCCCTGGCACAGGGCTGATAGTTGAGTCTGCACAGGATATTCTGACCCATCTCTCCCAGGTTCTGGTCCATTGGTTTCCAGCGTGGCTCCATCCCGCGCACTAAACGCCGACTCATAAATCAAGCCTCGGCGATCCGCTCTGAGCGCCGAGCTCCTCGCCGGCACGAGGCCACATTGGCACGTCCTCCCTCGTTCTGCTCCCTCAGTGACAGCTACTGACTCCTGACCTTGAACCGCACAGCCAACCTTAATCACATCCTTAAGTCAAACCCTGAGACTCCGTGACGTTGCAGTGAAATAAAAACAACTTTTTCATCTTGCTTCCCAGCTATCATGCTTTATTACACACACATTTCTAATAACCCAAAACACATTTTTTCCATCAGAATCTCATTACTTTTACTCTCCTTGAAATCAGTGCATCTTCAGTGATTATCTCATTGTGTACCAAGATCCTTAAACAAACGTTCCAATTCATAAAACTTCCAAACAATGCCCCCTTTTTTGTAAATTAAAGTCTTACTCTGTGATACCCTGCTTGTTTTCTGCTAATTACATGACCCCTCTCTACAAAATATTCCATCTTGATGGGAAGTGGAACAATCATATTAACCACTTCACCCCAGTGGATGCAAAAAATGTTTTTCAAAAGAGTCAAATGAAGTCCTGGAAATAACTATAACCCTAGCTCTGTCCAAAAGGCAAAAAAATCTGCTGAAAATCACCTCTAAAGCTCAAAAAAGACGAGCAAGATATAACATATTAACTGCTGAGCTGCAGACGTGCAGTTTCCCCCTGCTTCTGGTGTTTATGCTAAGCTAACTGGCTACAGCCTGAATTTAAACTGGCAGATATGAGATAAGCATAAATCGTCCCATCTTACTCATGGCAGGAAGGCAAATGTGCACAACCTCCCAAATGAAGAATGAAGGTTAGCGATCAAAAAGTGACGTACTGGACATATGAACAGAGGAGATACTGATTCAGGTGCAGGAGTTGTTTTAGATATTTCAATGGAAGTTTTTAATGCCTTTCTTAGTCGTGACCCTGGTAACCGCTGCAATTTATTGTAGTTGCTGCGAATACGAGTTGACAACATCTGCAATCCTTCACCAAGACAAACTACAAACCTCCAGAACCAACTTTTGAGTTTATGGTTGCTGAGTGCTGGACAGTCAAAAGATGTCTTAAAAAAACACGCTCATGTTTAAATGGCAGATATTAAGCTTAAGTTAGCTTAGCTTAGCATGAAGACCGGAAATTGGGGGGGCACAGCTGATGTGGCTCTGTCACAAAGGTCACAAAATAAGCCCCCAAGCACCTCTAGAGCTCATCATCAACAAGTTAATCCAAACCAGAACAGAAGAATAAAAGCTACATGTTGTTTTACGGGGGGGGGGGGGGGTTGTTACATGCCTGACTGTCTCCTGGCCTGGCATGGCTGCTTTGAGGAGTCTTATCATCACGATGAGGCTGCCAGAGAAACAAGCAGCTTCCAGTCTTTATACCAAGATAAGCCAACTGGCGGCTGGTTCCAGGAAGTCACTGAGCCGGACTGAGGAACTGGCAAGGAAGCGCATGTCACCAAAAAGCAGAACTATTCCTTTAAAAGTCAGAAACGTAAAAAACCGGCAAAAACTGTCCTTGTCCTCGTGACTGCCCGAGAAAAGAGATGGAATGATTTAAGTGCAAGAAAGCTAACTATTGTTCAGTCAAATACACGGATATGAGAGGGGCCACACAGAAACATGCATCTAAAAGGAGAAAAAACAAAAAGAAAAAAAAGAAAAACCCATTAGCCTCTGTCTGTGTGAGGGCAAGGAAAGTAATACGTCTGACTGACCAAGCAGAGGATACGCAATAATTCCAGGTCTGCAAATTTTCAGCCTTCAAAATAATCTATGGGAAGCCGTTCACCAGTGGAGGTGATGCTCTTCTGCACATCTGTGCAAGTGTGTAGGTGTGTGTCAGTGTGTGTGTGTGTGTGTGTGTGTGTGTGTTTAATGGAGGGGCAAGGTAGGCGTAGGTGGGATGTCGGCTCTGTCTACACCATTCAGCACACACACATAAACATACACACACACCAGACACATGCACACAAAGTTTACAAGCCGTGTACACAGAGGTAAAAGGGTGGTGATTTAGCAGCAGGTTGTGCATCAACCACGCAGGGACATGCAAAGTCCTTGACTGCCAGCAGGCACATAGGACAAGGAAATAGCACCTTTAACTGCCTCTCCTCATCCTCCTCTACCCTCCACTGCATCCGTCTATCTGTCCACCGTTTCATCCAAGCATCTGTCCATCCAACCACCCATCCATGTTTTTTTTCCCCCTGGTTTGCCAGAACGCTGCACGAAAGATGTGGAGAGACATCGGACGAGTGTGCAGTGACTGGCCTGTTGCTTGCTAATAACCACACATAGTACACATATAGTAATTGTGCCCTCTTTAAAGATTAATTTCATTTTTTCAGAATGGCACCACCTCTTTCAAATCATCATTACCTTTTTTTTTTTTTTTTTAAATGATTTTTCTCATGAGTCTCACATGTCCAATGTCTTCTTATGTACATGCACAGACATGTTTTTGCCTTGACTTTCTGAAACAAGTCACCAAGCAAACATCCGGTGGTGAAAACTGGTGTGATAGTGTCTATTTACAGGCTAGAACCAGCGGCCTATGGAGCTCTCACATTAAACGGCATAAAAACCCTACTGCAAATGTCTTGACCGGTCAGTCTAGATGCTGAATATTATTATAATTCTTTTGGTTGTTGTTGCAGTTCTACAACATCACTGCCTACAAAGCTTCCTCTGTCCTTGACTTGTACACCACATTTTCCGGCACAAGCTTGTTTACCTTCCGTCTCTACGTCCTTGTCAGCTCAGCCGTCAATCAACTGGGAACATGCCCGCTCAGAGGCTTTAAGGCTAAAGGAGCATTTCTGATTTATCTCAAAACAACTACACTATTTTTCGACCATTATTTTAACAACAAATTCAATCCTTTTGACAAGACGGATGCATGTTGTGGGTCTTGGAGCGGGATCGGCAAAGTGCTTTGGTAAAATGTGCTGGTTGTCGAGAGCGTGATGCCCAGGGAACTATTGCAGACCCGGCCGAGCCCCACAGCAGGTAACGGAACTGCTTGCGAAGCGAGGGGAGATATCAAAATGATTAGTTCTGCTCCTGTTTGGCTGCACATTGTTGACTGAGATACTAATCTGTCCGCTGTGACTGAGTTAGAGAACTAATAATACATTTATATAGCTGTGTCCACCCATGCGCTTTCAGACTGTCCAAACAACCAATTAGTCTGACTTTGTTTGGGGGAGAAATTAATGGCTGAAATCTCCTGCTGGAGTTTTTTATTAAAAAGAAAACTCTCGTCCCTGGGTGGCTTATGACTGGAAACGACTAGGTTAAAAGGAAGAACCAACAGGAAACCATGTTGGGTAAGACAATTGCTGCTGCATCTCCATAAATTGGCTGAAAGTTTTGAAGAGGGATTTTACCTCTGGGCAAACCTCCATCGGTGATACAAAAAATCCCCCCAAAAAACAAACAAACAAAAAAACAAAAACAAACAGGTGTTCTTCCATGAGCCGTCAAAGCAAAAAAAAAGCAACTACAAGAAAAACATCAAGTAAATTTTTCAAAACAGAGAGAAGTGCAGCAACTGTTTTCTGCCCCTGTGTGGCTAAGTGCTGATTGACAATTTGGACTTTGAAAGCGAACCACATAATTTATCCATTAATGTTCAGTTTCCATTTATTTCCCCTTTAAAGCAGCTTTAAGGTTGGAAAAATTACTTTTAAAGTTGTCTGACAGTCTATCACACATATTAGTCATAAATATAGGATGTCTACACCGAGAAAATCTGTCAAGCCGAAGACCATATTCCATTTCCATTTTATATACATTCTTCCAACAGCTATCCTGAAATATCTGGTCTTTTGATAAAAAATTTGGAATAGTCGCTAGAACTCAGACAAAAACAGCAGGAGTTTGCGACGACTAGCGCATCAGCGGGTCCCTTGAGTTTGCCGGATTTACCTCCCAAAGAAACTCAAAGCTAAATTTCTACTTTCTCTCTGAACTTCTCTGAAACATGCGCAACAGTTTTAAAATTTATAGTCATGTTTGTATTTGAAATTATGCCCCAAATGCATGGCAGCTCATTTAAAGATCAATACTCCGGCTGCACTGCATTAGAGGCCGAACGAGCATTTCTGGCGGTTTCTGAGCGCTTGCTTATGAGGAACAAGATGCGGACGCCACAGCCGCTCAAGCAGCTTTTACCAGTTTCAAAGTCAACACTGGTCCAACACTGTAATGGTAGTTGTGGTGACATTTGTGAACTCTCTCTAGCAAAAAGTACAAACTGTGTGAGTGCGTGTGTGTGTATGCGTGACTTACTTGAACCCAGGTGATACTGTGACACAGCTGCCTGACTTGAGCCAAATGCAATAAGGGTCCCGTGAAGACAGACAGCTTCTGCACAAGAGACAGAGACGCACAGACAGGCATTCAGTGATGGGAGGAAGCGTACAGAAGAGGGTTTGAAAATAAATAAATAAATAAATAAATAATCATTTAAAAAAAAAAAAAAAACAACAACACAGAGCCCCGCAGATGTCGGCCGGGTGACGAGGTGCTACGCTGCCAACGGCCGATACCCGTCACTTCCCTCTGCTCTGCCTCAACACAGGGTAGAAGACAGAGAAGTCAAAGAAACAACAAGGACAAAAAACAAACGAAAAATATTTTCTTAAATCAAAGATGCTGCACTAACATTTACATGGAATGTGGTGAAAAGTACAAACAGTTTTAGTGCTTTCCAGGTGTCTGTAATTGACGAAACAAAAAGCAGCATTATCATGAGATTTCAGTTTTAAATCTTTAAATCTTAACTGCAACTCTCCATTCAACTCCTTTAATTTGGGTTTCACGCAAATGAACTTCTGTGCTGTTTACAAAGTCTGTCTCACATACACAGGACCTGCAGTATTTAAACACAGTTTAGCCAAATCATTTTACAAGACACATTTGCACAATTGCCACATCAGCGTTTAAGCATTTCTCCTTTGAATGAAGAGACTATGTAATTAGCCAGCATTCAGTCACAAACACTCACTGCCCGACTGCAGACAATTATATAAAGAGACAAAGGGAAGATCACAATCAGATTAGTTTTGATAAGTCAGGACGTCAGACTTGTTTTTGTTTTCTTACCGAATCGAAGAGATTAAAAAGCAGCTCTTGATTTGTCCTCTCCTGCATCTCTTACAAGCTTTAATGTCCAACTTCATAATTATTTTGACCGCATACATTGCAAATATTTACACATATATAATGAAGGAGCTTAACTTGTAGATGCATAATTGAATAACTAAAAATTAAAAAAAAGAAAAAAGAGCAGGCCTGTTTTTTCTTTTGTGTTTACCAAAATTGACCTTCAACATCATCAGAAAAAAAAAGAAAAAAGAAAAAAAGAAAGTAGCTTATAACTAATTTCACTCTTTTCATTTAGTGAATTAAATGTGACTTATCGTACAACATCAATAGATTATTTTCCCGGTCTTCGGTTTGCAGGGAGTCATTTCCAGAGAAAATCGATTGAGTCGGGGCTCGGGCCAAATACACAAAACAAACAAACAAGAAAGAAACTGAGGAAAATCTGTGAGTTTACTCCACTTCCTAAAGTACGAGGCAACGCCATGTTCACCACAACCTGCAGGACCCCCCCTTGTCAACGTATGGTGTAAAACAGTAATCACACTGGATCTGGGTGTAAAAGGTATTAGTCAAAAATGTAAGGAAGATGTGTTCAAGCTCAAAACAGGGACGGTTAATTTGCTCTTTGATAATTTGTTTAAATTATAATAATTTTGACTTAGATGGTGTCAGCAGTTTTGACGACTGCAGTTTCCAGTCTCTTTTGTTTTTTTGCTTTTGCGAGCGGGTCGACTTATCTGATTGCATTTGGACCATCGCTTTTTTAAAGTCTGGATCAGTGCAGGTCACTTGGGGCTGTCTTCAGCTACGACTGAACTTTACATTTTGGTCGCACTGATCAGCAATGAATGAACTTACTCTGAGGGAACAGCCTAGATTTTACCATCAGTGTCATGTCAGCAGTCAGGAGACGAGTAAATCAACTGCTCCTACTCACTGTAACGTCACTGTAAGTCTGTTGTGTGATTTAGTGGATAACACATGCGGGATGGACCTGAGATCATTTACTTCCTCCCTTTAAAGGCACTCAGCATTACCCCTCCATCAATAGCCATCAGTCACATCCCCCACAACATAAACTCCAGCAGAATCACAAAATGCAGCGCTTCTCCTCTGCTTTGAAACCCACATGTCAGAGCTGTTGATTAAACTCTTCCACTGATCTGCTGTCAGTCCCTCCGCCTCATGTTTCATTTACGTCTGCGGGGTTCTTTTTCTAAATCCTACATGAGTTGCACGATCCTTCTGGCCGTCATCCTGCTGCTGTGTAATTGCAAAAACAACATTGGTGTCAGCCAGAGAATTAACAATATTTTTTTTTCTCTTCACCGCTGCAGAACGTAACTCTTTGCAGATCTACAGTGTTCACCCGGCAGCACCGACATAATGAGCATAAAGTACACAGTGACAACGGAATGACAAACAACAATAATGTTCACCTACCCTCTATCTGCAATAACTTTAGAGATGTTTTAGCCTGTTATGCTGAATAACGCCACCAGAGATTAAAAGTAAAGGAACAAAAACACAAAATAAAAAACACCAAAAGCTTTCTGGTGCGGCGTCATGTCAAACCACAACCTACTACGGCTGTCAAGGAATAAGTTTTAATGAGTTTTAATGAAAACTCCCATGACCTGTTATAAATATCCAAAATTTTTTGCAACAACTCTACACTATGTGTGCAAGTGTCACACTGCTGTTTCCCTCAGTCTGTAAACATCACAGAGAAATCCCACTGAGCACATCAGATTGTCAGTCTAACACAGAGAGAGACGTAATTCAACAATAGGAGCTATTCCCCATCTGATGCCTGCAGCTGGGAACTAAGTATCAATTTATCTGTGAGTCATAATATAATGCACATACACATATGTAAGTTTCACTAGTTACCAGCCACATCAGTGTGGCAGGTATAGTTTTCACCTTGTGAATTTGTGTGTGTGTGTGTGTCATGGATTAGTTTCCCGGTTTCAATAATTCCCTACCCCTCTAAGACATTTGGTAAAACTACAGACCATCTTGTGATTGGGTCACACTAGCCAGCGCCTGTCAATAATGTAATAATTCAGTAATGACTACTGACTACTCATAACAATGTGGTAATGACTACCGAGTACTCATGCAATAAAGCGGCAATAACTAGTGAGTACTCATGTAATAATGTAGTAATGACTACTGATTAACTAAAGTAATCTAGTAATGACTACCGAGTACTCACGTAATAATGTAGTAATAAGTACTGAGTTATTGGGTTGGAATGTCATAAAGTTGATGGGCGCCACTGCTGCTGTGATCCCATTGTAAGATGCCAAAGAGATATTTAACAAATCTTGGCCATGATAATATATATATATACTTTATGTGATTATTATATGATAAAGTAACACTTGTCATTGCTCTCTAGAACAACCCATGTAAGCGTTTCCTGATCAACAGCCCTGTCAGCAGTGCCAGACAAATTACGTGTCAAAGTCTGACGCTTTGTTGATCCCATACAGACTCTGGGTCTCTACAACAGTTTCACAGTTCTTCTGCCTTTCCTCCAGCAGACAACAACCATGACTCACACAGCTCATCAAATACATGTAAATATAAGCTACATCAGTCGCTTTGGGCACTGTTGCAGACAACTGATGCTGTTATTTTTACGCTCACACACAGATTTAGTGGGGCCAATAAAGTTTGTTGCTTTATGGAGACTGTCAAGAGGTGTTTATCCAACTCAATATTGGCTTTGTGTTTCATGAAATATCCCACGTGATGTCTTAAGGTCTTTAGGTCTTTGTCGGGGAGGATTTTCTTGTGATGATTAGAATCATGTAAACAAAAACTTTTTTCCCGGATAACATAATTTTCTAAAGGCATAGCCCTTTGACTGGCTTTATTATTCCAAAGGGTAACGGATTCTCAGCAAGGGTAAAAAAAACAAACAAACAAAAAAACCAACATTAAACATTAAAAACACAAGTCATGAGTGCGTCAGAGACCCTCTTGGCATATTCAGACTGGAGGGATTAAACAGGGAGAGGACGGCTGAAGTCATTTTACGTCACAAGTCATGAGCTAAGCTGCAAGGCTGTTTTGATTTAGTCAAGTATGGGGCCAAACCCATCTGACTGATGACTCGAGACTGTAAAATTCTGCTTAAATGTCGTTAAACATTCGGTAATGCGGCAAAGACTCGAGCCCCATAAAGTCGTGATGACAGCATCGTCCATCGGGTGCTGGTGCAACACACTTAAAAAAGATATTTAACCAACAACAAATTAAAACAAAGGCTTTTAGAAATGACCACTGAGTTGAGTCAATGCCTCCACGAGACCATCAAAATATGAACGGTGTGAGCGTCACTAAATTGGCTTTTATTGCTAAACAACTGAAATGAACGGTTTCAGCTGTGTTTCACCCCCCCCCCCCCCGATTACCTAAACATTCAAAGGACATGGGAAATATTAACTTCAGAGCGAAATACAAACTTTCTTTCCATCGGCAAAAACAATTTTCTGTCCAAAAAAATCCCAAACTGTTATTTTTCTTTGCTCTCTCAAAGTGCCATGAACCAAGGGCCCTCTGGGTATCGGGGTCTTGAAATTACTCCCGCCTTCGTGACTGGCTGCCAATGTGCAACGCTGAATAGACCGGCTTTAATAAATGATTCATACCTCAGCCATAAGGTAAATATGCATCTCTCTCCCCATTCCACCTCCCCTCATCTCTCTCTCTCTCTCTCTCTCTGCGCCTTCAGTTACACGACAGGAACGAACGCCCAGAGGCTGAAGCAAAAGAGGGGCCAGCTGTGTCCAGCTGCGGAGTCTGGTAGGAGACGCCTAGGAAAAGTCGTTCTCTTCTTTGGCATGACATTTTTCTCCTGTTTGAAACTTATGTACGATGTGTATGTGCGTGGTCCCCCGTCACCCTTTAAAAACGTCAGACCTCTGTCTCTCTCTGCCATGTTGCCTGTGCACTGTCGTGCTGTGATGAACACGTCGGTGTGCATGTTCGCCTGCAGCAAAACCGTGTAAGGAACATCCATTAGCTGCCGAGAGGGGAGAGGGGGATCTATCTGGCTTCCTGGGCCGGGACTCATAACTTCCAGCTGTCATCCAGCCAACATCCATGGGAATGACGTGGTGCTGACTAGAGGTGGTTTCAGCTAATACTATGTGACGCTGATGGCGAATAACTTAACTCAATGAAGCTATTCAAGGAATATAACATCTTATAATCCTAACTGAAGCTGACAGGGGACTAACTATTGCTTTAATGCTATGTTTATTGTAAAGCTTTTATGTTTTTATCATTAATGCTTTTCCAAAGAATGAAAGAATCATTTATAATGGGTTTCTTTCAAGAGGCAGATCACAAACATTAAAGGATAATTCCATTTGTTACAACCTGGATCTTATTTTTTTTTTAAGTGCTGGCTATCATTCCAATTGGTAGTAACATAATTCAATAAGTAGTTAACTTGCCAAAACCTTCAAGTGTGGCGACATCTCAGTGGAGACGTTTGGCTGGACAAGGAATGCGAACAGTCGGAGATCGGACGGGTTGTAAAACCAACCGAGTTTAGTCCGATTATCCGGAAGAGAAAATGAAGGTGATCTGTAAAATCGTGGCCCGAGCTGCCGTTCGTAAACATCCATCGCAGTTTATGCACCGGCTTCCTGCTTCAGCTTTAACCCTTTGCGTTTCCTGTGGTTGCGCGAACGCAGTTGTTGTACAACAAAGGGTTGTTACTGACATTTTTTTACCTCCAAATAAAAAAGGACCCGAGACCGACCTCCCTGGCGAAAATGATAGCACCAGTCGTTTCATCAACTGTCCTGTAATGAAGTGTGTTTACGCCCAAGTGGCGAACTCCCTTGGCAGTTCAGGATTTATGACTCTTGTCTCTCAGGAGCGAAGGAGGAATAATGTGATCCTCTTATAGACCTGCAAACGAAAAACAAACCGTCCGACTTTGCTGCCGGAAGCTGCTGTCTGCTTCCCCTGTCCCGCCATGACTCAACAACGGCTTCTTCTAATCATGACCACGATTCTTCCTTGAGTTTGACTGGGTCGTTTTAGTGCCTTAAGACTTTTTGGGCAGAGGAGACAATAACCTTTCTGTTGGTCTGGCTGCTCATGTGTCTTACCCCTTTTGACTTTCTACAACATTGCTGTGAGGAGTTGCTTTGGTGAGTGCAATATCATTATAGGAAATATAAACGATGGCCATAACTGCAAAAATCATAACCAAGTTGTAAAAACTGGAATTACCATACCCTATCCTAAAATCAACAGTACTTTAATATAGTAGGCGACAGTAAACGAAATATACATTTATTTATCTTAGTGCCGTCAATAAAATGAAAAGAAAACATCCACTGGAGCTGGAGATTTCAGGGTTTGGGGCCTTTTCTGTCCTTTTATTATATATGTGTATAAATATATATATGTGTGTGTATATATATTTCATTGAAAAACAGAGTATTTTCTGAAACCTAATATTGGCAGCAGGGCCTGAAATGAAAAAAGAAACCTGATGGTGCAGTCTACAGTGAGCGGCGAGGGAGCTAAGAGAGAGAGAGAGAGAGAGAGAGAGAGAGAGAGAGAGAGAAAATAGAAAATGGAGGCAGAAAACAGAGAGATGAGTAAATCTCCTCTGGAGGGAGACAGATTCATTGGTGTGGTAAAGGAGGATATGGTGGTTGAAACCTGACCTCCTGGCCAGTGCTGATGAGGCTTACGAGGCCCCTAATCCCAGGATGAGGTGTGCTGCAGCTCCAGTCTCTAAAAAGGATCTGGGGATGTAGCCGCCTGTAAGCTTAAGTAAGATGGGCCCTTTCCATCTGCCCCCCCCGCTTCCCCTTTCTCCTTCTTCTCCTCCTTGAGCTTCAGAAAAAAAAGACACCCGTCCACCCCCAAAAAATCCCCCCAAAAACTTGGAAGCCACCATTTCTGGCTCCTGGCCAATCAGCTGTATCCAATTTATGATCCAACGATTTTGAGAGCTTCTCCAGGCCTCTCCCTGCAATGAGGGTTTAGCATGCTATGGGAGCATATGTATTCCACGTTGGGGCTGAGGAGAAATCCCTCCTCTGGGTTGTAAGGGGTTGAAAAAGTGGTGCTGGTGGTGGGGGGGTACATGGGGCCCCACATTCCTCAGAGCCCCAAAAATAGATCCCGAAGCTGGGGAGCAACTTTATTAGCCAGGGTTAAAAGATTGCCTGGCAAAACAAAAGGCTGTGGACAAAGAGAGGAGCTCAAAGCCTGAGCTGTGCTCAAAGTCTCATTTTGTAGAGTTTATAGAATTTTACAGCAGAGTAACCTATAGTAACTGTCAACTGTGGGTGATAAGTTAATGATTATTCTGAACATAGTTGATTTACCATGGCAACTAATGAATATCCAATTATTAATTAATCTCTCTTTCTTGTTTTGTTTTTTTTTTTAGACTGGACATGTATTATTCTTTTATTGTTGTCTATAAAATGTTGAAAAATACCCATCACAATTTCTCACTGTCCAAAAGTGGCATCTTCGATGTTTGTTTTATCTGACCAGCAGTCTATTGCCCAAACAGATTTAATTTAGAAGCAGCGCATTGACATTACAGTTGTGTTTCTGCAGTAACCTGATACTTAAAACATCAATCCAGGTAATGGGGGATTAGAGAAACCGGATTTTCTGGACTAGATTTCTGCTGGACAAAGCTGATGTCCTGGCCTGGTATACACATAACCCGGTTTCTGATTAGCTTTTTATGTGAACGCAGAGTGAATGATGAAGACATCAATCGTCTGAAGCATTGCTGTGATAGCAGGCCGGCGTGACGAAAGGTAAGATCAGTGCATCGTCATATTCAAAATAATAACTTTATCCGAGTCCAACAAAAAGCAAAACTAAATCAAAGTGACATCTGGAGGTAAATTAGTGGGTTTCCACGGCTCAACTGTGTGCAAAAATTCAGACGTCTGTACTATAAGGCGGAGTAGCGTACTTGTCCTCACACTTAGACATCAACCACCTGACACACACTCACACACACCAAAAAGCGGGAAGCAATGTATTGTCTCAATGCCACGGTTAAAATAAGGAGGGAAATCTGATTACTGACGTGCTACACATATACGAGGATTTACAGTCACCAGGTTAATACAGAGCACGAAAATGTGTAACCTTGTTTCTCTGAATAATATGATATTAAACGAACAGCATTTCTCACATTTAAGAGGGAAAAAACAGCAAATGTTTGGAATTTTTCACTTGGTACATAACTAAAAGTATTAATCTATTAATACTCTACTCTATGAAAGAATTTCTTTCTTGGCCTCTCATACCAGTTTTCATTAGCAAACAGGCCACTTTAAGTACCAGGGATATGAAACTATCATAGCAACCTATAAATATATCTTATTTAAGGCTCTGTAAGAGACCAGAGTCCCAGAAATTCAAACATGAATCTCAGGCAAGAATCAGATCTTGTAAAAATGTTCAACCACAGCATTTCTTCTCAGGTGGCAACCACAACAAACTTCCCCCTGCTGCCTGGTTTACTTCTTACCTACCACTTACCGGCCAGCCCCACAAATAAACGACTCCAGCTGCTTCTTTGGGGGAAAATGGGCCTGACCAAACTCTTTGTACCCAGACAGATAATGGCTTAACATCTGTTATTTGGAACAGGCTTTTGTCCGAATGCCTCCGACAGCAACGCGAGTGCACACATTTCTTAAATTGGTATCTGCAGAGGAAATTGATCCTGCTTTACTTGAGTTACCTTGGCAGCGCTGGTGCCATTTTCCTCCCCAGTGCACAGAAAGGAAACTTTGAATTCATGGTATGCGTTGCTGAGTGTGGCCTCAGTCTCCATGTTGGTTTTGAGATGCTACAACATCTTTAACTTGCTGTTTTTCAGAAATTTACCTTCTTAAGATCCTTTTTTTTCCATCTGGACACACTTTCCATATCTTATTCTAAGCTCCCCTGCAGGTAAATTCATATAAAAAAAAAGATTTGTTTTAAATCTGACGACATAATGTAAACTCTTTGGTGCAATTCCTGGTCCTTAATATAACTTGCTCCGTTTTTATCGGTTTTTATGGCTTGGTCCCATTTTCAATTGTATTTTTCACTCAAACTCAACTAGACCTGCTCTTGAATCTGACTTGTATCAAACTAAAGCTTGATTATGCTTCTGTGTCAAATCTACGCTGTTGCGACCATTTATAACTCTGCCATCAGCATCATTCTGCAAATACTCCTCCAAGCCACTAGCCGGCCGTGGCGTTTATACGTCTATATGTGTTGAGTTTCTTTGCCACTCTTTTCCATGAGTTTGTCGGTGCACTTTGAAAGAATGGGCTCTAAAACTCTTTGGCTCTTTATCGAGTTGGAACTGACAGATGATAAACAGAAGTTAGTCTTCCTGAATTTACTGACACAAAAGGCGATGTCAGAAGAGATGGTCTATGCGACAGCGCAGAAGAAAGAGAAGCCGCAATGTGACACTACCGGGCTGACCAATCACAGCTCTTGCTGTTTGTGTCGCCCAGACGCGTAGTTACATTTTATGAGAGGTGCACGTCAGGCTACAGCATAGGTACAACGAAGCAGCATAAAATCGGCCTAAAGATTATCTTGTCGATTTACTGGCTAAGGGCAGTAACTTATAATTTTTTTTTCATTATCTATAAATCTATCAATCATTAAGTCTATTAATTTATGGATAATAGGGAGCCAAAGCTGACGTTTGTGTAAACAACAGTCCTAGAAAACTTCAATTTACAGTCACAGAAAACAGATAAGGGCAGCAAATCCTCGAATTCCTGAAGGTGGAGACAGCAAGTGTTTAGCATCTATGGTCAATCAGTGAAGTAAATGATTATTTGCAAGGTTGTCATCAATTAATTGTGTGTTGACTAAACCTCTTAGTGTAAGCCTGCACCCACAGAGAGTATAGAAGAAGCTGACAGGGTTCGTAACCTCTAGCGATGGCAGCTTTGCCCCTCAGGCGACTCACTTTTTGCAGGTGCCGTAGTCGGAGCAGCGGCTGAGCGGCACCCGGATCACACAGCTGGAGAAGGCCACGAACAACGCGTGGTGGTCCCGGTCCATCTCCAGACCCAGCACCCTCCTGTCCTCCCCGCGAACGTTGCATCTGAGAAGACGGAGAAACACCGACAACCACCTTCAGACGTTTTTTGATTTTGCTTTCACTTTTAAATTGGTGCTGAGGGCGGCCGGAACGGGCTGAAAATTATACAGAGACGACTGTGAATCGAAACTCCATGAAGATTGACTTTTCAAGCTGTGCAGTCAGAAAACAAAAGAAATTGGGAGAAAGAAAAAACCCCTCTAGCTGTACAGGGTGATGCAAAGTGTTACAATAGACCAAAGAGTGGGTGGGCAGGACAGATCAAGGCAAAACACAGAGAGAAGGAGAGAAGCAAAAGAACAGAGAAAGTGAAAGAGAGATACTAAGTGAAGGACAAAGAAAAAAACAAGACGAAGAACTGAGAGAGAAAAAGAGGACAGACAGTTAAGGAAAAAGATGAAAAGCCTAAAGTAGAAAGGAGTGTCTAACTTGTTAGGGTTGTAGACGTCGATGTCCTCCAGGAGCTGTGTGCCGAAGGACGCGTTGGCCCCCTCGGTGCTTGCCAGGATCTTCAGCACGTGGCCATTGTCTGAGCCCAGAAAAACCACCGTGTAGTTCTTGTACGGCCCCGCAGACGTGTCCACGGCTATCTGGGTCAGCTTGAACCTGCATTTAAAAAAAACAAGAAAAAAAGGACAATTATATACATGAGGTGCCGATGGAAAAGTAACCACCGCTTAAAGAAAAATCCGTCTCTGGTCGAGACATTCCGGACTGAGGCCAACGTGTTTCACTCAGAGTGACATAAACGAAGAGGAGGCTAACGAAGCCACGTGTGCTAGTTAACGCCTTAACACTGTTGTTTCGCGTCGTCAAAGTCAATTTCCCATCGTAAACCGAGTTCATTGTGTAAAGCATCAGCGTGCAATCAATCACTTCATCTACCAGCCCACCGCTCCCTGCCACCATCGCCTACACCCTCTAATCCCCTCATCCTATTAATTCATCAACCCATCTGCCCATCCATCCATCCATCCATCCATCCATCCACCCACTCACCAACAGCCATTCAATCGACCTATACCTCCCGTATCTTCAGCCACTTTTACCAGCCGTATCTCTCTCTCTTTTTTTCCCCCGAGTCACAGTTTTTTCACATCCTTTGTTTCTGCGTTTGGTGAGGAAGTCTGGCAAACCGCTGCTTCATATTCATCCAGCTCCGTGCCGTCACACCTGGGGGCTGCCCGGCATCACCACAGCTGTCGGCCGCCGGCTCCACCGGAGCAGTCGAGGATTAAGAGCCACGCTGAAGGGCACCTTGAGTCCAGTAATTGTTGACAGAGGGATTAGTTTTACTCATTCACTTTCTCTGCCTGCCTCTCTCTGGCCCTGGGACTTGAACAAACAAACTTCTTATATTAAACCCGGTTATATATTTTTTTTTTCTTTGGCATCACATCCCTTCTAGACTCTCCTTTGAAGGACACCCACGGCGGCTCCTGTGCCCTCATTTTCCCCCTCAGTCCCACGGTGGCTGGTGAGTTTACTCGCACAGACTTGACTGCCCCCCCCACCCGCAATGACACTGCAGTATGGCGTGAAGCACTTCTGGTTGGGTTTCATTTATCTCGCCTCGTCTCTAGGGGGCTGCGAAGGCAGATGTGATGTTTTTGGCGCCAGATGTGAAGCAGCACATGTTCCTCCAGCGTGGAGCCTCTGCAGTGTCTGGCTGGCTGTCAGCCTGGCTCTGCCTCAGGAGGCATGGAAGAGGCTCCTGTGTACTGTGTGTGTGTTTGTGTGCGAGTTTGTGTGCGTGTGTGTGTCTGAGGTCGATTCAGCGATGTGTGTCCGCTGTATGTGCATCCAAGTCTGAGACACCTGTGACACTTATCAGAGATTCAACATTCGGCCCGTCATCATCCTCGTCTGATATCAGTGGATTCTAAAATGTCACAACATACACACACACACACACACACACACACACACAAGCACGCAGGCACGCAGGCACGCACGCACAGACACGCACAGACACGCACAGACACGCACGCGTGCGCGCACAAGAGCCAGTGCCTCCCTCGCCTCCGTGCTAGCTGCAGAGGGGCGTTTGGAGGTCGGGTTGGCGCCGGAGGATGCTTCCCTCCCCGTGCGGATCATCTTTGATGCCGGCCGGGAAAAAATCCAATGGACTTTAACAGGGGGACGGGGCAGTGTGTTCCACCTGAGCTCACTCATCGATACCAATCACAGCCCTGGAGTGTGGGAACGCTGCCGGCACCTTATGCTGCTGTAGAAAATAGAAAATAATACCTGCGTACAGACCATTAAAGAAAAGACCCAGGCATCCATTCTTAAAGGGGCCGGTTTGATAAATGCAGCCAGGCTCTGAACAGCAATGCCGGTGTCCCACCAACGAATGTGTTTTTAATCTGATTTAATTAAGGTGCATTCAGAAGAGTGCATTGGACACTTAAGAGCACTTCAACAAAATCTCTGCATGCATTTTTTATGATTTATGATGTGTAAGAAAAACCGGTGCAATCTTATCCGAATGTAAACGTAATTAAAGCTGCAGAATGTCGCAATTTCTAATTGCTCCCGCAATAGATGTGAATCTATCTCTGTTGAATTTATAAACTGCAAAATCAACTGAAAGACATGTTGTGAAATCCATCCTATACTATTTTGATAATCAATAAGTTGTTTGAGCACTTTTTTTTTAAATGATAAAAACACCTAACTGTCTCTTACAGAGCTGATGTCCAGATTAGCTCTTTACTTTTCTCCGTATAGAGTCATTGTAAACTGAATATCTTTTGGTTTTGGACTGTTTGTCAAAAAAAGCCACTTGAAGACTTGAAGATTTTATCAATTATTCAAGAAAATTGAAAAATTATTTTTTAGCTTTAGCCCAACATATTAAAAAACAAAACAAAACACGAAGTGGATTCAACTGATGATTAATTTCATTATCAGCTAATCTCTTCATTGTTTTGTGATCAATCAGTCATCTATAGTCCACGAAGAGTCGAAAAACTGCAGGAAAACAGTGATAAATCCACATAGTCCCCAGAGCTCAGTGTGACGGCTTCATCATTTTGCTCGTTTTCTCTGCCCAATGGTCCAAAACCTAAAGAAATTTAATTTACAGAGATATAAAACTGTTGTACCAAGACACTGGTAATAAACAAGTACACGTGACAAACAATGTACTGGGCTGCTATGGGTCTCTCTCAGTCCAGTGTTTTTGATCCAATGATTTAATATATAGCAAAACTATTTACATTGTATTTACATTACATTGTACCTGCTGGTGGTGCGGGTGAAGTAGGGCCTGTCATTGACTGACGGGACGGACTCGTCCATGAGCGGGTACGACTTGATGAACGTCAGTGTGTCGTCGGGGAAGGTGGTGGACGACTTGTAGGCAGCGGCCGAGCCCTCACCGGCGCAGCATCCCGGCCTGGAGGGAAAAAAAAGAACACATTGGATGCGGCCGTTTGTTTGTCTGGGATGAGCAGGGAGGGAGAAACAGAGATCTAGTAGGAGCGCTTGTTTTTGTTTTTTGGTTCGAAGATGGCTGAGCAGAACAAGAACAAGAGCAGCTGCGAAATCTCTGTTGTCAGAGGCAGAAAAACATGTTCCCCAGAATGTGACAGTTTGCTATTTAAAGCTGTGTTTCCTACCTTGGTTTTGGGACCTGCTCCTCCGGAACGGGTGTCCACGCCGACTCGCTGTTCCTCTGCTCCTTGAATTTGCCGCCAAAGGCCTTCTCTATGTCGTCCATGTAGAAGGCACAGACCGCTGAGCCCGTGATGCTGTTGAAGGGTGGGGGGGGGCATGGGAGAGACGACATTACAAGGAGTGAGACAGCGGTCCAGGACTCTCAGCTTGACACAAACTGTCTTTTTACTGAGGGAGATTCAGTTTATTGTTGTGCTGCCACATGCACACAAAAACTTAATTTGATCTATTTATCTTTAGACTTTATTTTTCTGTTGCTGTGTACATCGCCTATCTGTAATTGCCTTCAGTTTCGCTGTTTGCTTTAAATGTTTTATTAAAGTTAAAAAAAAATAAGAAATATATTATATAGAAGTGGTAGATCATATATTTTTTTTTAGGGCTGCAACTAATAGTTGTATAGATTAATCTGTTGATTGCTTTCTCGATTAACAGACTGGGTCTATTAGATATCAGGAACTTTTCAAAGACCAGAAAGCTGAGTCAGATCTTTGTTTTCTTTATTTTTCGTACCAAAAGTCCAAAACCCAAGGATATCAAGGTTCAAATCACAGAAATAAAACAGGAAAAAAAGACAATATTTGCATCTGAGAGAGAACGAAACCAGTGAATTGAGTGTGCATCAAACCGCATTCACAAACAATTTAGCAACTCAAAAAAGCTGATTTAGTATTGAGTTACTCATTTATATTTTCTATGCTATTCTGTGATTTGCTTTCTAATGAGCTTTAGTTTTTTTTATTGTCAGAGCGAAGATGATAAAACTTCAGATCAGAAAGAATAAAGCATGTGCATCACATGGTTTGATGAGTTAATGTGAAGTTATGAGTCAACTCTGGAGCCTAGTGTGTTGTAGTAGCGCGTCTCCCGACCAAGCCTCGGCCTCCGATCAACCACCGTCTGGCCCCACTGACCTGTTCGCCTGCGTGGTGAAGACGCCAAGCACCGCTGGCCGGTGGTTGATCTGCAGCACGTTGGTCAGCGACTGCAGGACATCGAAGTAGAAGAAGGAGTCGCCAGGGACGGAGCAGTTCAGCCGAGCTTTGAGGAAGGACGTCCAGTAGCGCTCCAGCACCCTTGGCGAGCCGCCGTTGTCATTCTTGCAAACGCGCGCGACTCTGGAGAAAACGACCTGGATGGGGACGGAAAGGGAAACAGGTGACTCTTGATTAAAAAAATCACGCTGTTTATCAGGTCAAGTTTAACTTCTTTTCACTCAGAAACAAAAGTTTTGAGGCCACAGACCACAACTGCAGTGAGTGTTGAGTCCCTCACCTTGCCCAGAGTGGTGTACTCCACCGCGATCTCGCTAAAGAAAAAGTACACGTAGTTCCCGTACTCGATGGCGTGGAGGAAGTGGGGCTCTGCAGGAGGGAGGGGGGAGGGAGAAAAGTTGCATGACAAAACTGCACCTCATTTCCAACACGGCAACAGCATGGAGTGAGCCTGCCGGGGGCGGAGCAGGGTAAACACGGATGCTCGCCGTGGGAAATGCGTACAAGATAAATGCAGGGAGAGGAGTCTTACAAAACGGTTAAATTGAATATTGGGAGAGAAAAAATAGAGGGAAACAGTCTCAAGATTACAAAAAAAAAATCAAATTATTTACATTATTACATGTTTTTATCTGATGTTTTCTGGAGCTTTAGATCCCTTTGGAGGCAAAATCCCTTTATTCCTGCATAAATGTGTATAGAAAAAATATGATTCAAAATCAAGTCAGTCGGGTTAGGACCCGAAAGTAACGTCTGCCAAGCGCCGATGGCGGGTAGATTCGCTGTTTGCCGAGTGGCTGTCAGACGACTATCTGCCACACTGGCGGGGAAATGTTGGTACCAAAATACAGAGAGAGAGAGAGAGAGAGGGAGAAAGGGAGTGTTGAGCACCTATAACAACAGTATAGTGTAGTAGCCTATAATATAGATGACTGTTCAGAAACCTTCTTGGTGCCAAATTTGCGAAACACTACTGCTGATCTAAGGAGTGAGATTAGCTAAAGAGATAGTGTTAACCTAGCTAGCTAGATACCTATAGATATATATAGATACAGACTAATTAACTAAAGCAATGTGGCGATATTTAGAAAATAAAAATAAAGAAAATAAGTCAATTTTCATTCAAATTTTAATGCAATGGATTTATTATGAATTTATTTACCACTGATCCACATACTGAAATAAGTTTGCAAATTTTGCACTGGCTTCTTCAAGTTCCTTATTATCCTTATTATCACAATGAAATACTAACACGTATCTAAACGTGATAAGAAAAGGCTATTTATTATTTTGGCTGATGAAAAATATGCTTGGCCAGTGGATTTTTTCATCTACCGGCCACCTTGGCCGCTGTAGTAATGTTAAAAGATTTGATGAGAGACTTGTTATCCTCTGCGAATCCGCTGAATTTTTCCAGACGTGGAATCTGTCAAAAACAGGAGCAGCCAGCAGAACCCAAACCCAAGTCGGTCAGATGTGGACTATTCACAGCATAATAACAATCGCTCAGATTTTCCGTTTTCTGCCAGTGTCACGTCGCCGAGGCCTGTGCGCTGACATGCCGGTCGCTCACCTCGCAGCCATTTGGAGTCGTACTTGACCGTACGCAGGACGGGGCTGCTCTCTCCCAGGCTTCTGTAAATGACCGCGTCGCTCGCCAGGAAGTCGGTCATGGTGGCCGAGTAGAAGTCACCACCTGAGAGAGAGAGAGAGAGAAAAAAGTAACAGTGATACATCGTCAGGGATCGCGGCTCCCGATGAATAATCCCCTTCTCTTTAGTGTCTATTTTGGTCACAGGTGACTTTTATTGCCCTTTAAGAAAAAAAGAGGCAGAGGAGAACAGATGTAGGAGAACGTGTCACTTTTAATAACACCCCGTGTGAACTTTTGCATAAATGTCAGTGGAAACCTGGCAGACTGAGTGCGGGGCCCTGCTCTGCCTTGGCTTTCCCCTGAACCTGACCCCCGACGTGTTCTCGAGGTGTTGGCTTCCTTTGCTGCTGTGATTCGTAAAGAAAAACCTGAGCTCAGATTCGGACTGTACCCTGTGTTTATCTGCACTCGGACACTGAGCTGCATTTATATTCCTGGCTTTTGGCTCAGGCGGGTTTCCATGAAGATCCGCAACAATTTAGTGGGAGATAACATGTAATTTAGTTTATTAATACACTTGAACATGATCTTTTATCATAAAACTTTCCATTAATGACCATGTGTTGCATATAAAGCACATTTTACCGCATTTATGTGTTTAATTCAGCACAAATCATGTACGTTATATCTATCTAATGTCACAGGAAAACCATGTAAACAAACAGCAGCGAACTGAGCTGCTGTGTTTTAGAGAAGTTAAAGTTTTTTATTTCTCCATTTCCATTAGTTTCCATTCATTTCTCTACCATAGTGAGGTAATGTCAGGCATTTTGAATCAATTTGCATTCATACCGTTTTACCATACGAAGATAATTTAAAAAAGAGTTTCCGCTGATTGATTTCCAGGTAGCACAAGGTGGGAAAGCAAATACAAAATCTAGAACTGTTTAAAGCATGCATTTGAAAAAGGTTGGGAAAAGAAAAAAAAAAAAAAACGATCGACATGCACATGATTTGACTTTAATTAATTCTTGCAAAACACACCAGCACAGCTGGGTCCTTTTAAAAAATGCCCTTAGAAGAGGATTCAAAAAGACCCTTTACTCAAATTTCACTGGTATCTGATCCACACTTGGTTCAGCGGCTACATTTGCGAAAGACTGCGTTTTCAAATTTGGTTCTGATCTCTCTTTAAAAATCATTCAATCAAACGAGGCAGGTTAGTCTTTAATTGAATGACAAAAAGTGAGGTGAAGTGTTTTACCACTGACAGTTTAATAAACACCAATTCAATAGTCCAAATAATATGAAGTGTTTTATTTTCAGCACAAGCCGTGGAGAATTTCCAATTAAAAAAAAAAAAAAAAAGGAAAATAAATAGAGCTTCTGCTTTAAGGACACTTGGAGAGGACTGGTGACACCAGATCAGCAGCTACTGGAGTCAAGCCTGTAACCCCGTGCCACTCACCTGCGAAAAGGCCGACATTGGACTGGCGGGACTCGAAGGGGCAGCGGGCCTGCCCCACAACCTCCTCCCCCTCCTGCTCCAGTGTGGACATCTAGGTCAGAGAGGACGCGGCAGAGACAGACACTTTATAAGGCCATACACAGAACTGTAAAACCGAGCCAATAAAAGAAAAATAAAATAAATAGGGTATAAAACTCTAGAGCGACTATTGTAAACAGGAAAACAGCATTGCTGGTTACACCTGTATACCCAAGAGGCGCAAAGACTGCAGAGTCAATCGGCTCCTGGACACAGAAGCCTTGGTGTTTAATGCGGTGAGCGTTGTGTTCGAACGCAAAGGAAAGCGCTCCGCATCAACCTGTGATGATTAGAGGCGACGCACGCGTCAAAAAGATTCCTTTGATTTCATGCATTGAACGTGGGTCAGTGGGTCCATAAAAAGATGCAAGTCCTGCTGTAACAAGCAGGGGGAGGACTCCAACCCCCCTCCGATATTAGTTGCTATTTTCCAACCTGCTGTTAACAAGGTCGTAAAACTCGGATATGACAATAAGCAAGGCGTGAGTTTAGTGGAGGCTGAACACGCATGGCGTAGATTCGTCACCCTCTATTGCAACAAGGTGACTGACACTCACACACTCATACAAACACACGCATAACATTCACAGTCCATTAACACGCAACGCCCTGTCTGACACTAGCAGAGTGTGTAACAGCCTGTTACATTCATTGGATTTTTATTCCATTAAGTCAATCATTAATTGGCGCCTCTTGTTTTCGAACGCTTTCAACGCTCCAGCCTCCTCTGTTTGCCACAGGAGGCCCAGGTCGGTTTTTGACAATATCGGCGCACACGAGTTCGGAGACGAGTTTTGTTTTTCTCCTCAACCTGAGAGGAGTGGGCGGCGGGCTAACGGCCGCTCGACGTACACGTGAAAATGCGATCATCCAGCGGAGGAGAAAACAAGCGACCCGGAATTCTGCCAGGTAAACTTTGTATAAATGTGCTGAGGGATCTGTACAAAAAAAACAAAAAAACCTTTCAAGTCCAGAGGTGCTTGTGTTTCTACCCCTGAACATGACGCAGTCCGACACAACAACCTGTGCCCCAGATTTCCCTTTTGTGTTCCTATTGAATGCCGAGCTTCGTTCGCATCCAGCGAAAAAGTGGATTTCACCAAAAACCATGGATGGAATCGGGCGGGGTGAAGTTCAGGAAGCGGCGGAGACTAAGTGTTTTTAAATGTGTTTTTCCATTTTGGCTTTTACCACAGGAAGCAGAAACAGAAACAGACACACACACACACACACACACACACACACACACACACACACACACACACACACACACACACACACACACACAAGAAATAGAGAAACATGACGAAAAAAAAAAGTGACACATGACAGCAGGGAATTCGCTCACGGATTTTCATCATAAATGTACATTTTAAGAAGCTGAAGCTCTTTTTTTTTGTTTGTCACACGAGTCATTCCTAATATTTTATTTCTGGCAGTTCCCCTTGACAAGAACTAATATTTTTCCAGCGCTGACAGAGTTCACAAGGGGCTAATTGTATTGTGCAATAAACCAGAGAACTTATTTATTAAGTCCGGACTGAGGCATTTCTCCAGAATAAACTCCAGCAACGTGACCTTGAACCCAGAAGAACTAATCAAAAGTCATGATACACTGATTTCAGAGACAAATGAGATTAAAAAAAAAGAAATAAAAAAAAATAGAAGCATAGACCCAGAAATAGAAATGGTTAAAAGTAGCATTGGGTCTTTGATCGGCTGTCAGAAATCAGAAGGTTTGGAGCTTTTCAAATGAAATTAAATCCCATTTTAAATCTGATTAGAAAACAGTCAAAAGGCATCGACCAGACGTCTCTCCTGCAGCGTGGCAACGCTTTGAAGTGAAACGGCAGATTGTTGATCACAAAAAAAAAAGGAAGATCTCAGAAGTCAGGGAGAACTGAGGATTCAACAAAGCTCGATGGTTTACTCCGGTGGGTAGATGGAGACAGATGGATTTGACGCTTCAAGGTTTTGTTGTATCGTGAAACGCATGTTGAAGACAGCCTATCTGTTGTCCACGGACCAGCTGTCTCAGTGGTCTGGTCAGTGGAGCTGAATGTGCGTGGCTGGGCATCCGCTCGTGTCTTTGTGCACACGCAAACACACACACACGCGCCTCTCACTCAATCCCCCGATGTCCTCCCCCGATTTTTCATGGAGGCCCAGAGACAGTTTCCTTGATATGATTTACACTCCCTCTCTCCCCAGCTGTCTGGATAGTCATCCCTTGTACTCTTTTATTTCCAGACTAGGGAAAAAGCCAAAGGAAGGGGGTCAGGGGTTGGGGTGGGGTTGGGGTTTGCAGACGTAAAGAATGCATGGATGTGTTTCGGTCGAGTTGTAAATCAGCCGCCCTTCACCGAGGGAGTCTGCGCCGTTTGGATGCGGCTCGGCACGCGGGTCCATAGACGTCCCGGATCGACCTGGGGCCCACGCGCTAACCTTTGGACAAGCCGTAGCTGAGACGGTGAGACCGTACAGGTCCTGTGTGAGGACGCCTGAGATGAGACGTGGTCCTGGGACGTATTTAGATACTATCAGTCCACGGTGATGCCAATTTTTAAGTTCATTCACCCACAGATTAGACTCTGAAATAAGTGAATATTATCCCATAACGACTTTTGGTTGACGTGACCATTCACTAAGCAAGTCCTGGTAAGAGCCATACTCCGAAATTAAAGGGGTTGGACGGTCACGCTGTTGTTATTGTCTTTGCAGAGCCAACAAATACGGGAGCAGTGGTCTGAACAGTGTGTTTTTCCTCTGAAGTTAGAATGTCTGGCTGACTAGCTTGTTACCCAACATTGTAATTGTAATGCTATTTTAATACTGTGGCTAGCTAACTATGTGAGGCTATGTGGAAAATTTAAGCATCCGTGGTGTGAAAGCTGATTTTAACACAGGCTCTGAGCGCAACTAGACCTGAGGCTCATGTTAGTGGCTCTGTCCCGCTTTGTATTGCCTTATTGTTAAATACTATATTATTGGTAGTAGTACCATTAATATGTGGCAAAATCTGAGCTGAGACATGTTTTTTTTTTCCTTTTTCTAAATGTCAGGGATAAAATTCATATCATAGATTATATTCCTTGTCCCTGTTACTGAATGGCAACAATACAGAGTCACATACCAACAATACTTTTTTTCCCCCTTAAAATGTGGCTTTCGACAGTGGGAACAACATGCTTTTATCAATACCTTCTCTCACTGTGTAATCCCTCAAATAATTTCTAATTTTTCCCAGAACCAGGAACTCTGGGTTTTTGCCCAAACAATGGTTCCCTTGATACGTTCGATTCGAATTAGTGCACAGGTTAGCATGGTGAAAAAAGAAAAAAAAACAACAACAACCCAACACTGAAATGTAAAGAATTAGTTTATGCCATTGAATTATTTTTTGCTCCTCTTTTGATTTCTGACTCCCCCACACTGTCAGATTTACAGTCCATGCTGTAGGACTTGTACCAGCGCCCCCATCTGCCTCTTCTAATGGCCTGCTGCTGGTTTTTATTCAACACACTTCAAACTGTGGGAGCTTTACCTCTGTGTTGTCCTTAAAACAACTGGTGTCTGTGCCTTTTCTAAAATGCAACATTTCGACCCTCTGTGCCATTATTTATGGGGGGGGTGTAATGGTGGGGATGAGGTGCGCAGCCGAAAGCCTCATCTGCTGGCATGGATCCGTCCCCCGACTCCTCTCTTCTCCGCCTCGTCCTCCCACTCCCCACTTTCTTCCTCTCATTTCATTTCCTCCATCCGCCCTGTGGTTTCAGAGGTGTTTTTCCAAAGCGTTCGTATTATTGCTATCATCAGTGTGTCCTGTTTTCTGTCAACAGCTTTGCTTCGTCTTGTTGAGCCAACACGTTATTCCACCAGCATTAAGCATTTGAAGTTACCTAACCACCTAACACACAAATGTGGTGCAGATCTGCTACTGATCGTTGCAGTAATTAAAACAGAAGCCCTGTATGCTCCCAGTATTTGTTAACAAGAATAAGTCTTCTTTGACTTGAGGCGTGGCCTGTCGCTTTTTACGTGTTTAATAATTTTTCCATTTATTTTCAAACTTGGAGCTCGCAGCTGTTTGTTCGCGGTGTCACTGAAAACACAAACTCACGTGCTGTCACGTCTCTTACAGACAATGAGTGGCCGTGGTTGACCTGGCTTGACCCATCTCTGTCGCAGTGTTTGTGGGTGTAATGTGACAGTGGTAAGATTTTTATGGGATGTCTGTACATTTAACAACCCTCTAACCTCTCTAGACATTTTTCTTCAATATTGACCTCAGTTTCCACTCTCTGATGCATGTGGCCCAGACTGAGCGTGTGAAACTGAAGCATTCTGCAGTTTGCACCGATGTTTAAAACATCTGCTGTGTGTGAGCCTCTGCGGTCGGTGCTTATTTGCGTGTTTATGACGCGATATCCCCAGCAATGCCGCCCTGACATAAAGCTGGCAAGGTGCGAACTTGCAGATTTAGTTCCCAGCTCACCGTTGACTCGATAGCTGCTGAATTTGCGGGGCGGCTGAAAAGGCGTGCAAGGTCACGGTCAAACATATCTCTCAAAAGCTGCAATGCGATCTCTTATCTGTAATTGAGGCCAGGAGGCGGCACGGCGTCTTACCCTATAGTTGCGGCAGGTGGGATTGAAGGCGTTGGTGCCGCAGGCGAAGAGCGTCTCGTCGTTGCGCGGCACCAGCACTTTGATGTAGTTGTAACATTCGTCCTGTCGGGAGGAAGAACAGCTTGATGTTATTGTGCGTCTGGTGGGAAGAGGGGGGGCGACGGTGGAATCAAAGCACGTCTTGGCGGCGGGTAAACAGTGCATTTTACCGGCCGACACATACAGACAGACAGACACAACTTTCTCTTTGTTTTACAGTCATTATCGTAATCCCCAGCCAGGTTTGCGTGGTGTCGCTGTAGCTCTGGGGAGGAAGATGCTTTGCCAGAAGGCCTTTGTCTGCCGTCCCCTGACGGCTGCGGCAACGATTCTGATGTATTCGCGTATTACAAAACTTTGCTTCGCAGGGGACGAATGAAGAGGCAGAGGAAGGGAGGGGAAGGAGTGAGAAATAAAGCCAAGATGAAAAAAAAAAAAAAAAAAAAAGGAAGATGCGTTTATGTCTGGAAGATAATACTCACGCTGTTTTTCCCTCTCACGGTGCACTTCTCCACATCCTTCGTCTTCCAAGTCAGCTTCTGAAAAGACCAACACACAGCCAACTGTCAGCTCAGAGACAAGCTGTTTCTCGCCAGCCCAGCTTTTGTTGCTCCCGGTCGTTCAAGTGCTGTTGTGAGTCGGCCGCAATGAAAATCTCATTGACTTAAATAAACTGTCGCGGGGGGGGGGCGACAAACCAACAAAAAAAAAACAAACAAATGGAGGAAATTCAGGGATGCCCATGGCTGCCTGTGAAGCTCGTCGGTGGACAGCCTAACATCAAGTTTCCTCAGTGATTTAAAAAATAAAAAAATAAATTTTAAAAAAGCCTACAGAAATGTCTGAATCTGTGAGAACATGTGGGAATCAAAGGGGCTGAAGATGATTTTTCTATCACTTCATCGTCCATATGAGGAACAGTAAAATTGGCCCCGATTAAGCAATCGGCCAGAAGCCCTGCCCTCATCCTGCACACACACACCCACACACACATCAACACACAGATGCTCCAACGAACACACATATTCTATGTAAGTGCCAATTGTCCAGTGGACTGTTGCAGAAAAAGACAATATTCATCGACCTGAATATTTCATCTGAGCTCATGGACGGCACTGTGAATGCTGGGAGCTGTGTACATTTCCTGTTTCGCCCTCGAGTCCTGGTATCTGGTATTAGACGTCTTTGCCCCGAGCCCGAGCTTGAGGCCACCCTCCTGGTACCTCAGACTTGTTAGGTTTTAATGCCAAATGCAACGTGAAGAGGTTTTGGTCTCAGCCACTTTTGAGGGTCTACTCGTGCTTTCTCCTACACATCTAAACCTGTACACTTTTATTCGGATGGTCCAAGATTTGTTTCTCCCAAGAACATTAATCAGTGTAACTATATAACGGGTAATTATCTACGGCAATTAGTCTGTATTTGTGTCAACACTTGATGCAACCTTGATGTGGGCACATTTTTGATATGAATACATGAGTTGTTTAGTAAAGTGGTGTCAATTCTCTGTATGAAATACTTTAAAATCTTGTTTGTATACTGGAATGTCCCTGCTTCCCCGCCAAATCGAAGAAGAAACTGAAGATTGTCACCAAAGTTTACTGAATGAATGAATAAATGAATAAATGAATGAATAAAATAAATCATGCATCGAGGATTAGTCTAATGCTAGATTTATGGTTCTGGGTCGAGTTTTATGCAAGTGGCCCATTGTGAGAATTTATACTTCCATGTTGGTGTCACAGTGAAATTACACCGTCCAACCACTAGTTGATAGTGTTTAAATGCCACTGTGTCGAGTCTCTGCATGACGGCAACAAAGAAGGAGAAGCTGATGCTAACAAGCAGAGCAATCACACTCCTTGTGGTTTGCGTCCTCGCGACGTTTAGTTACATTTTTTGGGAGGTACAGGTCAGGCTACAGAGTAGAGTCATCGCAGAAGCAAAAATTGGCCTTTAGTCCTATACCTTAGAGGCTGAAAGGTATTGTACAAAAACTGGAAAGATGCCCCCCCCCGTAGTGTAATTCATTCTGATGCCTGATTGGAACCGAGATCCATTCGTCTTGGACCATAAGTCCCTTCAACATGATCTGTACCTCGAGCCTGCTGTTCTCTTCTTCTCTTCTCATGGCTGGTTTTCCTTTTCATCAGACTGAGCTTTCATTCCAGCAGTCAAGTCAGAAACTACTTAAAGCTTGTGGATTCCATCTGACTGGCTCGCAGGAAGAATGGCAGTACTTTTGATGAGGAGACACGCATCTTAAACCAGGAGGGCTCTTCTTTTCAAGTGTACTAGACCAGCCTTGGTTTCACTTCCAGTGAATGCGGACTGTAAGATAAATGCACCTAAAAATAAGGCTGACTTTATACCATATTTCTCTTTATATCAAAGAACCAATAATGCATTAAACATTCATACAGTTCCTATAGTACTTAGCTTTTTTTTTTTTCCTGAGGAAATAAAATATACTTTGAAAAAAGGCCACTGTAGTCTTAAGCGAATGTTGAGTAAGGCAAATGGGAGTAAACGGTGCCTCTGTTGGGGACTATTATTTGTGATACATATAAATGAGTGTTTACATCAGCAGGATAGTATATGCGGGTCTGAAATCTTCCAAAAAAAATCATGGTAATGAATAAACATGTCACCCAGTGCCACTGTCACAGAACTGTTTGATAGGATCACTTTATTTTTGGTCTTTTATTCAACAGTAGGAATTGTTGAAAGTAAGAAAAATATAGAACACTGCCTTATCCTTTAAGGCGAGATGCCCTTGGAATTACATGAATGTGGTACTGAATCTGTACAACACAAGATATATACACAATACTATCAGTGAGCCCAGTCAGAATTGACGGGGACTAAGAACTTATCCATCTTTTTCCGAGCAGCATATGACAGACTCCCCTGATTTTTTAAAGGCAGCCCCTCTTCCCTCCGATTGCCTTGCACACACCACCTCCGGCGGCCACTTTGTGAAGATGTGACATGATTCGGCAGGAGTCAGCGTTATGGTAATAGGTCCTACCTCGTCCATGCTCGATTTAGTTTACTAATAATTACTTATTGCCACCGAGGCCTGGGGAGATCAGCAAGTGGGGGGGGGTGTGAATGAGTGCCTGGTGTGAAAAGAATGAAGAGCTGGTTTAAAAATGAGCCCAAGCAGCAGGATGGAGCTGTGATGAGGAGAGGGCGGCGTTTTTCTGGTGGTATGAGTCAGTCAGATGGATAACGGGCGTGAGAGAGAGAGATTGCGATTGTGATGGTGGAATGTGGATAGAGTCTTCAACAATTTTCCGCTCAGTTCCCCCTGCTGTCACACCGGAAGGCGGTTTGGAGGTTTGGTCCAGTGGCTTCAAAATGCATCACATACAAACTTCCAATATTCAAGTTCTAATATAACGGCAGGAGAAAAAAAAAAAAAGGACTCACGTTGCGGTGCTCAGAAGTCCCCAATTCTTTGTGCCACAGCCGACACCCGAATCAATAGTTTAGATCTCCTCGACATGTAGCGAGGGCCTTATCAGATTGAATATCCGTGTTTGGCACTAATCTAAATACGAGCAAACAAAAGTCCGGGGGGCCTCGGGGAGTGGGGGTGCGCTGTTATTTAAGTGCAATCATGTTTGACAAATGAGATTCAGATAGGAGGGAGCACGGCACTTCAAAAGCCATGAGAGCGCCGCTCCACTTGTATCGGATATATGTCTGAGGAGAGATTGCTTAATACCTGAATGAAAAGGCAGGCAAAGGGTAGAAGGGAAAATAATGAAATACAAACATTACATGAAATTTTTCTGTAAAAACAAAACAAAACACTGCGGTTCAGAAAAACAAGGGTTGAATTGCCTGCTAGAGTCTAAAGAGCACTTCCTTCCATTAAACCCTGTCTTTTAAAAAAGGTACAGATGTATTTTTTTGCTTTTCTTTCCATTTCCTTCTACTGTATATTTAATGACCGCAGAAGCCTATTCCATACTATTAATCAGGGAAAAAATGTCAAGTGAGGCTAGGCAATTCAGAAACTCTACTGCTAGCTCCCAGACTATTGCTATCGATCCTGAAGGATCAAGAGGAATCAAACACTCCCTAAATGTCAGATTCTTAGAAATGAGAACTCATGCTGGATGGGAGTTTTTGGACCAAGGAAATCAACAGAACACGTTTTCAGTTTAGAAAGTACAAGGCGTTGTACAAGCTACACATTAAATTATGTATCTGGAAAATAAATGGATATTGACTAAACCCCATCGAGAGAGAGGTTATATGCTGTGTGTTGGGCCCATTACTAAAGTTTGACAGAGAGCTGAACACCAGAGGGTTTTTTCAGGCGGGATGGTGGACAGACTTTCCTACCTGTTGTGGGATTATCTGCTCAGATGAAACGGCGAGATTGACGGCGAACACGTGGTCCCTGCAAGAGATGGGAGTTAAGACGCCATTAGTGGAGTCATCTCCACATATTGGAGTTTGTCAGCCTGGATGCTTTTAGAATGCAAAGCCTCTGATCCAACCATTTCACCAAAACCTGCTTTCCAAATTTAAAAAAAAAAAGAAGGAGGAGAAGAAGAAGAAGAAGAAGAAGGAGGCAAAAAAAAGCTTCTATTGATCCACACAGCTGATCGAAACCGTTCAACAACAGGAGGCTGAAGGTGGATTAACAGGCAGTTTATTGGCTTTTCAATTCTAGGACCTCACAAAAGTTTTTCATCACCAAAAGTTTCCCCAAAACTATTTGACACCATCCGTATGAGTCGCTTTGTGAGGCGAGTTGTGCACCTCATTGTATGCAGATGTGGAAAATATCAGGCCCATTTAGGTACATTAGGGATATCCATACCTTTTTTTTTTTTTGGGCCAGGCTCTTGGCACTGAGAGAGCTACAGTTTGAGACACAGCCAAAAAACAAAAAAAAAAACAAACAAAAAACTGAGGCAGAATATATTCTGCACAATGAAAATAGGCAGAGGCGTCTCAACCTGGCACTTTTTAGATAATTAACCTACGACACTGACTGAGAGGGGAGCGACATGCAGCTCAGCTGAGAGATGCGGTGGAAAAAACTTCGGGGAGGGGGTTGTTTGCTGCCAAAACTGCAAACATGAAAGCAGTTTAGTGTGGAGGTGCCATCTGAGATATGAAAGTTTAAGTTAGAATACACTGAAGTCTGAGCTGCTCAGGCCAGAAAAGAAGTTTTCTTTTTTTTTTTCTCCCAGAAAGGCAGAATGTACAGTTGAACCTTCTGGAAGTTGTGGATTTTTAAAAGACTATGAAACTGAACCAAATCTCTTTCTGCGTTCAAGGCCCTTTGCTCATACAAAGGATCCAAACTGAGCTGATTTTATGCTTAATTGGCTTCACTAGTTTAATAAAAATAAAATAACTAACTGCATTGTTTTATATAACTAAATGGATGCTTTGTGATATTTTGGCTGCTGGTCAAGTCACATAAGGAGTGAAACCCCTTTGATTGCAGCCTTTGTGCATCTGTGCATTCACATGATTCACAGATTTGTAGACAGAGGTTGAAAAAAGTGTATGTAAATCTGTTTAAAAAAGCGAATATTTGCATTGTTAGTTTAGTGAAATTTGCACATGTTGGTAACAAAGAAATGCTAATGTTCATACTATTGAAAAAAAGAGTGTATCTTGTGGATGCATGAGGCATGTTCCTGCACCTCTTGTCTCTAATAGGGCATTTGGGATGGAGAAAAGGGTGAGATCAGTCAGATTTTCTCCCCCACTGAACAATGTAAGGAGAGCTACATCAGACCCTATGTGATGTTAAACTAGGCGAGTGTTGATGCCTGACCGGGCAGCGATGTAGAGCATGTGGTTGATCCTCAGCATCCTCTGGAAGTCCAGCCCCAGGCGGACGGTGTCATTGTCGGACATGAGTCCCTGGAAGCTGGGGTAGAGGTAGGAGGCTGCGTGGAGAGAGAAAAAAAAAGAAAAAGGAAATGTTTAATGGCTCATAATACCAGCAGATACCAGCTCACACCTGGTGGGAAGGTGAGGTGGGAAACGTTTGAATAATATATCATATCCCTTTGAGGTCTTGTTTATAAAAAACAAAAAAACAAACAAACAAAAAATGTTTTTCAAAATGGGGAAAAAGAAAGTTGGAGCTCAAGGCCAACACGAATTCAGAGAGAAGTACTAAAAATACGAGCAGGCTGTTTACCACGCAGGTCGTCCCTCCGAAACATGTCGTTCAATCTCAGTTTTCATATGTCCGTGCTTTTGCAAACAGCTCCTTGTGTTAGTTTCAAGAGTGTAAAGAGGCAGCAGGATGACAGTTAAATATCCAACAAAATCAGGCCCTGAGAGGAACATTACACCTTTGCAGTTTATGAAACACTAACCTGGCATTACAATTATTGTGCTAAAAAAAAACCCAAAACAAAACAACCCAGAGCACCACGCACACTGTATGCTAATCTGGGTTTGTAGACGTGGATGAGTGGAGGAAAGAAAAAGAAAAAAAAGAAAAAATAGCATCCAAGGTTGCAAATTACCCAGTGGTGTCAGACAAGTCAGTCTTATTTTAATAAATGCTTCTTGGTAAGCATTTACTTAACAGACACATCTGGGGATGGCGCCAAGCATGGAAAAGGGAAACAGATCAGGATCATCTCAGTGGAAAAGCCGGGTCTATCTGGTTGACCTGCATTTAAATAGCAATCGTCTCCGAGGTCACCGAGGTTCCAGCCGAGCGTTGTCATGAATGCAAGGCAACGCCAAGTGTGTGCTCGCTCCGCGAACCTCTGTTACGAACAATACCATGGGGGTTAAAAAGATAGAAATATAAACTGTTACCACAACCAGTTTAAGTATATGATTCATTGGAAATCAGGTGTGTCTGTGCATTAAAAACCAAAAAAAAAAAAAAAATACTGAGATAAGATGAACGGAGGGAAGCAGCGCAAAGAATTGCCTGCACTACAGCGGATTTTCATTTTCCCTCCATCATCTCCTGCATTTTAAATCCTTTTTTTTTCACCTCCTCAAACTCAAACAGTAGACAATGAGAGGGAGGTTCTTCGTTCAAATAATGGGAGGGGACGCCTGGTAAGTAACAGCATTACAGCCAGGGGACAGGCATTCCTCGAAAATGCTCAGTTATTAAAAAAAGAAAAAAAGAAAAAAAGGATAAAAACCTGGATGCTCAGGGCGGAAATAAAATTAGCCAAATGAAAATAAGAAAAATTAGCTCAATACTGATACCAGACTGTCTTCGACATGGCAGAGACATTTCCTGCTTTTTTTTTTTTTTTAAACCAAGTAAAGATCCAGCCCAAGGCCACTGTGCTCTCGATCCATAAAGTGCTGTTTTAACTGCCCTCCAGCCTCCCGTCTGACCCAGGGTTGCTGCTAAATTAGCAGTCCCCACAAGAGATACCCAACAAACCAGATATCAGCCTCCCTACAGGGAGTCCTGTGTTCCCACTAGCTGCTTGTCTCGAATCGGCTGTTTAAAGATTTAAATGCCCAGTGTCTGGCCGAGCGCTGGACCTTGCTGCGCTGTCTGGTGGAAAGACTCCCAGCGGCCCACCTGGCAATCCCACCTGCTGGTGAATGAAGATTTCTAATTACTCTCCAGCACTTTCACATCCTCTAAAGTTTGGGGGGGGGCTGCTTAGGGTAAAATCCAGGAGCAGGGCATGGTACAGGGAGTTATTTAAGAACTCTGCCTGTGGAAGCAAAAGACTGAATTTAAACCCCAGTCCTACATCCTCAGGCTGTGATCAGAGCAACATTGGAACAGTGTCAAAAAAAAAAAACTGAGCCTCTTTATCCATTACAATGGCACCAGTGGGCTGGTGCAATGTGCATCCTGAAACGTGTGAACCTATCAGACCAGAAAAAAATAAGACTGGCATTTGCAGTTGCGGCAATTCACGGGAAAATAAATACACAACTAGTCTGGTAATAGACTCATTGTTTAAGTAATTTTTCAAGTGTAAATGCCAAATATTTGTTGGTTCCATCTTCTTAGATGTGAGGATTCACTGTCGTTCCTGACTGACGTTAGAACAAAATAAATAAATTTGGTTCTGGACTCCTGGTCCGACATTTGACGACATCGCCTCGGGCTCTGAGAAACAGTGATCATCTTTTTTCCCCTGATCTCAGAAGTTTTTTTCTAGACCAAGCAATTCATCAATTTATCAGGAAAATAAAGACAGATGAATGGTCAATAATGAACCAAAATTGTCCCTGAACACCAATAATAAGCCTTAAATACAAAGTCATCCAGCAGTGCAATTTGTTTTCCAATGTTCTCAAGCACGTAATCTGAAGTCGATGGCCAAAATCCACTGTTTACCTCTGCATCAGTCCAGGCAGAGGAAACAATGATTGCAACTAACTAAAACTAAAATTCTGTCTAATGTTATTTTTTCTGATAGTTCTACTGCACTGTGCCATCTCAAAAGCTGTAAAACTCATGGATGTATTAACTTGAACAGAACTTCCTGGATCATAATTCATCTTCTCACATCAGCCTAAAGCAAATAGCCAATTAACAATGCAGCCCGATCTGTATTCGTTAAGATAAGAGAAATATAGTTATTGACATAAAAGGTCTATAATGGTAATAGTTGGAATTATTTTCATTTATTTATTATGACATGATTCCAAAAACGCAATTAGTTATTTTCATTTATTACAGAGAAGATGAGCTGGACAATAAAACAAGAAGGAAAACAACAT
Organism: Istiophorus platypterus; assembly: GCA_016859345.1. Lineage (NCBI taxonomy): Eukaryota > Metazoa > Chordata > Actinopteri > Istiophoriformes > Istiophoridae > Istiophorus > Istiophorus platypterus. The sequence continues at coordinate 3,281,267 of CM029126.1, read as the reverse complement.
CCCTCAGTCACAAAATACCATCACAAAAGGTAGGAAAATAGCACAGAACATGAGTGGGTGAGTATTTAAATCTGCTAATACAAAACCTCTATTAAATAACTGTAAAAATAACCACAAAACCCTCTGATGCTACAATCGCCATTCATTTGCCTTGGATTTAAGCCTCTGAGATTGTAACCCCCCCCCCCAAAAAAAAAACAAAACAAAACAAAACAAACCTCAGTTCACTTCCTAAGAAAGTTAATGCCGCCTCCTCTGGGTCCCAAATTGACCACATTAGTCCCAGTAAAAGAAAAATTCTTGTAAAGCACGTGCATTCCATTAAGAGCGATTGAGCACTTAACATGTAAGTCTACACAAAATATGGCAGCTCTGTCTAAAAGCAGCCTGGTACAAAAATATCTTCACCCACTCAGTCACAAAGAGATAAAATACAGAGGTTGAGTCGTCCGCCTGCTCCCCAAAAAGAAGTAACAACCCGGGGATGAGCTCATAGACTTCAGCCTGACAAAGAGCCAAGATTCATAAAGGAAGTATCACGGCGTTGCGGCGGACCTTGTGCCACGATGTCACCTGCTGGAACCAGGGGTGACAAATTGCTCTCATTACACCTGGGACAGAGCTCCACATATAGCACTATTAGTGCAGCTATTTCTGCTAATGGCTGCGTTGCTCTCTTCCAGATAGATCAATTACAGCGAGTGGGCCATGGTCTCAGCCGCCTCTTAAATCAATTATGGGCCATTACATTTAGCAGCCAGGATCTCTTCTGTAGACCTCCCTGTTGATTTGGGGAGGGGGCACTGATGAATCCCTTGGGTGGTCTGAGGAAGAAGTGTCTGGATGTCTGGAGAGTGTCATAGGTGTCAACGACAATCAATCAAAATCAATCAAAATCTTATCTCACGAGCTGATGCTCAACTCTGAAGTTTTATTTTTTACTTTCTTTCGTTATGGACCAGAGTTGTATTGTGTTGGTTTGCATCCAAATGAATGATTTCAAGCAAAGTCTTATAAAAGACTCACAGGTTTTTGATAGTTTTGTTTTACAGGAGTTAAGAAAAAGTTAGGTTTTTGTGATTTTGCAAATACTATTTAATTTGTGGCATACATCACTATCTGAAGACTCCCAGTTCAGCAAGTTAGATCCAAGCATTAAAAAAAAAAAAAAAAAGACCCACCAATCAATCCTGGTTCTTTCCATTCTGGTCCGTGTCATGTGTACATTGACTTTTTTTTGTCAAACAAGCCAAGAGGCGTAGACACAAGGCCACACAGACTGACAGGTAATTCATTCTTTGGACATTTTTGGTGACTTTGAACCAGTAAACATCAGCACCACATTGAACTGGGGTTGACTGTTGGGTCTGCTCAAGACGGCTTTCATGGCAGCCTAGAGGAACCAAACCAAACAAGCAAATGCACCAGAGTTTGTTTGCAGTGAATGACACACTGCAGAGGTTAGGTGGAAAAAGAGCCAGAAAGATATTCCTATTATACTGATTTTATCCGTATCATCCAGCATTGACTCATCAGTTTGTTTTTTTTGGGTCAAACCAATGTGAAAAGGTTTGCTGTATGTTTTTTCTTTAATTATTTTAGGTTGAACTAAAAGTGATTTAGTTGTTGAGTTATGGCACGGTATTATCTGTAAAAATCATCAAAAAAACCTGCAAAAAAACAAGAAAAGCTTAATTTGCCAGTACAGTCATGATCAGAATCTCAGAATCTCAGTCCTTACGAATACACCTCAGCTCTGACTGAGACTTGTTTTCTTATGCATGTTGTTGTAAATTGCTTCCAGTGCTGAAACTGCCTCTCTCACACAGTCAACAAAAAAGAGCTAAAGGAGCACAAGATCCCAGCAGTCGAATAAACCTTAGCAGATATGCTTGCTCCAAACATGTCCTTAAAACATACCCTCACTAAGCAGTGTTCCCCAGGAGCAAGATATAATACCTCAGTGACCCCTGCTTTACTTTTACATCTGCTCCCGCAACAGGGATCACCATGGCAACGCAACAAATTCCCGAACTTACATTCTCTGCCCACGACACTGATTGGCTCCAGGTCCTGGGGGAACGGCGTGGCTCCTGAGGACAGCTGAGGTAAGAAGGTGGCCAGGGCAAGAGCCACGACGGCGGGCAGGACGGGTCGAGGCGAGCCGGGCATCGGCCCCATTTTGGCGGTAAGTGGGACCTCACTAGAAACACATGGCCCAAGGCAGATCCACCTCCCACCTGAGATGAGATACAAGATTGCGAAGGTTAGGGATATTAGCATATCTGAGCTATAACAGTCATTTAAATGACAGCAGCAATGGTTAAAGGCAGCAGCAGGGAAAATGCCTTGCGTCAATGCAGTGATGAAATTGAATGTCCACTTAAACGAGACAAAGGCTGCAGACAAAAACATAAAAACAGAGTCTGGGAGAGTACCGGACACATTGAGGGAATTAGGAGAGAGGGCAGGCCAATGGAACAAGGTGAACAACTCTGGACTTTTTGTAGTTTGAATAAAGCTGTATGAAGGTTGCTTGTATTTGATAGACTGTCTAAGGTGCTCCCCTCTCCTGCACTAGTTCACGACCCATGATATGATAAATTAGTTTAGAGATTCAAAGATGAAAAAAGAAAAGAATGAACGATGGAAACTGATGGAAACATTAAGCTACAATGCTTAAATTATTCAGTTATGAAAAGTAGAAGTGGACTGTGAAGTAGTAGGATTAAAAAAAATAAACAAACATACCAAAATCAAATCACCTTTTTTTTTGGAGGGGGGGTTTGGCTGGACTATCCACTAATGTTATTCAAAGTTGTTTGAATGTTCTTGAAATATCTTGCTAATTGCACTGAAAAGTCCTTCATGGTAATCAGAAAATATAAAATCCAAACTTTGCATGTTATTATAGCTATTGTAATCGATGCATTTATTGTTCTGGATACCAAACACGGATGTACACACATTACATCCTCTCAGTGACAGTTGGCTGGTAAACGGGAAGTGATTCATTCATCCTGTATTGCTGGACATAGGAGGAACAGTTAGATTTGCATAATTACAGGGACAACTTGGTAGGTGAATACAGACACAGGCCACTACCAGCAGAAACAAACTTTGTCACAGATAAAGATGCTCCAATACAATATGGTTCTCCTAAAAAAAAAAAAAAAAAAAAAAAGGTTTAAAGTTGAGTATCCATGTGACTGTGCGCAAATGTTAGTTCCTAGAACTGTCTTTTGTTTTTTTTTTTGGGGGGGGGCAGTGACAGATGGGTGGCGGAGGGATTTGCTGTAACAAACTTCAGAACCGCGATGACCTGCGCACATGGCCAACTTATTAAGGACAACGCGTCCTCCGCAGGCGCTCTTAGGAGCCACTGTGTGGCTTGGCAATGAGACTTGGGCCACATGTTTTTTAAGTGGGAGCAGAAAATTAAGTCAACAGAGACATGAACCGTCATCAATATTGATAGTAGTCTGCCTCATTTAAATTCAGGGGAGAAAGCCGCTTTCAGCAATGAGGTCAAGCGATGATCACAGTGCCATAAAGCCAGGAGGAGTGGGTGTCTGCTTCTGTTTACTCTGAGAATTTCAACAGCTTGTGTGGCCTCTCTTCTGCGATATATGAGGATAATATACCTGATGGACTAGCCTCGTATGCCAAGATTTTATAGTTTGTTTGTTTTTTTCCTCCCAAGGAGGACAACCATTCGAACAAACAGATTATGTTGTAGTAAAATCGTTCCAAGAGAAAAATCCATGAGAGAAGTCCCTTAAAATGTCAAAAACATTCAGGGCAGACAACAGGGCTTAAAGGGACTTTGGTCATGTAAGTGCTTAAAACAGCTTTTAAACACCACGTGAAGAGTCCCTAATACCGAATGATCATAAGTTCGGTAACCTCTGTTGTGAATATGCACAGGCAGCCCCCCAAAAAAACATTACATCCTTGTGAGGATGGAAGACTGTTCATTGACAACCTACAGGGCACTTAAGCTAAAGGAAAGCAGCCCGCAGAGTGTAATGACGATGCGTACAAAACAAGACAACCGCAGCGAGTACAAGGGCTTATGCAACACCAGCCTTATACGCTGAAACTTAAGCTAATACCTCTACTACAAGCCACAAGACAGAAACCGTACAGTCTCCCAACGACTTTATCATTATCCTCAGCTGCTGCGGCTGGAGAAACTTTGCAGGCTTTGCCGGATTAAAAGCAACAGACTTCACTTGAGCGATGCGGAACGGGCGGATGACAAGTCAAAAGAGGAGGGGTCTTGCCTCTAGGCCCCATCAAATTCGGGATTAAAGAATTGATTGCCATATCATTACAACACTTGGAAAACTGTGTCAGCAAAGCAGCACATTGAATTGCACACAGACAGAGATACAAGCCGTCAGCGACACAATATGATAAACAAAAACCACCTGGGTTTGGCTGCCAGTTGCGGTAAGACTTGTTAGGTCTGAGCCATCCTGGCCCTCGTCCATGTTTAAGTCAAAAATGTGGAATTGGCAAAGTCAAATGATGGTCCGCAATGATGAATAAACATATTTGCTAAGCTCTCATTGAGGAGAAATGCTTCCCCCTTAGAGTTCAAGTTCGAGACTGACTTTTTGGAAATTATTTCTAAATTTAGGCAAAAAACAAACAAAAACCAAAAACAAACAAAAAAAAAAACACCTAACCGGCAGATTTATAAATCCATAATCTGTTTGAGGGTTATAGACTAGTAAATAATTATATGTAATTATAAATAACCATAGGCAGCCAGCCCTAATGAATGTGTCCTAGTTACAACCCCGCCTTTTTGTGGTGCCACACTACTTCTGTTTTCGTCTTGGTTTAGTGACTTGATAGTAAACAATTGTATTCAGAAAAGTCTTCAAATTTTTGATTATCATAATTTAGATTATTTAATAATTAAAGTTTGAGGCTTTGATCCGGTTCGGCTCCAGCTCTGGCATCAGCCTGGGGGTACAACCCGGGGTAAAAATGGCCACCCATTCTGTTTGACCTTTTCGACACGCATGGACAAACCTGTCGCCGCTAAGCTCTCGTTTTTTTACCTCCCATGTAATGTGCCAACAATGCAGGCCCCCATCTGGAATTTTGAACTTTCTTAATTTAGTCTAATCATTTAATGACTTGCAGTGTGAGGAGGGAGTGGAAGGCTGATGAGCTGACAGCTGTCGAAGGGAAATAAGCCACTGCTTATCCCGTCCCATGTTTGCTCTCTGTGTTCTAGGGTTTGGACGGGAGGGCTCGGATCATTTTGTTTTTAATGAACTGGACTTGTTAAGCCATCTGGGAGATGCTGGCAGTTGGGCCTCTTTAGAGGATAGGGGGTTTCTGGGATGCTTGAGCACGCCATTGATTATCTGACATTCATTTGGATTAGCCGACAGCGCTGCGTCTGTGGATTGATAAGATGTATCCACATAGAATTTTGGAGTCCCAAGGCCTTTCAGTGGGTTAACGGAGAAATGAGACTTAAATAATAAGAGAATCTTTGGTCTTTATTGGTCGGCATGGCCGAGGACATGGAGTCATTCAAATTCATACATAAACTCTTGCAAGTAGATTTTTAATGTTCTGCAGTCCCCACTTGGCCAGGGATAACAGTCCCATAAAAAGTCACACTTAGACTCTAAATTCCAATTTTATCCTCAATTAACTGCATTGTACTTTATGCACCTGTTGACTCTTGGGACATCTATTTTTTCACCAACACCTGCTGCACACAACTAAACAGCAGAGCATAATCCTTTTTGTTAAAAGAAAAAGGATTCTCTCTATCCATCTATCCATCAATCAATCTAACATCCCCTGAGTGTCTCTCTTATCTCACACCCCTGTGCACTTAGTTGTCTCCGAGCCCCTTTGCTGTGGAAATTTTTTTAATTAAATTTATCTAATATTTGTTGTACTCATTGGCCAGCATAATGAGCGAGCACGTCCCATGTCTCTTTGACAATTTTGGACAGAATCAGCCAAATTAGCCTCTTCTCTCAGCAGGCCCTTGCAAAAGAGGCTCCTATGCCAGTGTGCTGTCATAAAGTCACGATAACGGTGACAAGATAATGGTTCAAATTTAGGACGTGATTGATCCCGCAGTGTTTTGGGTTTTTTTTTTTATAACTGTATCAAACCCTCGGACAGCATTCATCACCGAAGGGACATGGGCAAAAAGATGACCAAAAAAAAAGAGACCTTGGCTATAGAATAATTAGGGTAGGTAGTGATGTATATAATTCATACAAATCGACATATGGTGGTTCTTCTGGAGCCTATACATACATCTGTTTACATCAGAGTCTCCTTGGTACCCTTGATACTTTCACTGACCTGCTTCAACAACTATTAATGTTCTGTGTTGTATGATTACATTTAAAGAAGCACATAACTTAAGGTATAAAAGGTATAAAGGAACCGTATATAACCCCACATACATTGGAAAAAAAAAATTGTATTTCCATTAGCAGGGAAACAATAACGTTCCTTGCTTTGCCAGATCGGTAAAAAACACTGCCTGGTTATGTTTTGTTGTTTTCAAAACAACCTCGTGGGAATTTTAATGTGACAGGAGGAAAAACAGCACATGATATGAATGGTACGTGGTGAGACAAACGTCTCCTTGTTGAGACCTGAGCCATATTGTCCCGCCCCCCCCAAACTCCTTTCAGAAGGTTCATCAGACCACTGATCTCATTGCAGTCCCATGACACGAATCACACAGCTCCTCACCATTGGCACAGGGCTGTTTTTCCTCTTGGCGCTAACATCCTTTCCCAGAATTCACTCTCCACTGACAGTCATAGCTGACGTTCGAACTTAACAGAAAAAAAGGGCTGCCCCAACAGTAGTTAGTGAATATTGGCTGCAAATTTTCTCTCCAAAAAAACTCAATGGTTATTTCCACTCTTCACTCCAACCTCTCACAGAGGAGAAATGTTGCTAATTAGGTTTCCTATGGCCAACCACATAGACTTCGTCTTGGCAAATTGGAACTGGGATTGAGGCAAATTGGGCAACTAATTGAGAAAAAGCCCCCTCCCCCCAAGGACATAGAGGTGGACTCTGTGGAATAGTTTTCAGGCAGGTGTCAAATGTGGCGCAAATGAGTTTATTCTAGTGTAGTTCACAAAGTACCTCCAGTTAAGAATGCACCTTTAAAGATCCTAAGAGTTGATCAAGATCTAAAGCCTTGAAAGCTGCAAAAACCCTGTGCTTTTGGTTATTTTTAATCTGACTGTAATGATGCAATGATACAGGAAGTAGAACTTCCTTTATCAATGTGAGCTTGATGGACCACTAATATAAACGGCAATAAACGCTCTTTTAAACTGTGGTTTTTTTATTCTCTTTCTATAGATTCGGATGGATTTAATAGGCATTTTAGGCACTTTGTATACTAAAGGCAAAAAAAAACTTTACTTCTGTGTATTGACATTAGATGGTTTTCTATAAGTAAATAGTGAACTGTATGACTGTACAGGAAGTTCGAGAACTTATAAATCCACAGGCATAAACGGTGAGAGTAGCTTTATACCATTATTTGCCACTCTATTTTCATTCTTAGGTCAGATGTGAGATTTTAGACTTCAAATGTTACCTATCGCTGACAGATGCTGTGTATTAATGCTCGACACAGCCAAGACATCTCAGCCAGTACTGATGAATACCGACATATCAGAAATAGGAGCTGGGGATTTCAGTATTTTTCTAACGGCCCTGCGGTGGCAAAAACAGATTGGCTCCAGGGGGGATCTCCGTGGCAACATTTTAAAAAGTCCATTAGCATCCATGGTTGAAGAGGAGTGATGGCTGGCTTCTTGCCTTTTACCAAGAATAGAAAATCAATGGTCCCTGTAGTCCTTTAGTTCTTGGATTAGTATGTCAGCTGCCCAGTGTCAGTATAATGTAGTCTCATCCTCAGAGTGGCTGCATTGTGCCATGGCACAACGAGGGCAAGATGGCATCCAGGATGATATATGTCTGTCAAGGGAGGTTGGGACCCTCCTCGCCATCAACGCCACTCAGCCTGTTCTCAGGAGAACACTGCCTTAACCTCAGCACCCACAGAGTTCAGACAAGTGACGGGCCGTCCTGTCGCAGGGGCCATCGATTGTCGGCCCATGTCAGACTGCTCTACTCTGTCCTCATCGAAGAATCCCCACAGATTAAAGCCCGGTTTACGCTTGAGTTTCCGTGGCAGATCTTCAGAGGACTGGTGTCAAAGTAAAACCTGGGTGACAGCAAGAGCCAACAAAAGTTCTGGGAACTGTTTCACCCTGCACTGATACGACACAGACTAATAGTTGTGAGCGCAATGGAAACTGTCGACTAAAGCCCACTGCTTTGTGCATGGGTATCACTCCCAGGGAAAATACCACTGCCTCCAGTCAGGCCTACTCTCAGGACTTCTTTCTACAGACGGCGGGTCGGCCAGACTTTGCACAGAGGGATCTATGCAGGACACAGACAGTGAGACGATTCTCTGATCGATCTGCAAAACTGCTGCAGGCATCATCCATAGTCTTCATGTCTATTTGCAGTGGGTGAAAAAAAAAAAAGCCCAGAGGGCTATCAGTGGAAGGACGATCAAGCTTGCACCGTGGAATCCACTTTATCCGTCTGCCTCCTGTTAATTATTTAGATTCATCTTGAGAGAGGCCTATAATTCCCTGACCATTCTGCGTGCCCTGTCAGTCAGGATCCACCTTCAATCTTCCGTGGTCTTTATGGCATTTCCAATTAAGTCTTACCTCAGGGTCACCTAATCAAACGCATCAGTTTAAAATATGCCAGGCGGCACTTGTGCTAACCCATCTCCCTCATCTCTCTTTCTCCTCTTCATCCATAAAAAGTAAATGTTAACTACCCCCTACTCCATTCAATCTCTCTGTCATCAATAATTCAGAGTGTTATTGAGAAACACTACCTGAACCCTGCATTGAAAGAAACCCAAGCACCGTCATTCTCTCAAGGGTGTCATAATTGCCCCCCCCCCCGAGGCTTTTGATACACAAAATGCAGAGCATGAGGGGAAAACAGGCTCAGTGTTGTTGTTTTCTGTATTTTGTTTGTTTCCATTTTTTACATTTCTAGTCCAGGGACTCAAATCTGACCCAGCAGCCAAAGGCAGACAACTTATCGATTTGGGGACAATCCCTCAGGAATGTTTAGAGATGGGCAGGGAAGTGTTTGAGTATCCCAACCTGCCAGAGCGGAAACACATAAGGAATCACCGAACGAAGGGCAAGTGTTTCATTTCATTAGTTGGCGAAGACATTTGCTTGATACAACTGTTTACGAAAATTAAAATCAACATCTCATAATCTAATGTCACGCAGCACTGAGCCCTGTGAAAAAGGGAAGACAGCCAAAATTTCTGTGGAATTAAAAACACCACTAAGGATGATATTCACGAAGCAATAAATAATAAACTGTGAGCAGACTTGAGTGTTCTCCCCTGTTAACCAATTTATCTGTATGCACAACATGGACGCAAGACACTGTCTTCAGCTCTTCTAAACCAGTGGAGTAAAAAGCAGATATAAAGGAGAAAAGAGCAAGATGTGATCTCCTGTCCTAGAACACTTTGCACAGTATTGTGCAGTCAGAGCTTGTCATGATTCAGTCAGAGCCACTGACCCTCCGCAAGGCCTTGAAGGGAGGCACAAGCTAGCAGGATGCAGCAGATATCCAACAAGACAGGCTGGTTGAAAATATGCCACTAGAATTCTTCAATATATTGGGGGGAGAAAGAAAGCAGTGAGAAAAGGTGAATCTTTACTGCTGCCAGGATACAAGCTTTCCAGCCAAACTGAAGTTAAGACACCAGTGTTAGATTTGGCTCCAAGTCAAAGCGAGGCAGGTGGTTGAAGGCTGTGGCTATGCCTGTCAGTCTCTCTACGCCCCCTCGGGTTTAAATGCCTGCTCAAGGGGAGGGCAGAGCACCGAGCTAAGCAGTTTGTCTGCATTCCTTTGATCTGATTGGGTTTTGGAGTGCGTCTAGACATTAATGTGCAAGTATATTTAGATAAACACCTGAGTGATACTTTGTTCACACTGTGTGTAAGGGAGGGCTATCAACATATTTTAAAATGACATATGTAGGGTGAGACAACACCGTTTATGTCACTATAGCTTGATGCTGTGTAAAATAACCTGTTTTTTCTGTAAAGCCATGCAAGTTTTCACATCTCTCCTCTCCCAACTCCCTCCTTGCAGACCCGCCCCAAATCCCCCCCCCCCCCCATCTGTGTGCAAACCCAGCCTTGCTTGTTCACAAGTTCTCTTCTGCAGCATGGAGGGCGACAGAACCCCCAGCCCGCACCGCCGAGGATAATTTTAATTGCACTTGTTTATTTTAATCAACCTGTTATCGTTGTCAGAAACAACTGAAGGAGCGCTCTCGGAGATACATAAGCTCTACTTGGGCGGCCAAGATTAGGGACCAGCTCAGGTAGATTAGAATCGATCAGTTTCAGCTTAGGTAAATTCTTACATTAGAACGCCTCATTTCACTCTTTTGAAACGGGTTCATTTTTGGCCATATAACAGTCCAAATTGCCGGCGCTACAATAACTGAGTCGGGGCCAGTAGGTTTTCTATGCGCAGCCGCGTCACTAGCGTGTACCAATAGTCTGCGTGTGAGGCATCTGTAAAATTGTAGTGTCAACCGATAGCCTGCATTTCAGGCTTTTATGGGGCATCAGTATATTTTATCTATAGAAAATACACTCTCCCCCCTCTAAACTGTAAGAGTCTCTGCATTCACATTAGTCACACACAGTGACACCCACCACACCACAGGAAACACTGTGAGGGCCTTTTTTTGTTTAACAATGGCTATTTATTTTATATAGTTTTTCATTTACGTGTTTCTTTTCAGCCGTATATTCTGAAACGGGGAAGGAAAGCCTGTATTTGCAGTTCATTCTGGTCAAAGTGACGTCTCACTTGTGGGTTTGACTTACAAATGAACATTTATCCCACTTTGTAGAAAATACTGAGAAACATTATGTATCAGCATCCAGCCTAAAAAATACCAAGATATGGTCTACATGGCCCAGCCCTGGTATTAAGGCTTTTTAGAGGCTCCCTTTGCCAGACCTTCATTCTGCTTTCAGTGCAGTGATAAAACACTCAGGAGAGCTGTGCCAGCCTGTGCCAAGCTGTGTAACACTGTGCCAGAGGAACAACAACAATTACACTTGATGTAAAGTTGTCCAAAAATGGCAACACATGATACTGACCTTACAACTAACCTTGAAGTGTGAGTTGGAGACTTATTATGCTTGTGATGCTGTTTTATGTGCCGCAGATTGATGGCCACAATAAAAAAAAGGGTGCTTTTATAAGAAGAATGGTTTCTTGCTCAGATCCTTAATTACACAAAGGAGCCAGGGAAGATCAGGCAGATTTGATGTTTCCATTTAAATTTAACCTGATTTGAAGAGACTAAATCAGAGCTGCTACCTGCACAGCCTACGTTAGCGATAAATGGGAATGGGAAACGTGTAACTTTGCAGTTGCTGAGGATGCTTCTGCCTAGGACCACCACTTTGATGACTTCACGGTGGCTTTGTGTCCATTAACTCGGTGGCGGACAAAAAAAAGGGAGTGAGACTTCTATATTGACGCAGAGGGCTCTTTGATCTCTATCTCCCCTGTGGTACCAATTAGCTTGCTGCACCGTTTGCATTTCAAACTCTTGGCACTTCCTTTTTTAAAAGGCATCCTGCATGAATTATCAATCCACCGGAACTTTTATTCCCTCTCCATGAAAAGTGAGTCATGAGTGGCATAATTCTAAAGTCTGTGCTCCTTCAAATGAGGTAAAGATTACAGATGCCTGGTTTCCCCCATCGACCACCGTTGCCTTCTCTCGGCGTGAAAACCTTCGCACTTCACTGCGATGCAACATGGTGGCCTCCTGCCTATTTCTGCTGGGTCTTGACAAAAAGGTGAGATCACAGTTTCCAAAATGGCGCTTTCCACTCAAATGATAAGATGCAGGAAGGCAGAGTCATTGAGGATTGATCAAAGGAAGATAAATATACTGTGAAAATTCCTCCGCTGCCTTTATCCCTTGTTAGCAAAGGCAATCACACAGTCGTCAGCCACAAGATCCATCCCTGTCACATTACCCCAACAAGATTATGGGGGGGGTTGCTGCTGCCAAGGGAATGTGCGACAAAGGTACATTTGGTGAATTTCACTTGAACAAGAACAAAAGCAGCGAGCCCTGCTTTTATAAATGAATGATTTTTGCAATCTGAGTGGTCGATGCTGATGAAGGGAAATATAAATCAAGGGTAAGAGTGAGGCTTCTCGGCGCAAGTGCCTCACAGAGATAATGGCATCATCATGCCTGTGTGGTTCACTGTTCCTGGGAAGATTAAACGCTTTATCATTGTCTTTGGGTACAAACAGTCCCTCTACATAGAGCATGCATCCAATTATTAGACGCCGTTCCTGCTCAACCCCCCCCCCCCCCCCCAATCCACGCGTCAGCCTCATCTCACTCCAGAAGCCCCGAAAACAGGGATGAAACGAGACAGCGGCGTTATCAGGGCGGCGCTACCTTTCAGGGCAGTAGCCCACGGTGGCAGCTGACCTCACTTTTATTACTGCTGTCTCACACTGATGATATCATCTAAACACATACTGAAAAGACCCAGCAGCTTTCAAGCTCGGTTTATCTCGTTTTATGGCTCTAACAACTCTGTTGCTCCCAAGAAAGAGTCAGTGGCCATGGGCAATTGTACACTGAGGAGCAGTGCCCCCCCCCAGTCAGAGGCTACACTTTGTCCTGGAACATGGGGAGGGCACAGAAAGGTGCTGGGGCATGAAAGAGAGGAATGGGACACGAACAGTGACGGCGGGGACAAGAGTAAATCTGAATGAGGAAGAGGAGGAGGAGAAGAGGAACGACACGCAGCTCAGTGTCAGCGGCGTCTCACAGCTCACTGGTCTGGAATCAGCCAGACAATCAATTCCACCACTCAGTTTCAGTCTGGCAGGTCCCGCTTCAATGGCACTGAGCATCACAGGCAGCCGCAAATTATCAACAGCGCTGGATTGCTTCAATGGGGAGTCAGAATAGTCAAATGAGACAAAGATCTGATGAGGATATGACATACAAAAGTATAAAACCACTCTTAGGGTATGATTGCCTGCAATTTTCCGTCGGGATTATTTAAGTACTTCAGGTCCTGCTACTATCAACAAATCTATGGACATCAAACATGTTGGAGACGATTTCATTTGGCAGTCTTCCTCAATGTGTATTTTATCATTCGGAAAATAAAAAAGCTCACTTGTTGTAGCAGTTTTTTAAAACAAAAATGAAAATACAACTTGGAAAATAAGCAGAAAATGCAAAGTACATCAAATACTGTCCTCAGACCCAGTGCTTTTTATGTTTGTAGTGGTATTTATAGCTTATTTCTACCCTTATACTTTACCTATATTTCTGGTGCATTGGTGTACTATGCCTATGTTTTGTGAGCTGCTGGACACCTGAATTTCCCCCAGGATGAATAAAGTATCTATACTTCTATCTACTGTATCCTATTTTATAAAAGACAGAGGACTATCAAACTGTTGTTTGCTATTGTTCTGTTGTGTTAAGTGCTGGGCCAATCTAAACTACAAATCCTAAATGGTGTTTATCTGACGATGAAACATTTCAAAGCTACAACACATTTTAAAGTAACATCCATCTAATGTCCCCTTGCAGATTAGGGGGCCTCAAGTGGGTAAACAAAGACAAAATAGCCTTTATGCTGATGACTAAGACACTCTCCATGTATTTCTTTCAAAATTATTCGAGAGAAAAACCAGAGAGAAAAACCAGTGGAGGCCGACTGACGAGTCATTTTCATGGGATTAACATTTTTGCACAGCTTGAGTAGCTACATGGGGCAGCTTGTGGTAAATGGTATCTAAATATCACTCACACGGTTTAACGGAAATTATGGGTTTTGATAATATTGTTGCCTTTGAATCTTTGCTCAAGTATTGATGTGAAACAACGCTTGAAATCTTGCTACCTTTTAGGTTTTCCAAATGAAATGACACTTCCCATGGTCGGACACAGTGTGAAATCATTGCATGACTACTTTCACCACTTTGTTCATAGACATTTAAGCTCGAACCTTTTGCCCAAATCCTGAGCTGAACCAGTCAATAAGTGTTAGATGAACCTTCTCCGGAATAGTCCCCGATCAGACTCAATCTCTGAGGTGGCTCCGAAGGCATCGATCACTCCTTTGAAGAACATGGTGCCTTTATTGTCTCAGGAGTTTTGGCTAAGTCAGAGTGCCAGATGAATGTGTCTGAGTTGTGTGTCAAAGCACAGCCCAGTTTTCACTTCAGATAATGTAGCCTTTCCACCACTTAAGGAGGATGAGCTCCTATCTCTGTTGAAATCCCCAACAGTCATTAGAAGCGACAGAGCCGTCTTAGAAGTCCATCTAATTAGGGCTTGAATCAGCCTTCCCTCTTCCCAGCATAAAGATCGCTGCACTGGACACTGAGGATCATTCAGGCATTGTCTTTAGGGCTTTCGGATGTCATCACTCTTACCTTGACCTGCAACTACCGAACTAGTCTTTAAGTTTAGGATTTAAGATTATCTACAAGGTGTATGGTAATAAAGGAATCTTGCCCCACCATTTTCCCCTGAAAAAGCGAATATAAGCAATATGCTGCTCAATATCCATCACCAGATGTCTCATTGTTTTAAAAACCCATGTTGCCTTGACAGACATTGGTTTAAAGTTTCTCGAATAGAGTCCTTGTGCAAAGCTCCGTGTCACCCCACAGAAAAAAAAAACAAAAACTTCACAGTAGCAGATCAAAACAGTGCATATAGCATTCATCTGTCGACTCTCGCCGAACTTGAGCGTTTCACACATCTGCATTTCTGATTTTTAGAGACACGAGGGACGCAGACACAAAGGGAATAAAAGGAGTAAAGAATAGGCCAATTTACACTGGCAGGGCTAGGGGGGTGGTGGGGGGATGGACAGGACGGAAATAAGAAAGGCTCTCTACAACAGCAGTTATACCACAGTCTCTGATTCAATTCTATTCCCCACCTCCTCCCTCCTTCTCCTTCTCCTCTCTTCGTCCATCGGCAAGGTATGACCAAGTAGCTGTAATAATAATAACAATAATAATAACAACAATAAGAATAATAGAAAGTGAGGGGACAAACAGGGCCATCTATAATGGGGCTAGATACTGGCCAGAGCGTGCAGTTGAGCCTGGGTGGCGGTGCTATTAAGCGCAAGTGCGTGATAAATGCACTCTGTTTGTCGGATTTGAGATTCTCATTAGTCTATGTTCAGGAGGAGACCTTGGGCCATTACTCTTGCGGCTGCCGCGACAAGAGGCTGAGAGTCGTCGACGTCGAAAGAGCAAGGAAGGGTGTGTGCGCGCCTCCATTGAGATGCCTGTATATGTGGAGCTATTTTGGGTCGACGTTTTCAACCCTTTGACAGCCACGGTCAGAGGTCGCACAACAGCCAGTTGTCTCGCCCGCTTGACTTTGGCAGCCTCGGCTGCGCCTAATGGCCCATGATTCATACGGATCAGCTGCAACATTTAAAACATCTACTGGTTTCCAGTTGAGTGGCTGATCGATGTATGTAGGGTTGTGGGAAAGTGGGAAGTGGGAAATGACAATTTCACTAATGTACAACAGAATTTTATGATCACGTAATGTAAAATTATCGGGGACAGTCTCGGTGCATAGCTGTCTCATTGTTGTACTACTGTGTGTAGGGCCGAATCAAACGATTCAGATTTTCAACGACCTTGACCTGTGACCTTTGACCTCCAAAATCTAAACAGTTTGAATCTAAGTGAATGTGTGAGCCGAATTTAAAGAAATTCCCTCAATGCTTTCCTGAGGTATCGCTAACAAGAATGGGACCGACGGACGGACAACTTGGAAAAATAATCTCTGGCTAAAGCCTCGGCTGTCACCAGCACAGTGGCATAGTTAATTACTCTATTAAATTACCTCACTCTTATCAAGCCGTGTGATTTGAGACTATGGCCCACAACACACCACTTTCCCACGTCACGGCTATTCATAAATCACACTGTCATAATTTCTCCAGCAACCTTCACTACGCTGACATCCACACCGCAGCCCTCCTCTTTGGCGTCTCTGCCAAGTTCTCTTGCAGTCGGACATTATTTATGTACGGTTCTCGGGGGAAACAGCGGCTGTGGCTGGGGGGGTGACACAAAGCCACTGCAAGAGAAAAAAAAAAAATAAAAAAAGAACAAGGACACGCGCTGTGCAACACAAACACTGTGCAAAAAACGTATTTTTAAAGTTGCCCGTGTCACGGACTGACACAGTTGAGCTTGGTATCTCTAAATGTGCGATAGCGAAAAAAGGAGGCATGTACCTGGGAAACAAATTTCCTTTATCCGCGGCGCTATGTGACAATTGTCATGTCAGATTTTCAGGACGGTTCCTTTTGGCTGCACAGAGGACGAATGAGGGGGTGGCCGCCGGTCCAGGCCCAGGTATCAGTCGTCTGGACGTCTGGACGGATCAATACCCGGAGACAGGCATCTGCCCGGGTCTCCTGTTACTTTGGCTCCGTCCTCGTGGCCCTCTCTCGAAACGGTCCTGCAGACAGCCATGTGGCTGCCGGCTCATATCGGCAACGGGGCTTATCGTGGAACAACACAGGAAATGTGATGCCACGCAGGGGCAGCCGCTGACACTTTAATTTGTCACCGGTGATGGGGTTTGTCAAACTATTCTGGAGTTCATCAGCCACCTGGCCTTATTTGCTCACTCGGCAGATGACTTTTCAGCCCTCTCGAGAAATCCTCCGCCGCCGTGACCTTGGATGCTCAATAGCTGCATATTTTTCATTATGTACAAGACGTAGCGGAGCCACGATGTTCCTCAATTCGAGACTTTGCGCTGGGTGCTGATGAACCTGCATGACAGCTGGAAAAAATTATCCTCTTGTAATAATTGTCACTGTCGCCTGCCTCCAAAAAAAACAAAAAAAACAAAAAAACAAAAAAACCGTGATGAGATTGCTCAGGGGGCTGGAAAAATAAAATCTAGTAGAGATGAAAGCAACACACCATCTCGGAAAGCCAGACTGAGAGGGAGAGACAAGTTTTCAGGCAAGCCAACATAGACTAAAGAGTGGGAATAATAAATAGGAAAGTAAATTTGAATAATAATAATAATAATAATAACAACAATAATAATAATAATAATAATAATAATAGCAGCATCACCATTATTGGTGCTTAAATACAGCAGTATAAATATCTGTTCCTGGGTTATCTCTTTCCTCTACCCCCCCCCCCCTCTATTTCTCTCCTAGGTCGAGGCAGCCCCCCCCCACCACCACCACCACCACTACCTTGAGCCCAGGTTCTGATGGAGTTTCCTTCCTGTTAATAGGGACTGCTCCCTCCCACAAGTCCTTGCTGATGGTGGGAGCAGTAGGGGTTCTCTCTATAATATTGTAAGGTCTCAATTTTACTCTGTAAAGTGCCTTGAGATTATGTATGTGATGGTTTCTGTGACTATATGAATAGAACTGCACTGTCTTGAATTGAATCAAATTGAAATAAACAGACCAACAGGCAGTCAGACGGATCGTTTCGGGTTCTAGGGAGAACTCTCTGGGGAATTTAATATGATTCCTATGACTGTAAAGTTATTGAGAAACTGTGCACTAAACTAAATGTAATGTATGTAGCTTATCCAGAGGGACAATGATAAGGTTTGCAGGTTACCACCGACAGGAATGAACCTGCTGCCACTAGTGTTAACAGCTACATTACATGTTTAGACTATTTTCTCTATAGTGCCAAGGGTTGCTCTGTTTACTGTATTTGTGGTTGATTCCAATTCAGTTCAATTTTTATTTACACAGCACAGATCTGACAGAGGTTATCTCAGGGCCTTTTTCATATAGAGCAGGTCCAGACCGTTCTCTTTATAGTTATTATTTACAGTGAACCAACATTTCCCCCATTAGTGGGGGAGGAAAAGAGAACATAGCACAATACAGTTACCACATAAAGATGTATTATAATAATAATAATAATAATAATAATAATAGCGAGACTTACATTGAAGCTAATACTCATAATAACAGGGCTCAGAATAAGGCTAAAAAAATCAGACTATAAGAATTATAATGATTATTATTGAAGCAGTGCGTGTTGAGCAGGATAAGGAGGCAGCAGGAGGGTTTCAGTCACAGTTGAGACAAATTTATCAGCAGCAGCAGTTTTAATAGCTGGTCAAGACTGAAAAGTCCTTTGGAGTTAATACATATATGTACATTTGGAGCTGCAGTCTGATTTAAAAAGTTATTGCCCAACAACATGACTGAATCTTAAAAAAAAAAAAATTAAAATTAAAAAAAAAAAAAAAGTCCTTATGCTCTGTAATCGTAGCTAATGCAAAAGAAAGGATTGGGGTTAATGGTAGTGAACAAGATGTTATAATCCAGGTTTAATTCATAATCAAGAGGTTCTCCTATGTTAACTATATGCAAGAGCAAGAGAGCAAAGGAAAGCTCTCCACAGTTCCAACTGTGTGTGAGGACCAACGTTTGCAACTTGTCATTTTTTTTACCGTTTGCTTATGCGAGACTCTAACAAAGTATCAGAGCACATGCCCAGGACCAATAAACACTCGTTCTCTTCAATGTACACTCTTAGACTGAGTGGAGATTTTTTTTTTTTTTTTTTACTTTGTGGCCTGTGGCCAGGGGCCGGGGGCCGGGGGCCGGGGGCCGGGATCCAAAAATCAAAACAAGTGTTTTTACAAGGAACCGAAGAACGGACTCATACTCAGAAACAAAGGAAAACCAAGAGGCTTCAAGAAAAACACTATGAATATACACGCGTATTATTTACAGTCGGGCCTGGGCACAGTGATAGGCGGCTGGCATCTAGATACCATCTCTCTCTGGCATATTTACAACTAATACAATATTGTTATCCCCCTGCTTATGGGTTACTGTGTGATTTGTTTTAACAAAGTACATTCTTATTCTGACAAATCTCCACGATCAGAATTCGGCCCGTCCTCAAAAACCAGCCAAATAACTCACAGCCCGTTAAACCAAGTCGTCATCCGGCTTTAACGGCGACATCACACTGTATTGCAATTAAAAACCCAAACTAGCGGTATTCACAAATGAGCCGCTTCTCCAGAGAAGGGATGAGGCACTTTCGCTTTAATCTCTGGTTTAATTTCCTCGCTTCTGTTTCGGTGATTTGGCGCCGCAGATGTCTCCTCGATGTGCTTAAGCCCCCCAGCCATATGCTACCGCCGCCCGGACCATGACACGGAGGGTTTTTAATCAGTCCCCTCGGTGACGGAGCACATTCTGCCATTAAAGAGAGATGAAGCTTTGAGGCCCGCTCGAGCCTCTTGCCTCCAAGCCCTTTTTCTCGACCGCAGAGATGGGCACATCTTGATCTATCTCAGCCGGCTGGTTCCCGTCTCTCTACGTGATACGGTTTCTACCGCTCACTTGTTTGGATATAGAGAACTTTTACAGCACTGGAGCCCTGAGGTCTATCACTCAACAAACGCCCCCCCTCGGCTGCACTCAATTTCTTGCACGCTGGGAAATAAATATCTAGTAGCGGTAGCAGCAACTCCACCTGTAGCCTGCATGTTCAGGGAAACGGAGCCCATCTAACCTCACAAATGACCCACGGCCACTGCTTCTACGTTAGAATCTAAAGATAATTGGTGACAGGAAGAGAATCCAACCACAACTGATACGGCACAAAAAAAGAAAAGAGGAAAAAAAACCCAAAACAAAACACTGCTTTACTTTGGCGAGCAAGTACGGAGGGAGAGTGTCAAGCAGAGAGGTGCGGACCCCAAAAGCTTAAAAAAAAAAGATCCGTTTCTATCTCGAGCTGCAACTTTGGATAATGGCCACCTGTCCAAACAGATCAATGCTGATGTGCGCTGGAGTTCTCTGAAGGGCGAAAGTGACACATCTTTAATGGGAAAATATATTAACTTTGGTCTAATTTAATTAATTTGGGTTTTTGTCCACAAAATAAATATTATTCAATAACATAGAACATTAGCATAAATTAAGCCCGATTCCAGACTGACTCTTAAAATAAGATTCACTACTTTGTGACCTTTACTTGCCATTTGAGACAAAAAAAATGTATCAAACCGTTGACCCTCTACTCATTCAAACTGTAATTATAAACAGCCTTGAGTCAGGCTTCTGGAGGGCTTCCCGACTCTCACCACGAATTTAAAACAAGCCCACCCTCATTATCCACGTTTACCGAATGTTTCGCAACCCAAGCAAAGGGGAGGAAAAAAGAAAACAGGGAAGAAGAGGATTGGGGTTAAAGTAAAACACGCATGGTAACACGATTGCTGAATCTTGTCCCTGACACAGATGTTTGGGCTGAGCGTCAGCGGCGGCGCAGGAGGGCTGTGGCCGTGATCCTGACACTGTGGGAGCAGTTATGCTCTTTATGAGGGATTTCTATTCCCATTACGGGGGGATGATTTATTTAAACCCGGCTGCAGCTTTATTTGCGCAAGCCGTGTTCTTGGGGAGGGGGGGCACTTAATTTCTATGTGAATATGGTGGATGTGAACACAGGTCCCGGTTGTTTGGAGCGAGGTCTGCAGATTGTTTGTGCTAAACAGGGAAAGAGCTGTTATCACAAACAGAGGGATGTTTTTTTTTCCCCTCCTCACAGCTTGCTTGTCTGTGGTGAAGCAAAGACACGCAATTGGAATTTGTGTGTTTTTGTGTAAGCAACTGGCTCCCGTCCAGCATCTCTGCGCATCTAATAGCATGAGGAACACTGCGTGCTGTGTGAGGCTTGTGCATCCCTTTTTTTTTTTTTTTCTGGCCATGCCAGCTAGTTCGACACACCCAGAAAAGTTGCATCACTTTCGGCTTTCCCACGTGAGGATAATTAGCCGTTGATAAACATGAAAGTCAGCAAAAAGTTTCTTTGAAGTTCAAGTATTCGTCTTAGGGGCATGATTCAGAGGAAAGTCGATGCAGCTCTCTCTGTAGTTATAAGGCTCATCAGGCCGGTGTTGAATACCGGCTCAAATGGTGATCAGTAAAATTATTCTTTTCCATGCTAGACGGAAAAATCCTGAAAGGGCCTCAGCCGCTCGAGAACTTGTGTTTTCTCAGTTTTTCTTCATGTATCTTGTATTTTGTTTTGTTTTGTTCTATTCTCTCTGGTGGCCTGAGGTCCTGAGGGAGCACCACGACTCCCACCCAGGCGCCCCCGCAGATGCCCGTTAAGAACTGTCAGGGGGGAACACATCACGTCCAATGATCAATAACCCCCTGCTCATGCCTCGCAGGTTCTCTGAATGTTGAGCGACCGTGGGAAAGTTATCCTACTCCTTTAAGGCTCCTCGCATTCGGTATAAAAACCAGTAATTATCCCACAGCCCGAACGCCGGATTTTAATGAATCTGATTCATCACTGAATGCCCCTTTATTTGAAAACTTGTGTCTTATATAGTTAACTCAATTCGGAGCCGTAAACTGACTCGCAGATTGGGTTTTTCTCTCCTTTTTTTACGCCATAAAAAAAGTGCCGGTGATGTTAGTTTGTATTATTTGCTGAGCTACAAACCCAAGAAGTTATGGCTCGGTTATTCAAAAACACACCAATTACTCAAGGGCTGATGTAGTAACTTGAAACAGTTGGTTGCATGTCGATGTTATATGAGCCAGCATCTGTAGCGCTTTGCGGTGGCAGCCAACAGACATTAAGACATACTTCCAAATGGTTTTTGGCCAAACCCGGCGAGCTCGGCTCTTACTGCCTTTTTATTGGAGTTGCCGGGAAATGTAGCACAAATCAAACCTCAGATGTTAAAGTAGATGTTGGTGTCTACCCGTTGTCAATGCCAGATAACTACCTGGCTCGTTGGGTGTCCACTGCAAACAGAGAGGGACATGCAAACAACTGCAGTTCCCAGATGTTTAAAGAAGATGATTTGTGGGGGGGGGGTGAGGAAGTTTCTAAGTTGCTTATGTATAAATTTTTGCTTTTTCTATTCAGAAAGAGCTACAGAGATGCTGATAGTTTTCGAGCTTTATGAACATTTTTTGGTGGAAACAACCTTTTAATTCAATACTAACTATTCTAACCCAAATCTGATCAGATCTTTTACAGTTTCCAGCTGGTTTAACATTCAGGACATTCAGTGACAGCTTGTTAAATTGGAATATAAACAATTCAGTGCAATGCACCCCAGTGTAGTTTTTCAATAAAGATACATCAAGCCGTTTTTCACAGAGTTAGAATGAACTGGAAAAGATGTGAATTCCTCCAGTGAGGTTTGCTGCTGTTTTAGGACAGAAGAACTTGTTTGCATTCCTAGTTTTTTTAGCCTAGGCTGCACCACCACCATCTCCAGCAGGCGCACGTTTATTTACCTGCGACCCTCACTGCTGAGAGGGACACAAGATCCAGCATTGGCCGGAAAAGAAGTTCACTTAGTTTATATCATTATTTAAACTGCTGTCAGTCGAGATGCGGCTCCCGGTTGCAGCCCAACGTGACTTAACCACGATGGCATGTTTTTAGAGTCCCTGCCTGACGCATCCGTAAAGGAAAACCAAACTGGGGGTGGCCTCCCGTCCCTGGGACAAAGCCTAATGAGCAATGCCAGTCCTGTCAGAGAAACTGTGATCTTACCACACATCAGGGTGTTATGAAAAAAAATATAAATAAATAAATAATAAAAACCCATGGGGATTTGAGTCAAGCTGTACCCAAAGTCTCATGGGTAAAAACCGTTAAGACAGCAGCGCCCTGAGTAGAACAGCCTGCTGACACACACAGTGCATCAGTGACAGAGCGCGTCTCCATAGTAGGCCGTGTGTCAAGGCTCCCCGAGTCCCACCAGCCTACCATTAGCCTGAGCTCCGTCTCCCTGTCAAAATCCCTCAGTGTCCCCTCGCCGAGCCGAGCGGAGCCAAGCAGAGAGCCTCTGACAGTTAGCGAGCGCCTCCGTTGCACACATCATTGATACTAATGGGGGTGGAAGGCTGATGTAGGGTGGCATGTGTGTCAGGGTCTGCCGGGGCGTGTGTGTGTGTGTTTGTGTTTGTGTGTGTGTGTGTGTATGTGTGTGGCATGTATATGGGGTAACCAGAGTCAGGATTACACAAGTGAGAGTGTGTGCGGTTGCCTCTGCGGCACGGAGATCAATTCATGTCGCCGCAGCAAATGGCATGACAACCAGTCTCCTCCCCATCACCATCTGCCTCCTCTGTGCCAATTTGTCACAGCACATCCGAGTGTGGCCTTGCCCTCGTTTAACACTGAGAATGGGGCACAAATCGGAGAAGAACATGGGGGGGGGGGCACGAAAATAAGGGCGCTGGCCGGGGCGAGCGGTGAGAGAGGTCGACTGGAATTTATCAGAGGGCAAATGCAAGAAATGTACACGGGTTGTGGAGGTGGGTGTTCCTGGTGACTCAGCTGGCTCAGGTGGAACAGACAGAGCAGACGAGCGAAAAATAAATAAATAAATAAATAAATAAAACAAATCTTTTAAAAAATTCCCCCAAAAACAAACAGAGACAGCTGCAGTCTCAGTGTGGCACTGATTTGGCAGAATGTTTCATCAGTTTGGTAGCTGAACAGACAAGTAATAAAACCAGGTTCCTGCAGAGGGGATGTAGAAAAGAGTTAACGTTGTAAAAATAACAGAAAAATGTTCCTTAACATTAACTCATGAGTAGATTATCAATCACATCGTGCAGGCTTGAGAGTTTCAACCGACACAGGGTGGGATTAGCTAAGAGCTTTTTTGGTTGTATACACAAAATTCTTTTTTTTTTTTTTTCTTTTTTTTTTCTTTCTTCCCTGTAAAGCATGTGGGCCATAAACAAATTCATACATCCAAACTATGCTGCCTTCATAGTGTGTATGTGTGTGTGGCAGGGGGCGGGGGGTGGGGGGCACAGTGCCTGCTTTGTCAAGTAAGTGGGTGACAAGATATGAAAGCAATGCCACTCACTCTCTTTCTGCCTCCATCTCTCTCCCTCTCTCGTTTTTCAGCATAATAATACCTCCATTCAGCTCAACTGATCATGTTTCACGCCCATGCGCCTGTATTGACTACCGTTCTGTCCCATTTCACCCCCCCCATCCCGGTATGTCTTTGTGTCACGCCAGTGGGCGGCAAGCACGCTGGGGCCCGGGGCCCTCGATGCCAACGCCAACGATCCGGCTCTTAAACCTCGCTCCCGTATGTTCAACCTTCCCCAGCAAAACCCTCAACGCTTTGTTTTCCCTCCCGCTGTCGGAGGAGAGTGACAACGAAAGTGGCGGGCTCCCGTTCACTCTAACCAGCGCACAATACATCCGCAGTGGCCCCCCATGTCCACGCGTATGTATGGCTGAAAAAGTGTGTGTGCGTGCGTGCGTGTGTGTGTATATGTGCGTGTAAGTGTGTGTGTGGGGGGGGGGTCACAGCACAATGGCACGCTTTGAATGTGGCGTGAACAAAGAGACGGTTCGACGTGAGCGTTCACAGCGTTAAATCGCAGGAAATAAGAGCTGTTTATTTGCGAGGCATTCGTGAGCCCGGACTCAAAGCTCTCAGGAGTCTTTTTTTTTTTTTTTGTGGCTACTTTGTAAAAAAAACAAAACAAAACAAAACAAACACTCGCAGCTTATACAATCAGGTATGGGTGTGATAGGGAAAAGCCATTTACCGGCAGACAGCTCTCTCTCCATTACTAAGCCCCACTGGGCGCGAACCTCGAAATAACGGCAGACAAATATGTCATTATTTCCCGCAGTGCTCTCGACGACCCACTGTAATCGCGCGGAATTTACACAACTGAGTGCGTATGGAACACAGAACACAATTCAAACAGAAACCTCGCAACAACACCAGGAGCATCGGCGAAGACACTGAAGTCGCTGGTGCACCCGGAAAACGTTTCGTTTACCGAACTTTAGCGCAGGAACATGAAACGCTAAAAAGAAAGAGTATTAAAAAAAAAAAAAAAAAAAAAAAAGGCTTTTATGAGCTGGCGTGAGTATGAAACACAGCATTTTAAAAGTGAGTAAAAGGGACCCAGAGCTCATCAAATACAATTAAATCCTATTCTGCTCCCTTCAGGCCCTAAAAACTTCTACTCTCATCATGATTAATGGGGTTTGACATGATTTTTTTTTTCCTGCCAAATTTGGAACAATTTTTGGTTGTTTTGTGAAAGAGGTTTCTGTAGCTGAGTTTCTTTTTTTTGGGAGGGCAGTGCTCAGTTGGAAAGAGGTAATGCCCTGTTTTTCCGTTTTTTTCTGTTTTCTGCTTTAACTCAGCCTGCATCACTCTTCTTGACATCATTGGGTGTTTTTTTTCTTTTTTTAATGAATATATGGAACATTACTAGAGTTGCATTGATCGTCTCTGTCATGCGCAAATCTCAGCAGCGCAAGGAGATTACTTTGAGATACTCCATGATTAAGAAGTTGGTTTGTTTTTTGCCTTTTTCTTAAAACCATGAGGAAACAACAGCAAAGCAAACAGAAAGAAAATGGAGGTCAAAACTAAAAATAGCTGAAACCGGTGGGATGAAGGAGTACACAGTTAAAAGAAAACAGGGAAATAGGAATCAGCTGAACTTACAGACAGGTTTTATGTCCAATGATCCACAGATCCGCCAGATCCTTAGCTCCTCCCACCTCTGTCAGGAAATGGCCTCGACAATAAAGGGGGGGTGTAGGAGATGGAGATTTTCGAAGATGGGGCGCTTGGTGCAGCGTTTGTTGCGGAGACACCCCCTCCCCCCTTTGAGGTTCTCCCTTTTAAAAACGTTCTGTCTTCCTGTCAAACTTCCTGTGAGAGAAGACAAACAAAAAAAAAAAACAAAAACGTGAGAACTGACGATGACACAAGAGGAGCAGCTGCACTGCAAAAAAAAATAAAATAAACCTCGGGGGGTTGTCTTTTTTTTTTTTTTTTGGCTTAAACGGGGCCACTGACCTACGGAGCCCCCATGGAGAGGGTCTCCATGTCCTCCCGCTGCAATCTACGCAGTCACTCCCTGTCATAACATCACAGCTAACACAAGCAGAGAGGCCATAAACGGACGCCAGATGTTCTGGGCCGCGCTGGGTTACAGGCACAAAACGGCGATGGCAAGGAATGGGCCGAGGGGTTTTATGGTTTGGGACCATGTGTGAATATTCCTTTTATTCATTTTTTTGTGCTTTCCAGTGTCCTCTTTTCTATAAACATTAAGTACTCGTGATATCAGTGTACATATACTGACAACCATACAGAAAAAGCCATGAGTTCAGGATTATTTAGTTCCCACATCCAAACCTCCACCTACACCCTTGCTGTCTATTTTCTGATATCTTATCTTACAGTTACCAACTGCATCGCGTGGTTTAATGTACCAACTTATCCTTATGGTGAACTCTGTGTGGGCATCCAAAATCTGTTTTTATTCAACGCTGCATCACGGAGAAGATATCGTGAAGGCAAAATAATGCTAAACAAGAGAGAAAACCAGTCTAACAGTAGAGTGTCAGTGCACAGTGGGACCAGCTGACCTGTTTACCTCTGACCCAACTTATTCTACAACTACCTCAACACAGTTACCGCGGTTGGCCTGGCATCACCGATGAAACGGCGTTTTCTCACAGTTTTCTTTGGGGATTTCTTTTTTCCCACTCATCACATTTGGGAACTGCTTTTTTTTCCACTTCTTCCTAGACTATTCAAAACTTTTGAGTCTTTTCTCACTCGCCTGAAGCTCGTCTCTGCTCCCGGGAGACTAATTCACGGGGCAGGGCTGGGGTTTTAGACCAGCACCGCTCTGTCATTGGCTGCCGCCAACAGCCGTGCTTCTCATCCTTTACTCGGCCTCCCCCATAGAAACGCCACGATTTAAACTGAGGAGGAATTCATGATAGATGAAGCTGCTGTAAGTCCTTTTACTGCAAACTCAGCAGCCCCCGCACACACACACACACACACACACACACACACACACACACACACACACACACACAGGCCATCTCTAATGACCAGTGGTGACTACTGGCAACTGGTCCATGGATTTCCTGTAACCAAGCTTACCTCCTATTAAACAGACAGTTTTTAACCCACGCATACACCACCCATCACACTTAAATGAAATGGAAAGGGGGGAGGGGGTTAACCACAGAGCGATTCCTCACATCCTTAGCCATGCATAAAGCATGTCCAGCTCAGTGACTCAGTAGCAAAGCACAGCAAGATAAGCCGCATTGCCTTCCCCATCCCTCCACAATGAGCCAGCCGACTCCGTCCTGAAAGCCTGTAAACACTCAACAACCCTGGGGCCCCTCTGCAACTTCAGCAGAGCGCTGCGGGAGCCTCGGCACGCCAGCTTACGGCAACCTAACCTATGGTGGCAGTGAAAAAGATGGGGGGGTGGCATCGCTTTAGTTAGAACGGGCGGCCGGGTCTGGTGGAAAGGTCGTGGCCACTGACACTGGGTCTTAGTCATGGGCAATGGCCTGGTGGATTAAGGACCAAGTGATGTCACCTCAAAAAATACATTCAAAGGCCGCTGGGCTCCATTACACACAACCCCCGACCACTCATTTCCAACCTTCCCACGCATCGGCTGCACCGCCGACGGGCCACAGCTGTTTTTCTGGTCAAAAATCGCTACCCTGAACAGGGCTGGGAGATAAGGTTGAACTCATTATCAAAAAGGTTCGTAAGAATGTTTTGGGTTTTTTTTTCTTCCCCATACAGACGTACAGATGGGGGACGAATTAAAAGAAAACTCATAAAGTGTTTTATTTGGTACTGGGCCTCCGGAACAGCTGTAATTACCCTTGCCAAGTGTCTGAAAGGATTGAGTTGAGATCTGGTGACTGTGAAAGGTTATAGCGTACGAATCGCATTACTGATCAAACCGTTAAATGACCCTTTGTATCCTGTATATTTTTCCATTAATTTGCCCAACTATTTCCTTTCATTTATCACCTAACTATACGTGTAGGGGTTCAACTAATTAGCATTTTACACTATTGATTAACTGCTTAATCCAGTAACAGTTTGGTCTGGAATAATAATCAGCAACATAATGGAAAACAGGTCATTGAAGTGAATATGTGAAGATCACACAAATAAAACAACAAGTTTATTATGATGATATGATCATAAAAACCACTAAAGGCTGAATAATGAATTGCCTTCAAGTCATGAAAACCAAAGTTTTAAGAGAGTGTCCTCAAACACAACATGGAGACCGGAGAACCAACATGATAAAACGGCCGCCAGCACAGGGTTTGGATAAATTAGGGTCAGCAGTTTCAGTTAAAGAGGACACAGGATGGTGCCTGTCCATTGGATTTTGAAGGTAACAGCTACCAACAAGCAAAGCAGTTTGGTTGTTTTGTTCAGCTCTTTTTTGGTTGTTTTTTGATCCTCCAGCCTGAACAGAGCCGGTTCCAATATTGATTTTAGCGAATGAGATCAGCTGGCGGGATTGTTATCAGGCTCCATAACATCAGCTGCTGGGGCTGTTGGATTGTGCGCTCATATAACGCATGGGAGATGAAGGATGGTGTTGCCGCGATTGTTTCATTGCCACACGGCGACCCCAGCGTTAGCGGCATCCCATAGTTTCTAATTTCATTTCCTGGAAATAGTCCCACAGAGAGGTCCCTTATATTGCCATAATAGTTTAGAGGTGAGCCCCATTAACCAAATGAGCTTTTTAGAGCACAACATTCCCATTAGTGCCGCTTTCGCAATCCCCCATCTCCTTCAAGAGTGCACCATGAGCTTCCCAGCAGACCCCGTGCACCACCGTGCACCACCGAGCCGACGTATTCCCATTTTTGCATCCATTTGACCCCCCCCCCCCCCCTTCCCCCGCCACTGAGCAAAGTAGGCAAAATCCTTCCCCTGCCGAAATTACCCTAAATCGCCCTAAACAGATTCATCCAACACAGGCTGGCACACCACTTCCCCGATTCCACTCCCGCTACTCTAGATGTTCCCCCGTGGGCCCTGCCGTACTCACTGGGTTGTGGTAGTGATCAATGGCCCCTAACCGCGGGCGTTGGGTGGGGTGAGGGGGATGGGGGCTAGGCTCCAGGAATGGAGGTATTAATAATGCAGGGTCCAGGCCTGTCATATCCTCCATTAGCACAGAGGAGGCGGGAAGCCCGCTGGCTGATTGATTAGTAATTAGATTAATTGCCGTCTTTTAGGAAGGGAGGAGAATGTAATAGACTGGGGGCCTGACAAGTGCGAGGGTAGAGGAGCTGGCCAGTTGAAAAATATCCACTGAGGCTTTAAAAAAAAAAAAAAAAAAAGAAGCTTTTTTCCGATTACGAACGCATGTTTCTCCTCTGAGATGACTACACAGTCCAGGGAAGAATAGCCTGGGTCTGTGTAATAAACAAGAATTCGATCAAAGTCCAACCGGCCACCTATTACTTTAGAAATGTCTAATAAATTGCTCCGTTCTCTGGAGGTCTCTCTCGACAATGCACCTGCATATGGCAAAAGAAAAACAACTCAACTGCGCTGACGGCGCTACTAACCAAAGAGGACGCTGGCGTTTATTTGCAAATTTTCGTCCAAGACACCCCCCACCCCACCCCATCTCCTCTAATTCCCACATTTGTGCGTCTCGTTAGCTATTGCTATCTGGAGAAACATGACACGATAAGGCTCCCTACTCTCCAGTCCTTGTGTAATGTGTGTAATGATACTGCTGGTGAACACAAGGCATTTTGCTAAAAAAGGTGCAGAGGTGTGCGGAGACCGAGCTCCTTCTAATCTCTCCGCCGTCCTCTGGAGATAAAACTAATAAAGCATGCATCAAAGCTGCGGCGTGCGGTCCGAGGGGTTTGGAGGAACTTCTGAGGCTAAGGCCGCTAAATTAATCTGCTGTTGTGTTCATCAGCACCTCCTCTTCCACACTATGCGTCTTCTGTTCAACTTCAGATGTTTAATGTTCGATTATAATTATTAATCTAATTCAATTTAGACCAAAATTGGTTTTCCCTTTATTCAGGCTGATACTTAAAAATCAATTACTGGCCGCTTAGTGTCACTGTATAACCTCAAACATGGTGAGGAAAAATTTTGAGGACACATATTGCAGAATTGATCGGGGCCAGACTGGCAGTCTGTGGCAAGTTGTTATAATTAATTTCAATCATCCCTGGTTTTCAATTAACAATGAAAGTGTCTCATGGTCGAAATCGCCCGTTGAAGCATTTTTCCGTCCCGTTATCAACATCATTGGAAAAACACAGAGTGCTTAATAAAAACCGGCATTCGGGCCAAAAAAAAGCCAATCATTCAAGCCCCCGTGTCAACAGCGACCGATGCAATTACTTCTCTCCAAATCACGTCTTCGTCCCCAACAAGTGGCAAGGCAGGCATGCGTGAGTCTTCTGAGTACAGGACTAATTGGCACATCGGCACGGCCACGCTCACTACACACACCCGCAACCTCGACATAAATAGCCTCGCGTTTCTGAGGGGGATAATGCCTTCTAGACAGGGAGCCGCATTATTTGTCCCAGCCCCCCCGCCCAAGCCAGCAGACCACGGCGAGTCGCATCCCGCTCAGCTGGCGCTCCCTGACCCCAGGGGAGAGCTACTCTCGCATGCGTCAGTATGTTTAGCGCAATAACCGTGCCGGTTTGTTTGACTTGTGGAGACAAACGACTCATCTCCGAGGAAGCCGAGGACTCGAGAGTCGGCCCGGTTGCAAAATTACTGGGAAATCCTATTATGCTGCAATGCAGCTGCTCGTCAATATCCGTGTTACAGCTCTGACATAATGATGTCATCGGTAATGGGAGGCGAACTGCCAATGATGCACTCCGCCAACATAGGGCCGCCTTTTTTTTCTTGGTCCTCTTATCTAACGTCATGAATCACAAGCAGACTGGTCACCATCAGTATTTCTGGCCAGTGAGACGAGTCTTTTACGCCGTCTTGTCACAAATGAGTTCTTGAGGGGCTGTCAGGATGGAGTGGAATATTAGACCCATTAATTATTCCCCTCTTCCATCCCGCTGAAAGGCGGTTCAGAGTCGGTCCTTCATATCTGACAGATTTCATCACTGCTCGTCTCCTTTTCTGCTGCGGCAAATGCTTCGCTGGACCGCCGTGGCCGAAACATGCAGGCACGTCGTCCCGAGGGACAACACGGCCCGATGCTTTTGGGACTGGTCGGAAAGTTCTAGAAAAAAAACCAACAACCTAACTCTTTCAATGCTGCAGGTAGTATTTACTGAATTAAATATGCCCACAACCTAAGTTAGAGTATGTTAAAACTCTGGGATTTGCTGTCAGGGCTCAACTTCTTATTTCCTAGATTCTGAGATCATTGCTATACGGAAAAACCTGTAACCAATTGAAGGTTTTTTACAATCTGAATTAGATTTCCCATACGCGCTGCGTTACCCAGTACTTTCTGGAATTTTTGTTTGACTCGTTGTAGGATGCAAACTTGGAGACAACTGTCACCAAGGGAACGCAGATTTTTTTTCCCCTCAACATTTTTTTTTTATGGATCAGGGACACGCAACAAATAAAGATGGCTTCAATATACTGGGCAAGATGTGTTTAGGCTGTGATTCTAATACAGATTAACAACTACCACCGTGCAGCATGTTACCCATCCATTCTGCACTGTGATGACAGTGAAATGTGTGCAGTAAGAGTTTGTCTTCTGCCTCTACTTCCGTCTGTTTCTGGCCGTCGCCCGCTCTCTCTCTCTTCTCCTTCCCTAAAGCCCAAGGCTGCCTCCCACCTTGTGGCTTCACTGCAGCGACAACATGCTGTGCTAATTGAAAGCGACCGTAACTTGTCCTTTTTCTTGCGGGACCGCTCGGACTGATACCCCGTAGTGTCCCCCCCGCGGCTTGAACTCCAGCCTCGTCGCAGTGTCGGCCACCCGTCCTCTACAAGTAACAAGGTCCCAAGCTGAAAGAGAGTGGGAAGAGACTGCAGACCAGCCCCGAGCTGCCGGTGATAATTGTCCCAGAATAAACTGCTTCACGTAAATATAACTGATGCATAATACAGTTTACGCAATAAAGGGAGGTCTTACAATTTGAAATGCAACGAAGACGCGAGTAATTCCAAGCCATTTTATTCCCCTTGAACGTGCTCTGCAAACTCTGAAGGACGAAAGCGCCGACGCTAACCTAATAGATGAGCTGCAGCCGCAGCGCAGATAACGTGATTAGATCCTGCTCGCGCTTAATTCCCTTATCAAAAAGCAGTGGTATTCCACTAAAACAAAACGCTTGTACCTGCAGTCTCTCAATAGAGGTGGGCTGCTCTTATCACCCTCCCTGAATAGGACCGGGCCCCCATAATGTAATAGCCCAGCAGCGCTCTCATAAATCACCTGAAGAGGCTACGCAACATGCACTGACACTCCCGATCTGCCAACCTGTGTCTTTATTAAAGAGCATGTTGTACGCCCCCTCCCCCAGCCACACGGCTATAAACGCCTCAGCTCATATATTTATGCAAACGCGAGGATACAAATACTTTCCCTCTGCAGGCACAAATACATTTCTCAGAGTTTTTATATACAGAATGTGTGTGTGTGTGTGAGAGACTGGCATTGTTTTTTACATCTTGTCACCCTCCCTCTTCACAATTACAGCAATTGTCTCTCTCCCACCGACTGACGCATCAATTTGGTTGCATGAATGTCTATTCATATCTGATTTGCCTTGGTGAAGCTCCTGGACGTTATTGGCCAAACAGTGTACACAAAGAGACTTATTTTGTGTGTGTGTGTGTCTGTGTGTCTGTGCTTGTGCGTCCTGCTTTGTTGATAAATTGTACTTTTTTTTTCCCTCCTCTCCATCCTTCCAGAAACTTTGACAGCTAAATTGGAAAATGTCATAAGTAAATGTCGTGAGCTGAACGAAGGAACAACGACAAATCGTGACCTGGCACCAGTGCAGGCCCTATATGGCTTAAAGAGAGGAGACACTCTGTCCATCCAGTTTATGCCCAGCGCAGGGGCCGAGCGCGGGGGCCGAGCGCGGGGGCCGAGCGTGGGGGCCTGAGCCCTAGATCGGTTTCACATGCGGTGAATTTCACGGGACCTTAAAGTGTTCTCTTGAAAATCTCTACCCCAATTAACACCTGACAAAATCAAAACCTTTCAACAAATATCTCCATGCTCTTGATCCAAGAGTGCTTGAAGAAGGGCATACATTGCACCCCCGCCCCCTGTTGTCTCAACAACAATTTCCGAGGGGGTCACTGAGCAAGGCGCCCACCAACCTTCAGCAAAGGAAAAACATCACAGATCATTTCATTTAACACGAAAAAGCAAAAGGCTGCAGATTAAGTCGGTATGAAAGAAATTGTGCAACTGTACCTCTCTGAAAAAAACAAGATGCCATGTTACATTTTCTCATATTCCCTCAAGTTCTGAGGTCTTTTTTTTTCCCCTATTTGACTGAATTGATGGTTTCTGTAATCACAGTGTTATTGTCAGCGGACCATTGTTCAACTCAGCCCAAAGAACAATGCTCATCAACCTCTTCAGGTTTTTTTTATGCCTACGGACAAAGGATCTGGCATCGACTGAGGATCATGCCCTCTTGAGGGAAATCCGACATGTCAAACCTCTGCCTGCCTCCCGAGATTCATGACTGTTTGTGCCCACTCGATGTGACTAAAAATTCTGCAGGCTGCCACGGCGCTCCCAAACCAAAATCATGCAAATCATCAACGGGGGGAAAAAGCAAAACAAAACAGAAAACCCCACTAAATCCCTTTCTCCCACTCGGTTCTTGCAAACACAAGATGTGCCCCTCGGTAAAAACAGCAGCCGAACGACGTCCTGGGAAGAAAGCCCAGCTGATGAGAGGCAGAAATGCAGACAGCACGTAGAAATTGGATGTAGAAATAAAACGCTAAGGACAGACGACTGAACAAAGTGTGGGTTTTTTTTAATTTTTTTCTCTCTTCTCAAATCAAATGGCTGTAATCTGACCTGTGGCAGCAGTCAAAGACAGTCTTTGAGGAACGTCCTCGTCCTCAGAGCTGCTGATGCATGTCTGTCTGGCCCGAGGTGTCCAATCGGGAAGTTTTTTCCATCCACATCATATGTGAACCCCAAGACCAGGTGAAAAAAAAGGCATGAAATTGGATCTCGAGGCAGACAGCGCAACGCAAGGCAGCGCAACGCAAGGCAGCGCAACGCAAGGCAGCGCAACGCAAGGCAGCGCAACGCAAGGCAGCGCAACGCAAGGCAGCGCAACGCAAGGCAGCACAGCAAAACACAAAGGGAAACCAAGTGATTTTACAAAGGGAGTACTTGGTACAGAGTGCAAGAGTGGTAATAGTTTTTATTGAGCCCAACATTTTAAATTGATGTTTGTTAAACCACGGTCACCATTTCTCCTGTCCTGCTGATGTAGCTTTACGCTGCCGACATGTCCTCAGGTCTGATCAGATTAAAGCTTGACGCTTCCTACTCAGCTGTTCTCTTGATTGGTAAAGAGCGATTAGCTGGAAATCGACTTTCCAACATTGTCCATTTGAATACAAAAAAGTTTCTAGCCACGAGCCTGCACGGTAATTTGTCTCATCCTCTGCTCCCAAAAGTAGTTTGTGCTGATGCTTGTCAGCACAACTAATCCTGGTTTGCAGAAAGACAACCTTAAACATTCGCTGTGACAATGAAACATGCTTTAAACAAAAAACAGATGTGGCATCTTTTGCAGTGGCGGTCCTGCTAAAGTGCGCACGTTCTTCACATCCTCGCAAGGCGGTGACCGCGGCAGATGGTTCGCATCTTTCGGTGCCGCAGATATGAATCATTCTCCCGGGGAGAGTCAGATGCTGCGTGAGCAGGGGTCTCGAACTGGCCACGACGCCAACCACATTGACCCAGGACGACACATCCCTCCCCTCCTCTACCTCATCGGCCTCAGTCTCACATGTCCTGGCATCACACGTCCTGTAAGGGGCTGGGAGGGAGGGAGGGAGGGAGGGAGGGAGGGATAACTCGGCTCCTGCCGCAAACATTTCGTATCTTGACAGCACCGATCAAACATGGCCTCACGGTGGTCGGGGGGCCCGAGCTGGCGTTTGTTATCTTTTCTGACGCGCAGACACGCGGCGGGAGGAGATCGAGGCGGACAGGTAATCTGGGGATTACGACGCCAACGTGTCACTTCCGCGGACGTGTTATTCCTGCTCGGTCGTCCTTTGTGTGGAAAGAGTAGGGTGCAACCCCATCTGTCTGCTTCAAACTCTCCTCTGGCACCCATCAATGGCGCGCCGTGGACCGGCATAGACGACCAGATAATGAGCTCTCGTTGCCTTGTCTCCCCTTTTTTTTTTTTTTTTTTTTTTTTTTTATTTTTCCTCTCCCTCCTCCTTCTCCACGTGTGCAGGGCTGCAACAATACACAAGGATGGTAGATGGTACATGAAATTTAGTTTTAAAAAAAATCAACACACCACACCACATGTACTTTGACTTTTGCCGGGGGGTTAGCTGCCTTTGGATTACGCAATTTTTTTTTCCGCAACAAGGACGTAAAACAGATTTCTAAGTTAATAAGGGCGGAGGTCAAAGTTCAAGAGGCTGGTAATGACTGTCCTTTATGTGTGAGGCACCACACAGACATGGCACTTGACCTGTGCTTGGACTGAGTGATTCGCAGCTCAAACGAAGTAATATCTCACTCCGAATGAAGGCTTTGAATTAGGAGGGCTCGATCTCATAATTGCTCTTAAATTACTTCAGGTGGACGTTGCTGTCTGTCTGGAAGTTCAGACATTTAGTGAGATATCTTGTAAAGACGGAGATGACAAAGTGGAACATTTGTGTTTTAATATATATAATTTTTTTATTATTTACCATTCTTTTGTGTTTAATATATAGTTCAATTCCTTTACCCCCCCCCACTTTTTTTTTTCTTTTGTGTGACAAATCTACTCCAATATGAGTTCAGGGCCAATTGACCCAGGAGCCCCAGTCGTCTGTATACACTAATTATTGGTAGTTACCTCAGGGTAGTAATCACAGACAGTTTAGGACCGATTCCGTTTTTGAAACATTTATATCTCTATGTCTATATCTTTTTTGTTAAACCCTGTGGTTTGCTAGGCACAATTGCCAACTTCAAAGTGGAGATTTAAATGACTATTTTCATAAGACTTTGTGCTTGATGTTTAACAGGGGACAGAGGTGACAAGCATCATTATAAATTAATTTGTCTTGGTTTTGTGGACGAGAGAAACGTGAGATGAGAGTTTCCTGTCCCGTTTACTTTCCTTTTTTTTTTTTTTATTAACAAAGTTTGTTGAAAGTAATGTAGTTTGGGGCCATTATTTAAAAAAACAACAACAAAAAAAAAACCCTGTTCCCGTAAGAAACTTCATGGCAACAATTTTCCTGCTGCGTTTATGGTACTTTTCGCTCTGTAAGATCATCTATAATGAAAGTTCATACGCTGAGAGGCCCCGGTTAATGTCGAAGGTTAAAATGCTTATGGGCTCACACAGAGCTGCAGGCAAAGTGGACTAAAACGTATAAGAATAGGTGACAGAAATGATAAATAATTACTCACTCAATGGTTTTTAGTTTGAAATGCTTCTCTCTCTCTCTCTCTCTCTCTGTCTCTGTTTCTCTCTGTCTCTCTCTCTGTCTGTCTGTCAGTCAGTCAGTCAGTCACTCACCATCACACCTGGTCTGTCTGAGGAAGAGCCAGGCCACATTCCTCATGTTATATCTACGTTTACATCAAGACATTTCCTGTAGAGTGGCATTCCCCCCACAACCCCCCCCCACACACACACACACACACACACACAACCCCCTGCATCATGTCCCCTGCGATGTCAGACACAACAGTGTGTAATTCCAAAGCAGACGCACGCTCACGGGCCCTGACAAGGCAACTACTTCCAACTAAAAACAGTCAGACGCTCGAGGATCACGCGTCTGGGGCAAAACATCTCACCGTCAAACCACCTGCTCCGTATCGGGCTCCCATCTCTTTTAAAAGGGTCCAGGGGCTGAACCTAACCTTCAAACAGGCCTTGACGGCATCGTCCTAAACAACCACTGTGTTAATAAAACGTAAAAGTTAAGATTCAAGTTTCTCTCTCAGTATTTGTTCGGCATCGATCCACACAAGGATCGGACGTGATTTTCCAAGACATCCCCCGTTATATTCAGTGTTATTTTACAGTTACGGTAGAAAAAGACGATGATTGGCATGGTGATTGGACAAGCTAATGTTTCCGTGCTCCTCTGGCCTCTCCGCCCCGCTGACACAAAAAAAAAACATAAAAAACAAAAAATAAAACAAAACAATATTTCCTTTGCAAAAGCGGCTGCTAAAACAAAGATGCAAAAAAAGAAAAAAAAAAAAAGCCCAGTACTTGCTGATATCTACCAAACAGGTTTTCTTCCCTCTGAAGCTCAGTAAAAGGGAGAAAAGCTAACCTCTCACCCGCTTTTGTAATAGGAGCTGTTTTGCATAGTCCACACGGTGAGAGTCGGACTGAAAAAAAAGAAAAGAAAAAAAAAATCGAAATTATTCCAACTGGCATGTGTCCAGAAAGAGAATGAGAGCTGTTGAAAAGAAAGAGCGTGAAGATATATATCAGAGTGAAACAGCCTTGGCCTCGCAGACACTTTAATTCAGCACATGTGCGCGTTGGGAGCCTTGTACCAAAAAACTCTGCTTTACTGTGTCCTAATTCCCATCTTAACCGTGATACCGATGCTGAGAATCTTCAAACAAGGGGCGGTGAATGCGCGATGCCAGTCGAAACGTTTATTGTCAACTCCCACAGAGCGTTCGCCAGTCGCATGAGTCATGACGGCTGTATGAAAAAGACGGCCCGACGCTTTTGCATGAAGAGGTTTTTGTTATTTAGTGATTGGGGCTGGCGGCGCTGAAGGCCAGAGGTGGCTCGGGATGGCGCCCCCGATGCCCTTCGCCATGTCGAGGCTCGGCACGGTTGAACGCTCTGGAAAGGGAGGCAGACAGGAAATCGGCGGGGCTTCGCTTTGCTCCCGCCTCGGCCCGCCGATGGCTTTCCATGCGCCGGAGCCTCGTCGCTTGTCAGCCTGACTGATGTCTGCGCCGTGGGGATCAGTTTCTTTCCGTACTCCATCTCCTCCAGCATCAGAGGGAAAGTAACAGTGTTCCGGCATGTTGGACCAAAGCGGCGTGGACATGCTCCCGGAATCAAGCTCCCAGAATAGAGGGAGAAAAAAAAGATTAAGCTTTAACCTTGCAGGTAAAGTTCCCGAAGTATTTTGAGGATAAAGTAATACATTTATTGCAGGATTGAAGTGAAAAGAAAGACAAATATTAAAAGAAGAAGAAAAAAGAAAAACTTGGCAATCTCCTTTTGTACATAATAGAAGAGCATCACACGCGGCCAAAAAAAAAAAAAAAAATGCTGGAAGCAAGATGGGCTGTTGAGGTAGGCTGTTCCTGTTCTTGGAACACTTTCAGTGGTATATGAAGAAACAAAAAAAAACAAACGGGTCCATTTCTCCTCTCTCAATACACTAAGTGTTTCTTATTGAAACCTTGCAAACAGGAAACATTAAGTCTCTCGAGAAAGGAGAGAAAAAGTAAGAGATTTTGCTTACACGAGAGAGACAGACAGAAAGAGAGAGAGAGAGAAAATCGAGTGAATGAGGCGGAGTGAGAGAATATAAAGCAGGAAAAGAAAGTGGAGATGGGAAAAAAAAGGAAGGAATAAAACATAGTTAGGGAGCGTGGGGCGAACAGCTGAAAGAGGTTGCAGGGGCCCCAGGTGGGCCCTGCGGTGGGTCATTTCACAGCCCTGTAGGCTGAGTAGCACTGACAGGTCAGCTGGAAGACTCGCTGCCGAGAGAAAACCCTTGACGGAGGGCCTCAGCACACATAAACACAGGTTCAAAAAAAAAAGAAACGGCCCATGTAAACGTACACACTCCCCTGCCTGCACCGCAAAATAATTTTCCTTTTCAATCCGCCATACAATAACTGAAGCCACTGTTTACTGACCTTAACTGTGGCGCTATCCACCAGGCAATCCCCACAGCTCGCCGCCACGCCACCAGCTTTTCAGGTGCCCAACGCTCAAGAGCGTCATGGGGTGGCGTGGCGAGGCGCGTGGAGGGACAGCCGTGATGACGGGATCATCAAAAGGAGAAAACTCGATGCTATAGCCCACGTTAGAGCGGCAACACATCAATTAAAAAAAGGAAATCGCGGCATTAAATGTCGGTGTCTTAGAGGCATATTGCCACGCACAGGTCACATTCACATCAGGATGTCTGATGGTCAAAGTGGTTGACGCCATCCAATTTCACGGCCAAGGACACGGGGAAAAGACAATGCTTTTTACGCAAGGGGGCTTGTGAATTAAATTCTACTGATGAAGCAGGTCAAACCCACCCCCTCCTTTACTGACACCTGTATACTTTTAAAAGACTATTACTGGTTTGTAGTTTTGTATTACTTAGAATACAAA
Source organism: Istiophorus platypterus (assembly GCA_016859345.1). NCBI lineage: Eukaryota > Metazoa > Chordata > Actinopteri > Istiophoriformes > Istiophoridae > Istiophorus > Istiophorus platypterus. The sequence continues at coordinate 3,241,673 of CM029126.1, read as the reverse complement.
CATAATCACAAGATATTTGGTTGCTTCCATTTACCAGAACCCATACATACTGTGGAAATCAAGTCTTCATGCTGTCCTTCATATATATATATATATATATATATATATATATATATAAAAATAAAGATCTTTTGTTTTTTTAATGACTGTTTTAAAACTACAGTTTTTACCCAAAACAAACATTTTAAGTGTCATTTTATTCGCATATGTTTTCTTCAGCGCCAGGTCTCAGAAATCTCAGAATTTCATCCAAGGTTCCCTCGCATCCCTCCCATCACCAGTTCCCTGGTTTCAAGATGGCATCTTCGGATGGCTTTTTTCTGTCTAGCAAACAATCCGAGTTTTCAAATTTGATTAAAAAAAAAAAAACCTGACGAAAGGACCAAATACTAGAGAGCAGGAATCTGCAAAATATTTGTCTGAGTCATTGTCAAGCAAAAATGCCAGTCTCTCAAAAAGAAATTATTTGATTAGATAGACGGAAGATTTCATTTTCCTCAGAAAATCTCATTTTCTGTCAAAGAAAATGAAATTGAAATGAAAATTTCTGTCAATCTAATCCAGCGATTCGATTTCCTGTCAACGTAATCAAATTTTCTGTCAATCAGAAAATGAAATTTTCTATCAATCGCCTAATCAATAGTCAGTTCCACTTGTGTTTTAGTGATGCCATTTTGGCCGGGTCTCTTGAAAAAGTAATACCCTCATCTCAAGAGGGAAGTCAAGGTTAGGTGAAAATACATTTAAAATTCTAAACCAGACTGACACAGAGGAGCAATTTTTACCAGTGAATGGTTTAATTCTTTGGAAACCCTGTATTTGTTGTTTGTTTGGAGAAGATCTGGATGCTCTCCATCCCTCTCCGAGGGCAAGAATTGGAGTTGGTGAGGCAGCGGCAGCGGATCCTTCGAAGGCGGCAACCTTCCTAACGAAATGCCGGCGACGGCGCGAGCCCCCGTTTGGCAGATGAGCAGCGGGGGGAACAAGCGGGCAGGCTGAGGCTTATCTGGCAAAACAGCCGGAGGTTGCACCACACCCCCCGCCGCAAGAACCGCCACGACTCAACGGCCCCACGCTGAGAGAATGAGAGGGGTAGCAACAGGAAGGGAGATTCGGGAGAACAGAGAGGTGGAGGCATGGAAGGTATGGGGAGGAGATCAGCAACACACAACAAAAAAAAAGGGGGAATCATTAGAGCTCTAAGAAGGTGCTGTTAGCAGAGAAAGTGAGAGAATAATGGGTGGGGTAAAATATGACAGAGAACCGGAGGTGTGTTTGGAGTAGGGGCGTATTTTAGGAATAAAATATTATCAAGGCACAGGCAATTTTATGTCACGCTACCGCTATGTATCATCGCAAGGGTCAGGCATTAATTCAGTGCCTGCTCCAAAATCATACCTGACAACCAGTTATGATCATTTCAGCAGTGGGGAGGCAGCTACCGGTGATTTAAGAAACACTTTCATTTTACTGGGCTAGAAAACCCAATATTTAAATAATATTTAAGGTGTGTTCTGATAGTCCGGTAACCAAATCCCACATGATATCTGTTCTTATATCACACTGATATTTATAGCGAAGTTCTACTTTGGCGGAGGCACAAAAAGAGAGTGAAGGAAAGCACTAATAAAAATAAGAAGAAATGCAAGGAAAAAAAAAAGACATCTTAGTCATATTCTGCTTTCTCTACTGTCAGCTGGAAATTACACGAGCCCCGTTCACCTGCATTTACCCCATAAACCCCTCTGCTGCTCTAACAGACTCTGCTGCAACACACAGTCGCTCCACCAGGGGCATCGCACCAATTGTGGGAAACCCACCTCCAGGGCTACTGGAGTGTCGACGAGGCGGCTCCAGGCTCACTGTCGAGGAGCTCCGCCGGGGGTTCTGGTGGGAGGTGCGAGCGTGAGATCCCAGGTGCCGGCTTTAATTGAGACCTTGATATCGCTGTCAGAGTGAAATGAGAGAATTGTTATCCAAACAGAGAGGGGGTGTCTGTGTCCTGATCTGTCTGCTGGATATCAATAGAAGCGCTTCTTCCTGCATGCTAGCAACATTACAGCCCCCCCTTCTGATTGATGAAAGTGCCATGTCTCCAAGCACCTCTCTTACATTGTGGAAAGCACCCCCCCCCGAAATAAATCATCTGAGAGTGGGACTGCTGCATCCATCTTACTGCAGTACAGACCCAAACAGGTCTGAGGTCTCACACTGATGCCATGAATCCCTCCGACAGATTCTAAAAAGAGAGGACAGATGATGAGATCAACAGGGATTGTTTCATTTGTTTTTTGTTTTGTTTTTTTTTGGGGGGGGGGGCTGCAGCGAGATATGAGCAGAACAATACTGTCAGTCTTAATGTTTGTGTCACTTTACTAACAGCATCTGCATCAGGACAGGCCGTCAACACACTTGGTCCTGAGAGACTGGACTGTTTTTTACCCACATCAAGGGACAAATTCAACGTTAAACACTGAAACATGATTAGAAAAGACAGCCACTAGCAGCCACGTCCCTGCATTAAAGGGGAATTCCACCAATTTAAACACACAAATATACACACAGATAAGCGTATTAGTCTTGAGGTGGTGATATCTAAAAGTGTTAGAGCATCTGGGGGAAGATCTTTCCTTTGACATGCTTTCTGGACTGTAGCCTCCTAACCAGGTGAGTCTGAGTGCTACTTTATGGCCCTTTCTCAGCCTCACATTGCTGCACCAAGACCTGTCATGGCAAAGGTTGAAAGCAGAGAGGGGAAGGTCAAAAGCCTTAAGGAAGCATGTGAGTGCAGAGTAATGGGTAAAAGTTGTGCGAAATAGCTTAAGGTCATAATATCATGTCTAAAAAAAAAAAAAAAAGCTGTTTTTTTTGCTGCATTAAGGACTCTAAATACAAGACGCTACACATCTAATCACAAACCCAGACCTTTGCAAAGTTCAACAGCCTATGGAAGATTAAAAAAAATTGAACGTGTGATGAGAAAATGTCTTGAATGAAATTAATTCTAGCCCTCAAAACTACTTTTTTGACATTCTAGCAGTTTATATATTTTACATTTTTTCTCCAATTGCTCTGCAAAGCACGTAGGAGGTAAACAGAGTGCAGTGGGCTCGATGAGCTTCAAGGCGGATCTGAAGCCCTGCGCAGTACTCACGGAAAAATAAAAAAAGACGTCAAGACGTTCAGGACGCGGCGAATGGAAGCAGAAACCGCGACTACAAGAGGTGGGCTCATGTCAGGGGATCACACGGCAAAAGAGAACAACTGCGGTGAGAATAAGGGTTTGTCTTTAGGATAATATGCAGTCCCTGCCACCTCTGCCACTGAATTACAAGGACACTACCACAAGGCGTTTGCCTCAGTGAGCGAGCAAATACTTCTTTATTTCCTTGCTTTGGCTGCTCCTCTTGGCAAGCGGGTGGGCGGATGGGTGGTGGGTGGTGGTGGTGGTGGGGGGGTAATTGGCATGCAAGCTTCAACAGGGCAGTTAGACGAGCCGGCTCCCGAGCCAGGGCGCAAAAGCACAACGGCTCCGCTGTGCCCGCAAAATTAGTTTAAAGCTGTGATTCAGCAACAGGCCGAGACCTGCACGGGGGCCGCCAGTGCCATCCATCACTGGCAAATCCATCTCTCGAGGCAGAATAGAAACCGAGCCACGCCACCGCGCCGCCGCCTCCCACACACAGAGCAACACGGCAGCAGGTAGAGAGAAAGACAGAGACAGACAGACAGAGAGGGAGAGAGAGACAGAGAGAGAGCGAGATAAAGAGAGACAGAGAGAGACAGAGAGAGACAGAGAGAGAGAGAGACAGAGAGAGAGACAGAGAGAGAGAGACAGTCAAAAGACAGGAGTTGTGCAGGGTGGTTTTTTTGTTTTGTTTTGTTTTTTTAATAGCGATTCAGATTTTTCTGGGCTGAAGTCACAAATATATTAGGCAGCTGGTCTTTCTCTGTGAATGTCTGCCTGCCAAAAACTGTCACAATAAAAGATTTTTTAAAATGAACACCATCTTTTCAAAAGTATAACCACTAAATAAATGTTAATGTCGCTGCGGTCGGGTTGAAGCTTCCATCACCCCTGTTAAAAGACACCTTAGGTTTGGAGTGAGAGCACAGGTCAGGGCTGATCTGGGAGGAAGATGATGGCATGGGTTGAGTTGGGGAAGGTTGGGGGGGGGGTCAGCTGATTTACTCTTCTCTTCAACTTAGCTTGGGGAGAGCTGGAAGAGGAGGACAGTCAAAGAGGAGTAGAGTGTGTGTGCGTGTGCGTGTGTGTGTGCGTGTGTGTGTGTGTGTGTGTGTGCGGGGGGGGTCGGCTTAAAGAAGGCCCCCAGATCGAGGGCTCGTGTCAACGGCGATGTGGCCCCGGCAGACAGATGGACTGAGGAACTGATTGGCGGAGACCGAGTAAACGGAGACTGCACAGGGAATCCGGGGGCCGCGCTTCAGCTGAGGCCGAGTACACAAGCGAGGATATCAAAGACAATAACAATGTCACTGGAGTGTACCAAAAAAAAAAAAAACAACTTGACTGATAGTAAGGGGTGCGAACACACAGAGGCACACGGTCTAAATTGGAGTTTCATTCGAAATGACAGCGAGGGAGGGGCCCTGAACACCTGAAACAAAAGCGCTCACATGCATATCATTAATGGGATCGGTGCGTCCTGGACACCAAAACAGTGGGGGGGGGCTGCCAAACCAGATACTGAAGGACCGTGCCGGATCCGAGAGCCGCATTCACCAAGAAACCGAGGCATATTCGGTACCTCGGCCCCTCTTCCCTCCGTCGTCCTTCTGAGAGCTGTCCCACTTTCAGCCCGGGCTCCGTGTGGCATCTATCTTTCACGCAAGTGACATCGCCCCCCCAACCCGAAAAAAAAGAAACCCACGCTGCGGCTGCCGCTCTCATTTCCATCATCTGTTGTTCCAGCCTCACGTATTCAGCGCGGCACAGCGAGCCCCGCGCCTGTCATCTCCACAAGCTCAGCACTCGCCTGCGCTGCTGATAAGCAGCCAAACACCGAGGTGATGAATAAATCACCGTACGGCACATACACACTCACTGGCACCAGGAGGAGGCCTGGTTTATTTTTGGTGTGTTTTTTTTTTTTGGTTATTTTTGAGAGCTCTGAATCCAATTTGGTTTACAGCTTCATGCAGTATCATTTGGTTTGAGGTTCAAAGATCACCGCTGGCAGTAAGAGGGTGTGTGTAGCGTTCTTTTCCTGCGCGCTATCCACACAGAAAAACACTGGAAAAAACATATTACAGCCTTATGACGTAAAAATGTTTTGTTTTTTTCGTATCAGTCTGGTTTAACATGAGGAGGAAGTCCTGGTTTCAAATAAAAAAAAAGCCCTTTTCACATCTAGCCTGCAATGAAATTTGGGGTCTGTTATCAGCAGATTTTAGATTTGTATACTAAATCCAATGCAAAAGCTAGAAAAGGTGAACCCTCTTCTTTCCTGCACCATAGCAGAAACTCCACAGCTTTTATTTCAATTTTTTTTTCTATGCTGCCTTCCACTTTTCATATAAGCAGTTCTTTTTTTTCATGTGTCAAGGAGGGTTCTCTGAAAGCTCTTAACCTTACCTACGCAAAAATAAGTAAATAAATTTAAAAAAGGTTGACACAGTATTTTAGGCTAAAGTTATAATTCAAGACACTAGAACATGTAACCAGCAGGGAACAATGATGTGCTCCGCAAATCCACGGAGCACAAATCATTTTCTCTTTGTTGCCTGAATTTCTCTGCCATGTGTTTTCCCTCATCTCTGTACCGACTGTCCTCTTTGTCATAAAATTTCCTGTGCGCAGTACATCATTGCTGCTTGTGGACAGTGGTGAACAAATACAAATTCTTTTATAGGCCATTCTGTTGTTGTTGTTTTGTTTTTTTTTAAATACAAACCAGGAAATCAAATAGGCTGCAAATAACAACAAGGGGTAACCAGTTCTTGCCTGTGTGGAGTTTTACAATGTTTGCATTTCTTTTTTGAGGGGGATTTTGAACTTAGCCTGGTAAAGGCTTTTTGATTGTGTGTCTAAACTTAGCTTTGTGGTGATGTCTGCTGTGCGGGTCAATGGTATATCCACCTGTGGCCAATAATAAAGTAGGTTTTGCACGTTTTGCTCTAATCATCATCTATATAGTCGTTTCAGAGACTAATCAACCAGTCCATGTGTTCTCAGGTGCTACTATAGTGGGGTTTTTTTAGCTTGTCACAGTTACATCTGAATAGCTGGCATGAACAGCAATGACATTCATGGCAGAACAAGATGTCCCAAAATTCTAAAAGAAATTGTATTCCACCTCCTGCGTTGCCGTACCGAGATAAGCTTGTGTGCCTGTGACACATTTCTCTGACATTTGTCAAAGGACTGTAATCGACCCGGCGAAGGAAGTGCATCGAGTTCGACGGTTTTCTTGTAGCTGGATCTGTAGCGGCCCCGAGGGCTCCGGCGGCTTCCACCATTCAAGCCTCGTGCTGTCGCCATGGCTACCACCGCCGACGCCTCCGGCAATGGCAAGCGGACCGACCGCAGCGGAACATTTGGGAGATGACACTGGCAGAGCCCTGTGTGAATCGTCGCACAATGAAGACCCAGGGGCACGAGGGAACAGTCGGAGAGAGCCAGTTACATTTAGAGGAAGTAAAAAGACCTTCATGGACAAACATGACCGGGGGTGAAAAGAGGGACAGCGCTGGCAGGGTGTCCGTCTCCGGCTGGCATATCGCGGAATGTTAATTAGGTCTGCAAAGACAAGACACCTCCCTCTTAAATGTCACATCTTTGTGAGGAGGAGCCGCGGAACTGCGATTGGGTTGTGGTTTGTTTGCCTTTCCAGTGGCAATTTTCTTTTCCGTTCTCTTTACCCCGAGCGTTTTCTCTTAACATTCTTCCGCTCCTCTTCTCGGCCCTTTCAGTTTACTCTGTGATGAATGGCTCTATTTCAAGTCAAGCTTCTTTTATTTTTTTAACCTGGAATAGATTACAATCTGCGCAGTTGTGAAGAAACAAGATTGATCTCACTTAAAGAAAAAAAAATTGAGGAGTGGGCAGCGGAGGAAGGAAATATTGACTGAAACTGGACTTCACTCAAACAAAGAATTTTTCAGGCCTACCCTCTTTGATGAGGGCTTTCGAGGCAACTGTGACTCGAGCAGAAACGGGTCTTGATAAAGGGGCCGGGAGGCCAAGAGAGGAGCGTAAACAAATTTTCACAGCAGCGCGTAATTAGACATGACACAGTGAGGATACCGTGGCCTTTCGAATGGCAGGCCCTCGTTATCGGCACAGTTTCATGGCTTCAGAGGGGCAGAGATCCAGATGACGGGGCGCCAGCGGTGACGGGCTGGACGGGGGACCTGCTGAAGCTTAACCACAAGAGGCTGATCAACCAGCGACTTAATGCAACAGTGTATAAGGTGGTGTAAGGCGTGCGGCGTCCCCACCTACATGGATCACAACAAGTTCCACTGTGAGCAGCACTTCTCCTGATCAGGTTTCTGGCTGTGCTGGTTGCAGCCCTGACTATTTTAATGATTTATGGTTAATAGAGTGTCTAAAGAATGGCCTAGGGTTGCCATTGAATATTAAGCAATACCTGAAATTACTTGAAATAATAATTGCCTCCCTGACAATTCAAACAAAATTAATCACACGGGGCAAGTGGATTGGAAAATGAATCCCCCCCGCTAAGGTGAGAGGAGAGCCTTGATTTTCAGCAGGGATTCAGGGCGGTTTCAGTCATGAAATAATATAGAAATATAGAAATATAGAAACTGAATAAGTAAAGTTTTTTAATAATCACTGGGGAGGGGGGGGGGGCACAGTCATTCTAGGAGTGACAAAAAATGAGTTCATGCGCAAGTCTTTAATTGCACAACTTACTTAAATAAAGGAAAGGTGACGGAGGAAGTTGGAGGAGCGGTAGGAGCAGGAGCCACAGTGAAATAACTCACGAGCCTTCAGGTTTCCTCTCCTCCCTCTTACAGGAGCGAAAGAGAAATCATTTTACATTCTTCGGCCGGATGCCAGGGGAGAGTGAAAGGAAAGTAGAATTAGTCTTATGAAGCACTGTTAAAAAAAAAAAAAAAAAAACCTGTCCAAGGTCTGGGGAGCTGCATGGCTTCGTACACGCCAGTTGCCAGCTTACGTTTCATCTCAGTATGACAGTTTATTCGGGGGAGCATCATCGTGGACGTTTTTAAGGAAGCAAGCCCCTTCCTAAAGCCCCCCCCCGCCGCCGCAGCTGAGGAGTTGCTAAACGTCACTCAGGATCATTAAGCCACCAGGGAGAGGAGAGAGAGTAAACAGAGCAAAGAGAGTAGAAAAAAGAGGACAATATGAAATAAAGCAACAGAGACACACTGATGGGAAGTGACAAAGAGGAGAAGGGGTTGATGGTGGACTAAAAAAAAAAAAATAAATTAAAAAAAATTATATATATAACACGAGAATATAAATTAAAAAAAGATAAGAGTGAAAAACACTCATGCATGTTAATCTTTGTCTCAGTCTGATCTGAGAAAAGTCTGCTGAGCTGCAGGGCCAGGGGCCGTGGAGGGATTCGACTGAGCTGAGCGCTGGAGACGACGACAGGCCGTCCGGAAAGTCCACAGGTTTCTCAACATCTTACAGCAGCTCCCCGTTTTACTGCCATGTTCAAAGCTGGAACAAAAAAAAACAAAACTTTTTTTTCTGTCAAACTGATACCGTCTACAGGATCCATGCCTACTCTCATCTTCTCTCCCACTGGTAGCAAAGAGCGTGGGAATCGCTTTCTGAGCGTTGAGTGGGGGCGGAAGGCTGACCCTGACTTATCGACCGGCTCGCAACGAGCGTCTTCATCCCCGACGTGGCCGCCTGCCAAATACGCAGTCTGTTTAAAAATGGAAGCTATTGATTGCAATAAACCTACGCCGATCAGCCACAACATTGGAACCACTTACTGGGTTTGATGTTGTGGCTGATCAGTATATATACACATAACTGTATTTTTTTTTCCACCAACAATACTGGAACTACGAGAACAAAGAGGAGTTTACATAACACAGTTCATGCCCTCCCTTGGTTTTCATGCCTTATTGACATGCTCATGGTATATTCACTCCTTGGCTTTATTTGGCAAGTCACATGCACCCATTTTCAGAATACATTTGTTTGTTTTGGAAACGGGCGCCACGCAAAGTCATGCTGCATTAGACACAATCAGTGAGCAGTTGGAGGGATTTTGATACTTAAGACCGAAAGGTCAAAAATATGGTGAGTGCAAGGGACTGACGATGTGCAGGATTCCTTGGTCCTTTTGGTGATGTAAGACTTTATGGTGCAAAGAAACTTTAAGTTTGATACTGGGCAGATTTAGATCTGAATACATCAACATGGAGATTTGACTCCAACAGACGTCAGAGACTGTATTCAAATCTGACTCTTATGACAATTGGCATAAGTTGAGGTTTTGTCAACCAGGGCCAAGGGTCAATAAAGGCCATGTCTAGGTTGTTGGTATTCAGCTGGCTTCATCTCGAGCAATGGGGTGTGAACGTCTCTTAACTGGTGGCTGCCACAAAGGGCCACCGGTGGCCCCAGATGTTTATCTTTTGAGTGTCAGTCAGTCTTGTTTTTCCAGAGGGGGCCTTGTGCACCAACACCACTTGCCTCCATTCAACCAGGGAGCAAAGGCAAGATGTTAAACACGGCATCAATATTGAGATGTTCTTTTTGTGGCCACAGCCACGATAAATGACAGCGTGGCACTGAAGAGGCCCCTTTCTCTGTGCTGACACCGCCGATTTGAATATCAAAACATGATGTAAAACGGTGATTAAAAGCCAATTACCGCTTGTGTCGATGAAAAGTCAATTAAGTGTTTCAGGGGCTGGTTTTTGCCAGGGTGATGAGAGGGTGGAAGCCGAGAACAAAAGGGGGGAAATGAGGGACACACAAAAGAGGGAGAAGCAAAGGGAGAAATTAAAAGGAAGCAGCCAAGGACAAACATTGCCGGGTCGGGGTGGCACAGAAGACAGATCTGGATGAATATGATATCACTCATCTCCTGAGCAGGATGTTGAGCAGGATTTCTCCCATTTCAATCACCTTGCAATCACGAATAATGAACAATTTGCTTAAAGACAGGATTCAATTAACAGTCAACCCCCCCGCCCCCCAGGAACATGAGTGCGAATGTTTTCTGACAAAACCTTAAAAAAACCAAAAACAAACAAACAATAACAGCCCTTCACCCTCTTATTCAAATAATCTCATTATAGAGTCCTGGAGACCCCCCTCCTGACCAAGTTTCGGCTGATTGATCCTGAATCACTTATTTATGCACCTATAATGAACGGTAAATATGAAAAAAAAAAAAAAATTGGAAAGGAGAGGTTGAAAAAAAAAAAATTATTGAGGCATGCTGTAGGGTAAAGGTGCCAGGCTTTTGATCACCAGCCTGGAGCCTGCAGCTTGCAGCCTACAGGGGCAGCCGTGTTTACCATGGTAAAATGCAACGGCCGCCGCCGCCGCCACCGCTGCCGCCGCCGCCGCCACTCCAGCCTCAATGCCCTGGGAGACGAGGCCAAGTCTGAACACGCCTCACACGTCGTACCAGTCTTTCAGTCCTGACGGGCTCCCTTAACGGGAAAAACTAAACAGCGAGGAGGTAAGCCAGCGTGGCTCAACCCTGTGCTTTAATTATATCAGAAACGGCTGGAAATTGCCAGAACGCACAACACTCTCAACACGAGAGGCTTGTTACCGTGTAATGAAGAGGTTCAGGGATCATTTTAAAGAGGCGCAAACGTCGGGCAGAGCTGCATTGAGAGGATCTGCCTTAGTGCTTGTCTGCCTTTTCCTGTTTTTGCATCCTGAAAGGTCCCAAGAAAATATGACTAATGTAGAAAAGCTCTCATCCAGTCTTTAAACACAGTGCTGCTGCACAACTTGGCAGTCAGCAGTTCCGCTACCCCGCCTCAATTTGCCCACGTCGCTACATTCCCTCCCTCACTAATTCACACAAAATCACCGCCAATCGACTCTCGCACACATCACTAGGAACAGATTCTGCTCACGCACGCACACCAGCACAGGCATGTGACTGTAATCAAGCACGCAGCCCAGCTTTCACAACAGAGTTTCCCTCTCAGGGTCTCGAGGCTCCAACGAGGGTCCCGGCATTAGAGCGCGGAGTTATTTAAAGGAAAAAGTCGACAGCGTATCGGTTGGGGTCACTGATGCTGCGAGAGCCAGATGGTCATCTAGTCTGGCCTGTCCTCGCTCAACAGCCTCGGCCTCTGTACCCAATTTGTCTGGCATCACTTCCAGGAATGAGCGCTGTGTTCTTGGTGTTTTTTTTTGCATTCCTCTGCACAATCTCCTGCCTGTCCCGGCCTCTTTACACGCCGGGTAGGAGTAAATAAATTAGCCCAGAGTTTTGCCACGAAGTGCTGCTCGGGAGAACATCCCGACGATGATGCTTATCGGTTTCACTCGGCAAAGACTCGAGTAGGGGTTAACTGATGAACTGATAATCGATCATAATCAGGCACTGGATGTAAGAACAGGTGAACGGCCAAGGCTGCTTTAGCTGCTGGCTCGCATTACGTGCCTGGAGCTGTAATCTATCCCAGACGACAACTGAATTCAAGCTTTTAATTTCTAAATGAATAATCGAGTGGAGCTACACCCTCAAAAACCAGCATTACCAAGGTTATGGGCAAGATGTCCCCATCTTCTGCCTACCAGTGCCGTTTGTTAGCGTTTTGTTACTGTTATTCTTCGCCATTTAAACCTTTAATGAAAAACCGGCACCTAACATATGGTAAATGCATCTCAGGCAGTGTCCTGTAAATGGGTTTTTTTCTCCCTATATGGCAAGAGCTTAACAGACAGACAGAAGCCAGAGCTTTTGCTGCCTCAGGGGAAATCTCCATACACCTGGAAGTGATTTAAAACATCTTCCACTAAGCACACATGTACATTTAATAACTATGATAAATGAAGAGCTATGATTTAAGAATTATGGGCAGATTCTTTTTCTTTTTTTAAACAAAGCCATGGAGTGTGCATAAAACTGTGCTACAGTGAGGCTTTACACGTCATGTGCACTTTTAACGTACATGACATCTGCATCTGTAAACCCAGGTTAATAACATTCCTTACGTTCGTTTTTGTAACATTTTCCTTTTAATAAATCGCCGTAACCTAAACTATGTGTCATGCATCAGGAAGGAGAGTGGGAAATGCCATTCGACAGTCGTCAGCCAGTTGCATGTTATGCATCGTACACCATTGTGCATCTGGGATGTTGGTGACATGTTTATAAAAGGAAACCTCAATTTTTTTTTTTTTTTTGATTGACAACACAGGAGTCATAAGATATTAACTTAATGGTGCTGATTCAAGCGCTTCTGACCCGAATCCCAAATCTGATCGAACCAAATTAAGCATTTAATAATCTTGAGCATAATATGGGTTTTTTTTTTCAAAAATCAGTACCCTTGAGTGTTTGTTACCCTGTTTTTTTCCCCCATTTTTTCTTCCGATTACGTTAAAAGCTAATTTCAAACTAGTGCTTAAGCTGTAAAAATTCAGTCTGGAGAAATGCTACCTGTTTTTTATGTGTCAGTTGCAGTGACAGGCTCATGGTTGAATAGGGATGAATAGGTTATGAGCTGTGAAACAATAGCAGACCATTGCATTCACATCCATGACTCATTTCTCTCGGTAGTTTGTGGGAGAGCGTGCGCAGGTTTCCCAGAAAACCAAACATGTTGGGAGAGCAGATTCGCTTTGGATTGGATTGTCATTGTCTCTTCTCTGGCTAAACAAGCTCTGATGACTAGGGTGGTGTGGGGGGGGACACCTACAATGTGAGGTGTTCTTGTTACTCTGGAGGCAAATTTTAACAGCTCACTTTGTAACAGTTTGGGCAGTCGTCAGCACACTAGCACGCAGATGCCAGGGAAACCAACACCACACATCAGAGGATTTGTGGAGCAAAAAATAAATAAATAGATAAATAAATAAATAAATAGTGGTGGGTGTACAGAGAGGATGCCGAAACTGGATTTTGTTCCATTGTGCACAACAACAATAGCCTGAGACCCGTGGCGTATTGTGTTAAGCTGCTGAGACTGTGGCCAAGAATGATTTTGGCCACAAGGAAAAATTCTTGGCGCCCGCCAGGCCAAACCTTAAAAACTCCGCATGACCATCCATAAATTCTCTTCGGAGAAGAGACACTTCACTTCTGACTGAAGTGCTCCGGCATGGTTCAGTGCCATTACCATTTGAAAGGGGAGAAGATGAGTGCATTAGCGGGCAGGGTGGGGTGGCGGGTGGGGGGTAGACCAGCGTGCAGAAAGAAAGGCTGAGGGGGAGTGCGGCGAGGCAGCTGACTTGTTGAACTTGGCGCACGGACGAGCCTCATTCGTCAACAGTGCGCTAGAGCTGCTCCCTGTTCAGGTTTTTTTTTCCCGCCCTCGAGACCGTGCCGCCCTGCTCTGAGTCGGCATTGTGCAGTTGGAGACGGCATCTGAGTTCGTGCGGGAAACGGAGAAGAAACTGTAACAACCATGGGGAAAAATAATCCCCCCACTGTGTAAAACTCATAAAAACAACCCCCCCATGCAGATTTTTTAAACAGATTCAATTAACAATCAACAGATTAACCAGATTTATATCCCAACAGCAATATGTGACAAAACACACTGATAAAGATAGGATTTTAGAATACTCCTTTATTGCTGCTGTGTCCAATTTTTTGCACTATGCATATAACCTTTGGGGTAGAAATAAAGTGATGACTAATTTATGAGACTGTGGGGTAGCGGAGTGCCAGGGTTGTTAAAACTGGTGGCCAGGCCCAAAGGAATATGCAGCAACAGACATATTCGTGTGGGGCATGTACACTGCAGCCAGAACGTATTAGGACACTGATTTAGTTTTCATTGTTTGGCTCTGGCTCTGGCTATTAAATGAAATGAAAAAAAAAAGGCCTATGAGGTTAAAGTGCTGACTTTCAGCTTTAGTTTGAGGGTGTTTACATCCACACTGGGCGAAACGTGAAGGACAACAAGCACGGTCCAACTTGTAATGTCTTTCACTGCTGAAGACAAAACATCCCCACATATAAACAATGATGCCTTTATTTAATTTTACATTCATTACTATTGTTCATTAACTTTCGATCTGCAAATTTTTTTTTTGTGGGGGTGGGGGTTGTTGTGTATAAATAAGGATAAACTGTTTATCTCATGTGGATGAAAAGACACCAAAATTAAAGCTAGGATAACAAAATCCAAACAACAGAAAAGAATCATTATCAACAACTTCTGACTGCACTGTTTGTGTATATAACTCCACACGAGATAAACTATAGACTTCATAACAAGCAAAATTTCATGCCGTGACAGTATGGTGCACATATTTTTTTTTTCGGACAAAACAACACGCCCACAGAAATACAAAATCAGGAGATCTTTGGAGAGGCGCCACAATGTAATTTCCATGCAAACTAGCATTCTCTGACAGAACGCTGAGTTCCTCCCCACTGGTGAATATTTTTCTCCGTACAAAATCTTAGGGTGTACCTGCAGTTCAGGTACTAGTGGAGGAACTACAATGGAGGGTCATTTCCATACCACCAGCTGTGACAATCATGCTGAAGCTCAGACTGAAAGAAAGATTCAACTGTTTAAAACAGCTTTTATTATGGCAGGATGCCTCAAACCTTGCACTTCTGAGAGGCTAAGGAACCTCCAGAAGCCGAGGGAACGGGGAAATAAGTAAAAATGTGCGCTCCTTTCACGTTGGCGTGCCTGTGTTGTTTTCTCGAGAACCAGTTTGTTTCCGCCTTGGGGCGGGTGCTCGCAGCCAGGCAGGTAGGTAATAACACCTGTTTCCACCCGCTGTGTCGGTTGCTCTCCACCAGCAGTTTTATTCCCCTCTCCCTTTTTAGCACAATCCCACGCCCGTTTGGAAGCGGATGGAGGCGCACACCCACAAACACACACAATATCACAATCACACACCCACAACCCTGTGAATTTAGTCAAGCTATTTCATGGAACGCTGAAGCACTGACAGTAGGCACAGAAGGCAGAGTATATGCTGCAGAAGGGCTGGTGATAACAGTTGGTTGGGCTACAGCAGAGAACATTTCCGGGGCCTCTGAGTTACCACAGCGTGGATTGATAACCACTATTTAGTGACTCATTTCAAATGCCAGAAATAAATTTGTCGTTGCCTCAAAATAACGGAAAAATCCTCTTTCAAAACAGCTTTTCGACCACAAACGGGCTCCTAGATTCGTGCTACCGTACAGGCTGCTCTTTAAAGCGAGATGAGTCACCCTTCCCTTTACAACGGCAGAGGAAGAGGTGGATCTGAAAAGAGGCTTTTAAGACTCCTCCAGATATGTTCTGAGACATTAAAAACACCACTTTGAATAATAATTTGTGGCTTGACGTGGTTTGTTCACAGAAGTTTGGTTGCCTTTTTTTCCTCAGTGCTTGAGACTGAAACCCCTAAGTCGTTATTCTGCAGCAGTGCAGCTGAGTTTTTACAACAAAGAGCCCCGGCGCAACTTGTGATGAGGACACGTCTGATGAGGAATCAGCAGGTGACCTCGTGTAGACCTGCTCTCTCCAATGCGAGTGGCTAACGCAGTTTATGTGGCAGAGATACTGCAAAGAAACAAATGTCATGTATTCTGTTTACTTCTCTCCATGTGGCCAAATGTTTGCAGGGAAAATTAAGCTTGCCGACTCAACTGAGGACTTAAAACAACAACATGAAACATAAACTATGCAGGGACAGATGCGCTGATGGAACTGCACTGGTTCCAGCGTCGGTGTCTGTGTTTAAAAAAAAAAAACAAATAAAACAAAAACAAGTTCAACTTAATTGGTTTTCTCTCGCCAAGCACTACTTTATGACTTTTCCCCTGTAAAATAAAACGGCACATTGTTGTTTCTGTAAATCCTTATTACAAAGGCATTTATCGGTAACATGGGGAAGATGGAAAAAAATAGGAATGTTTTGCACTGTGTGTCGATTTACGCGGTGCTCCTAAATTCTGTGCTGGTTGAGAGTACCAGTATCACTGGTGGAAAGAGTTGGTCCGGGGCCCAGCTTTTAAAACAAATAGATAAATAAATAAATTCTTAAAAGCATATTTCCTGTTTCTGCCTGAACTGAAAAGTCGATCTTTAGTGTATTTGCACTCCTGTTTCCACATCACACTGGAACTAACAGTTTGGCTTCCAAAACCAGCTGCGATGCCTTTTAAGGTCAGCACAGATGTCGAAGCCTGGGCATTTTCGATTCCGCACAACGAAGGTCAAACGTCCAAGCGAGGCAACACATTTCTGAGCAGAGGGGGACCCTCAAGTAATTTAAAGCAAAATCAAAACGGCGTCACCGTTTCCGCCCTCCTACACACAAGGTGCAGCGTTCCGAGTATGTGACCGGACTTTAAAAAGAAAACAATTTCATTTGGCCGATCTGGAAAAAGTTGTCAGCAGACGCCAACGGGAAAAGCGAATGACTCGTGACACCTCCCGGGCCGAAGGCCTGAGTGTTGACTGGATCTGGAGGGTATGAACAATCGGGTGCTCTAAACCCGGTGTTGACAGGAGACCAAAAGAGCCAAGCGCCCGACGCTTCCTCGGCGAAAACGTGCTTGACAGGACGGGCATGAGCGAAATAGATTTGAAGTTCCCCACTTAGAGCTGGAGAGTGACGAGTCACCATGGAAACCGAGATGGCTGTTCGGCAGGTTTGAGCAGCTTTTGGTGTCAAACACTTTTTCTTCCAGTTTGAGGGCCTCTGCAACGATGCTGCTTCTTCTCTCACACTTGTGAAAAGAAAAACCCTCCAATTGCACGCCGCTCCCCGTCTCTGATCATCCTCTTTTTTTCTTCCTCCCTCCTCTTCCTCCCCCGAGCTCAGTGAGGCAATCATCACAGCCCCGCGGTGCGAGAGCATCTTAGCTATGGCAGATAAAGGCTGGGAGATTGTCAGTAATGACGGGTCCAACCGGCGCCTAAAACTTCCCAGAGCTGCTTGTTTCAGCAGTAATTACGATGGGGGGAACGGCTGCGCCGTGACTGGCTCTAAAAAGCTTACCAAGCCTTTCGCTTGCTATGCCATGTCAACTTTTTTACGGTAGGCGAGGCAGTCGAGTAAGTGAAAAAAGGGACTTAAAAGCTAAACAAAATGTGTGAAACAAAGAGGTAAAAAGCGGAGGCGGGGGGGGGGGTGCTCCCAAGACTATGAATAGGGATGAGATTGGATCCTCGGTGCTTGGCATTCTCCAATCACAGCCCCCGTTGAAGAAGGTGGAGGGTGAAGTGATAAGACAGGTGAGAAGGATTATGAGATGGAGAACGGTGAACAAATGACGGGGAAGGGAAGGAGCAATTGAAAATAACCGCAAAGGGGAAGAAAGGGCTGATAACTTGTCTGAAAAGGGATCCGCTGTAGCAAAAAGAAAAAAAAAGAAGAAAAACAATCTATCATCTTGCTTCGCTGTGCCACTTTCACTCAAGTCCACCGCTCAGTAATCATCTTCTTCACCTTCTCAACGGCTTCATCCTCGCCTCCTGTTCCCATCACACCCCCCCCCCCAAAACCTCTGAGACACACAGGTGCTTGTGAGGAGAGCGCTCAACTCTCCCTCTCCACGTGTCTGGCGGCGCCAGAGGGGTGAGCGCCCGATGCGTGGGGAAAATCCGGGGTATGAATAAAAGCCTGCAGAGAGAGAGTGCTCCGCTCCTTCATCCAACAATTGGGCAAAAATTGGATATTGAGTGCAGGGGCGATGTCCACTGAGAGGGGATGAATGAAGATGAACTAATTCCAAACACCCACACAAATGTTGAGCTACGACACGGTCAATTTTATTGAAAACGCTGAGAGTTGTGGGGGGTAGTATTGGGACAGAGGGAGATTTAGTGGACGTGTCCACCCGTGTCATCTACCATAGAGAATTCATCTATCACAGGTCAGTCACACTGGTGCAGTGATCGTGGTGGTGGGGTAGGCTGAGGTGGTCATGATGAAGGACAATTTAATTCTAGTCAGACTTCTCTAGGGGGAGAAGGCATCAAAATAATTGCAATCGTTGCAAGAGCAGAAATTTAAAAAAAAACATAAAAACTTTTTTATTATTATTTATGGGCTTAAATGGATATAAATTTTCATTTTTACCGGGGGGGGGGGCAAGGCTCAGGATGTATTTTCATGCATTTACATCCTATAAATGACGGTTAAAATAAATACATAAATAAATAGATAGATTATATTTCATTTCTGTCACTTCTTTTAGTCTTCATGTGCAAGACAGTTCAGAGGGAATAATAAAAGACCCGAACCACCTGCACGCCTGTCATCATCGTGTAATCTCAGAAATACGGGTTATCCTGTTCAGCTATGGACCGTCAGGACCAGATGCCTCGACGTCAGAATTCGGTTTCAGCACAGATGGAGCGGAAACATTCGCACGCCGATTCACCTCTTCCTGCCGTTTTGTATTTCTTGACGAGTACCCCCTTTGTGCGCTGTGTGATAATTCAGTCTATTAATTCAATGTATTGTCCAACCTTTGTCGGACAAAGAGGAAACCAACAGTTTTGATGATTACTTAAATATTTAGGTAAGTGAAAATACAAAACATGTTCTCGTCAGCTTTTCAAAATTTTGATTTTGCTGCTCATTTTTATTCAGTGTGATTGTAAAGTATTTTTCAGTATTTTCTACTAAATAATCTAAAAACTCGAACAATTAATTAAGATCCTGCTACAATCAGGGGAAAAAAAAGGCACGTTGACTCCTCAAAAGCAGAGGGCATCAATTTAAGCATCTTAATTTGTCAGCGGGCAGCACCTCAATAAAAAAAACTCTTAAAACCGACCTGAGCACATTCACATTCCAGCACACTGCAAGTAATTAACCATTTAGACTGTATACCCTGGCAATTAATACAGCAATCTACCTTATCTGCCCACCTAAGGAATTTGTAAACATCAATTATAAGAAATAAAAGAGCCCCTCAGATAAACAGCCGTATGCTCTGCAGCAGTCGCAATGTGATATTAGCAATAAATTAATAAAAAATTCTCTGCAGAAGAAAAGTCAACAAATCGTTTTCACTCTTTCAATGAGTCTTTCAGATTCCTTGCAGCAAAATCATCGTGTGTTATTTGCGGTAGTTTTGCGGGGGAAATTGTTGGACCAGGTTTTACAATTGATTTCCTTATTCGATTCAATTCTGACTCACATAGTCCAAATTTGATTCGGTTTCCAATTCGATTCAGTTTCCAATTTGATTCAGTTTCCAATTCGATTCAGTTTCCAATTTGTTTCGGTTTGGGATATTTCAGTTACATTATTCATTTTTCTTGGTGTTGGAAGAGATTCTCAGAGAACTAATGCTTGAAAATCTTCAAGGATCATTAACCCAGTGCACTCTTAAAAAAAGGCAATATTGACATGAAGAACTGACCCCAAAGCAGTTACACTACTTAACTTAATTAACATCAATTAATAGACAAAATAGTGACCCATCATCACAAGTTAGTCCTGTTATAACAATGTGCTGGAAGTCGTAATTTTAACGAGGCCATGTGGGCGTATTTCTGTCACAACAGACTCAGTTATTTTTTGGGCAGGCAGAGGTTGTATGGTCTCTTGAGTATATAAAAGATTTTCTATATATGCTCCTCAATAGCTCTATATTTGGAAAAATGCATTAAAATGCCAACTGAAGTGGAAAATGTTGGCTGTCGGAAAATGCAAAGGCTAAAGTTTGTGGTAAAACATTATTCTGCCGTCGCCGAACAACTGTATAGTAAACCAGTGCCGTCAGTGGCGTTTGAGCACCAAGTGGCTCAATAGACCATATTATAAAAAAAAAAAAAAAAAAAACCAACAAGATTAACTTTTCTGCTACTGTTTAGAGCAAAGTAAAAAAATAAAGGTCCGATCCTGCTCGTGGCACACTGATAGAATCTAAAATCCCACTCTTAGTGAGCGGGACTAATGGCATAAATTCAGTGGAATAAGATATAACCCAATCCCAGCTGCTACCAAGGAAGCCATAGTTAATGACATAATCCACCTTTTTAATCTGAAGCTAACCAACCTTTGCGAAGGGTTACCACAGGGTGAGGCCTTAAATGGCTTAGTGACATCTAACACACACACACACACACACACACACACACACACACACACACACACACACACACACACAGAGTTGTAGTCCAACTGAGTTACTGCATGTCACCTGCACACTTTCTGAACTTCATGGGGAGGGTGGTAATATACAATCCCAAGACCCACTGGTGAACTTACAGTAATTAACATGTTGCACATCCAGATGAATCTGTCGAATTAGTGGGGTGGCGAGTTTGGAGCTCCAAAAAAAAAAATAAAAATCTGCAATCAGGCTTCTTTGTAATCAAAGCCTTAGACAAGTGAACCTCGTAATTTTGCTGAAGCAATTAAAATACTTGATTAGCTGCATCTAAATGGCGAGACCAAATGGAAAAAGAGACACTTGGACGAAAGGTCTGGTCTTACTCTTAACCAAAATAAAAAGGACATGGATGGAACCATTCAATTTGGAAAACAGGTTTTAATGGCTTCATTCTTTTTATAGATAAAAAGTGAATACTAATGGATTTTTTCACTCCTATTGTTATTATTATTTATTATTATTATTATTATTATTATTATCATCATTATCATCATCATCATCATCATCATCATCATTATTATTATTATTATTATTATTATTATTATTATTATTATTATTATTATTATTATTATTATTATTATTATTATCATTATTATATGTCTTACTTTTATTTGGGGGATAATCATGCTCTAAGTTTAGGAACTACAGTTCCCAAAATGTTATGGGCGAATGTAAAAAGGAAGTATAATGTTGCTGTGGATTCAGTGAGTTACAATACAACACTCAGCTTCCAGTCCTGTTTTATTTAGCCTGTTTCTGTTTAATCTGGCTCCATCAACACATTCTCTTTTTTCTTTGATTTTTATGTGGATTTATGGACTTTTAAATCCATTGGACCTTGGATATATTTGTATCCAAAAAAAGTGCAAGTCCCACTGAATATAAAACTATGTGCATTCTGTCTGAGCTATGACTCAGGGAGGAAGTGTGATTTCAAAATTAGAGAAATGAGGCACTGAGGAATTTAAAGTACCTTAATTGCCTCCACAAGCTGTGTCACAACATGGCATTGTATGTTTTAAAAAGACAAATACAATAATGTTTTTAAAAAATCGGGTGCAAATCAAACTCTCCATTTCATTTTCCATAGTCATAGTTATTTAGTGCTTGTGAACAGCAAAAAGCCAACTGCCGGCACATTACCACCTATTACTATGCATGGGTTTTTCTTCATCTGACATGAACTTGCTCTGGCCTTTGTCTTCGTGTTATCCAATAATTTAACAAAGGATCAACACCAAATACATTTCCATCAAGTCAGAGAAATTTATAGCAAAAAAATAAAAAAAAAAAAAAAAACATTACTGCTTTCGTGCGACAGCAGACAGACATCCAAGTCAAGGTCTCAGTTATTGATATCGAAAGTTTGTTGACTCCAAAAGCAACATGTCAGTGTTCACAAAGTGGAGAAGAGAAGGGGTTAAGCTTGAAATCCCATCATCAGACTCCAGATATCATCAGTCACTGGTTGAGTCAGCCTGGAAACTTTGTTTTCCACTGTGAACCTAAACAAGAGATTGTTCTTTTATCATTTTTGAGCTCCGATATTTTCCTACACTTCGGACTGTAAAAATTTCCTAACAACTCATTTCTCAGTACATTTTCAAGTCGCGCTTTCATGGGCTCTCAACCAAAATATAGTCACAGCAGAATATAATCAGAGTATAATGTGGTTATGAAGCATACACTGTCTAAACATTTCCCTGGACTGGCTGATACAAAAATCTGTATTAGTTTTGTTTTTTTGTTTTGTTTTGTTTTTTTTTTTTTTAAAGGAAACAGGTAAGAAGAACAGGGTTTTTTTCATTATCTTCTTTCTAAGTGAATTTGGGCGAATATCTGGAGCAGTCATCAGTTGTGCTAGACTGCTGAACCAATTGTTGGCGTGTCTCACTTGAGTACAGGTGAGTCACGAAATCTACAGCATCTCTGGACACAATACGACAGGACTATCAATAAGTAACAGCAACTTAGCTAAGCAGTGAGGATGCAGGAACAATAGGCCTTGATTAAAAAAAAAAAAAAAAAAAGGCAGATCCATATACTGCTGCCTGCCCATCAGTGCTTCTCAAGTAATGGGGTCTTTTGTCTTATCTGTGACTGAAAGGAGCTTGAGGACTTTGCCCTTCATCCCTTTGTTGTTACAGAGTCTCTGGTGGAAATCGAAGATTGGCCCAAACGCGTGGGCGAGGACGTGCGCGCGGCAGAGCCGGGCGGCCGTGTGAGCACATCAGACTTGAGCGGCCTTAATAAAGCTTTCCTCTATCCACCCCAGAGATCACCTCACCCCAATTATACGCCTGACACCTCTACCCTCCTCCATCTCCTCTTATTTCTCACAGCCCCCGAACATCCACCTCCCCAGCCACCCACCCACCACCGCTGCCGCCGCCTCACCATCCAGTTCCCAGCTCTGATCATGGCTCTCCCTTCGCTGTGCTTGAAGCCCCCAGGGGCCCTGCACAGTATCGGGCTGCTGGTGGCGTTCGCTTCACAGTCTGCTGCCTGAGCCGCATCAGGAATGTATCTCTGCCAGCGCCAACATAAAATATATCACTACTGTTCGGCGAGTGACTGCGTAAACATAAAACTGAATTCACTAAAACTAACTAACCAAACAGTCCCGAATTTTATTTCAACACCAACGCAGAACCCAGCCCCGACCGTTGGAGTTTATTAGGATTTCATTTTGGAACCTTTAATCAGGGCATTACTTTTATGAGTAATGTCGTCTAATCCAATAATCCAATTTAAAAAAAAAAATACAAACACACACACACACACACACACACACACACACACACACACACACAGAGTGATGTGCCAACCTGTGGAGGCTTGTCTAAAATGTTCTCTTGCACACTTTGAAAATTATTACAGGATCAGGTTCGACAACTCTTCTTACACGATCAACAAATCACGATCTGAGACTCTGCCTCTTCAAACGGTTCAAGTCATTTTAAATCGAAAATCAAATCTTTAAAAATAAATAAATAAATAAATAAATAAAATAATCAGTTGATTAATTAATGAGTTAATTGACAGAAAATTAAAAAAAATGTGGTAATTGAGTATCATTTAAGTAATTTCAACCACAAAAAAGGGCAAGAAAATCAGTGCTTCCAGTTATTTTTCAGGTTTTCTTAGTCTCCTGTGACAGTGAAATGATTATTTTTGGTCTTCAAACTTCTGCTTGGACAATAACAAGCAATTTGCATATGATTACTTGGGCTTTGGTCTATTTCGATGGCCATTTTTTTGTCTTTTCTGACCTTTGCATTATGCACCAATTGACTAATTGATGAGCCTAGAAAGTCATTGTAAGATTATTTCATAGTAAAAATAATGTTTACTGAGGTCAGCCAACAATGCCAATAGAAGAGACTCTCAGAAAATGCTCAACGCTCTGTCTGCAGAACAGGTGTGTAAAGAAAATAACAAGATTAATAGCAACCATAAGAAAACGAAAATTCAAAACACAAGTTTTATTGGGTATAAGAAGGTGGATGCTGACATCTGAGAGTTACCAATTCCTCATGCTCGCAGAGCCAAATATAACATAATGAAGCAAATATGCAGCACATTCTCAACCGATGTTTATTTCCAGCCAGTTTCATCTTATTTTTTAAAAGTGGCATGAATACCAGAAAAGGTAAACTCCTGAAATCAAAGCCCAGATAAGCTCATCATGCTCAGTTACAGCTGCACAGAGTGGAACTTGAATAATTTGTCCTCTCTCTGACACCAGAATCTCAAACTACAGGATAACAGGTTACCAGAACTTTTTTGTTCCAATTAATAAAAGCTTTGTTAGCTCCTCTTGTTTACAAGCCACGGTTACCCTGCAGCGGAACAGTGTGAACCAAAACAAAGCAAATTATACTGTGCCCAAAAAAGGGTTACCTTCTCTGATGAGGTACACATCAAAGATAATGAACTTTATGTGTGATCACACCCTAATGAAACACTGCAACATTTGCCGGTGCACCAACAAGTCTAAAAACAATATCTGCTCAAAAGAGGCACGGAAACACACAACTGCCACTCCTGCTCTAATGTAGATCGTCGCTTCTTTTTCAGACATTTTGTTGTCTTTACCTTTGGATGCTTTCCAAGGTCACAGTGGGCCTGCATCTGGCCAGCCATCTGTTCCCAGCCGTCCCTTGGGGTGTCCTGTCATCGGCACTGCTTGGCCCCGTCCTCTACTGTCCACGCTCAAGCTCACCGGGGACATGCCCAGTCAGACACAAAAGCTTTCTCTGGGATTCTACAGCTTTTCGACATATTTCCGCAGTTGTTTCCCCTTCGACTACCTGACGACCTCATAACGGAGCTCACTGCACTAGGAAACCTCAACCGGGTACAAAGGCGTCATAGGTATCCAATGCTCATACCAGTCGATCAATATTGTCGAGCAGTCAGGTTTATCTATGTGGCCCAAAATCCCAAGTTTGCCCCACAGGCTTTACAATCTGTCCAGCGGACTACACCCTACATCCTTAGTACCCTGACTCAGATGAGGAAAAACTAAAAGACAAGAGCGCTTTATCTGGAAAACAATGAGTGACGCTTGTGGAGAGTAACAGAGGATACTTCTTCCAGGACTGACAGACATTTAACAGATTAACTGAATAGACCATGAAACTTTGCTACGTTCACTAGTCGGCACCAGAAATACTCGTCAGTTAAACTAATTATGAATATTTTATATATGTACAATAGTGGTTAACTGTTATTTCAGGGCTGCACACCTGGCAGAGGGCAGCCCCCCCCCATTATGTCCCAGATGTTGTAAGCAAGCAAGGTGGAACAGAAGGACAGACGCCATCTCGTAAAACCAGAGCAGTTTGGCAGTATTTTGATCTAGAAATGAGAATGATGTAGTATGAATGAACTGGCATATAACCACCCTACTGGAGAAATGAGTGACCAACTTCAGCACAGGCATGCGAACGTTAACCTGAAAGGAAAGCGGGCTGGTGGTGCTAGGGCCACTAATATTAGTCATCCTCTGTAAACCCATATGACATCATTTACTTGCAGATGCAGTATCGTAGCCCATTATGGCAATTTTGACTATTTTCCGAGAGTTTTTCTGACTATTTTAGATTCTGATTTCTGTTTAATTGAAAGGCAAAGTAGTCGATAGAAACATCCCTAGTAAAGAGCAGACAGAAACAGTTGCAAATTTACAATGTAGCAAAACAAACACAATACTCTATGAACTGCAACACAGCCTGGCTCAAAAAACTACAAAAATGCAGAATTACAGAATTAAACTTTACAACCAATGACTGCAAACGGAGTTACATAGCAGCAGATTAATAACCCATGGAGAACTTTATGCCGTATATCAACTAAATGTTACATACACTGCAGAGCTTTGTAATCTAAGAGTGGACTTCTCTAAATGCTTGTTCATCATGAAGTAGGTCTCAAATGTTAAGTGTTTTATCTGTAACACTAACTTATCATGACTTGATAAGTGTGTTAAAGTTCAGGAAAAAGACATATGTGGTGGTAATTTTATTAAGAGTTTAATAAAACTCAGCTATTCTTCATCAGCACATGACATCACCTTGAACTAAAGCCTCACCAGCCTGAGACCACAGGGAAGAGCACAGACTAAAAACACCAACAGAGACATCGTTCACATGAAATCACATGAATAAGTAATGTTTTGGCAGAGTATATGCATTCATATAGAACCCCATTACACACAGCAAACAAATGACATGAAAATATGTATTTGTCCCCTTTAAAATGGTTCCCATCATCACAGCATTTAATAATGAACAGTGAGCACAAAGCTTTGGCTGCTCTTGTGCTAAGTCGATGCCTATGGAGTCAGACTGTATCAGCTGACCTTTAACCAAGCTTGTCCTTGATTTAAAGGGGGAAAAAAAAACTTCATAAAAGTTTGCCAAATATTTAAGAGCTAATTCCTGACATTTGATTAAAATGAGTAGATAAGTAATTGAGCAGACAGTATCTCATTTAAAAAGCTGCTTCAGTGGCAGTATTTCCAAAGGCATCCATTAATTAAGCGGTCTCCATGGACATCTCCTTAAAGTAGACCTCACTCGGTCGCATTACATCCAAATTCAATCTAAATACCGCATTTTAAAGATCAGTGAACAGAGACCCGGGGCATTTCCCCAAGTCAAATATTCTCTAGCTTTAATTTTAAAGGATCCACCTTGGAAAGGAACAGCACTCCTTACCTTGGCTTTTCAAACAGTGCGCCTGCAGCGATATCCACCGAGCAGGTAGGTACGCCGGGGTCGGTACAGGCTTCAGAGAACAGCTGTCAGCTGTCAGCGGTGTATCTGCAAATGAAAAATAAGAGATGACTATTACATCTGTGTCTGTCTAAGACATAATGCAGGACAGCTCACAGTGATGCAACCCAAACCTCCACGAGCAGTCATAGCTATCGCGCTCCATTTTCCTTCAAAGGGCCCCAAAGAGTCCAAACTATGAATAACAATGACAGGCTATTAATGCTGGATATGTTGCTCACTTTCATCAGGAAAATGCCAAAATGCCATATGAAGATGGGAGCCCAGTTGCTTTGAACTCCGGGGAGGAGACACCGGTTAGTGATGTCTCCGTGACAACAGGTTGCCTTTGCAGGAAGCGAGCAGAGTCTTTTGACAGGTCCCAGATCTCAAAAATAGCCAAATCTGATGACGGCTACCCAGCTCACAATGTGCTCTGAAAATCTGCTCCAAGGAAAATATCTTCACCTCGCCAGTGCAGAAACATTTATCATTAAAAAAAAAAAGAAATATGTCATCTGCAAGCTGACATGGGAATTTCTGAATAATTGACAGCTTCACTGGGCTTGATTAGCAATTTTGTCTGCTTTTGAAGAAGCCAGCTCCTGAACATATAGCAAATGTGTTTCATTTCCTGTCCCATACAGCCGCTGCTGATTAGTTTTCAATTGAACATTAAACATTAAAAAAAAAGCAATCTGAGGTTCAATCTTGTGTGTAAATCTCGGAAAGGCTTGTGTGCCCAATTCAAATTGTGACATACACCGCAATAAGCGTACACACTTTTTTTCGTTACTTTCAGAGATTCATTAACTTGTCCAATGTTCTGGAAAATCTTTGAGTCAGAAACATTCTGGGCATCTTATCCGTACCTGAACCTGGAGACAGTTGGCTTTAGCCATGTATTAAGCTTATGGAAAATGGTGTTTAAAGTAATGACCTAGTCAGATGGAGATGACAGAGGGTCTGACCTCAAATTCAGCGCGTATGATGCAGCATAGCCGAGCGACACTTGGAGAGGCGGTACCTCCTGGACTAGCAAGCGCACCAGCTGGCAGCCACATGCTAATGATGGTTCGATGGAAGTTGGTTAAGGCCAAGGCGCCTCTCCAGCTAATTTTTTCTCCTCCACATTCAAGTTCTCTCAACTTCAAAAAAAAGCGCCGCAGTCCTCAGAGAGAAAGTACAACTGCCATGTTGTGTATCAATAGCAGTCAGTACTGGGTAACATGCTGTCATTGGGCACGTGGTCATTATTTTCCTGTTATAGAGTGGAATGTTGATGGACAAAGAGTGCGCGCTCACCGGTCAGCTCTGAACTAACAGTACAGCTTGGGGAAAAACACATAACAGGCAGATAAGGCCGAGCGCAAAACAAATCCCATTGCAGGCTCAACAAAAAGGTTCAAGACTATCTCTGAGGCACTTTAAATTCCAAGACTACAAATTGCCCCTAAATGCATCTTGACTAATTTAGTGGAGTGCGCTTGTGCTTTGGGGAGAACCCAGAGGGGGCTTCACTAATGCAGATAAACTGGCAATCTACTAGAATCATGCCAACACGACTGCCATCAGGACCGGGGGGGGGGGTAAACTTGTGTAGAAATTAGAGTTACATAAACCGAGTTACATTTGCGATTATACACAAAAGGCTAAAAAAAAATAAAAATAAAAAAAAATTTAAAAGTCCTGACCCCCCCCAAAAATACCACCGGGGGAAATTAGCATTTTACAGCAATTGGCTACTGTGTTCTGACTGAGTGGGGGGAGGAGGGGGGCATGATTCCCTGACCAAAGTACTTCAGCCTGGCCTGAACCTGGAGTCAACTCATTGCTCTAACACATATACACCATCCTTCAAGGTGAACAACTTCAAAACCACCAGGGAGTAAATCAAATCAGAGCCTGGTTCCTAGAACCGCTGGACCATACAATGGCATAGAAAAGTCGGAGCATCCCTGGTCTATAATTTCGGTTACTTTTACACTAAGCACTCAAGAGACGAACTTATTCCCAAAGGGCATGAAGTTAAAGCTGACACATTTCTCTAAAATTTTAAGCAAGATTACCTTTTTTTTCTTTTTTTTTAAACAGTTTCAAAACACCAAGAAAGGAAAAAGGGTCTGAAACTAAAGTTTGGATGAGCAGTACTCCATAAAAGACCCATTGACAAAAATCTTAACTTGGTACAAAAAGACTTGATAAGCTAAGAGTCTTTCGTTCCTTTTTTGGGGATTTTTGTTCCATTCTTCCTCATAAAAGACTTCTAGTTCTGTGAGATTCTTGGGATGTTTTGAGGTCTTTTTAGGATCATTGTTATAGTAGAAGCTATCTTCTTTCTCTCTTTTTTTTTTAATGGACGGTGTGATGTTTGCTTCCAAAATTTGCTTGTTTAATTGAATACATTCTTCCCAATACAAGCAACACAAGCCCAAAACATGATCGATCCGCCCCCACGCTTAACAGTAGTGCTTTCATTAAATTCTGCAACCCTTTTTTCTCCAAGCATATCTCTCCTTACTTAAGCCAAAAAGTTCTATTGCAGCTTTGTCTGTCCGCAGGACGTTACCGAAATGCATCAGGCTCGATTAGATGTCCCTTTGCCAACTTCTGACACTGAACTTTGCAGTGAGGATGCAGGAAAAGGTTTTTCTTCAGATGACTCTTCCTGGAGGGTCATATTCGTGCTGGTTTCGCTGCATAGTAGGACATTGCCCCACCACTCCAGAGTCTGATCAATCTTCCTGAAGATTTTTACCAGTCAAACAGGGGTTTTATCTTGCCTTTCTAGTAATCTTACCTGAGAAATCAGAGTATTTATAAAGTTTTGAAATTTGCATCCCCTGGCCTTCCCTTTTGATGGGTGTGAATAAGCCTTAGCCCCAACAAGCCAATGAAGGTCTGAGACCTCAGTAAAATTTACCTGCGAGCACAGATCTCCTGGGGAGCCAAAACTTTTGTACAGTTCTCCTTTCCCTTTTCTGCCACTCTAACTTATACAAAATAAAAATAATAATTAAAAAAAAATTTATAAAAAAATATTGAAAAGAAGGTTTTACCTTTAATCTTAAACCTTTTGGAGATCAGTTCATCCAATACTAACTTGACCATTCCTTGTTTGCTTGCATGAGCTGCCTTGAGCTCTTAGCCTACACATTCTGCTAAATCAATTATGCATTGAGCCTTCAAACCTCACACTTGTGGAATGACTCTTTTATTGATTCAGTAAATGGATACAAGACGGCCGGATTGGAGATGATACCGCAACCCCTCCACTTATGTCAGCTCCTATTAACAATACACGAACACATGGGATGTCTTGAGAGGAATGCAGGGAGGGAAGGATTAGCCCTTTGCCAGTCAGCACTTACTAGTTACTATTTATTTGAATATCCTAAAACTGTGTGGGGTTTCCAAGGCACATAGCAGGCTAGAGGGTAAGATACCTGCAAACTAGAGACCAAGCTTCTGGATCAGATACCAACCAGCTTCGGACTGGGCCTCCATTTTGAGTTTAACCACAATATATGTGAATTCATGACTGTATCTTGCTCAGTTGCTAGGCTATCAAAGTGGTAAAATCTGTCCACAGCCAGCCAGCCAGACATGTAAACACCTGCAAAAGTACTCAAAACCACTAATGTTGTTTCAACTATAGTAGGTATCTCTAGGACCACGTTTTGCCGTGTTGACAGACAGACAGACAGACAGACAGACAGACAGACACACACACACACACACACACACACACGGTGAAAACTATACCGGCCACGCTGTTGCTGCTGGTAAAAATCTCCTCTTGCACCCCCCAACCTGTTAATACTGCCCAGGCAGCAGTTTGATTAGTCAATATAGCTCGCTGTAAGAAGATTAGTCACTCATCATCCTAGATCCAAACTCCAGGGGGCCCGATCTGGTCCGGATCAACGTTAGAATCTCCTTGGGATCATCCAGAGCTCGAGTCCATTATGACGTACTGGTCAAGCAGCTTTACACACTTTTTCCTTCTACCTACCCATGGCTCTTATTTCTTCATTTTCTTTGCAAGTGAAACTTAGTGAAGCAATCAGTCTATAGAAACGGGAATATTACCTTGTTGCTATGGGTCCTTCTCTTACTTCTCCCTGGAGATGTTGAAAATTTAGAGGGGTTTTAATGTAACTCGAAGTTTTCTGAGTTTGAGCATTTTTTTTTTTTGCCCCTGAGTTTTCTGTTCAGGGGTTCAGCGAGAGGACACGGTGACGTCTCCAAAGTCTAGCGCTTCTTCGAGCAGATAGGAGTCATCATCAAATATCACAGCCACCCTGAGAGGGAAGATTTCGGGTTCGAGGGTGGCAACGCGCTCTCTGTTTCAGTCTTATTTTATGACCTTTTTCTATTTCACTTGAGGAGATCGGAGACATTTAAATGGCAGGATGCCATTGAGGATACTGGGAAGAGGACGAACTTTTTATTCATAATTATAGTTGCCCTCTGGAAATGCATCATCATTAGAATTGTGCAAGCCCTACACCATTGCTCAAACATCATCATACAGCATATCAGTAGTTCTGGGGGGAAAAAAAGGCAAGCCACTGAGCACTACCTGGAAAAGACCATCTATTATAATTGAGTAGCTTACTAGATGAAAGTAAAATAATGACCTCAAAAGATGATTCCGTTTGAGGTCAATGCAGCACTCTGGAGCGAAATAAATAACCATAAATAATACTACAAAATGATCTCAATAGTGACTTACTGCTTAATGTTTTTTTTTTTTCATGAATTGTTTTTGCTTATTTTATTTCTCTATCATTTTTGATTAAATTCAAATTACATATTTCTTTATTTTTCCTTTTTTTATTTGCATTTTCTTCCATTCTTTAACTGATTACCGGCATGATTTGACTGTGATATCAGTCTCATTAGCTCAAAGGAAAATTAAAGGTTTTCACAACTTAGGTCCTTTTCTCATGTACTCACCATTTCCTATGGTTGTGATAATATAAGACTGTCCAAAGTGACTGATTTGATCTGGGAATTTTATAGCATTGGAAGGACAAAACCTTAGGAGACACAAGTAGACGATCAGACAACAAGTCAAGCTGTAAATAAGCAATAAACAGTTCAGGTTGAAGGTAAAACTAAAAGTCAGCAAATTGTAAATGTGTGAGAGTCACTCTAGCTGAACAAGTGTAAAAACTGTGTACTCTGACAATACAAGACCTTAAAGTTAAAGCAGGAAGCCAGTCTACAAACTGTGCGGATGTTCACAATGGAGAGTCATGAAGACAACTTCACTGTTGTCCCGTTTGTTTGTTTAAAATCTTTCTTACCGTCTGACTGCCCATGTTCCTTCTCATGCTTACCCAATCTTCTTTTTAGAAAATGTCACCATGTTCGTGTCAACCATTCAGCATTACTGATAGTATGATTATTATGAACCACAGTCTTATTCCGGTCCTGTGAAAACAGAATTTCCCTTAAGCTTATAAGTCAACTGTGAAGCATTTTAAACTTCTCTAATTGGATGATTCATATAACTGACAATGCTTCCATGGCTGTCTTTTTTTTTTTTTTTTTTTTTAACAACTAATAAATCCAGCAGAGGAACTGGGAGCGTGGCCGCCTCTGTCTCCCACCACACACCAACAACCCGGCAATCATCTGGCAAGCAGAACACACCACCACCCTTTCTCGACTTAGCTGTCTATTGGAAGGAAAACATGTGGCCCGGTGTCTTGTTTCAGGGAAAGTGAATACACACACTCGCCAAGGTACAGTCAAGCAGAGGAGTCGGGCGCGTTGTGACTCCCTTGTCTTTCCACTTCCTTTTCTACCACATTCCCCCATCCCACATCGCCACATAGGGTGGGTAAGTGGCTTAACCCCTTGCTGCTATCACCAAGCAGACCCGCCCCCTTCCCTTGACACTCACTCGAGAAATTCAATCAGTATTCAGGTCATGCCACAGGGGTGCCCCTCTTAACACATGACCTCTGACCCCCGAAGGATTCACCTTAGAGAGTGTGACAGGGATTCGTCTGTGCTAACGTTGTCTGCTCCGTGTTTCCGACGCTAACAAAGTCCTCGTGTCGTGGGGGGGGGGGGGCCTCAAGGCCTGACCCCGTCCACCTCTGACACAATAAATCCAGCCAAGGGGTTCAAGGTGGCCTGACCTGCATCCGACCCCGTCTCTGTAAGAAAAAAAAAAAAAAAAAAACACCTACATGTTCCAGCTGAGCCGACAACCCCCCCCCCAAGCAAGGATATGCTTGAGTTTTGTGGGCTACAACAGCATTGGAAAACAAACACATTTATTCACTCATGTTTCACTTAACCCAGCTCTTAACATCAGAGCAGTTGGGAAGCCTCGTTTCCGTCATGGGAAAAAAAAAAAAAAGCATTGGGCAATTACACTGGGGAAAGATCCAAACTCTGAGGAGCAAGACATAACCCATAATTACCTCCACCAAGGAGGTTATGTTTTCACCCGTTTTTGTCTGTCGGGTTGTTTGTCATTGGTTTGTTTGTTTATTTGTCGACACTATTACGCCAAAAGTGCTGAATCCATTTGTACCAAACCCAGTGGAGGGATCGGGGCACGGGCTGTGGAAGGACCCGTTTACTTGTGACGTAGATCTGGTTAAAGGTGCGAATTCAGGAATTTTTTTCACTTTCCTTAACATTATGAGATGGCACTTTTTTTTTTTTTTTTTTTTTTTTAAACGCCTCGGTGGACGGTGGAAGCTCCGCTGAGTGCCAGCATAGTTTGCCATTGTGCTCCCTGCGCAATCGACAGTCAGTGTATGATATTGGAGATAAATGTCAGAATTCAGGCGGTTAGTTTAACTGATGGTGCATTCAGTATGATAATAACTACGGTCTTGAACATGGTGAATCTGATGAGCAGTCCAGCAATAGCTCTTCACCGCCCCCCCCAACCCTCCGTGGGGTATTATCATGCTAATCTATAAGGAAAAGAAGGAAAAAATATATTGCAGTGAATGAGGAATCACAATGGGAAGCAGGGGGCCCCTGGATCCACAAGGTAGACAAAAGAGGATACATTCACCCAGCTCCGCCTGAGCAAAGCAAGGGTGACAAATGGACACAGACATTGAGCTTGCTGGTTAATTAAAAGAACATAGCCTAATTAAAAAGATCCTCCTGGTGAATGGGCTGCCTCGACACAGCAACTGACCTGTGTCTCCCACCCGTTTTGGGCACAGAGCAGTCAGTCTCTCGCCCTCTTTTTTGTTTTTTTTAACTCATTTAATTTTCACATCAGAGCGGCTTCGACCGACGAGTGGCAAACAGAATTGGAGCACGGCACAGTAAGTGTGCCTGATCATGGTGGGGGCTGCAGGGGGCTTGTTAAACGACTCATGATTTCCATCAGAAGATCAATGAAACTTTAGATTCGATTAAATGTGATTCTGCCATCGCTTGCGCAAAAACCTTTTTTTTTCCAGAAATGTCTTTTCGTATTCTGCAATCACAGTTGGAGAATCGTTCGATCTAGGAGTGAGGTTAAACCTATGGTAGCGCAGGATTTTTGCAACACAATGGGTCATTGAGTTAAAATAAATTTAAAAATAAAAAACTTTTTTTTCATAAAAAATTTTATGCCACAGCACAGAGAAACATTATCCAGCAATACGCTGTGGTGGTTTGATATTTCAAGAGGGTCTTTTAAGTTGTTGGGCTGCTGCTCAACTGACTCTTCTTCCAAGTAAGACCTTAGGTTTGCCCAAAGTCAAAGAAAATCCACCATGGACCCTCGTTAGGACGGCATTTCCTCCTCGATGTCATTGCACCATGGATAATTCACTTTTAACACACACACACACAGGAGAAGTTACGACTCCAGGCCCCTGCTGCCATATTTGGAGGGCAATTAGCCATACTTAACCCGTCTATAATGTTATAAGGTCGTGGTCAGGAGCAGAGATCTTCCATAGAGTGGGAAAGTGGCGACCATTCAAAAAAGGTAATGGACACTTAAATGTTTATAAATGGAATGACTGCAGTGCCAATTAGTGGGCATGTAGTGAATATTCATTTACAGTGGTTAAGCAAATATGTGCAAAAAGGTCCACACTGGGGGAGTTGTTGCGTAGCTTGTAGTATTTTGCTTTTACTGTTCACATCGCAATTATCAAGAAGCAAGAGTAAAATTATTGCTGTCATGATAACCTTGCAAAGTTGTAAAATCCGGCCTCAAACGAGTGCAACCAGCTGTGCAATGCCTCAGTGTCCAACAGCCTCCACCGCTGAACTTCCTGATGTTTCACTGTCGGCGCCGGCGGCAACAGGCCCAGACCAATGCAGGCCAGCCGCATTTTATGCTGGAGAGCTACCACAGGCCCCCCGACAAAGGCCCTAGAGGGAAAGTGCGAGTACGCCACCCCCTCACCCCCTCATTCCTTTCAGCCAGCCGTCTGTCATTCCCGTGACATTAAAATAACGACAGCATGGCTTGGTGGTGGGCGCTTTGTTTACCCCGAGTTGGTCTGCATGCCAGTCAGTCATCAGAGACTGCAAACCCCCCCAACGTGGTGGAGGCAGGGGAGTACGAGCGGGGAAAGCAATGGAGGAGATCAAACGGCCGACAAGGATTCATTCGCTGGACCAGCAGAGTGGCTTGTGCGACTGAGTGGGAGGCGTTTTGTTGTGTTTGTGTGTCTCTTTAGGTGGAAATAAGTTTACAGCCTCAAGAGTAAATTAATGAATATGTTTTCTTCTCGGCCTCAAGCAGTCATCCACATCACTGCAGGCATGCACCCACGCACACCACACACACACACACACACACACACACACACACACACACACACACACACACACACACACACTGCTGCACAATTATGGGTAAAATTATCCTCAGCGGTTACTCTGAAACCATCCTCATGTTTTAGAGGATCACAGTTTGACTCTAATCCAATTTTCTGACAAACAACTTGACCCTTTTCATCTCCAGCAGATGTTAGATACGCAGTCACATGCTTCAAAACTGCCAGTATTGATCATATCAGATGCGGAAATATCACAAAACAGGGACAGACCCACATACCCATACATTCATTCAGGCTCAGAATCTCTAAGTAAACTTTTTGCTGTGACTTAGGGTGCTACATTTTTACGATTTCCATCTGCTGTATTATTGAGCACATACACAATAACAATCTTATCAATATCAATCACAATATTGGCAGAGCTCCAGATGGACTCTTTACACTGAGTGCACTGGTGCACCTCCCTTTTATGAGTGGGTGCACCCAAAGTTTTTCAACACAATTTTTCAGTGCTACACATTTTAAGTGTAATCTTTTCTAGGCTGCTTTGTCATATCTGAGCCACAGAATCAAGTCATTCCTTGTGGAATATTTTTCTCCTTTTTACACATTGTAGGTTCTGGCTCTGGCTCAAAGTCAGATGAGACCATCTCCGCCAAAGATGCTGGGTCAGGATCAGGAATCTTACCCAGTAACTAAGTGCATTTACTCATAATGGAGTATTCTACATTGCAGTTTTGGTATTTTACTGGATCCGAGTACTTCTTCCATCGCCAACCTTTGGGGGGGGGGGGGGGGGTTTGCAGGCAAATGACCTCCACAAATGATGTGCAATCTGGGATGGGCCTTTCAGGGCCGGGCACCACGGCACCACGCCATTTAACCTGATGAAAACTCTGGTATGTTTTTTTGTTTTTAAGGTTGCAATGTCACTTGAGGAGGAAGAATAGAGGTCATGGTTTCACACATACACACATGTATCATCTTCCCCCCACCCTCACCCAGTGAAGAAGAATATCAGGGTCAGAGCGAATCAGAGGCGGAGTAGGGGGCAGGTCTTCGCAGAATGGACGGTTGGGGGAGGAAAAAAAATGCCACACACACACACACACACACACACACACACACACAAGACAAACCTGCTAAATGTCAGGCGCAACCAAATGGAAATGTTTGGTTGTATGTGCGACCAAAAAAAAAGAAGAAAAAAAGAGCCCTTAAAAGGTCAGTTTCATTTATCTCAAATTAATCTTTTTTTTTTTTTTTAAAGCGTCGGATGTATGACAGCTGTCGAGTTAAGGTTACGGCTTGTTTACAGCAGGTTTCGCCGACCTTGAGGTGTTTTAAAAGTGTTAGCTTCACTTCTGAAACCGTTAGTAAATTAGTCTAACGACACAGAATAAGCCATTAGTCATTAAACACCCCCTGGGTTTCATCTTCTCAAATGTGAAGATTTGCTGCTTTTCTCTCATTTCTATCACTTTAACTCAAATACCACAGGATTGTGTGTGTTATAGATGTCACCTTGGCTTCTCAGATCATGCAATGGATTTTTTTTTTTTTTTAAAGCACACAATTATCAACTGTATAAAGTAAAAGATCAATTGAATCGATTGATCGATTGATTTATAAAACAATCACTGCTTGCTGTCCTAGGTAGCATTATGCTAGGCATGGTGCATTCAGTGTTATTTTATTTACATTTCGAAGTCTGACTGGTTTAATCTACCAACAAAAACAGAATAGAATAATTAAATAATGCTATTTGTTCACTTTAGAGGTAAAACGATCCTTTAATTAACAAATTAGCTGATCATGACAAGATTTGATACAAATCTATTATCAAAGTCATTTTTAAAACAAAATTCTCACTAGTCTTCTATGATTGTTAACTGAATATCTAGAGGCTATGAGCTGTTTTGCTGGGGCGTTTTTCAACATTACATATTTTTAATTTTATAGACCAAACAAATAGTCAGGCCATCAAGAAAATAATTATCAGTTTCATGAATAATCCCGTGTTAGTTGTGTGGGGATAAAAATCCTAAAATATACACATAAAATACTTGGTTAATTTGATCTGGAACAATGAAGCTGTTCGTTTTGACTGTGGTTACATTTCAATTTAAAAGGCAGTTTTATTTATTGTAACACTGTGTTAAAAATTCGAATAAGATTCCTGTGCATCAACGCTGAACCGTTCCAAGAAAGACTCATGATACATCTATGAAGAATCAATTCTTTCTTGACCAAAACCATGCACCCTCTCTCCCACTCACACACTCTCTGACACACACACACACACACACACAGCTGCAGGGGTGAGTCAACTCATGGTTAATTAACTCTCTCGCTCTCTCTCTCTCTCTCTCTCTCTCTCTCTCTCTCTCTCACACAAGCACACACACACACCACACTCTAACACAGAAACACATATTCTTGGAATGAGAAGAGTTCATGGCCCTGTACGGGTGGAGGAGGAGGTGTGTTTTACTCACCCTGGACTGATGCCTGGTTTGGATTCATATGACACCAACTGAACACCCCCCCCCCCCGATAAACCCAGCGTGCCCCCCTGCCCCAAAGACCAGTTTAAAAATAGCCTCAATTCAAAGGAAGCGAGGCCGGAGTTCTGTGAAACTGAGGAAAATGACCGAGCTGAGTGTAGGCGAGCAGACTTATCTTGCGCCACGTCCGAGCCAAATATCCGCTGCACATATGGCGGCCACTTAAACATACACAAATAATAGCGTGAGAGCTAAAAGTATCCACCAAGAAAACGCTTGCACAGAAGTAAAAACACTTCACAGACACACACACACACACACACACACACACACACACAGACACGCACAGAGATTCAGTTAAAACCTTAAAAGAAAAAGCACTGCACATTCTAAATTTAACAGATTCCAGGTTTAAGCATGAGGATATAGAGTGTTGTTTGTGGGGGAAAAAAAATCAGCCACAATTCCTATCTGCACGGCGCAGGGTGCATGCATAAGAAATCGGATAAAGAGCTGGGGGGGGGGGGTCGGGTGTCCAATCTAAGCACTGAAACCATCAGTGGACCTTTCACCCAAAATTAAGGGGGCTCGCAGAGATTTAACGACAGGACTCGGCCAACTTTATCAAGGAACAAGGTCAAACAGTTCCACTATTTTTGGAAAGTTTGGAAATGAGATTTAGCAAGGGCCCTCGCCGGATAGTACGCACGGTACTGCTGAGAGGTGAGCCCCATTTCATTTTCAAAAGACGTAAGATAACTCTCTGAGAGAGGGAAAAAAAATTCTCTGAACACTTAAATAAATTTAATATGTGAATACCTGCCACCTTCTGAGCGTGTGCAGAAGCAGGAGTGGGATATGACGGGGCATTACTGTGTGACAGCTGCAGCTTTTGGATGAAGAGGACCGAAAAAAGGGGGGGGGGGTCTTATCTTAGGTTTTTAATTTCCTGCTTCATTTCACGTTTCAGGACCATTAAAATTCTCATTTCGAAAAACTGCAATAAGCAACAATGAGACACGATCGTAACTCAGAATTCATTCTATAGTAACTAAGCAGCAGGGACACCCCCCCCCCAACACCACTGCCACCAACACCACCCTCCCTCATGCAGTCAATCTAATTGCTTTAGCCAAGATGTGACAAGTCAGACATTGCTGTGCAACAGATTATCAAAAGAGACCAGGGGAAAAAAAAAAGAATCAGATATTCAATCCTTCAGTCTCCTTCTGCCAAAAACTCTTGACCCACATTTCTTCGCTCCGGAGGAATGAAGACCACTTTTCCAGCAGCAAAACACTCTGCACCACTTCCCCCGCACGTCTTCGGTATGTGTTCGGCGCAGTTCTGCTGGATTTCACCCCTTTGAGACACGTAAACGGGGCGATAAAACATTTACTCACACAATCAATTCAATCACTGGCAACACTCTCAGATGTTTACTCAACTTTTTTTTTTCTATTTTCACGGTAAGCTGGATAAACAATAGTTTTTGTTTTTATTTTTTTTTAATTTGAATACAGGTTGGACAAGGGAGGAAAGTAATGAATGTTTTCATTACTGAATAACTATAAAAAACTATAAAATGTCAGAAAATGATGAAAAATAAGAAGCCCAAGCTGACGTCAGCAAACCAAAACTCAAATACATCTAGTTAACATAAGACAAAGAAAAGCAGCATTTCATCCCATCTGAGAAGGTGGAACTATTTCTTCTTGCATTCATAACTGAAAAAAGGCACAAACGATTAAAGTAATCTATCAAAAATAGTTACAGATCAATTTTCTGTCAGTTAATTGATTAAAACGAACAAACTGCTTCAACTCTTGGCCGAACAAGACATTTTTAGGAGGGCACTTTGAGCTTGAAACTTGTCATAGGGATTTATCATCATTTGGCATTTCAAAGACTAAAACAGCAAAAAAGCCATTGACACATGACTTAATCATTAAAAACAACCATTGCTCGCTGCTCTAATTCTGGTCTAAACTTCCAACAGATCTTCCAGCATCCCAACGTGATGGCTGTTGGCTCACGTTCACGATTCTTGGTCTCTCTACAGACAGACTTCACAAGATCACCTGTGTTAAAAACTTTATTTAAAAAAATAAGTTCTCTTATCATAAGATCGCACAAAGCAGGGGCTCGGGCTTGCAGCTGACTCCTAAGTAAACCTTAGGAACCTAAATCAAAAACATTCTGCCGGGGAAAGTTTGTCCAACTCAAAGCTTTGGTTTAAACAACTACCACCAGACTAACAAGCAGTCGGGGAACAGAACCATTCCAAAATAGACACGTCTGACAACAGGTTCTCAGGCGTTATCAGCCAACGTAAACGAAGCCAACCTGTTTTTTTTTCGTTTTTTTCCTCTCTCTCATCGTGTCTGGATTGGCCCTGTGTGTTTGACTTATAATATGCAGCTCAACATGTGACATCAAGACAAAGTGTCCCATTAAAACAAAAAAAACAACATTTTTTAACAGAACTTTGTTGTTTTTGGGCTAAAACATATTCAAATTCAATGCAACATATGTCAATAACCTCAAAAAAAATTAATGAATTTAAAAAAAATGATGTGTCCGCTGCAGCCAAAACCTTCTTACTTAGGGTGCACACAAAATCAGACAGATATGGTGAGAGGTCCGGGGTGTCTGGCGGGTCTTTCTAGGGGAAAATAACCTCTTGCAACAAAGATGAATGTTACATTTCCTCCAGCAATAACAGGCGAGCTTGTTTGGAGGAAATAGGGGGATGACTGGGGCTGTTTGTACAAGCTGTGATAGCCACCGTGGCTGAGCAGGCAAGAAGAAAATAACTCCACAAACAGAAAAGAAAGAGAGAAAAAAAAACTTCCAATTGAAATTCCAAGATAAAAAAGGGACGTTACTGTGCCACCAAAATCACCTG
Organism: Istiophorus platypterus; assembly: GCA_016859345.1. Taxonomy (NCBI): domain Eukaryota; kingdom Metazoa; phylum Chordata; class Actinopteri; order Istiophoriformes; family Istiophoridae; genus Istiophorus; species Istiophorus platypterus. The sequence continues at coordinate 3,200,927 of CM029126.1, read as the reverse complement.
ATTTAGAGCCAATCTCGGGGGGGCACAAGCATAGAAAATCCTCAGCAACAAACAGTGATGAAGAGGGAGATGATAGATGGCAACAACAGAGGTAAGCAATAGGGCCAGTGTTACCAGTGTTACTGCTATACAGTATAATGCAATATAGCACCTGTGTATGTGCTCTGTGGAAGTTTAATTCACAAACTGTTTAATGGTAGAAGAAAAAAACAATTAAGTTACTCAGTGATGCTGATGCTATGGTCTTGTAAATCCAACATAACCACTTAAGCAAACACAGGTTTACCACAACAGACTAACACAACCTGTGGTGGTTAATTTCCATAAACAAAAACCAAACAAACTTGAAATCAAAATGCCACCAATTCACCTTTTAATTAGCCGAGACCATCAGTTTCTCACTCATCCTTGCAGACGAACTAAAGTACAAGCAAAGTCGTCGCTCCTTCTGTGCTTCCTGCACAGCCACACCCAGGTGCATGCTGGTCCTATACCTGTTTACCTATAGGAAACTTAGAACTGGACAGCTTAGGTTCTTAACAAAACAGATCCATATTAAACACAAGAACTGTCTAATAAAAGCAAATATCTGGAGTTGAACACTAATAGTAGCACTAATAAATGGCTCCTGTCCAACCAAAAACTTGGGCTGGGAAATATGATCTTATTAAGTCTTGGTACTGACCAATAATAAACCCAATAATTACATATCATGGAGTCCCATTTATTAAACATATTACTTAGATTAGTTAAATGAGACTTCTCCAGGCGTCAGTTTTTTTACTAGAGAAAATCAAAGTAAAATCAGGCTCTGTTTCACATCTTGAGTCATTAACATGAAATTAATTCATCTGATTAGGGCATCCGCGGCTCGCGTTATCTAAATCTATCAGTGGGACGTTTTATGTTCCAAAGGAAAAGTTAGCAAAACTTGGGTAACACATCAGTATGTCTGAAACGTGACCTTGTCCAGTGAGGGATTTTCTGCCGACACGCTGACCTTGTGTTCCTCGTGTCGGAATCCACGATGTACTTCTGTAGCGGCCATAGTGTCCCCACACATCTGATGTAGGATTTCTTTTTCTTTTTGCACCCCACCCCACCCCACCCCACCCCACCCCACCCCACAACACACACACACACACACACACACACATTTTTCCCTGTCTGTGTTCGACCGTGCACTCACTGTTGATCACGTCGCTAACAACTGCTTGGTAGAACGATAGCAACTTGGCTTCCAGATCGAGCCCTCATGAAAGGAACCTCTAGGTGACATTACGAATGTCCTCATGGGACAGTGAGGACATTCGTAATGTCACTTTCGGTAAATTTTTCGTTTACTGTCGACCAGGACCAGATGTATAAACACAAGGGAGCCACCCAAGTTATAAACATGACGCTCTATTGTCTCAAAGTGTTTTTTTTTTTTTTTATTGTCTTGGGGAAATAATATTCAGATGTGAGAAGGCAAACTTTCACCATATCCTAGTAGAGAAGACCATGGGGGGGGGTCCTCCACTTTTAGCTTGGCTGGTTAATCAATGATGGTGGTTGGGGGGGGGGGTTCCTGCCCTCATTGTGAAGTGAGTAAGAGATCATTCAGAGCGACGTACCAGTGTAATTTTGCCATCCCCCCCAAGCCCACCCAAACCAAAGAGTTCACAAATCAATTGCTGGCATCTATAGGCCCGAGGCTATTTACTGAGACATTTGTTTCCTCATTTCAGTCGCTTCCCCCACCATTAAAACAATGAGGCAAGAAGAAGCTCCAAATGGATTTGGAGAGAACGTGTTTCTCTACGCTCCATGGTGGCAAGAGGGGGCGTGTTTGGTGATGCCTGGGTTATCTTAATATTCTGAGGGTATACTGCGCTCCTGAGTGTTAGGGGGTTTTTTAATATAAGACAGAATTGTGAGGACTGTGGGCGATGCAGCCTGAATGGGAGTTTTGTGGGATCCCTGGCGCCTTAGTCACGAGCTAATAATCCTTCAAAAACAATGAAAATCCGCACACGTGCGAGGCCACGTTAGCTACTTCTTCACATGAAATATGCATGAAAAGAAAAAAGGGACAAGGATTTTTATTGGATGATTCATTGTCTTTTCATTTTCAAGCACGGCTTGCTAGTCACAACAATCAGTGTGAGGGTCTGGGATGCTATGTGCTTTATAGGTACTCCCTTCCTCCTTCGTCTAAAAAAAGGCAGCCGATACAGCAGTGAGGGAGTAAAAACCATGAATCCACAATTATAGTGACTGACTGCAGTATTTTTTTTCTTTTAAAAACAAAACCACAAACAAAACACAGAAACCTCAGTGCATGACTTAACATTGAAATGAAACAAAGGAGGACAAGCCTTGGGGGGAAAAAAAATGCAGCAACTGAGGTTTTAATGCTTAACAAAGATTCTTTCATGGGACATAAGACCCTCTCCGGCCTAAAAATATAAATTTGAGGCGATTTGCTGACACTGCGAGCTACAGGTTATATTTTCCCCTGTAATTGCTGGACTCTATCCACTTTGCTCCATGAGGCGTGACCACAGGGCCATCCAGCGTTCCTGCCGTGCTGCCTGTGGCCGCCGTTGGGGTTTGGCGAGCAGGGCCCTGAGTCCATGTTTGACAAGGGGTTAACGCACTTCTAAAAAACAGCCCGACAAAACCACAGGAAGACAGCCAGTCTGGACGGACAGGCCGAGGCTTGTCACTTGTCCAGTTTGCGGTCTGCCGCCTCTTGGCATCTCTTTTTCCCCCCTTCTTCTCCCTCTCCTTCCCTCTAGCCTTTCACTGAACTCAAGGCTTTTCCTCTCAAAATTTACAGACTCATCAGCCCAGCTGTAATTTCCAGCCCTACACCAAACCACACCAGGACCACAGGAGGGGAGCCACTGCACGGCTGTTTAAGATAAAATGAACTTTATTAATCCCGCGGGAGGGGAATTTGCATCGTTACAGCAGCAGCAGGACACAGAAGAGGTTTTGGTACCTAAGCGTAGTTAAGAGAAAAAAAAAAACACTTCCATCATCAGCGTATTTACATGAGGTTAATTTTCACATTGCTTTGAACAATGTGGAGCAGCTGGTCCCTGAGGGAGCTGCCCAGTGCTCTTAAGAGCCTCATGCAAGGGGGCTGGAGGGGGTGGGAGATGTTCTCCCTTAAGGATTAAAGCTTGGCCAACGTCCCTCTCTCCCCCACCACTGTATCCAGGGAGCATCCAAGGACAGAACCTGCCCTCTTGACCAGTTTATTTAGTCCCTTCCTGTCTGCTGTTGAGACATTGCTGCCTCAATAGACCACTCAGTAACAATTGGCTGACACCAAACACTGAGCCCTAAGAATTACAAAAGCATAAACACAAAAAGAAACACGACAGTTGTGAAAAAATATTAAGGAAAGAGAGAAAGCCGAGTGCCGAGCCAGACCTGCCATGACTAGCTGACACTTGCATGTTGCCGCCCACAATAATCATGGGATCTGCAGTAATTAAAAACGCGTCAATGACCCATATCTAGTAGCTCATGATTGGACTTGCGGGAGAAAAAAAAGTTGTCAGCACTGAAAGCATCCACTGTATTCACAGATACATGCAGAACTCTGCCACAGTCATGGGGAAAACAGATGTAACCAAACTGGCAGTGCACGTTTAAACCCTGTGTCAGAGCCAGACTGTGAATGTGCTTTAGAAGTCAGGCGGGCCAGTGTACCTGGGAGATGCAGTGCGCTGAATCAGCAAAAAGAGACAGGGAAAAACTTTTCCTTCCAAGCACAGGGAAGAAATTGTTTCTGCTCAGTTTTAATGACAGCTGAAAACTATTGAAAATAGTAATAGTAATAAAAAGCCCATTTCAGTCAGGACAGTGATGGAGGACCCACTTCAGTCATGCTGCACAAGGCACCAGGCAGGTCTGCCTGCTATTCTTAACCTATCCATTTGTAACGCTTGATGCAACATGTTAATGTGATTTCTTGCTAGCCGTGGCCAAACGGGGTCAGACCCGGAGGCCAGGGGCCGGTGGTTTCGGCAGATAGCCCGGACCGGCCTGTGCTGCGTCAGCCCTGGATTATGGATGACGAGGAGCCCATGAGGCTGACAGGTAATAATTCACTCCCCAGGGGTCCCCACAGCCTTCACGGGACACAACACAACCAGCTTGGGAAGGGGTGGGGTCGAGGGTGGGGGTGCAGGGACGCAGCCTTGGAGCTCACATCCTGACAAGCCCACCCTCTCACTTGCTTTTTTTTTTGCCCCCCATCATCCCCCTTCAAGAAGCGGGTCTCTCATTGGCTGCCCAGTTGCCACGGGTAACCAGCCATTATCAAAATGAAATATGAGGTGCCACGGACCGATGCCTCTCTCAGGTGCAGGGCCAAACAAAGTGCCATATGTCGCGGATGAGGAGCTGAGATTAACTGTTGCTTCTTGAAGCACAGCAATGCTGCCAGCCCATTTTCAAACAACGGTAGCTGAGAATTGCCGCCGTGTGCTTGAGGCCTGAGAGGACCTCGGGAGAAATCGCTGTTTGTCAAAGTGCCACAGCGACAGCCCATAAAAATATCATCCGACACTCTCAAGTTCCATCGAGCTTGAAATGGGGGCGAAAATAGGCGCAAGCGCCACAACTGGGCAACTTAAAGTCTCTCCTGGGGATCTGAGGTAACCGGCCTCCATGTGTTTCAAACTGTTGACTGTGTGAGATTGAACATCATATGTAGCTATGTGCAGATATCTGGCACTTTACCTCGATGTTGAAAATGGAAATGAGCCCGCTGAACATCCCCCAAAGGGCCACCAGTTGCCCCCCCCCCCCCAATCCCGGTTAGGAGCCTATTTCAACCATCATTACCCTGAGGACCATTAGGAAGATGCCATCTGCACATGTGCAGGGACCCCCCCACACACACACTCCATCAGGGCCTCTTGTCATTTCAAACTAAAAAGCGAGCGCCAAAATGGAAAATAAGAAATAAAATTACATGCTGCGCTAGATGCAACATTAACCATGCCACAACCTGGGGGCAGGCCTATCAGGGCCTGAAAATGGGAGCTGGACGGGGAGCGAGCAATTCTCGCCCGGCGACGAGGAAACAAATGCTGCTGCTGCTGCTGCTGCTACTTTGCTCCCTCTTTCACGTTTACAACTGTGACTCGCCCGTAGGCAGAATGTGACTTTCCTAATGGTGTTGTGGAAAAAAAAGCAGGAAATATAAAATGGAATATGAAATATAAAATGGTTTATTGTTTGCGAGCGTGGGAGACCAACTTGAATATAGATTTATATGCACTATATAGGGAACAAGTGGGAGTGCAGACGAGACCTGCTGGTGAGTATCAGACAGACTCGGGCATCTCACCTCTCCTGCAGGGCAGCGGCGCCTCTCCTTGTAAGCCGAGCAAAAAGATGTCAAATAAAATAACCTGAGACCACATTGCAATGTCCTCCGAGCGGCACAGAGTGCTAAGTCACTGCACAACTGCGGTAGGAAAAACCGCAAGCCGTCGGTGGCCTCCCCATCTCTATGATATCACTGCAGCAGCAGAGACAGCGGCAGCAGCAGCAGCTGAGAAAAAGCACGGACGAGGCAAAACCAAGGAAGAGGGGAAAAAAAGAAGAAAAAAAAATCACAAGATCCAACCACACGGTCTCCACTTAAAACATCTGACTGGCTGGGCCACAGAGTGCATGATGTTTCCCCCCCTGACGGCCAAAACAAGATGCAACCTCAAAATGAGCAGAAGTTACCCCCGCTGCCCAGTCGAGGCAATGTCACCCTTAAGGTGAACATCGGGGTTTTTTTGTTTTTTTTTCAAACGCCTGCAAAACTTTTGCAAGGCCATAGAAAAATAACAGACATGTTTTCAGGCAAGAGCCTACACGTCACCTTGCAACGGGCCAAGATCGGGAAAAAAAAGCAGTGTTGCACTTCATCTCGTTTGTGCATGGGAGAGATTTATTTACAGGCAAAAAAAAAATTGTCTTATCCTCCACTGAAACCAAACACCCACTGAGGGAGATGAGAAGAGTAATGCACAACAGGCTGAGACAAATCATAGTCCCATTTCTGCAGAGAGAAATGCTCAAGAGCAGCTCCGAGCATCCATTCCACCATAAATAACCAGCGGCAGCTCCCTGGGAATCTTATGACAGAAAAACAAAAACAACCCCCCCCCCCCACACACACACACAGATATATGTATATATATATATATATATACATACACATACACACACACACAACAGCTTTCTAATCTCTTTGTTAGTCGTACTGAGACATTAGAAAACAGACACAAACACATTCACACAAACACACACTACTGGTGCATAAACTGCGTGCAAAAGGAGAAACCTGTTAGAACAATGAGCTCATCGTGTTTACCCCCCCGAGTTTGGCATTAAGAAAAAAAAAAACCTGCAGATGAAGTGAGCATGATTTAGCAGGTAAAAGAAAATCTATGCAAAGTGAGAAGGGAAACGATATGTGCCCCCCCCCCCCCAAAACACAGTCACGCAAACACTGTTACCTTCTCCAAGTTCAAATTGATTGGTTAATGTTATCTGCAAGTAAAAGAAAGAGAAGCAAATCCCCTATTATGTGCTGCTTTTTTCGGAACACACATGTCCTGAGTAAATACATTCAACCCCCCAACCCCCCTGTTTTTCTTCTTGTTCTTCGGACGGAAAATAAAATCAGAGCATCCAAATTCAATTAGCGTCTCGGGCAAGATGCAACTAAGAGAAACACGTTATCAGCCGCTAATTCCTCACAAGTTTCCGAGGACTCTCGAAGCAACAATCGACGGAGACAGAAAATTTTAAAAAATACATGATGCGTGAGGCGTTTGGTGTTTAAACAGCGCCAGAAATACACAGAAATCCACCAGTTGGTGTCAAAACCAGATCTCGGAGCCCAGAAAGAAGGACTGAAAAATGTCTAATAGCTTGTGAAATCAGTGCAACATCAGCTGAAACACATTGTTTTGTCATCTCTGCTGCCTTTTCCCCCCATTAGTGCAAAAAAAAAACCAAAAAACATACCAAGACTCGAAAAACAGCCGAGAGAACAGAGGAAAAACAAAACGGCTCCTCGGAGCCCAGATTCAATTTGTTAACGGACAGTTTAGGTTCGCAAAACGCGTCTGAAATGCCGCGTTTACACGATGAAGACCGGCGTGAAGATGTGAAGGAGCTTTACGGTGTGAAATAATAATCTGCCGAGGAAAAACTTGGAGCATCGGACTCCTAATGAGCAAAGTGAGCGCGGCGGCCGCGGCGGCGCGGCGGCGGCGCAGCGGCCGCGGCATCGCCAAAGTCTCCCAACTAGCAAGCGGACCACTTCTTACCTTCACCGTCCCCGTCGTCCCTCCGACCAAAGAAAAACAAAAACCGACGACGAGACGCCGCGGTCTCCTCCGGGAGGACGCGCCGCGGCGGGGAGCGCCGGAGCGGGTAGTTTGAGCTAGTTGAGCGCCGAGCGCCGAGCGCCGAGCGCCAGCGTCAGTATTCCCAGAGCGCCGGAGCCGCGGAGAGGCGCCGCTCACTCCGCCGACGAGACCCGAGCACGACTGAGATCACTGCGCCGCCCGGGCAGCGGCTCGGGCCACGCCCCCGCCCCGTCGGCGCTCCGCGCGACGGCTCGGCCGGCCAATGGCAGGCGGCGCGGTCCGAGAGCGGCGCCTCCCATTGGTCGGCCCGCCGAGGCGGCCCCGCCCGTAGCGCCGCTCCCGCCCTCCTCTCCCAGATGTTGAGCGGCCGAGCGCCGCCAGCCAATCAGGGCGCGGCGGAGGGCATTTAAACGCGCACGTAGGCGGACTGGACGGGAGCTGGCGCCGCTGTAATGGACGCGACGCCGCTTGTCCCGTAAATCCTGCTGCGTTGCACCGGATCGTGCGCTCGTTCACTTGTCTGTTTGAAAAAGTGCAACATATCATTTCACGTTATAAGTTATTCGCAAATGTGGCCATGGCGCTGACACGTGAGATTACTGCTAGTTTTATGAAATTTACTAAAATAGGTGCTACGCAACCGAGCTGCGCCTAACTAGCTATTTTCGTAATCATATAAAATATAATATGATTAATATTAATCGATTTGATCCGCTCTGGCCTTGATTGTGCCGCTTGTGCAGGCTGTGAGTCTTTTTTTTTTTTTTCACTTCGGACAAAATGATAAAGTAATTGCTCAGTCTCAGTGTATTAAATGGTGAGAAAATGCCCATCACGAGATCAAGGAGCCTTAAATGGTTTCTTGAGAATTCGTATTTAGTCTGGAAAAACAGGCAAAAACCCCTAAGATATTCAATTTAGATACGAAAAAGGAAAAAAAGCTACAAAATCTGTTAATTCGAGAAGCTGGAATCAGAAAAATGTTGGCATTTTAGCTTGAGAAGTAGCTTTCAATTAATTGCTTTTTTTGACTATTTCAGTATTTAGTCCCCTCCAAACATATCGATGCAAAATCCTTACAAAACACATACAAATAAATATATTTAATGTGCACACACATTAATTCTTTTTCCTCTCTCAAATAAATTGTGAAGCTGCTTTTCACACAGAAGGCAAATGAAAATGCAAACTTCAGGTGTCCTGAATGTCGTTCCAAGTATAAAAGATGAACAGGATTTCAAAAGCAGGGCCCAACAGGATATAATCAGCCAGCACCTTCCCAGAGACCCTAACCAGACACCTGTGCAGGGACCCCAGATGTGGAGACCTTTGGGCCGGCCCTGCGCCGGCCTTTTGATGATAATCTAGGAGACTGCCGCTGACTCGACAACTGAGCCATCCCCAGCCTTAATCCATTGCATTTCCCGTTCCCCATCTCACGAGAGCACAAAAAAAAGAAGGTCGACGTTTCATGCGGCTCCCGCCGCAGTCATCTGCAGCGGTTTGCGGACAACGCGCTGCCGCTCCGGTCGCCAGCTGAACGAGGCGGCCTCCTTCGGGGTCACGCTGGTCTAACGCGTCCCCCTTTCCCTTCCCGTGGCTGCGCGTGGGTTTGTGGGCGCAGGTTTCTGGTCAGCTCCGGCTCTCGACGCCGGGAGATTTACTCCGTCTGTTTCTTTTGGCGGCGCGACGCTGCCCCTCTATGTGGGGGAGGAGGGGAAACGGACACGAGCGCCGAGGGGGCCAAGTTTCACGTGGACTCGCTGGATCTCCGGCCGCTCCCGGTTCACTGCGACCGTCTGCCAGTAATGGTTTCTGCAGTACGGACACTTGATACATTTGCATCCTGAATGCAAACACCCCTTCAGAGCCTTGGGGCTCGTTCGCCGGAGGACCCCCCCCAGTCGGATGAGAACGGCGAAACCACCACTAATGTCTGCACAGGAAATAGAAAGCAACAGCCCACAGGCAGTTAGCTTAGCTTAGCACAAACACCGGAGAAGAACGAACGAAGCCGCTGGCCTGGCTCTGCCCGATGAAACAAAATAGGCTCCGTGGCAGCGATAAAGCTGAGTAGTCAACACATTATGTCGTTTGTTTTATCGGTACAGTTTTCGGTGTGTTGCGGTCATGTGTCTATTCCCGCTCTTTGAACGAAGCTAAGCCGTCTGCGGACGTGAGCACGGCTTCAGTCGTCTCATCTAACCCTGGGCCAGAAGGCAAATAAGCGTAAGGCCCCTCTTATGGAAACACATCTGTTTCCCGGAGACTATAATAACAGTTTGGTGGGTGATCCCTCAAATCTGTAAATCCAGGAGTTTATTTTTTAACAGCGTTTTTTCTGTTTTTCTTTTTTTTTTATTCACTCCCTCCCCCTCCAGCCTCATCGCTTTCTTTTTTGTGACTTTTGGCGTCAACCACAGGTCAAAAGGGGGATTGACCTCCTCCCCTCTTTGCCTTCTTATCTCCCGAAACCAAACCCCCGGGCGAAGACACCACAGGCGTTGGGAAAATTGAACACGATAATCGGTTAGGAAAAGGGCAGCGCGGTGCTTGTGGGGCTGTCACCGTCATTCGAGGCCAGCGCTCGCTGGTGCGCATCAGAGCAAGGAAGTTGTGGCGGTGAGCCTGCAAAACCTTTGCCAGGGCACGAACAACACTGAGGGGTGTTTGAGATGTGAGTTCACGTTTGCCAGAGCAGATGTACATTTTAATCATTAATTTTATTGTTTTTACACAGTTTTATCTTGATTTACTCAATTTTTGAGGATTATTCGTAGGTTTAGTGGTGGACCTTATTATTTTCCTGGCAGTTTCATTTCACGTAACAAAGTTTGTGGAGTGGTTAGTTTAAGGGAAGGTAACAGGCAAAGTCTTGGGCTGAACGATGGTGATAATTCCCCTAAGCGAGAGCCAAAGTAAAAGTCACACTTTCAGGGCAAAAACTGTTCCATTAGCCTCTGGCCAGATAGCTGATATCGCCATAGATGGTTTCCTCCACTGGTCTTAATGAGAAAGCTGTCATGTCTTCCTGGGGTTTTCTGGTACTACTTCGAGATAAATCGGTATCTGTTCTTGCGGTGGAGACACAGAGATGAAGAATTCGTTACTTTAACCAAGATAAAAAAAAGACATTTGTCACGCTAGCCTTCAGCGTCCACAACTCATATGCAGCTTTGATCCTTCGCGGCCTGTTGAACGCGGACCGAAGAATTCTTTCCTCTCAGTTAAAATTACGAGGTTTTTCGAACGCTACTGTCCATCAAAGCGCCGCGTTCCGATTCAGCCCCCACACTGAGGAAAACGCTGCAGTATGGTGTTCCAGCTTCTCGGGGAAGACGAATGGAAGAAGCCCTCCGAGCATCGCTCTCCGGGAGATCATAAACGTAGAAGTCGTTTCAGAATAATCTGCGGTGCCGTGGCTCTTTTTCTTATGGTGTCTTTTCCAATAGTTTTTTGGATGGAATTAAGGTTCCAGGACACAGATGAATGCGCTCAGGCTGTGGTCGCTCAGACAATACCGGCTATTCTGTCTAAGTCATTGTTGTTTTTTTTGGTCTCCTCAAGGGGAAACAGATGAGAGAGATTAATTAAGGCAAGTTATTCATTAACTTGAACGCTTGAGACGCATGTTTTACATCTCCGCTACTCAACATTGGTTTTCTCTTACAATGAAATATGATAATAATGACTTAGAGAAACCTTTTGGGTGGTTATTTTCCCATCATCTTAAAACGATCGTTCCGCTTTGTAATTTTGTTTTTGCCTCTTGTAGAAGGCTCATGACAGCATTCCTGCAGTACCCTAATGCATCGGGCCTTTTGCCCAAATACGATGCGATCTCGTGGCCTAGAGAGGAGTCTCAAAGAACCGGTCCTGCAGCCCACGGGTCGCGTCGGGAGCCGACAATGAGGTTGCGGCACCTCGACAAAAGCCTGTACCGGAGGGGGGAGCGTGTGGGTTCAGTGGTTGGTCTCAAGCAGCCCAGGACTCGGGCCGCCTTACGGCCAATCGCGAGAAGAGCGCACCCGAGCTACGTGGCCCCTGTTTGGTCCCATGGGGTCACGCTTTGAGGAGGTAAAGGTGCCGGAGAGCTGGAGAACGGAGAGGGAGACGTGAGGGGCCACGAATGCAGCTTAATGATGACAGCCAGGCTTTCGTGTCTCATCGTTTCACAGGACTGCAAAGGCTGTTTGTGAACCGCAAAGGATACGTACTTGTATTTTCCAGGAGGTCGAGCGTAGCCCTGCCTGTCAATAAGCATTAATACTGCATGTATATATGTGTGTGTATATATATATATATACACATACATACATATAAATGTATTAGTGCTATTTTATTGGGAGAATGTAATAAGAGGGAGCTTGGATTGATGGTGTTTTTGTACACGGACTGAAATGAGGTGCCATCAGTCTTTTTTACAACCGTGGATGCTCCGAATGCGTAAATGTGACCTAAGGCTTTGCATACGTTGTGTGGCGGCGTTTACTGTTTGTGTCCTTGTGAGTGCGTTTTAACACGACCCGAATGGAGTGACGCCGATATTCTGTTGCGGTGAAATGTAGTTAAATCCTTTCATGTGAGTTTAAAGGTTTTTCTTTATCTATGATAAAAGTATATTCATACCTTGCATGGAAATGTTATTTAGGGTAAAATATCTCATGCTGCCTGTAATGTGACGGCATGTTTTCTTCTGTAATTGCTGAACATAAACACGCCTGATTCAAAAATGACTACGATGCTGATGCACTGACTTTCAGCTTTGATTTGAGGGCGTTTGCATTCACATCAGCTGACCTGTACACACATCAAAGACCTTTTATATGTTGTCTATGGATTATTTCCAGAGGACAATCTAAGATGATGAAAAGCATCATGTTTATTCCTTGGTTGAGATTCCTTTGCGGCTGATGACTGTCTGAAGCTTCCCAGCCAAAGACACCAGCAGACAGGTGGTGTCCTCCCTGGTGAGTCCTGCCCTCAGTCTGCTCTCAGCACCACTGCCAGCAAATGTCGATATCGGACGACTCGGCGAAATCCTGCATTAGGGTGCGTTCAATGACAAGATTCGTGAACGTTCAGGAAGGGTTTTTAAAAGAACCCAACTAATTTCTATAAAGATATTTTATGCAAATGAGCATAAATGACACACGGGACTTCTAGAATATTTAAAGTTGCTGGAAGATTGAGTTCTGGAGTCTGGATGTGAATATTTTACTCGATAAATAGTTTGAAGAAAGAGCTGAAACAAGGAGATACAGCATATATATATATATATATATATATATATACGTGTACACACACATATGCACACACACACAGATATATAAATACATACATAAATACATGAATACACACACTCATATATTCATGTATATAATACCATCAGACACAGTGGAGTGAGGTGACTTTGGCTGATTTTTCCAACCCTGAAAACTATTTAAGGGGAAACAAGACTAAGAGACCAGAGCCCTGCCAGCAGCTCTGTGAGGTTAACCTTAAGCACAGCAGGGCTTGGAGCTTAATGCTCACATCAGCATGCTAACATGCTCACAACGACTATGTTACCATGTTGATGTTTGTCCCCTGGTCTCGTCGATGAAAGTCACATGGGCTAGACGTCCGCCCGCTTCCCTGTTGCGTCCTGCATCCTTATGCAGGATGCATCCTTGCATCCTTATCCTCCGCCCTATAATAAAAAACAACAACAACACAGGGCTTCGTGGATGTACTTGGATGTAGGTCGAACTCTGCAGAATCAATATGAACCTAACTCCTTGAGATACTGGAGTGACTGGCTGGTTTTTAACAAGTGAAACACATGACTGGTCTGACTGAGGTCAAGTGATTGACCATAAGAAGAAACTTCTTTGTTTCCTTGTTTGTACGTTTGTGATCCTCCCCTTGCCGCACCGTCGTAAAATGTTTAAAAAGAAAAAAAAAGGGAAAAAAAGAGAAACTGTTCATCCAACTAAAGCTGGAAGTCGACGCTCAGTCCTCGTGGCCATTATTCCCTTTAAAATCAATTCAAATGTGCTGGAGTGCGGAGCCAAAGCATTCGAAACAGGCCAACAGAGACACGGCTGTACGTGGATTCGCAGCCCGTAGTAATCGCATCGTGCACGGACGAGGCAGCTCCGGCGTCAGGGGCACCTCTTCACGGACGCGGCCCCTCAGCGCACCCGATATGGAGTCAGTGTCCGTTTTAATCTATTCTATCACTCGCGGGCGAACGAGGTGAAAAATGACTGCACAGCGCAAGCCGCCACGAGGAGAGACTGGAACCGCGTCTGGCCATTTGGCTGCATTACTGATACGCTGTGAGTATCTGGTGTCTGTGTGATCTTAATCCAATTCTGGCATCTACGATCCCCAGGAGGTCGTTGGGGTTTTTTTTGTTTTGTTTTTTTCCTTCAACCAGACAAAGATTATGAGATCTATCAGAGATCTGGTCTTTGGTTATTATCTGAATAAAGGTCGGGGGTCGGCAACAGGACAAACGGGAGCGGAGGGGGAAAAAAACAGAGGGCCCTCTCGCTCTTGCGTTCCTTCCTTCACCACTAAAAAGCCTTGAGTCTCAGACAGAGATCTGCCGTCATCATAAAAACGTTCTCTCAATGTGACTTCTCCAGCTCACACGGACGTAAACTTACGCGTGGGACGCCCCCTCCGGTGTATGGATCCGCTCACGCATACCAGTGGTTTTTGCGTTGAGCCCTAAACCAGTAGCATATGGTTGGTGGAGACGGCTGTTGGGCTCCTTCTGTTTTCAACAACACCACCACTGCTACAACCAGTAATGAGATGGTAATCTTAGGAAAAAGTCTGAGAAGTTTGTGAGGATCCTTAGTCGTCCGGGTCGTGGTCTTTCTGAGTGCCGAACGAAGGCAGCTGGACCCGGCGGAGGTTCCTCGAAGACCTTTCACCTTTCGACTGAAGAGGCTTCCCCGCCTCTGATCGGGATCGGATCAGAACTGCGGAAGCCTTTTGGGGGGGAAAGTTCTCCGTGGACCTCAAGCAAAGTCCTGCCGTCGTTTAGCGCTTGGAACTAATCCGAAAGTGTATCCGCTGTTTCCCCGGAGAATCCGTTGTGTGTCGCGGTTGAGGTCCGTTATCTGGAGGTTACTTATCACCTCGTCTCCCGATGTCAAGCTGCCATCTCACCGTCGTTACCTCACTATCTCCACGCGACGAACCGACTCGAACGTATCCTGTGTTTATTGAGCTGCTGAGGCGGACGAGAGCATAAGAAGTCGACATATAATATTATTCCTGGCTCTGGCTTTCGCGAGATAATTGGGTCATAAAGTTGTGATCAGGACGTTATGGTTTGATATCGTTGAGACGATAAAAATCATTATCTCTGAATAACAGGGCTTAGCAATGAATGTGAGCACCATGATTGTTTGAAGTACTGTGCTAATCAATATTTTCTTTATATAAACCATAGAGAAAATGAAGATAATTTTGAAAATCAGATTTGCTCAAATAATGAATGTGATATTATTTACCCAATATGATACAAGCCACAGCACGAGTTTAATTTCAGTCAGAAATATGGAACAAACAATGGCGCGTGTTTTTTGGTCCCTGCTGTGTTTCAGCTCCGGTCCCGCTTGGCCACGAGGTCCCTGAGCTGCCCCACTAAGTGGACTCTGGTCAAAAAAAACCGACACCATGTGCTCGATGGCAAAAACATCAGATGGTGAACGGACACATCACAGGGAACCAGCTACAACCGGTCGAAGGCTGTTCTCTTTTTGTCTTCTCAGCACAACAAAAACTCATGGATTGATGTATTTATGTTTAATTGCTGTATTTTTCTCTATTTCCATTTTTTTTGGATGACAACCAGAAGCTAAAAAAAAGCACTAAATAAACTGTATGTGCTAAATTGCTGTTTATCCGGCGTTGCGGTGATGAACAAACATATTTGTACATTCAACGGCCCCCACAGTTCTTCCCCGCTGTTTCCCCTCCGCTCCCGTTGAACAGGCACCACACGACAACTGGGGATCGCCTGAGAAGCAGAACAGGTGATTCCCACCGTCACAGGTATGAGAAACACCTGAGAAAAGCCTCCGGGTCGTTCGGTGAACCAACCGGGGGTCGGTCAAGTACAAAATTGCCGGCGAGTGAGCATCACCATTAGTGTTTTGTTGGGAGAGAAAAAAGAAAAATCGGTATAAATCAATGAATGGTCCTGGCTGTTTATGTGGTGTTTCTGGCACATGGATTCAGTGCGGCGGTTTGCTCACGAGCATCTAATAAAACAAGGACAAATTGAGCGTTTAATTGGGTGAAGGTGTGACTCTCTGACCCCCCCCCCCCGAGGGACCTCTGGCACCATTGCCCTCCTGACCGCTGCGACATGGCATTAACACTCGCCGGGTGAATGGGTTTTATTCACCGAGCTCCGCAGATCCTCAAATTCCACCTCAAGGTGTCGTCCTGCTCAGCCTTTCCCCGGCCGACGAATTCCCTGCCTTCCCCCGACATCTCGTCTGAAATCCATACGTTTAACCGTGTAGAGCAGACGTTGACGACAGTGAACCGGTCGTAGCTACGGCACTAAAGTCCACAAGACTTTAAAAAAAAATTTTATTGCTATTTTCCGGCATCTTTATTGCCTGTGCCATTTCTTGCTCTTGCTCCTAGCGTAACATTTATAGCTTATACAAGCTCAATTCTGTCCATAAATGATGACATCACAAAGTGTCCCAAAACTTAGTTAAAGAGTTATATACATATGCTGAGGCAGACGAGGCCCTGGGTGGGACACACTGTAGCTCTAAGGCCTCAAGACTTTATGCTTCAGGAGAAGATGTTGGATGACTGTTTGAATTGTTGGATAATTTGAGGACGTCCTTAAAATGTCCCAAACAGATCATCCAACAACAGCTCCCGCTCCACGTATGAACATTTCCAATCTTCACACGACTTTTTCAACAACCGTCCATTGCATCAATGTCTCCGCGTGTTTTTCTCCACTCGTAGGATTCGTCGCATCAAGACTACAAGGACGAGCAGTGAAACAACAAAAGAGCAAGGACGTTCCCTTGTTAACAGTGCGTCTTTTTATCTTTTAAAATGGGGTTAGGGAGAATTTTCTCCGCCTGTTTAGGACTGTGTAATCATTTTATGTATCTCGAAACTTTAAAACTCGCCGGACAATGACAAAGTATAATAACGTAATGCAAAAAAAAAAGCAGGAGCACATTAGAATGACAGATCTACTGTGCAGACTTCATTCACTCCGTGATTCTTAATTCCATTAAAAGGAACAAAGTCTACACAGCACATCCCTCATTCTAAAGTGCCCCAGCTTTTTACATCAGCTATTGTGCTTTAAGGTACCACCTAATAAAATACTATATGGAATACGTCCCCCGAGGCTTTTTTTTTTTTAATTCCATTTTCATTTACCGCATAGGCCTATAGCTGAGCGAGAGAGAGAAATAGAACGAGCTTCTCTCCCTACAGCAGATCGCCATCATTACGAGAGAACCAATGCTGAGAAGGTCGAGGGTCACAACCACAGCGGCCTCTGGACTTTACCCTGACAGAACGGTGAAAGTCCGAGGCGGCGAAAAGCGGAAATAGAGGCTAAATGGGGGAAGGAGGGGGATGAGAACATATGAGAGCAAGGATGCGACCCGGTGTTTGATGGGGGGGGGTGGGGGGGGGCTCCTTGAGAGCCGAGTTTTCAGTCGACAAAAGACGGCGGAGGTGTGTCCTCCGTTATGACTGGAATGGGGAGGGTGTCAACCCTGCGTGGATCGATGGCCAGGCAGGAGCCTGAGGCAGAATACAGAACAAGGATCGGTGCGTTGGCGTGTATCTTAAATCGAAAGGTTAGGGTACATGGGACAGGGTTGGTGGAGTAACCTTTTAAATCCAAAATTACCAATTCATACCCTCCAAATGATAATTTGTGTGCACAATTTGAACACAGAAAACCTGGAGGAGTCGGACAGGCAAACAAGCGCCGGCGCCTGTCGTACAGTGAGGTTCTCCGTTCCGAGACCCGGTTCGCCCGCGATCCGACAGACTTTCACCGTCTGATCTTCACCCTGCGTGGACGGTGCTGACGCGGCAGCGGCGGCGGCATCAAAACGGTGGGATAAGGCAGAGTGTTTATGGGAACAAAGGAACCATAAGGTCTCCAGTTTAGAAAAACTTTACTTAAGCACAAATACCTTGTTTTCAGGAACAGGGATCTGGGGGAGCCAAACAACCTTTGGATCACAAACTTCAAAACAGACGCTTCCACCTGTGATGTCAACCCTAATGAATATTCATGGAGCCGCTGCACGCGATGAAGCCCGGAGTTTGTTTTCACCACTATACAGTTTTATCTTTTTCTGTCGCTGGGACCAGAAAATCTAACTTTGAAGCCTGGGCGGTGGATCGTATGAGTTGCCTGTCAATGAAGAGACCTGTCTCTGAGATTTAATATCATCTTAATAGAATAATATCTTTTTGAAACAGCCCCCAAGAGTAAAACTAGATGTGAATTTCATGAATCTTTGGCTTCTTTTCAATGAAAAACAATAAGAAATATAGTATCTTATCCAAGAAGATGGGCACTCAACAAATATGAGTCCTATATGACTAAATTACTAAATTTTACTGATTTTGAATTTTTCAATCTTATTTACTTTTTTATGTTACCAGATTTTTTGAAGCCGCTGCGAGGAGACAGGCGAAAACCCTTAACAGGACAACCAATCACAAACGGTCAAAAAAACCAAACAAGCCTCCAGACTCCTGTTAACGAAACCGAGCCGCCCCCTGCAGATGTTATCGCAGCGGGTAATTTTTAACACGGCGGAGGAACGGAGGAGCCGCACGCTCGTAACTTAGACGCCGTCTTATCACTCTAAGTTTTACGGATCAAACCTTTTGTCACGTCTCTATCTTCCTCGGGAGGAAGAAAGATGGGTTGATGGAGTTTATAATGAAAAAGAATCGAAAGTGAAAAATACTGCATCGGACTCAGGAGTGCGCGGCTTTCCCTTTATATCTTTGAGGCCTACTTGTGAGTCAGCTCCTCACCAGCATATGTGGGTTTTTCTTTTTTCTCTTTTCTTTTTTTTACTTTAAGGTAATATCAGACCATATGGCACAAGAACCCATTGTAAGAAAAGACAGTAATGGGCTGGGTTATAGTCTCTTAAAGCTGTCACCCATGAAACAGGTTTAGTGCCATTCTGCCATCGTGGTCGTCATCATCATCATCATCATCAAACCGAATATGGGCCTTCGTCACCCTTCTGTCCCCTGTGAAGCACCAGAAGACGGCGCGCTGCCTAAGGCAGGGCTGATTATTATGAGCAATCATAACCCTCCAAACAGCCACCTCTAACTTTGTTGACAATTCTCGGCAGAGCAGGAGGGAGGGGTTGGGGTTGGGGGTGGGGGCAGTCAAAATGGATTTCAGATGAAAAAAAAAATGCTGTGCTTTAAAAAAGATCGCAATCTTTTCAGTGTAAAAAAACCAATACACAAAACAGAAAAATGACAGCAAGGAAGTGGCTGAAATGGGGGGGGGGCACGGGGGGGGGGGGGGGGTTGAGATGGGAAATGAGTGGGGTAATCTGTGGGAGAGTGTTTCTCAATAACACTTCAGAGTCCCGTCGTCCTGGCAGTGGAAGGGGCCCAATTTACAGAGGAGGGGATTACAAGGCCAGATTATCTCGGCAGAGTTATCGAGGCCGCCCTCCCAAATGGCGTCGCTGCCGGCCCACAAGGGAACGAACATTGTGGGGGGCTATTCGCACCCACCCCCGATATTGTACACTGATGGAGCAGCCCCCCGAACGTTTTTCCAAGATTTCAGTGATTATTACTCGGAGAGTTGTGTGGGAGATCAGATCGGAGCTGCTTTTGTGGAGTAACACATCCACTGAACTCACAGCGGAAAGTTTTCATTTATCACACACACACACACACACACACACACACACACACACACACACACACACACACAGTGCTATGCCTTGGTTTGGCTTTGGTTTCTATATATCGTGGCTGATTTTCAGCATTAAGGCTCGGACACACCGGGATTTCAGAATCTACACAGGATTTCGACTGATTCTGATCGAAACGGCCGCGATCAGAGGATTCGCTCAGTGAGGTGAAATTGATCAGTTAGAACTTAATATAATCGCCTTTGTCGGGGTAAAAGCTGTTCTGCAGCAGAGAAACAGCTTTCAGACAGAAATGAGACAGAAGTCAATGGTATAATTGTGTCTTTATTTGTCCTGTAAGAAACCCTGCCAAGCTAAGAGGCTTGCTAATGGACCATGAGCAAGCCTGTTCACCCTGAAAACTTTATTTTCCTTTTTCGTCTTCTATTGGATGAAATGGTTGCCATTGGTGGACAAAATGCCACAGTGGAGTTAACAGAACCGTTGAGAGAAAGACGGTCGAAGACAGTTGAGAGAGCGGCAGCTCAGGGGTTTGTCCATTGGCCCTGCGACTGGGATCTACATCACCAGGCTTCCGGCACCAACCATTTCTTATGGATGAGTGTATATCTCTTTGTGGAGTGGCCACCAAGTTTCCGTTGTGTGGGTGAGGAGGAGAAATTCTGAGCCCGGCTCAATTTAGCGTGGGTCTACGGGGATTCTCATCAACCCAATAAACTCCGGGACTCACTAACAAGATAAGGGCATTGAGATAGAAAATTAATTTTTGACCTTGGGAAGAGAAGTTTGCAAACCACTTTTACCACGAGGTCCGTTGAGCAGCTGTTCTGCAGACTTGCGATGGCGTCACGTGACGTCCCTTGGCGGTTGTCACAGAACTGAGGATGCTCCAATTTCCCTTTTATTTATCTATTTTTTCCCCTGACCACTCAGGACTTTTTGTCTGTGTTGATTTTTAAGTGTGAGACTGAAAGTCTGTTCTTGACCTTGGAAACAGCAGTTGGAAAAATAACATCGCCACAAGCTTCACTCAGTGGTGCGGTACAATCAGCAGCTCCAGAACAGCCACTTATTAGACCTTGTGGCATTTCGAAGACCAAAATATGAACTTCAATCCCCAAAGTTTAGGTCCACAGTGATGAGAAGTCCTTAAAGTGCTTCTGTGGTCAGGCCTTATAACTTAGAAAATGGAAAACGGGTGAGATTTCTCTTTCTCCCTCGGAATGAAAGGCAGAAACAAAAATTTCAGAAATGTTTGCAAATATACTGAAAAGAGAAAAAAAAGAAAACTGAAATATCCAGTGACAGGAATTTACTTTCCCTTGACTCCTTTAGAGGCAATTACAGCCTGGGGTCTCCTTGGGTGTGACGTGACAGGCTTATCACACCTGGATTTGGGGATTTTCTGCCATTCTTCTCTACAGATCCTCTCATGCTCTGTCCATCAGCGGACGGCTATTTTTAGGTCTCCTCAGGGATGTTCAATTGGGTTCAAGTTAGGACTCTGCCAATCAAGGACTTTCGCAGATTCGTCCCTGAGCCGCTCCTGCACTGTCTGAGCGATGTGCTCGGGATCAATGTCCTGTTGGAAGGTGAACCTATGTCCAGAGAACTCAGGACCAGGTTTTCATTGGGGATATCTCTGTACATTGCTCCGTTTCAGGTGAGCGTCACCCGGTTACCTCAGGACACGACGTCCAGAACTGAGGCCAAACAGTTGGCTGCTGCGGCCGGTTGGTCCCAAGGATTACGGCTCCTTACGGTAAGTAAACGACTGCGGGGTAGCTGAGGACCTCTACGAGATCCGTCACGTTGACGTGCCTCACAAGGTCACGCAGTAGAAAAGCATCTGTTCGATACTGGAGGCGCTTTTATTCTGTGCAAAAAGAAAAAAAAAAATTCTGAAATTTTGGATCAAAGGTGAAGAAATGCCCCACCCACCCAGAGAGAGAAGCATTAACTCATGCCCGTCCGCCCACTGGCTCCGCGGCACGGATGTCGATCGGCGGGCGCTAGGCCCTCAAAGGCGTTTGAATATCGGAGGGGAATGATTTTTTTTTTAAGCGGGAGCGAGGAGGTCGGCGGGAGACCTGCAGCCCCGGCCTCATCTGCCTGGTGGGCTGCAGGTCGAGGCTGTGAGAGCCAGCCAGCCCCCCTCCCCCCGAGGATGTTTACCAGCCAGGCTCGGTGGCTCACATTGGGCTGACCTTCCACTGCCTGCTGGCTCTCCCAGCTCCCCCTCTCTCCCTCTCCATCACTGGTGGGCAGTTAAACAGCGAGTCACGTTACAGAACGAGCCAGATAAGCCCTCTTGCCCTGGGCGGATCAAGGGCGGTATTTTAAACAGATCAGATCGCACCATTTGCAGCCTTCTACAGTGCGGGGTGAATAAATCTCTGAGCTTTTAAAGAGCGGTGATTAAATGTTTTACTGCGTCCGTCTGCCATGCCTCTGGAGTGGGAACCAGTCCGAGAGCAATTTTTTTCTTTTTTCTTTTTTTTCTCTGTTCACCATTTGTTTAATGACCAGCGGTATCGATGTTCTTCTGCTCTGCAGAGTCCATAGTCAAACATTGGCCTTGTTATTAAAAGCCCGCCCTTCCCCAGCCCTCAATATCAGTTTTCCTGCAGAAAGGTTGTCCAGAAACTTCTCGTGTCAGAGGGGGGAGCGGCGCCGACGAGCGTAGTAGTTGTTGCTTGTCGAGACAATGTCATGATAATAATGTCAAGAATATGTCAGGATAATATCAGTAGAAATAAAACACCGGCCCGCTCCTTGAATTATTATTAATATCCTTGAATGAGTGATTTTTGTTTACCAACTTCATTCATTCGCCCCCGATCGGGAAACCGCATTAATGCCAGGAGAGGTGGTCGACCGATTGATCTAGATCCAGGTGAGACCTGGCCGAGATCTGATTGCTTTAGGAGACCGAGCGATGTTTTTCTTCTTTTTATTTTTGCAGTTACGCCGCAGAAACTGACAGATCAATGCGATCTCCGAACCGTGTTGTCCATGAGTCATAAGGTTCCGAAATTATGTGCGATCTCCCGGTTTAATTTCATAGACCTGTGAACTGAGCAGCATAGGCTGTTCCCTCTTGGCCGTTTCTCGCCTAATTTAGTTTAATTTCGAGAACAGCAAATCACAAAAATTGAGGCTATGCTTTGCAAACAACATGGACCTTTCCTGCTTCTTGCTTATAAGAAATTAAAGGATTTCTTTTCCTCCCTTTTAAATCTAAAGGAAATGATCACACGTGCAAACATCTGCGCCAGAACCCCAGGCACCAGGAAGTTTGTCTCTTTTACCCTTTTTACACAAAAATACTGCATATATTCAGGGTTTTTTTCAGGTGCAGGTAATATGCTAATATAAAATGTGATTGACTCCTTTCCCATCGTCACTGGAGGATTTTGTTTTTTCAGATTTTTAGGGGGGGTTTTTTGTGTGTGTCACATTCAAAAATCTAAAAAAAACAAAAACAAAACTATGCATCGCTGCATATGAAGCAGGAAGTTGCCATCGCACGTTGCTCCCATAGACTGTTAAAACGAAAACTGTCCGGCTATTTATGTATGTTTATGCCCATCTTTTTTGCCCTGTGTAAAAGGGGGCTTCACTATTGCCCTCTGCCTTCTGCCATGTTTATAGTTGGCAAAATCTAAAAAGCGTCTTCTTTCTTCATCCATCCGAGCAAGATCAGAGGAGCATAAAAAAAAATTGCGACTGGTCACCTTCCAGGAAAGCACAAAAATAACCACGGCCGCTTCACCTTCGCTTTTTCCTTCCACCGTTTCATGTCTCCTTTCTAACACCCATTCAAACATTACACAGTCAAATGACAGGAAATTGCAAAGAACATTTGTGTCATTGTTGGCACATACAACAGGCAACAACTTCAAGATTTTATCTGGGAACTCATGCATGCTGGCTTAAGGGCCCTTAATGGTTGTTTTTGATTGCAGGAACTTTTCAAAATAGCTTCTTAGGAGCATAGGACATTTTCCAAACCAGGGTCTCGATTTGGTTTCCTGGGCTGTAGTTCCTTCCCTTGAAAAGAGAAAAAAAAAAATTCTTGCTTCTGCTGCTTTCTGAAAGGCCCGAGAACTACCCTGCACACATTGCTTTAGTCAGTGAAAAGCTTCGAGCCTTCAAGAAAGTTTACGGCATTCATCCGCCCGGCAGGGAAACACCGGTGGTCCGGAAACTTTGGATCTTGTCCACTGACGTTCTGAAAAGATTTGGGGGGAAGAAAAAAAAAAGAAATGACCCAGTGTCAGTGTGGATATTCTCCACAGTTGTCAGACACTAAATGAGTCGGCTGCCTTGGGAACACTGGTGGTTTACGGGAGGATCCAGCAGCATGTGGAGAGCAGTGGTTAGTGGTGCGGCGGCAGGGGGGGGGGTGAAAACACCGCACTGATTAGCAGCAGAGAAGGCGTCGATGACCCTTAACTCATCAGGGCATTTTCTTTCATCTGCCTCCTTCCCCACCCCCTTGTAAAGCCCACTGTCCTTCATGCGATTATGAATGTGTTTACAACCCCCCCCCCCGAATCACGCACACACACACACACACATAGGTGCTGTAACACACAGATGCATTTGCAGCTCAGAAAGACTAATTAGACTGTCAGGGAGAAAGTGTGTGTGTGTGTGTGTGTGGGGGGGGGGGGGGGGCTGTAACACTTCCCCTCCCCTGGTGAAGTGATCCCAATTAATGCAGTATTGCATGTGACCCCCCCCCTTTCACCGCCCACCTCGAGGTGACAGGCGTACTGACACATCACGGCAGCCTGGCTCTGTCTTCAGGCTGTTGTGGGAGAAAAGGAAAAGAAACAAAAAAAAAACAAAAGCAAACAAACAAGAGAAAAAAAATCTCCACAGGAAAAGAGGCGGCGGCGGCGGCGGCGGCGGCGGCGGGATGATGATGATGATGTGGGTGAAACATATTGCGTGTCCTCGACTGCTCCGTTTTTCTTTCTCTTTTTTTTGTTACCTTTATTTTGGCGGGCAGGCTCTGGCACAATGAGATCAGCAGCCCCCACACTGATGAGAATGGATGTGTTGGAAATGAGAATTCTTTATGAAGAGGTAATCCGTGACATCCTGTTTTATTTCCCTTCTTCATTCCCTTTTTTTCTCGTCCCCTTTTTCATTTCGCTCACCGCCGCTGTGGGGCCCTTGTGGTATTTTTCCCGAGGACCACCTGTCAGTCAGATGGTGTGGGCAGCGTGCCCCCCCCCCAAGCTTACGCTGATTTTTCTGTTTGCGACTCCGCAGGTGGCGCTGTTCCCCTGTCCGGTCAGACATAGTGTTTATCACTGCCCGTGACCGCACTGTTGCTCTTCTGGTTATTCAAAACGATATAATATAGAGATATAGAGACGCTGTCATTCAAAATATTCACGAGCTGGACACAGTGGACGGTATCAAAAAATAAAATTTACCTGTTTTGATGTTGTTTGACTGTCTTGACCACTCTCTGATTTCATAGGTTGACGTACGACGCATTATTTTGCATCGCCTTTCGAACCGAGGCAAGAAAAGGCATATTTAGTATATTCACATGGAAAAAGATACACGTCTATACCAGGGCTCCAGCAAACATAACCTGCGTTTTGTTTTAAAAACATACGAAACATACGAAAACTGTTAAACCCGTCGACCTGATGTCAGTCAATGACATGAAAACGTGTACCTTGCTCCTCTGTGGGGGAAGGCAGGTGTAGCGAGGCTGGATGGACGACAATTACCATGTTTCCTCTGACTAATGGCTCTCTCCTCCTGACCCATGCATCCAGTAAGCTTCTGACACACTCTCTCCCAAAAAACCAGAGTCAAATATAAACCTTCCGCCTCCTGCTATCGCCGCCATCAGAAGCTCCATCTGATTCGGTCTGAGATTTTAGTGTGTGAAATGACATTTATAATGTAACATCCTGAGCATTCAGATAGCGGAGAAGTGGATTACGCTGCAGGATTTGATTGAAAAAACTTTGACATTTTATTTTACAATATATATCTATATATCTATCTGTCTATCTATCTATCTATATATAATTTTTTTTCCCCTGTGATTCTGGGTCTCTGTTGGAATCCGCCACAGCCCCCATGAATCTGAGGTCGCTGAGCTGCCGGAGCAAGCTACAAACTCTTCAGAGCCACCTTAAAAATCCAATGTATATAAATCACTCAGACAATTTTGGACAAACGGAAACGCGGCTATAACCCAAAATTTTGTGGGGCTGTATCCCCTTGCATTTTGATAATTAATCTAAACTCCGGCGGAGACGAGGGTGATGAGCCTTTCACATTTTGACATCCCCGTTTTATTTGCAGGTTTTTACCCTCTTCTTCCCTTTTTTCACCGGTGAAACATTTATTTTTATTCCTGACCTTTATTTGAACAAGGACCTATAATTCTTCCTATACGAGAGCTCCGTGTCACAAAGGAACCGACTAACGGACGACCCGGGGAAAAAGTGTACGGTATTTTTGACAGAAGTCAAGAGTCAAACATGGATGAACACAAAGTCTGACACCCAGGATGTGATTCTTTGGGTTCCCCCAGCAGAAACGGCTGCTGGCCGACAGAGAGATCCATAAAACAGCGCAGACCATGAGCCGCCATAAATCTCACTGAACCCGGCACTAACAGCGTTTCTTGTTTGAGCCGAGGTACCAGGTCCCCCCCTCGGAATAAAGGAACCGTTTTCCTCGACTCATCTGCGGAACATCTCAAGGCTCCGAACATTACAGGAAAAACACAGTAGCCACAGATGAAGCCTTTCCCCCATAACCAGTTCCTCTGAGGCCAGAGACTCGACTCGGACAGAACGCCGGTTCCTCTGCCCCGCAGGGGTCAATCACACTGAGGCGTTCGGTGAGAAGATTCATGCCACGTTCCTGTCTGTCTGGTAAATATGAGGCCGGAGCCAGGAGGCAGGAGGCAACTCGCTTAGCTTAGCTTAGCTTAGCATAAAGACAGGAAGCAAAGGGGGGGGGGGTGGCAGCTGGCACGGCGGTAAAAACATCTGCCTGCCCACCTACTTGCATCTTGTAATAGTTTCCTGTAAATCCCCGGTGCTTAAGATGGGCAATTTGACACCAGTGTGCCACTAACAATGAAAACTGCTAAACAGAGAGGTGATTGCTAAATGCAAAAACATCAAATGGCAACTGCAGAAAAAGTGCAGACCGTAAATAGTGTTTAATGGGGTTTGATCATAGGAAAACCTTATTTTGTCTTTATGGAAATTAACTTTTTTAGAGGATCCTGATTATTTAATATGAAAGGTTTATTGATTCAAACCCATGTTGGGTG
The DNA here is from genome assembly GCA_016859345.1 of Istiophorus platypterus. Taxonomy (NCBI): domain Eukaryota; kingdom Metazoa; phylum Chordata; class Actinopteri; order Istiophoriformes; family Istiophoridae; genus Istiophorus; species Istiophorus platypterus. The sequence goes on along the minus strand of CM029126.1, from coordinate 3,174,276 downwards.
GAAAAAGAAGAAACAGTTTGAATTAACGAGGTGGGAAATGGTGCAGACGGATGCTGCATAAGGTCAATTAGAGCTACACTGTCAAATAATAATCATCATAGATAATAATAGATTATCATATGAGAGATAGTTTTAAATCTGCTGTTAAGTAGGTTTTAAATAACATGATGGAAAATTAGCAACTGAGTGAAACATCAATCGTTATGACTCCAAAGCAACAGACATGCCAGCTCACCCCTGGCTGCTAAAACGGCCGAGGACCCCCCCCCCCCCCCCCCGCACATTTGTCGGTTCCCGACGCAGATCCTCATGCTCGTGAGCTGCCACGTTCACGCAAATAGGGCGTTATCAGCGCGGCATCTGACGGCCATAAACTGCAACAACGCGGCCGTCTGTAATAACGACGCAGTGAATTGTGCTGGCGATTGGATCTCCGGATCCCGACCGCCGGATCCCGACCGCCGGATCCCGACCGCCGGATCCCGACCGCCGGATCCCGACCTGCCTCGTTCAGCTGCGTGACCTTTGATATTCACCAACCAGCTTCGAAAAGAACCCGAAAACAAGAAAGGAACTGCTTCATTTTCACTTTCGTTCTGCATATGACTTTTCAAGAGGATGACTTCAAGCGGGGAGGCAGCAGCTCGGGGATACACACGAAGTGTGATTAAGAATAAGAGGGTGCTGTTCGGATGTTGGGCTTCTTAATGATATCTAAATAATAAAAGATCAAAGCACCGTTCATTTTTTTTTTTGCTGTTCTATTTGACATTTAGAAAAACTCATAAGGGCTCATTAGTTTTGGTTCGACCGTTTTTTTTGGGGGGGGCTTCTCGGAAGTAATTGAGTTACTAAAGCTGTGGGGGAGAAAAAAAAAATCTAAATGTCACTTTAAACAATGAGAGATTAAAAAGGACGACACTATCCTACAGGGAGGGAGGGAGCCGCCCCATAATCATTGGCAGTGCCGAGTTCATATGGTCGTAGGAACCGGGTCCGAAGCGGCGGGCGGTGATGCCCGTGATCCTTCCCCAGGACGGCAGGTACCCAGGAAAACCTCTCTCTCTCTCTCTCTCCCTCTCTCTCTCTCATCGATTCCTCTCTGCTGTATCTTGACCGTTGCCCTTTGAGGTGGCCCCTGCTCATTGCTCATTGCGAAGCAGAGGGCATGTTGCTGCTGTACTTATTCCCTCATATAATACTTCGACGGCACGTAACATAAGAGCCCTGGCCCTGCCCGGCACACACGTCTCCTTGGAAACACGTCGACCGCTTTATTGCCGGGCGATTTTCCCCCTGCAGATCCCCAGACCTGATCTGATAATTGCCGTCCCCTGTGCGCTGCCTCGCTCAACGGAGCAAACATCTGCGCACAAACAAACCCTGTTGGTCCTATGCAAATAGCAGATGAATATATAAAGACGGGTTCGAGGCTGAGAGATGCCTGAAAAACACACAAAATAAAAACGAGCAAAAGAGCTAGGGCAGGACCTAAAAACCCGCTCTAAGCACACTTTGTAGCGTTAACATGCAGTAAAGTGACTCGGTTTATCGCGAGTTATTTACTCAGGGGGCTGCGTTGTAGCGCTGACACCTTTTGACACAACTGCCCTGCTTTTCTAGCCCCTGGTGCAGGTAAAAGGAAACATACCGTTGCCCTGAAGCGTCTGTGTCTTCATCAGGTGACATGTTGGGAGCGATGTGCTGGTGGTCCGGTGCCTCGCACTCATCTCAGAGCTGTAGACTAAAGACCTGGGCCCTGATTGATTTTTGTGCAGCTTTGGAGCAGCGGAGGAGGCTGTAAACACAGCACAGACAATGTGTTAAATACATTAGAAGTTAGCATATACATAGAAGTTAGCAAACAGTTTCCTATTTCCACATCCAGCAGGCATATATTTAGATCGCTCTCCCCCATGATCAGTAACGTTGCTCTCGCTGTGCCTGTCTGCCGTTTGGTGCCGGGCGAGGTAGGATACAGCGGGTTCGCTCACAACAGCCGCCAGCTACTGCCGGAAAATGGCGGGAGTGGGTGAAGAATCGAGGAAGCTGCAGGCTGCGAAACCAGAAAAAGAAAGAAAGAAAGAAAGAAAGAAAGAAAGAGAAAGAAAGATGCTAACACGATCCACAGGTCTGAGGGGAACTGCAGGATCGAGGATGACCAGCAGCGGTTATGTCATGATGAATCAGCAATCATTTGACCCATTGGTCAAATGAAAAACCTTAAGGTTTAGATTTCACTTGACTGCTCCAACTTACTAGCTGCCTTGAGGCTTGGCCAAACTCCCCGAACTCCCTGAAACTGGAAACTTTCTAGGACTCTGCGAACTCAAAAGTCCTTCATCCTGAACCAGAAGACATTCAGAAACACCTTTCCCGTTGACGTTTTGTGTTATTTAAATGGAACTATCCAGTGACGGTGGCTTTTGCAGCCATTTTGGCATCCGTCTTCCATGCCTCAACGGTTCTTTTCATAAAGCGGCAGATATCGTACAGAAACTCCCCTGTTCCACCTCTCGTAACCAGAACCAGGAGGCGGACACACAGACCCTCAGCTGCTCATATTTATGCTCTGTATGTTATGATGTGAACAAACAGCCAGACTGCATGAGTCCCTCGGGTCTGAGGTCATGGATCCCTGCTGGAAATGGGTGGACTGCTCCCCTTGGGTTCCTGAGTGAGTTAGGACACCTTGGCGGCTCTTATCGGAGGCTTTCTGAGCACGTCCGACTGGCGCGAGGCCACCGGGATAAACCTGGAATGTGCTGGGGAGACTCTATAACTGATTTTACGTTCTCCCCCAGTAGAGGCTGGAAAATGTTCACCGTTTGGCAAAGACAGCTCAGCGTCTAGCGGCTAAAGATGTAGATTTGATTCTCAAGGGATGGTGGAGACCAAAGCAGAGCTATTATAAGTAAAAAACGGGCAAAAATTAATCACATTGTTCTGTGCCTGCTGGAAGTAGAAGTAGGCAACGGTTGCTAAAAGGTTAAGGCCAATTTATGCTTGTGCTTCAAACCTATACCGTGGCCTGACGTGCAAAACTGAAAAAAGGTAACCACACGGTCCGGCGACACGGACAACAAGAACTGTGATTTGTCAGCTTTGGCAGCATCACATTTCCGACTTCTTCTCTTCCAAGGTCCTTTCATCTGTGTGTTGCATAAATTCAGGAAAACACCGTCAAACCCATGGAAAACGGCAGTAAAGAAACTCAAAACGGCGGCATGTAAACACCACCGTCAACTAGCGGTTTGGTGGTGTCATTGCAGAGCGACACTGATGCAGAAGTATGAACGCTCACGATGTCGTAGGCAACTAGCGTAGACTCGACACAGAAGCATAAAACCGGCTTTAGATGTATAGTAAACTGGGCTTGTGTGTCTTTTGCCGTTTTGTCATTGTGCCCCCTGCTGGTCAAAACTTGTTTAACGCTACAATTTAAGGACAATTAGCTTTATAAGGCCATGTTGGAGCCGTGTACCTCATACGCTGCCGCCGCGGGATATATGACATTACCAGAAACCCGCCCGAGCTCATCTTCTCATCACAGCCAATCCAATATCTTTTCAAATCCCATTATCCCATGAAAGACATTATGAACTTTACATACAGACAGGTTTCATTTCAGCCCCTTTTCCGCCCCGGCGCCTCGTGCCGAGAATCTCCACCCGCGATATCTCGCCGCGGCCCCGGCGCAGCTCATAACATCCCGCTTCCTGCCGAGTCATAATTCAATAAGGCTGACACGGCAGACATGCCACAGCCGGCCGGTCACTCAATCTCATCCCTACCCATTCTCCTCATTGGCAGATAAGAGACAGTGATTGCACTCTGTCACTTTTATTCCCTCGCTCTGGGGAGGAGAGACGGGGGCGGCGAGGAGCGAGGGCGGTTGGAGGGGAAGGGGGGGGGGTGTGAAGAGAAGCCGCCTGCCGCTTGATCAAATCTAGCCCTCCCTGCAATACCCCCCCCCCCGCCAACCCCCCTCCCTTCGACCCCGAGTGCCTGCTGGTATTTGAAATGTGAATTTTTCGCATGCGGCAGCAGAGAGGGCTGTTGATGTCAAAATGGTGGCATTTCCTCCGACGGCAAAGTCTTTCTTTTCACTTACCCCCCCCCCCCGGGCAGAAGATAATTCACCCATCAGGAGTCGTCTCACATTTTCTTTTAAGGTATTCATCTGTCATTTTCAGATGGTAAAAACGGACGTTGATGGACACCCCCGCAGAATTTTTCACAGGTCGCTCTAGTCCTGTAGTTACAGAGAAATAAGAACTGGGTCAGACTTATGGCCCACACACACACACACACACACACACACTAACTGACAATACCTTGCGACCCTTTTGCTCCACAGAGACAAGCAGCAGGGTATCAGCCAAACACCGGGTCAGCTAATGAGCTGGTGTGTTGGTGAGTTTGTGTGTTTGTGTGTTTGTGTGTGCACAGCCGGGAGCTTGTGGATGTGGTAAACAGGTACTGGGGGGTTGTGTGTGTGTGTGTGTGTGTGTGTGGGGGGGGGGGGGGGGCACCGAGGGCTCATAATGCGCTGGGCAGGGAAGCAGAGGAGAAAATATCCCGAGTTATTAGCTGTGTTTGTCTGCTGATGCGTTCACACACTCCCATATTCGTGAGGACCCATCTGAGCGTTGGACCTTGAGAATATTTTTGGAAACTGGAAAACAATTTTCCCAGTCCTTCTCTTCAAAGGGCTCTTTGATGGTTCTAGGATAATTATGGCTTATTAAAAAAAATGTATTTCATTTTTCTTATTGTTTTATCCACGTTTAAAGCGGCAGCAGCGATGGCAGCGATGGCAGCGATGGCAGCGATGGCGGCGATGGCGGCGACGGCGGCGACGGCGGCGACGGAGGCGGCAGGGAGTCCTGATGGGGGACTAATGTGAACAGACTTTACACTCTAAGGTGAATACACCGTAGCGTCAGCGAAAATATAATTACGATTAGGTTAAAGGGTCATTTCATCCAAATTTCGCACCTACAATTTCCTCACCTACCCCAAGTGACATCCAGTCACTAGTTTGGATATTTTGGAGCCGAGACCACCTGCACTGTCTTTGTGAGAAAACACTCCCCATGAAAACTGTTGACACTGAGGTCTGTGGATTATCGTTTTTTTTTCTTTTGGAGCTTTGTGCAGCAGAAAGAATTAAAGTCACCTTTGCCATATTGGGGTTGGCAGCAGGAGTTTCAGAGGCCATTATGAAGCTGAAACTTTCTGCGCGGTCAATGAGAATTTTTCTTTTTTTTAGAATGCTTTTATTTTATTTTATTTTTTGCAAATAAGGAGGAACCGACCCCTCAATGCTATTAAAGGCAGTGGGCAGGGAGCGGATTATGTCAGTGATGGTCCTCACGTGTGTAGAAATCCGTTTGTGTGTGAAGGACGGGACGGAGGAGGCGCAAGAGAGGTCACCGCTAGAGGATAAAAACTCCTGTGTGTGTGTGTGTGTGTGTGTGTGTGTGTGTGGACACAGAGACACATCACCGCCGTCCTGAAATCCTCCAAAGACAACCTGAGAACACAATAATGACCAGCTGGCCTCGGTCAAAATAACATATCTGTCTGTCTCACAGTGTGAGGTTCTCTTTTCTTTTTTAAAACTTTTTTAATTTCTTGTCTTTTTTATTTTTTTCAAATTTCTTGGCAGCAGAGGAACATCGGGCCTCTCCAAACGGATGCATGCACTTCGCCTGGCGAGGAACCTCGTGTGACTTCTATATAATTCAAACAAGGTGTCGCACGTCTCGGAGGAGGGACGGGAAATAATCAGACGCCTCATTTAAAGTAAAATGTTGAAAACAGAAATAAAAAAAGAACCCACTTCCCAACATAATGGTGCGCTATCTTCAAATGAAAACAGGTGTGATGACGACGCGCTCGCCACCGTCTAACAGCTTTTCCCGGCCACGCAGAACATATGGAATGTGGAGGGGGCGCGTGGTGCATTTGCTGACGGGCGACCGACCGTCTGACTGACCTTCAACACTTCCAGAGGGATGAAACTCCGTCTCCCTGTCTGACTCTGGTGTTTTTCCTTTTTTTCCTCCTCCCCTTCCTTCCTGTCTAGGTGAAGCCAGGCCGCCGACGTTCGCCGCAGTATTCACACCTGCATCCACAAAGCCTGGAGAGCCTGCTCGCCATTGAGCGGCATTTGCCACAGAGGAGCTTGCAGCCCCCCCCACCGGGCGTTTTGCATTTGGCTTTACGGCTACAGACACAGCGGCGTGCAAGACTGAAGGTGAAAATTGAGTGGCAGCCTTATTGGTTTGAGTTAAAAAAGAAATACTGTTACTCCAAACACTTCACTTCATGCGGCTGCTTTGGAGTTTGGTTTACAGACGTACAAGTTGGTCTCTGAATCCCTCACGGAGAGGAAAGTTCAGAGCGCCGAGTCCCGGCACGTTTCCTGCCTCTTCAAGCTTCGGGAACTTGGCCGCTGTGAATCCGACGACTTTTAAGACCCTTTTAGTGGCTTTAGTTCAACAGTGTGTGAACGTTTTGGGCGTTAACTGGCTACTTCGCCCTGAGGAGACTCTACAAACCTTCACATTGAATGTTTCTTTGTCCGTCTCGGTCTCTGGCCGCAGTTTATCTGTGTCCAGTCATTCAGAGTCAGAGCTGTTTCAGGCCTTCAGGGGGTGGATGTAGCCATAAAGACATATCAGGCGGATTGATCATAGCTGGTAAACACTCTATAAGGTCGAAGATGTGGTTCGCAGCTCATACTGTACAAAAACAAGGGACGGGGTGCCGATATTCTTATTTACAACAAGAGGGCTCCAGCCATGATAAAAGACGGACTAAATCTTGCAGGCTCGGTTTCTGCAACGTGATTTGAGTCCAAAAACAGATACCAGGCAGCCGAGGGCCCGGCCGGGCTCCATGGAAGAAAAACAAAAAAAGGCTGGAACTCCCCGAAACCTTCAGCACCGCTATTAAAGGCAGACTTCTTAAAAAACAGAAAACAAAAAAAATAGAACTAAATCGAAGCACAATCCTGCAACTGCACGGTCTATTTGCTGCCTTATAGTTGTTTGGAAACACATTTTTTGGGGGAATAATTTAGGACAGAACACTGACAGAAGTCGGCCCAGAGGTTTCTTTCCCCCATGAAAACCGGGGGGCAAAAAAACCCAAGTCTGCCGTTTGGGGGTGTGAGGGGTGGGGGGGTGAGGGGGGGTGCTGGGGGATGGTGGGGGGGGCGCTGGTGGGGGGGGGGGGGCGGCTTTCGGTGGAGTCGCTGCATTGATGTTGTTAGATCAGGTGAAACTGTTGGCAAAATCATACCAACAATAAATGAGACATTAGTATTAATACAATGAACAAGGGAAAGAAAGAAATGACGAGTTGCAACATCCTCTTTAAGGGTTTATGGGAAATGTGGTTCTGTGACTGAAAGAGAGCAGCAACTCTCAACACCCGACTTTTACACTGTCCCTCTGTAGGACACATATTATTTGTGACCTATTATAATTTTTTGATCATCACTTTGACGAATTAGATATGGAAACGACACTTTTCCAGAAACATGTCTCTTCGTTTGCTCGAGGCATCTCTGGAGGCTTGAGAACAACTCATGTTTAAAAACAAACAAACAAACAAAAAATCACTTCAGTGGTGAAACCTGCTGGCTGCCCCCCCCCCCGGTTTGTAAGTTTAACGAACCACATTATGTCCCATGATGCCCTTCATCAGTGATGTTGCTACACTTTGTTGTCCTGTTTGCACAATAGGTGACACAGTTATAAGTGGTGGGAGAAGTCGATGCTTTGTTTAATTGCAGGATAAATCTGGTCATAATCTATATTATTCTTATTGTTAATAAATAGTGTAGCTGAACAAGGTAAGGTCTACTTTAACTGTTTCTTAAATGAATCCTATGTATATGTAAAGTATTAATCTGTAACTCAGAACTATGGCTGTCAAATTAAAGTAATGGAATTAACCTGTAAATATTTAATTCTGAAATCTAGCGGAATAGATTTATATTGTACGATAAAATCACCATATTTAAGTAAGATACAAGTAGTTAGAAATTTTTACTGAAGTAAATTACTTGAGTAAACAAACTGACAATTTCCGAGGTGAGAAAAACATTGGGGCCAACTTATGGTTCCAGTTGTACTTGGTTGATTTGGAAACAACGGCTTGTTTCACAGTTCCTCATTTAAAAGCTGGTTAAGCTTAGAAACTAGCGTATGAGTCACCTGTTGATTGACATCCCTTCCTGTTTACTCCTCTTGGTCTTGAAGGTCTTGGAGCACTTAAAGGCTACTTCTTCTTTTTTCTTTGATCTCAACTAAGTCAAATAAGCTATAGAAGTTGAGGTGACCTGAGTTTTGATGGAATTTCAACCACATCTCTGGCAAAGAGAGTCATCCATTCCATCACATAATTGGTTTTGTTAAAGCATTGTGCTCTGGATATGGATCCGATGCAGACTTACAAAGGACCAGACGCACAAAATGCAGCACGGCCGTCTCGGGGTTGTCACGTCGTCCACGACCTGAAAAGAAGTTTGTTCCTTGTTTTTTCTGAATACCGACATCCAGCCTCACCCATCCAGACAGAGAAAGGCGCAGCCGAACCCCCCCCCCCAACCCAAAAAAAACAGATTCCTGCAAAACCGCCATCTTTATGTATCAGGTCCGTTTCCACTGAACTGAGCCCAACATCACCACCAACGCTGCTGCCAGTTCAACCTGTTTACAATCAAGTTCAACCTCGCTGGGACCAGTCTAATACATAATCACAATAAATGAGGAGAGCGCTGAGAGAGAGAGATAGAGAGAGAGCGAGAGAGAGAGAGAGAGAGAGAGAGAGAGAGAGAGAGAGCCCTCGGGGTAACAAGCTCGTTCCCATGACTCAGCTGATTGGACCAATTTCTAGCATTAACTGCTGGAGAAGTTATGTGACGGCCGATCGGCGTCGGCCAACTTCAGTCTGCAGGTGGCACCCTCTGCAGAAATTTTCGCTTGGGGGGGGTTGGGGGGAGGGGGGGGGGGCTCCCCAACAGAAAGCAGCAACTTTCAGCTGCAGAAGCGATCATAGGGGGCAAAAAAATAAAGAACAATTGCAACCCCCGACTAGCCGTCCTCAAAAAAACCTTCAAAGAGGACGTGAGCAGGAGAGAGAGGAGACCGGGCTCCGCCAGGAGAGGAAGAGGGGGACTCATGTTTAATTCAGCAGCGCAGACACTCACCCACGGGTGCAGCCTTAACACGAGTTTCATCTTTGTTTTCGTGTTAAACAAGAGGATGTTATGGATCCGCATCGTCCCGAACGTCGCTGCGCAAACCCGTTTGAAAGGGTGAGTCATGTAGATTTCAAACGGGAGGGAAAACGCTGACAAAACCTGACAGGGTTGCTTGTCGTGGTGGCGCCAGTTTTTCTTCTCATATCAGGTCCCCATTTTAAAAATTTCAAAAGGCCCAAAGAGCCGGGGAGAAAAACGTCTTCCATTTATCCACGGAGGGCGTCCGGATTTGACACGCTCTGGTTTCCACACTGTGGGGAACCGTTTCCGTCGCAATCTCCCTGCAAGAAAACCCTCGTTGCCGGGATCTCGCGCGGCTGCGACGCTGATGGTCGCATCGTGTTTTAAAAAAACCTGGGTGGTGGAGTGACTCAGTATTTAGTTCTAGGTTTGGTGCCTGATCTTTGTCTTTGTCCACGTTGGTTTTCCCCCAAGCCCCCCCCCCCCCCCCGCCTTATTTCCCAAGATCCAGATACATGTGTCTAAAGTTTACTGAGGAGAAACTACTCACAAGACGGTGGGCGTTGGGCTATTGTCTGCGTGAGGGATAATTCACGAGTTATCCTGCAATAGTATCAGCCCCTTTCAAAACTGTGTGCATTATTTTTCCATAACTGCACAGGCTGGGGTGAATCATTGTGCTTATACAATGGCTACTTACCAATGATCACAATGTGAGTGTTGCTTACTTTTATTATTCAGTTATATACATCCAGTATATTAACAGTAAACTTGGCTCCATCTTTGTAAACCTTTGTATAAACATCACCCCCCAGACATCGCTTCAGCTCTGTCACAACACAAGAACATTAATATTAGACGACTCTAGAAAAGACCAAATTATGTTTTGTTTTTCGCATCCTATAAAACATCTGTGCTATGGTTAAGGCTGGGAATAGATTCAGGTTATGGTAGATAAACTGTGATTAAAGAAGACTTAGGCAACAGAAAAAAAAAAAAAGCACTGTGGATCTCAGGTCAGGATGCAAACCCCGGGACGCGATCCTTCCTTCCTCCAAATGCTGGCATCGGGCATAAATCACTGCGGCGCAATCTTCCGCTGGAAACTGGCCCGTGTAATTTTACATTTCACAAATATTGCACACCCCCGCCGCCGGTGGTAATCGGGTCTTCGCTCTGGCTTCGGCCAGTGGTGCAGAATACGACACATTTGGTGCAGAATACGACACATGTCGTGTATTGTGTATTAAACAGCAGCATAGTAAGATATAGAGATCACAAGGGGCTACGGCACATGTAACTTAACTGGAGCCAACTTTCATTTAGGGCTTTTGATGCATAGCAACCGAACACTGACTGGGTTATTTATTTATTTGTTTTTTAATTAACTGAGAATAAGGACCCACAACCCTGATACATCTAAAAAAAAAAAGCTTTATCATCAGGCAGGTGGAGAAATCTACGACTGTAGCTGAAGAGCTGGAGAGAAGAGCGAAAACAACTGTAAACAACAGCACGGCCATTTTATACTCGAGTAGCAGCGAGAGGAACTATAAATTGTAAATGCACTGTACTTATATGGCTCCTTTTATTTTAGTCTTGTCAACTGCTCAAAGCACCTTTCACTACTACCACATTCACCCATTCACACACACATTCATACACCATTATTTTGTGTATTGGCCCATAATTAAAAGTCAAAAGTTGTAAAAAGTAATATTCAAATCAAGAATAATCTTAAATTAACCACATATAAGCCGTTGATTCAACATTGATACATCGGAGACGGTTTGGGGTTCAGTATCTGCCCTATGGACACTTTGGGGTGCGGACTGGGGGAGCCGGGGATCGAACCGCCGACCCCCCCGGCTGGTGGGCGACCCGCTCTGCCTCCAGGGCCACATCCAGGATCTGGGCACTTCCCTCAAACCTTTAACCAACACGAAAACTAAACCTGCAACAACAAGGCTGCTGCCGAGGCTTGGAAGCAGAGGAGAGAGAATGAGACCCCCCCCCCCCCCTTTGTTTGTCCTCCCCCAGTCGAGGCTAGATCAGGGCCACCCGGTAGAAAACAGACAGACAAGACAAAGGTTATGCTCAACGTCTCTGATGGGGGGGGGGGTAACTGTATAACGGAGAAAGAAAACCACATATGCAGGAAAACAAAGACAAAGCATTATTGGATGTTGATGATGAAAACAATGTTTATGTCCAACTGCTGCAGGTTGTCAAGGATGCCAAGGTTCACCCCCCCCCCCCCAAACTTTTCCTGATCATTGGAAGAATAAACCTTGAGTGGGTTGTTTCTTTCGCTCACTGACATTTCAGAGCCCAGTGTGAACCATCATACTCAACATTTAATCTAGAGTAATGTAAAGTTTGAATATCAACACTATGTCTGGTGAAGCCCCCGGGGGGGGGGGGCAAAGGGAGGTGGAAATTGATCCGTCAGCCTCTGGTTTCTCCTCCCAAGAATCTGTTGCCGTGATCCGGCCGAGTTTAAACCGTCGTGACGCCACAACTCAACACGGAGATACATATTTGTAATCTGAAGCCGCCAGCGAACCCCAAGCGAATCCTGCTCCCTTTTTTTGTAAACCGAGACCGACCCCCCCCACAAAACGCCGTACCTGTCACACTGTTGAATTATGGTGTTTTTACTCTGGAATAAGTGTTTGCCTTTGGTAACAGAACACATGAACCAACACAACTCGGGTCATTTTTTGGACCATTTGCGTGATGTATACTTTGGTGGTTTGACATCGGGGTATAAATTATATTTTCTATCATAGAGGGAGAAAAACCCATTCGGTAACAATCGCCTCTGAGTTACTGGCGCCCCGTAGTACTGAAACATTCAGGGGTCCGGTGTGTTTACGCTGTATGGATGTGATAATCGCTCCCACCCACACATTCTGCTGCAATTCTCACAAATAATGTCCTCACTCTGCTGGGGCTGTTTATGCTGCTAACCTGCCGCTTTCTGCCTGACCGGGGGGGCTCTGCTTATGGGGGGGGGGGTCTGCTTTTCAAAAAAAAAGTGTCTTCAGAAAAAATCTTCAGAAGCACCAAGTCTTCTCTGTCTGGACGAGACTTGTTTTGAGGATGTGTAGTGGTCTTGGCGTTGATGAGGTGGACGTGTTTCCACGACAGAGAAAGAAAGAAGAGCGGGACGGAGACAGGGAGGAAACGGAGAGGGGAGGGGAGTGCGTTGGGGGGTGGGGTGGGTTTGCGGGGGGGTACGGCGGGGTGGTTGGGGGGTATAAATTGAATTTCATGAGCGGGGAGGAGACGCACCGAGACGATGTCAGACTTCTGAGACAACAGAGGCAAAGCTAAAGACAAGAGCCAGATGGGAGACACCAGTAAGTTATTATTTTTCCACGGAGTTTCTCCCACTGACTGTTTCCTTCATTAACTGTTTCGTTTCTGTGTTGAGAACGGTTGGAAATACCTTGCGAAAATGAAAACAAGACTGTTGAAAACGCTGCGGCGGCTCCGACCGTTGGGTACTTCGATGATATCTGAGATTTCCTGAACATTTCCTCCCTCGCGGCCTGCTCTCTCTAGAATCCGGGATTCTGACGAAACAAGATAAAGATCGGGATCTGACGCCCTGCGACGGTACGTAGTGGGACTTTACGCTGCCACTAAATTTGGTTCCGAATGCACGGTGTGGTATCAATGGTCTTGACAATGACCCCACTGAAGATAACCCCCCCCCAGGGTTCAGTTCAACCAGAACTAAAGCCTGAAGCCTCTTGGATCAGAGGCGACACGTCTTAAAGATCTCCAACCAAGTCCAGTCACCCTCGACTTAATTCTTATTGGATGACTATGACCTGGACGACCGAGAACCCTCACAGACATACGGTGAATCACGTCCCTTTGACCTTGGAACATGGAACATGACGTCGTGAGTAAGACTTCAGACTCGTCTACGCGGTCATCAGACGGACGGCGTTTCAATAACCGGCGCTGTGCTGATTCGGGCCGACGACACTGAGAAAACCCTCATCGTTGCCCTGAGACGCAAATCTACTGTACATCCAGCACGCTAACGTTGTAAAGATCGCCGGCTAATGCCGTGGGCTAACGCCGTGTCAGGCTTCGGTCCTTTTAAATTCTGTTTTTCTTCCTCTGCTTCGCCACTTCTCCCTGCAATGTCGCTCCTATTCGCCTCTGCTGCAATGTCCTAGTTGGAAAATACATAGACCCACATATGAGATCTTTCATCTGCTGCCACTGGTAAACTGATGGGAGTTTTTTTTTTTTTTTTCAGCTGAGAAAGTTAAAGCCAGAAAAATCTCAGCAACTCGGGCCAGTGATTGCAGAGCCGCTGGAATTGATAAAAAAAAAAAAAAAAACAACCCAAAAAACAACAAAACCCATTGAACCCCAATTGCAGATATATGACCATTCTGTTATGAAGGCTGCGAAAAGTCGTACTAACTGCTCATTCGAACAAGACAAAAAAACAAAAAAACAAAGGAGAGAAACAAACCAGGAGGCAAAAACAATCAGTGGTATCAAAACAGCACAGAAGCAAATGCCAGGAATAAGTTATGTGTGTGTGTGTGTGTGTGTGGGGGTTCAAAAGCTACATGCGAGGCCAAGGCAGCGAGGCTGGTGTGCAGAGGTAGCCTAAGGTTTGTAATGATTTAAACGAACCCAGAGACTGGGGGGAGGGGGGCAGCAGGGGGCTGAGGGGGCATAGCCAAAGGCCAAAATAGAATATTTTGACATTTCCACGCGTATGGCCGGTCTGAATGCAAAGCGGTAATATTCACTGGAATATTTTTAATAAATCTTGTGGGCTCAGAGCCGGAGATTACCGCAGCAGGGGTGTAATTCTGCAGAGCCACGGTCCTAGAACTAAGCCCGGTGTGATCCCGGTGTCGGAGGCGTGGGGGGGGGGCACTTACCAGGCAGCAGCACAGACAGAGGATGGATGGCCTTTGTTCTACGTATAGCTCATTAAACAGCACTTAAGATGGGCTTATTGGCGGCCTGCCGCTGGCGGTGCGGTAACTGAGCCGCGGCTTAATGCCTGGAAAAAAAAGCCCAAATTGGGGGGGGGTGGACGGACCCAAAACTGCTCCCTGCACACGCTTAAGGTTTCTCTACATCCATACCTGTGAGTATGTTGGGGGGGGGCAAGACCTCCTCAGAGAGGCGCACAGTGATTAATGGGATAGGAATGGGATAGGAATGTTTTATTCCACTAAACAGTGGGCAAAAGATCCCTCATCGTCCTGACCAAGGGTATCGTCCTTTAGAGCATCAGAGTTTTTACGGGGGCTATTAAATTAGGGAGCCACTCAGGGGCAGGAACATACTGCAGCAAACTTGAAGGACAACCAGGGCAGATCGCAGGCGCCCCCCACCCACCACCTGCCGCCTCCCCTCCAGGACCTGTAGTCTCCACCCTTCAGGAAACGGGGGCACGGGGAAGTCATTACAGAGTCCTGGCACCCAGGATCCAGACCCTATTCAACTCCCCAACTCCGGTGGGTGCTTTGGACGCCAGACGTACCGAAGGGCCCCGGACTCGGGGCCGGTTCCTGCCCTCGTGTCGTCACTCTCATAAATAACCGCCCAGCATCATCTGCGATGCCATCGCTGCTCCAGTTTCTTTATATAGCTACTACATCCTACCTCATGTCTACAATACTGCTCGTACACCACAGATTCATTCTCATACAGGAAGCACATTACTGTTGTTTGCATTACATTTTCTTCTCATGTATAATGCTTTTCTTTAATGTGACCTTTATATCGCTTGTATCTCGTACACACACTATGTACACTGGCTGGGTATTGGCTGCATTGCTTTGGAGAAATTCCTTGCGCGTGTTGACAAAGTTGATGAATGAATCTGATTGTGATTCAGTTTTTCAGACATAAAGCTCCCTTCATTTGCTACTTTAATTCTGAGTGTTTTCTCGGATTACCCCCCCAACAGATTGTTTGTTTGTTTGTTTTTTAATCTAAAATAAAATGCATTCAAATAAACATAAACACAAGTGGACATTGCAACAGATCCTTCCAAGTTAAATAACAAGGCACATCTTTTCTTTCGGGGCCGAGTAAAACTTTCTCTCGCATCAGTTATGGCACGTTTACGGTGGCTAATCGAATGAAACGCTGCCTCCCTCACCCCCCAACACGTGAACATATCAGGGGGACTTTCAAACGCCTCTCCAGTGCGGTGGAGAGACACGTTGGCGGCGATCTTCGGCGGAGCAGGGTGCTGGTGGCGTTCACGTCCTGCATAAGGGGAAACAAACAGTGGTTTCCTGTTTAGAAGTGCGGTGTTTTCCGTTGATCCATCCGTCGTCTGTCTCCTGACTCGCCTATCTGCCCCAGTCATTATAACCACGGCTGCTCCCGGAAGGGGGGGCTCGCTGAAATGGCAAAGTTCATCTTCTCTTTTTCCCTTCTCCCCTTCCTCCTCCTCCTCCTCCTCCTCCTCCCACACATCTCTAACTGCTACTCAAACCTCTGCCTAAAGATAATATCGCTCACAAAACCTTAAGGGTTTCTTGTGCTTTGTGTTTTTATGAATAAAAAGACACCATCAAATTACCATTTTTCTGCCTCCATGATGATTTTACTCAAATACTTTATTTCAACTTTTGCAGGTGAGAAGTTCCGCATGTCTGATGGAGCTTCAGCTTATTTATTTATTTTTTTTAAAGATATAAATGAATACGTGGACACGGGGATGGACGGCACTGAGTGAAAAAAAAAGAAAAAAGAAAAAAAAGGACACAAACAAACAAACAAACAAAAAATCTCTGGAACGGCTCGACGGAGATTATTAATCTGGTTTTTAAGTCCCAATGTCTCATCAAGTGCACGAGTCTGCTAAAGGTTATCTCATAGTATTAATGGTGAGAACGGAACCTGATTCCAGTCCCTGTAGCTTCTGCCTCGTCCCCTCTGCTAGAACATGAATCCTGAACAATGTTCACATCCCTCAAGAATAACACGAAAAGGGGGGAAACGTTTGGGATGTGTTTCAATGGCTCTAAGCTTAAAAAAACAAAAACAAAAACAGGCCCCAACGGCTCCGACATCAGCATCCGCGGCCCCTGAAGTGTCGGTTTGTTTACGTCGGATTTCATATGGAACAAAAAAAACAAAAAAACAAAAAAACGCCACTTACTCTGTTTGAACTTTGCTTGAGACCGTGCCAGCGCTCGCTGGCATTTCTGTGCCACTTCTAATAATATTATTCAGCCTCCCTCAAACGAAACCCGAGGAGAAAGGCCCCGAATATGTTTTCTCTCGCAATGTGAACTTGCCCTAAACTACAAAAAAAAAAAAAAAAAAACACAAAAGAACCGATGACGCGGTCCTCGAATCGCCCTCCCCTCTCTTTCTCTCTCTCTCTTGGCGCCCGCTAACCCACCGAGCGAGAGCGGCGGCCTCAGATGCCCTGTGCCGTGTCATCGCGCCCAAGCGGCAGCCGGCCTCGCCGCACTCGGGCCGGCTGACGGCGGCGCAGACAGCCACTGCCTCTTAATTGGGGCCCATAAAGTTCCGAAACATAGGGAACGGCATTAAAATGGACGCCGGCGTCGGGTTCTAAAGTGGCTCCCGCCGGGGCCACTGTGGCTGTGGTGAGTCACTTTATGGAGCCTTCAGGTGACGCGGCGGCCTCCAGCGGCGGCCATGCTGGAAGTCGGCGGCTTTAATTACCCCATAACGGCCGGGATGGTATCGGGGACCCGATTTTTTTTCCCGTCAGCTAATGGTGAAAAATGAGCTACAGGCAGTACCGAGAGCTACTATCGACACGAACCGCACCGCTGGGTTTCACTGGCTCACAATCGCTTGACTTTTCGGGCTGAGATTCAGTTTGACAGGCAGGAACTATTTTTGTTGACTTTATATCCACACACATTAAATATTTATATATCAGGCTCTTCTGGAACTACAGTTCCCTTAAGGCTCTGGGGGATGTAAACAGAAAATACACTGTAATGTCGCCCAGGGATTCGGTAAGTTGCACTGTGGACTATAACCTGACCCCAGTTTATTTTCATCCTATATATATATATATATATATATATATATTTTTTTATTTATTTATTTTTTTTTTTTCACATATTGGTGAGTTGGCAACATTAAAAGCTGCAGAATACGCTATTAAATCCGTCCCTGTTTACAGTGGATCCATAGCTGGGCACAGAACCATAACAGATTAGTTTGATTGAAGAAAAATCGTGATGATTCTCGGGCTAAGTTCTGGAGTTATAAGGGGACGTCTCTTCTGATGATTCATTCGTGGCACAAATAATCAGACGAGCCATTAGAAAGAAACGTCCTCGGAAAGCGTCAGTCGCTCTGGATCTTAAAACGTGAGGATTGAGCCCGTGTGGTCAGATTTGACCGAGTTATGACTCTGAGAAGAAGCGGTCCGTTTTTCGGGTTTTTTTGTGTTTGTTTTTTTTGACGTGTCGGCGCCAGGTGGCCTCAATATCTGTGATGTGGCCAAAGTTGGAGCTGCAGGTCAACAGACATCCTTAAGGGAAAACATGTTGCCACACGCGGCCAGATGTTGCTGGACGGTTGATCGGGTGTTCGAACCGCCGAGATCGCTTGCGAAAGGATGGATTCGACGGCGTGAGAAGTGAGAGGACGCAGCCGGGGCCCTGACGGCAGCACTGGCTAGCAAATGATACGAAAGGTCGTGAAGAGGCCGGACGGCCCCTGGACTCGTTCTCCTCTGTTTCAACTGCCGCCCTCTGGCTCTTCGGTGGTCACGGTCGGACCGATCGGCTCAGCTCAAATTGGGGGGGGGGGGCGCTCTCTAATAACAGGCTTGATTCCTGACCGGCGGAATCAGTGTGACAGCTACTTTAAGCTGCTCCATCACCCCCCCCCCATTCCCCGTCACTGTTGGTGCCGTCCCATGTCTCTGAGAGGGAGTGTGGTGCGAATTAAGATTTCTCAAAGTGCTGCATTACACGACGTGACTAAACCACCCGCTCCGACTGAGAGCCGGGGGGGGGGGGGGGCTGGACTGAATTCATTAGTGTACGACAGCAGCGAGAAAAACACACTGTCAGACTGGATGAAACTTTGAAGGCTACAGCAGGAAAAAAAAACTGGGTCAACGCAGTGGGTGGAGATGAGAAAAATACAAATAGGACGAGCTGAAGATAAAACAAGTTTCCAGAGTGGCTCATCATTAGGTTTATTTTCTTTTTAAATCACCAATAATAAGACAGACGCCGTCTGATATGCGGCAAGTTGATGTGAAGGAAACAAACCTTGGATCAACCCACCATCCAGCCACCAAACCAATAAATGATTCCTCCATGTATAGGATCAATACGAAGGGCTGGTATCGGCTGATTGATAATATATTGATATATTGGTAGTTATAAAGTTAACAATCCCAGTGCATCCATTTGGGCAACGTCTGTTTTAGGCCACATTTAAAAAAAGAAACCTTCATAAAAAAAAAAAGTGATAAAAAAGTGACTTTTGTGACCTTTGACCGCCCAAGGAGGTTAAGGGACAAACAAAGCAAACAGGAAGAAAGTAAATGGACAGCGATGCTCGGCCACATAGACCAGAAGCTTTACAATGAAGGAACCAGAAGGATGTTCGGGATAAAAAAACAAAACAAAACGAGAATATCGGCTTGGATGCCGTCAGATTTGATCAGCTACTGATGAAACTACACAAACCCAGTGTTTCCTGGTTGTACAGCAGCAGGACGGGAGCCGACGCCTGGTGGTCACGTTTCTCAGCTGACGGCCGGCTGACCAGCGGCTGACCGGCGGCTGACTAGCGGCTGACCGGCGGCTGACGGGCCTGTGGGATGGAGACGTCTCTCGTTGACTCTGGAACCTAAACTCACAGGTTTCACTCTGTGAAAACCTGAAGCTAATCTTCTTCTTCTTCTTCTTCTTCTTCTTTTTCTTTTATTTTAGCATAAAACAGCTACAGCTGCACTGGACTGGAAAAGTAAAAATATGATCACGGCTACGCATCAATTTCCCGGCTGCATGTATCACCTTTGTGAATCAGCACATTTTCAGGAGCGGCTGCTACGGGAGGCTGGGTGATAATACCCATCCACGAGGCCCCCCCCCCCCCACCTCACAATTTAATCCCGAAAAGAGAAATATTCCTCCGCATATTCTTGAGGGTTCTCGCTGTGAGAAAAATCCAGCAGCTGTTAATCCGTGATGGAGAGTCGCTTAGCCGAGGTTGGGGGCCGGGGGGGTCCGGTAGACCCCCGACTCACA
Source organism: Istiophorus platypterus (assembly GCA_016859345.1). Taxonomy (NCBI): domain Eukaryota; kingdom Metazoa; phylum Chordata; class Actinopteri; order Istiophoriformes; family Istiophoridae; genus Istiophorus; species Istiophorus platypterus. The sequence goes on along the minus strand of CM029126.1, from coordinate 3,154,761 downwards.
CAGTAAAATGTTATCTTCATCTCGAACGCCGACAGCGTCAGACCATGCAATCGGAACAGAGTAGTCCTACGTAATTAATACTAATCCCATCGCTTCTGCTTGCAGCTCCAACGGGCCGATGATGATCATTATGGGGGGCGGGGGGTCTTTAATCACAATCCTCCTTTTTCTTTTTCTTTTTCTTTTTCTTTTTCTTTTCTTTTTCTTTTCTTTTTCTTATGGCAGTGGGGGTAATTAAACCAAAAGCTGACAGAGTAAAACCCTTGAGTCTGACCTCTCGCCCACAAGTGGACTAGAAGTAATCCCCCCCCCCCCCCCGAGTCCCAGCTGAGACTTCCTGGTTAAACAAACAAACAAAAGAAAGGAAGAATCACTAAAGTAAACAGATAAAAAGCAGCTCTCTGTTTTACAGGCACCTCCGGCCATCAGGCTGTAGGATTTATACAGGAAACGCTACAGCTGATTCGTCTTCGTACACACACACACTCACACACACACTCACACACACACTACACGCATGTAGAAAACCTCACATACTCGGTTCCACATGGACACACAGAGTTTCCACGTGCACCGTCCACTCCCCCGGCATGAGCAGGCGAACAGGCTCCAAACAACAGTTCAGCACACACACACAAACACACACATGCCTCACCATGGCAAAGTATAGAGGGTCAAAGCTGAGGTCACTTTGTAAACTGATGGACGTTTATTTATTTTTAGGTTCTTTAAGCTCATCGTTTTGGTTCTGAGGTGTGTCTGTGTGTGTGGGGGGGGTGGGGTGGGGGGGTTGCCGCCACCACAGCAAGTGGACGAGCATTCAGCTTCCAGGGAGCCAGACTTTTCCCTCAGTCTTAGCAGAAATGGAAAAACACAGACAAACAAACAAACAAAAAAAGTGGATTAAACAAGAGCTCGGTTCATCAGGCTGACGGACAGTCGCGACTCAAAGAATGTCGATGGTGCTGGATGAGTAAAAGGCAACATGTTTGTTAACATGGCCACTATTACGACTTTATTAAGCGATGATAAGGGAAATTATTTTTATTTTTTTTGCAGGCTGTTGTTCTTCCCCTAAAATGGCCCCAAAAAAAAAGATTTAAGGGAAATAAGTTACTGTTTTCCTCTTTCCTTTTGCTTTTAGACAAGTTTTGTCCGACTTGGGTTTTAAAAACCAAACTGCATTTTCTTGTCAGTCGGATTTTAGAGACGCTGCTTTGTTTCAAATCCTAAGTTATTAACTCAGTGGCTACGAAAGCTACGACAACAGACAGATGAGGGCCAGAGCCTGTGAGGACCAGAGCCAAGCTGTAATAAACCAGCCAGACCTACTATTATCATTTAATTTTAAATAAACAGAAATCTACCCTCAGAGGGTCAGTTTACACACAGTAATTACCCCGAAAAAGGCACGAACCTCTGGTGGAATCACGCAGACGGTTTCCGCTTAATTTGACCGAGATCGGAGACGTCCGACCTAAATGAACTTTATCTCGGTCGGCGGCGCTCACGCCACTGGAAAGCAGAACCGGGCAGCGGCATGCGCAATGCGCCGCAGACAGTTTGCCTTGGAACTACTTTCTCTCTGCAGAAAGTAGTTCCAAGGCAAACTGTCCTGGAGATCGGATATTTCAAAAAACCCTGAGCGCGTCAGACGGAGACCGTGGGCACGGCGAGATACCGCCAGAGATAAGGGAGGTTTATTCTTTTGGAATTTGGGCGAACTGACTCTTTAAAGCTGAGATAAAGGTTTTAATTTAACCCTAAAATAAACAGAGACCCAGAGCAGAGAAAAATCAGAGCTGCTTCACTTCTATGAAGATATTCTCACGCGCTGGGTGAGAAAACAGAAACTGTGTTCATGACAAGGGAAAGTGCGCATGCACACACACACACACACACACACACACACACACACACACAAAGACATGTACACGCACACACACACACACACACACACACACACACACACACACACACACACACACACACACACACACACACACACACACACACACACACATACACACATAGACATACAGACACACACACACACACAAAGACATGTACACACACACACACACACACATATGCACACACACACGCACACACACACACACTCTCCTCTTGCGGTGGCCCTGTACTCAATTTGTAGGACCGGCTGCTTCTTAGCACATCCTCTGCAGCCCCCCCCCCCGGTGCAAGTTGATCTCCCCATCTGAACCTCAATACCCCCCCTCGACTCGCCTCCCCCAAAAGACTCCCTCTCTCTCTCTCTCTCTCTCTCTCTCTCTCTCTCTCTCTCACACACACACGGTCCTATTAAAGGAGGTAGGTGAACAGCCGCAGGCTCGCCAGCCACTGGCTCAACATAATGAAGAACATGTGGTTCAGTGAGGGGTGTGTTTGTGTGTGTGTGTGTGTGAACCTAAGGGCCGTGCTTGCTCAGTGGTTGATCTCAAGAAACTGTGAGAGTTAGTGTTGGGGGGCAGAGCCCCCGTGGGGATGAATGTTTAAACAGCGCGAGCAGCGTGGGAGTGAAGCCGCTGAGAAGGGCTCTTTCTTTCTTCCTTTTTTTTTGGCCCCTTTACGCGCCAACACCCAAACCGACCTGTTCGTAAAGTGAGGGGCCCCGGCTCCCGACTGGAGGAGGGAAGAGGTGGGGGGGGGTGCACCATCATCACCACCTGACGTCGAGAACGAATCACTGAAAGCATATGAGATCGAAAACTGAAAACTCCTTCACGGTGGGAACTGGTTGCGCCCAAACCCAGAGCTACGACTTTTTCCTCACTTGCAGCCGGTGATTTCTTTCCACGTCATCATCAAGCTTTTTATATGAGCGCTGCTGGGACGGATCGTTTCCCAAAGACCAGCGTGTCAAACCCAAAACCAAAGCTACCCCAACGGTTAACTATCATTAGCGTAGCCGGATTACTGACACTTGAACTTGGTGCAACATATTGCTCATTGTAACTTGTTTTGCCATTTTTACGCAGCACAGTGGTTGCAATTCCTGGTGGTAGTCGACTCAATGTTTTTGACACAGATTTGAGGAAAAATGTTAATATTAAATGTTAATATTCTTTAATCCACTTTATAAAAACTGGTGCAACAACACTGATCTCACTCACTTTTGTCGCCATTTTTCTGCTGTAGTTTTTCACTGACGTAGCCAGGTACCTAGCTAGCTATGAAGAGGATGAAGTCCAGATTCCTAATTGCACTGACTGGGCTCTAATTGGTTGATTGCTTGTGTAATTGGGAGAAACAGTTGTTTCTGGATCGCTGAACAAAATACAGGCAGCTATTTCGAGACCAGACCCAGGCTACCGCTGGTGGCAAGCGAGAAAAAACATGTAGCTCCATGATTTGGATGAACTGACCCTTTAAATTACGCTGATCTTTAAAGTGTGGTAGAGATGGTGGTAGAGATAAATGCAAAATTGGTCTGAGACGACTTTCCCAACGTGCAAAGTTGATCCGTATACCCCGAAACTATGCTAAAGGACGGCCGGGGTCTTGAAGCAATTAGCATACCACAACAAGATCGGTCGTCGCAATTTCTCAGCGCGGCGCAATCACTCATCAAAGACCGGGGGGGGGGGGGCAGAGCTCCGGATTCATCAGATGCTGACGGTAAACAAATCGTAGATTGGAGACCGGCAGCCCCTTGTAGAAGGAAGACGCCAAGAGCGCCCCCGGATAATGTGAGCGGCTGTGTGGATGGTGGGAACCACGGGGACTTAAAGCGGAGCAAAGGGAACCTGGATGGTTCAGCTCTCAGCACGGTGGCGAACGACGGGGCGACGGGAGGTCAATCAAAATAAAGAGCTTTCTGTTTACCCCCCCCCCCAATAGCGTCGCAAACTCTGTGGTTCGGGTCTTTACAGGGTTAAGATTGTCGTCCGTGGAGTCTTGTCTTCCTCCTAAAGCGTCTGATGACTTGTTTTTTTTTATATTTGTAGATTTAACTTTTAAAAAACTTTTTCCTCAGTTATTATTTAAAATGATGGTTCAGTTGAATCAAAAACGAGCAGTTTGACGGTGTCTCATTACTGCCCCCCCCCGACATTGATGGACGCCATCCTCGGGCCATTTACATTCCTTTCATGTGCTCTGATCTCCCTATGCCCACCCAGCTTGATTGTGTGTGATTTGTGTGTTTGCCTAATCCGAACACAAACAGAGCCCCCGCCCCCAAACCAGGCCGAACGTCACCGCCCCCGTCGCAAGGCTGTTTAATCGAAACGGCTGACTTGAAACAGCCGGGGCGAGCCCCGAGCCGACCCCCACTTCCAGGGGTCACCTAGTTATCAAAAGTAACCACGGGCCGCAATAAGCTGGGTCGTCCTTCCTGGTGTGTCGATGATGTGCCCCTCCCGGCCGACTGGCCGGGGGCAGTTTGCCCCGTTCTGCCATTAGACGGCGCCGCAAGGGTTGAGGGCTGGCGACGATCTAATGGTGATGACATTTGAAGTGAGTTGAGGTTTTGCCTGAAAATAAATATTGGCACCGTGACTGCAGTCTGAAATAGGCTCGGTGCAAAAGAAGAGGGAAAAAAAAATTGCTCCGTTTCTCAAAATACTGACAATTTTTTTCCAGTTAAAATGCTTTGTTTTCCTCTATTGAGAAAAATATTTTTCATGCCATAATGAGACATTTTTTCCCCCGATCATACCCCAGCACATGAGCGGGTTGAGATAATAGACGGATGCCACAGCGATTTCTCACCGGGAGTCAACAGAAGGACTAGAACCTTTTTCCCAGTATGAACAACACATTTAACCTTCTTCGTTTGAAAACACAAAACATCTATTGTGTCCCGGCCCGAGACATTTCTTCTTTTAATGAGATCTGATGATTTTGTGCAGTAACGAGAACGTTCTGCGATATAACCAGGAGACTTTTTCTCAGAGACAATTAATATGTAGAAATAACAGCACGAACACAGTCGGACATCACTTCCAAAACCTGAGTCGAGGTTTGTTGGGGGTGTTTGAGGCAGGATTTGCTCTGTGTCATCCTCAGGCCAGAGAAAGATGGAGGGTGATACATAATCGCAAGGCACCTATGCCAGTGGGCTATTTTGAAGTGGAAGCCCCCCCCGGAGCAGACAAAGCGTCAAATCCGAACCGGCTTCCGCCCCCGTTTTTTGCCTGGAGCCCGAGCTTCTCGGAGGCTGAGGACTCAGGTGCGGGCACACTTGCGGAAAAATGCCAACTTGCGAGTGTAGCACGCCGCCGCCAGGGCGGGAACCTGCCTCCGGTTGTGGCCACCGCCGAGTCACGTGAGGGTCTGGAGGGAGGGGACGAAAATTACCAGGGAGGGGGTTGGGAAACGTAGCGTAAACTACTGTGAATGGCGAGGATCGACAAACATATAACTGTAAATGACGGCGGTTTCACAGACTGCGACTCAAGGGCTGAGTTGAGCCACCTACCGCTGATCACAGGGCGTTAAAATTATTTGCTAATGTATAAATTTCCCAACGCAAAAAAAGTCCCAAGCAGTTGACTCAGCAGACGACACGTGGAGCCGCTTTCAGTCGGTTTCACGCTGATTTGATGAAAAAACATCAACATAGACACCAGCGCCGATCTGTCTCGTCACATTACAGTCGTACAATTTATTTCACAGCTCAGAACAACGTGTTTAAAAGTGTGAAATGCCCCTTTAACACCTGATGAATCGGCGTTATGAATCCACTTAGGCCAAATAAACCTTTAATATGCTGAACCCTCCGCGTGACACGGCCCCGGCAATTAGTTTTATTGCTGTGTTTGATTGTTATCGCCACATGTGGTCCCTATCACAATTAATGGCCCAGAGTCCAGGGCCATGGTTTCGCCGCTGGTTTTATAATGTGGAGCTTTAAGAAAAAAAAAAAATTCAGGTTATCGCATCATGTTATCAGACCAAGGTCAATGGGAGTACGCGGCTCGTCTCCTCATTCTCTGACAGCTTAATAAAACTCCTCGTAGACCTCCGACTTTTTTTTTTCCACTGTGGCCTTTCTTATTGCCCCTATCACAACCGAGGCTTTTCTCCCAATGCAAACGCGATAAGCCAGTTCTGTGCAAGCGTCAGAGAGAAAAAAGAAGAAAAAGAAGGGGGCGTTGGTTCTTTCCCTTTTTCACTCTAAAGCTTCTGGGAAGGAAAAAAAAACAGCCAGACATGGGAGTAGAATATTGAGCAAATGAGAGGCTGTGGGATATGAAAAATGGAAGAGTGGTGTGTATGTGTGTCCTTGTCTTTGTTACTGGCTCTTGTGTGTGCGTGTGTGTGTGTGTGTGTGTGTGTGTGTGTGTGTGTTACGGCCCTCCGCCGTGTCACTTGGTCTGCAGCTTGTATAATAAAATTTTGGCGAGTATAAAAAACACGGACACAAAGGAGTCAGTGCAAATAATCCCACCAGGGTTGTCAGGAGACTTAGGACGGGCCAATTTAAAAGAAAAAAAAAAGAAAGGAAGAAGGGGCATTATTAAGAACAAGGATTTTCTAGTCTCAGGCCGTATTTCGCCATCAGAGATGTTATTCAAGCGGCGTGGAATCTGGATCGCCTTAGCGCTCCGCCAACTCCCCGACATGACGAAACGGCTCCTTTGAAGAAGCCGATCTTGACCGAACTTCCCTCCCGGTGTGATGACACAACCGCAAAATGGATTCAGGCTCGGATTCTCCGGGAGAACATTTGAGGTCGTTATCGAGTGAGCGGCTGTGATGCGACGAAGCGGCGGCTCTTGGTGCAGCCGTCTGCGCGCCCCTCCCCCACCAATCGAACCCTCGGGCCGATCGTCCGCGATCCGATCTGCACGCGGCATTGGCATCCCGTTCCGTTGCCAACGGATTTGTCCGACGGACCGATGAAGACGAATGAGCGGATGAAGAGCGAAGATACGTCCTCTTGGCCTTCGGACCTTAAAAATACCGAGGAAAAGGACAAAATAAACAATGATTAAACGGAGCGATGTCTTGATCCGGTGTCACTGATGTGGTTAATTATGTACCTGATGTACGAGCAACGCTCAATTCTCTAAAAGTCCAATTTACCTTTCCTTTTTTTTTGACCATCCTTGAATGTTGGTTAAGGCTTAACTCTTTTCTGATGTTGATCTCTCTGTAGCACTGACAGGCTGCTGAAAAACAACTGTCACCCAGAGAACTGGCTTGAAATCCCGAGATCTGAAGATGTACTTTGTGACTTGTCTGGCATCAGCGTTGCCAGGTCCAAATCGCCAGACCGACGCCAGACCGACGGAGAGACTGGTCTAGGGACCAATGATAGGGCTGCATTCAGTCTGTTTACTCCAACTTGGCTGCTTCCTAATTTGAGTGCAGTTTAGCCTAAAGTCCGTTTTTCATTTGCCTTTTAAAGACAATTTCTGTTAACTTGGAAAAGTTTGACTTAACTTTTTCCTCAATTATTATTTAAAATGATTGTTCAGTTGAATCATGAAATGAGCAGTTTGACGGCGTCTCTTTACTGGACCCCCCCCCCCCCCCCGACACTGATGGATGTGGGCAGAGGAGCAGGCCTTGATGGACCCACCTCATGAAGGTGGGTCCTCACATCGTGGCAACACAGACTACAAGAACTGTCATTGGTCGGCTTGGTCGTGTCGCATTTCCTGCTTCCCCTTCTCCTCCGACGCCTCCTTTTGTTTCAGCTTTGCAGTAAATTCAAGGAAAAACTAAAATTGCAATATCCATCAGCCTGGGCTCTGTCGATGATCCGCTTGGTTTCAGTCATTCATGGAAAACGGCAGAGAAGAAGCGAAACATGGTGGCGTACAAACGCTCTCGCCAACTAATGGTTTGGTGGTGTAATTGCATTGTGACACCAATGCAGAAGTATAAATATTCACAACAGTGTAGGTTTGACATAGAAGCATAAACTGGCCTTGACGTATTCATTTTGTCCTGAACCAGTCATGTCGGCCTTGACAGCTGCACCGCGACAAGCCAATCAGAATCAGAGTCCTATAGTCCATAGGAGTTGGATTTCCACAGTTACTACAAATAACATGAGCCCACAACCACAGCCACTTGATACCGTAGCACAAAATGACCATATTTTACATCTGCAGGAGGCTGATAAGGTCATTAATCACTTACCAGTAGCTGAGCAATTAAACTAATCAGGACTGAGATGTTTGGTTTTTCCAAACTCTTTCTTCTCTTGCAGTCCAGTAGGTGACAAAGCTGGAAATGCAGGGGGACTGTCTATGGCGTAAACACTGGCAGACGCTGTTTTTAACTGTGTGGGATTGTTTGGTTCATAAAACGCACTCCGTGGTTTTATTTCCACATCTGCATAACTGTTAACAGGATACAGCACCAGGCAGCAATGTATCAAATGTATGCAAAGAACCTGCAAAACTGCCTTCTAGTATCTATCTATCGATCTAGTATGTTTACATGTTTCTCACCTTTAAAAATACATATATCTTCAACACAGAACAATGGGGTTTTGAGCGGGTTGTAATTGCTGCACGTGAGAAAACGGTTGTTCCCATTTGTAAAGAAGAGATTCAGAATCGTTAACAAATATTCTAATGCTATGACATTTTTTGTGCAGAAATAATATGAAAAATTTACAATAATGCAGGGTCTGGGTCTGGGTCTTTCTTTTGCAACTGTGAACAGTGACTTCGCAAGGTTTTTCGGCCTTATCGGGTAGTTACATGAGGTTAGATTCCTCTTGCCTGGTAACTGAGGTGCAAATCTGTTCCCTAGTTAAATGGCTACAATTACAAAAACAGCGGCGCTCTGGGTGTTAAAGCTGCTCTCAATTCAAATGCATGAAATGCTCAAAATAAATCAATGCACCACAGTGGTAGTGTACACTCCAGCCCAGAGCAACACCGCACATGCACACTACATCTAAATTAAAGGAGCAAATCTGGGCTGTGTGTATGTAAATTTCCGCTTAGCATCACAGGTGTTGTCGGATCTTTGAAGCTTTGGTGCGACTGGAGACAGGCAGTGAAGAGGAGGACTAAATCCCAACCTGGTTCTGACCATGTGTGCATGAGCGGTGCGTAGGTTTGTGTTTATCGCACAATACCTGAACAAAGAAAAGACGACGAGCGCCAACGCCGATGAAGAATCTGGGCTGTGGACGGTTTCTCTGTTTGTCGAGGAGCCTGACGGCATCGAAACCGGACAGCTTTGTGATGCTAAGAGTAAATAGAAGTGAGGAGGAAGAGATGACGGGCCGGTAATGGAAAATTGTGACGAAATCTCACGAACTCAGCAGAGCGGATGTGGAACTGCGGCCAAAGACCAACTGGAAAGTAGGAGTTTTAATGCTTAGACCTCCAAGTGTTTCCCCTGGTCTTATTTCCCATTGGAGTTTTCCCCAACGCTTGATATGTTTGGTGGAGTGTAGAAATTGCTTTTGAACGTCAGTGGAATTTTGGAAATGTCGACTCTGATCATCACGTCTGTCATGACTTCTGGGGGTCGCAACAGACGTGACCGCCAACCGCTAGAGAAACTGAGATCCGTCGCCAGGTACAGTGCAAAATCCGGAGCACTATATCTTTATGGGCTTAATATGTAACATGGAGGCTCAGGGTCGCTTTATGGTCCCTCAAAACTAGTTCTAAAGCCGCGCTGTCCACTCATGTTGGGTATCAAACGTGTTTATAGTTCTTTCCCAATGGCATCATTGGAAAAGCTGGCTGGGAAAGAGGGTGGGGGGTGGACGTGGTTTTGGAAGAAGCCTAAATCCTTCTTCACAGTGTTGTAGCATGATTATGTGTCGCCCATTCAGTCCACGATCCGGAGGGATTATTGTTTGTGAGGACCTGCAGCCTTGACTTCCTCCCTTGCCAGATTAAAGGAATAAACCCAGGCTAAACTCAAGTAGTCCGGCCGATCACGCAAATACCAAAAGACAAATTCCTGCGGCGAATCCCCGAGTCCTCATGTTTTCTACATGACGAATTAGCAGGAGCGGATTCGTTCCTGGAGGGAATGCGTGTGTTCACTCGTCACCCGGGCGGCCGGCGCAACAACTGCTCAGATTCTAACCGTGAGTGAGCCGGCATCAGAGATGCTGACCATGCGTGTGAGAGTCGGCCTGTGTCCGTGTTTGTTTTCAGCTCAGCCTCTGAATTCATTACCCACCGGACGCCGGCTCTGTCTGTTGTCTCCCTCCTGTTTCCTCTCATTCCTCCTCTCATCACTGATACATGAGTGAAGTAGTTTCACGAAACCCCGCGACAAATGGCACATATCCAAGGGGTGAAAGTTGTTTTAGTTTCGGTACGGTACCATAGACAAAAAACCAGATTAATCAGGGATCAAAACACAGCATGGATGGTTTGGAATCGATTCAGGAGGATGTGGAAGCGATTGAGAAGGAGACAAGGTGTTGTTTAAGATGACATAGTTTGAAAGTTTGACTGTGACAGGTTGGATGTGGATTCTGGTGGGCAGCTGTTCTGCCCTCTTTCTGGTACTGCACACCAACACTGAGTCTTTTAGTGGTTTGCAGTACCGGACCATACAGGACCACTTTCACCCCTGCGTGAATTGTCTTTGTGTAAATTTGCACCAGCCCTGGAGAGCTGGTGTCTACTTGCGCCTCTCCCTCATCATAAAGGAGAATCAGTAGAGTGAACGTAAATGGTGAATCAAAAAAGGGGGTTGCAATTATGGGTCAGGTCGTAATGATGTAGGAGCTCACATACGCCTTCTCAAAGAACTACGAGAGGCTACAACGACCTCTGATGTAACGTGGAGACCACAGGAGCTGCGACAGGTCCAATTGGGTCTCCTGTGATTTTACTTAAAACCCTTCCAATGCCAGTGGAGGAAAAAGAGCTCAGTTGTCTGCATTTATCAGTAAAACACATCACACAACAACGCTGTCTCCGTCAAAACCTTCCGCTCAATGCAAACAATGCTCCGGACGCAAAGGATGCAAACGTGGTAGCCTGCACGGCAGTAGTCGTTTGGTCGGAGGGCAGATGTAGTGAACCTTCGTCGCTTGCTGCACCACCTTGGTCACATCATGTGTAGTCACTGATCCGGCGCTGGAGGGGCAGTGTTGAGCTACACCTAACCCTACCGGGACAACATGTCACCCCTTGTGTCGAGTATGAATTCAGCTTTATCCCAAATTATGTTTCTTTCAAGAGCCAATGAAGGAATTGGGCTCAGACAAATCCTTTTTTGTTGCTCTGTCAATTAAATACCTACAATATGAATCTGATTGGTTTTTATTTACTCAGCAACAATCTGCGAAACAACCAAGCACATGTCAAGTTTCCCCTGTGCCGTCACCTACTTGCACCGTTACCAAGGCAAATTTTTTCCTTTGCCTTTTATTTTATCATTCCCATTTTTTTAATCAAATCAATGCAGAAGCTACGGGACCATAATAATTTGCCTTTCCTTCCATTTTGCAGTCATCAGTAAAGTCTGTGATGGAAGAGGCTTTTTAGGGGGAGTCCTGAAAGGACCAAGTGCATATTTTGAAACTGGACAAAGGTTTTTAATGTCTCCAAAAAGAGCAAGGCATTTAGGACACATGCAGTCGATATGCTGCCCTTTTAAACCCCCCTTTTTTGCCAGACATAGGATAAAAGCGTCCAGCCTCTGTCCTTGAGAAATGCCGCCAAACTCAGAGCCTCCCCGTTTCTCCCAATCAAAGACTCTCCTCTCGAGCAGGGGAAGACCATTGATTGTGTCACGCCAAGAAAGAGAAAGACTCTCAGACCCTCTGATTACGGCAAAAGTGAGAACAGCCGACGGTGGAGCCAAGCTTGATCTCGATGAAGTTAAGTAGGTCTTACGGTTCTTTGGTACAAAGAGTGTGGGAGAAACAGTGAGGGAAAGCAGCCAGACCGAATTAATCATGGCCAGTGAGAAAAGCCCACAGTTTCGTTCCCTCCGGTTCCTCCCGTCCCGCCTCGTACGGTTTTCCCGACGTTTTTGAACCCGTGGTGAGCGCGAGCAGCTCTTGATGCCGGTTCCTTGAGGTGCCAACGAGGGCCCACGGGAGCTTTTCCTGCGTCGAGCCACGTTTTTTTGACCGCAGGGGTAGTTGCACTTGTGCCGATTCATCACTTTCACTGTTGCTCACATCAGATGATAAAAACAAAGAAAATAAAACCAAAATTTTCCTGGTGTCACGGACATGGGGGGGCTTGACCTCCCCGCTGAACTTTTTTTGTGCCGACGTGTGTTCGCTGAGAACCGTCTCCTTCCTGAGGGCAGGTGAAACCTCTGTGAACCAAGGTCACAGCCAATATACTGTGGCAACTTCAATTAAACATGTTTTTTTAGCTTGGGTGTGTGTGTGAGTGTGTCTGAGTGTGTGTGTGTGTGTGTGTGTGTGTGGAGACTGTAAGGCAGCATCAACCACTCTTGGACCATTTCAAGTTGAAATCTTAAACTGAAGGAACGAGGACATTTCTGCTCCTTTGCCTGGTTGTTCTACGTGTATCATCAGGTCGTTTTAGTGCTGTTGACATGTGACAACGCCCTCAAGTGGCCGTGGTGATTATGACCCAATTTCTGCCCTCGGGGGGGGTGGGGGCAGGTTAGATGGATGGGACAACAGAGCAACACTGCTGGTCTCATCTCAACCATGACCTAAGTCGTTCAATCATCTTGTCCGGTGGTTGACGGCTGTAACCATGACAACAACCCCCCCCCAGCCTTAACAAAGTGGTCATCTTTGGCCGTGGAGGTCAGAGGTCGGAGGTCAGGACGGCCTCTGCGCAAGAAGCGGCAGCGTTCGGGAGGGGGGGGGTCAAAGAGGATCCTGCACAACCAACAGAGGCATTTAATGCATCCGTACATGTACAAACATGCGACTGCGCGGGTCATTTCTACTGCATCTTCACTCGGTCGACAGTGTATCCATCTCATACCGTCTATATTTAGGCTTCCTTTTAAATACATATTTATATCTATCGAGAATTTAGTTTTTAAGTTTTAGCTAGGAGACCAAAAAAATGTCGACTGCTTCTGACTGTTGTTTATATTCAAACAGTGAAAAGCAATTATGACCTCGACAGACAAAAGTAGAAAAAAAAACAAAAAAAAATCGACCTAGAGCAAAAAAAGAATTAAAAAATCAGGATCCCGGTGGATGCGATCGCTCAGGGAGCACCCCCCCCCACCCCGAACCCTCACCAATACATCCTTCAACCCCCCCATGACAGGAGCCGGTACGAGCAGGGAGAGGGCGAGGAAGAGATTAAGGGGACGGGAAAGTGAAGAAGACAGGGACACGGGGCGAGGAGGGAGAGGAGCTGACAGGAGGAGGAGGGATCCTGGGGGGGCAGAGGTGACAACAGGATAAACTGATGATGGAGAACAAGACAAAAGGCCTCTTTCAGGAGTGATTTAAAATAAAGGCTTCATGGACGCCAGGATATGAAGCGAAACATTATTTTACACTCCAGCACAGCACAGATCCGTTTAACTGGCTTCCCTTTGTTTTTGCAACCGCAGTCAGCTTAGCTCTGCGGGTGTCAAAGGTCACCAGTAACCGAGCTAGCAAGGGAAAGACAGCCTCCGTATATATCTGTATTTCGGCAAAGTGATCAGTGGTTGGAAAAAAACTGAGAAAATCCACTCCAACGCTCAACCAACCTGCTTCTATGACATTGGCATGAATTTGCCTTTTTTTTGTTTTACTTTATTATTTGGTTTGACATCATGTTGATGTTCGGGGGGGGGGTCATCCTGCCCTAATCAATCAATAGCCAATGATCCATACATCCAGCCAATGTCATTTCCACTGACACAGAAGCTGTTGTTGTGATACCAAAGCTTATTGAACTTAATGCTTCTCATTGTTGATCGGAGAAATATGTAAATTTAACTTTTTTTCTTTCCCCCTCGAGTCCTCTCACAACCAACTGCATCGATCGCATTGATTTTTGCTGTTTCCGTTGTGGGTTTTTGTTTTTTTTTAAACCAGGAACACAACCATCAAAAACCTCACGAGAGCTTTTTGATTCACTGCAAAAAAAGAACTTAGACACCTGAACAGATACCAAATAACTCCAACCTGCTGTAAATGAATAAAAATTGATCCTACTGGAATTTCAAATCCATTTCTCTTGGGGTTGAGGCTAAACTACACTGACAGTATTAATATTAAAAACAAAACCAAAAAAACCCCAAAACATAAGTTCTGCTGCAATTGAATAAATAAGTTTCGATATTAAAATATGTTGTGATATCCGCTGCTGGTAAACAACAACAACAACAACAACAACAACAATCTTACAGACAGTTTAAAATGACCTAGCTGAGTTGCAGGTGTTGAGATGTGACTTGATGCTGCGGCTTCACATTCGACGGACGGATCCGAGAGCGTTGATGTTCTCATCTGTACCGCATCAAAAAAAGAGAAACAAGCATATTAAGCATAAGCATATTCCAAAAATGTGAAACAATTCTTTTGTTGCAAAAGGCTGCATATAAAGTGTCTGATTCAGACTCTACAGTGACACAGCATCAGAGGTGGAAACTTTAAAAGGAAAAGATGATTATTCCTTTTTTTCCCCCTTGACTCTCTGAATCCACGGGTGAGGACAGCGGCAGCCGCCCGGGAGCGAAGGACGGGGCGTCGGTGTCCTTCGTTGGCCCCGACTCAATTATTCGTTCCACCTAATACAATTTTTTTCCCGCTCTTTCATTTGATTAGCGGCGCTGAGCACCTAATCCCTCTTCATCCCGGGCAGCCGCCGATCATTTACTTCTGTTTCTGCCTGCGCCGGGTGTTTCCGAAAGGTCACCGTGCCATTGTGAGGGATGGAGTGGTGGCGGCGGTGGAGGTTTGCACCGATTCTTATCAGTGTGTGTGTGTGTGTGTGTGTATGTGAAGCTATGTGCGACTTTAATTGCCTTTGTCTGTAGCTGTGCATGTGCTGCGTCAGTGTTTGTGCTGCTGTAATCTCATCTCCCGGGGTAATCGCCTGTTTGTGTGTGCACGTCGTCTTAGTGTTTGCGCTTTATCTGGGAGGCGGAGGGGGGTAAAAATAGCCCCCCCCCCCCAACACACACCCACGTTAGCTGGATCGCAGCCACACCAGCGAGGTGACAGTCTTTCATTTGCTTCACCTGCCTTTTTTTTTTACCCCCCCCCCCCCCCTTATCACATTATTGATCACTCGTCTGCCAGATCAATGTTTGTTATGCATGGCATTTTCCATCCTCTGTCAACATCTCAAGCCGTCGGAGATGATTCCACTTGGGGGACGGATTATTTGTTCAAACAGCAGGTGACATTGGCAGAGTAAATTTGCATTGGGGAATCATCCCGCTCTCCTCTGCAGCCCTGGGTAAAACCTGTCCGCCTAGAGGCCGCCTCCTCGGTATCCGCGGCAGCAGCGTCCCGCCGAGTGTGTCTCGCTATGATTCATTCCGGTGTATTTCTCTGTGGGCTTGCGAGTGAAATTCCGATTTATTCACTTGCAATCTAAAGGGCTGCATGCTGTGAATGGAGTACTAATTATTTATACGGCATGAGCGACGCAGAGCTCTACACTTGCACTCACACCTGACTAATTTCTATCTTAAATGTACAATTATTCATGAGCGCCAATCATCAGTTGGCAGACTCCCGTTCTGTTCAGAGAACTCCCTGGTTTTCTACTGATTTGGCAATTTAAAAGTTACAATCATCCAGGCCAAAAGTTGGGCTAAATTTAATTTTTCAAGATGTGTTGGCTGCACATCGACCTAAGAAGCGGGAGCAGTTGCTCCAGGCGCATGGTTCTTTTTCTAGAAGTAAAAGAGTCCCGTTCATTTTCTGTGAAGACGGAGGGACGTGATTGACAGCTGAAGCAATTCCAAGGCTCAGATGGACACGAAACTCTGCCAGTTGAATCATCAGTACAAAAAATGAAGACAAGTAATAGAAAAGGTTTCTTTTTATTATTTTATTAAAAAGTTAAAGGCACAAAGCAGAGTACATGAAAAAAAAAAAAAAAAATCTAAGGAGCGAGATCAGTCAACATCCAATCGTGGAGCTTAAGATTCTGGTGTGTGTGCACTTCTACTCGCCAACTCAAGCTAAAGATTACTCCCTGTACGAACCTGTTTGGGCCCTAATGCAATTTCCTTCTTTTTTCCGGCCACACTTCTGCTTCTACTCCATAGCAACAGCGGTTGAGGCCCCTGGGTATTGTAGCCTATAGACTCTTTACTTGTAGTTTGCCAGATCCGCGCCCGCTGGGAGCCTCTGTGCTTTATAGCCGAAGAATTTGTCGGCCGCTCAGCGCTGTTGAGCCGGGCTCTACTCTTTGTGTTGAGGTATGTTGTGACACACCTGTACTCTGAGAGAGCCCGGACGTCTCTGTGGTTCGTGCTGAGCGAGAGCGTATTAGTTTAAGCATATTCATTGTTTCCCAGTCAAAAGCATAAAATCGTCATTTAACGGTAGAACATCTAAATGATGAGTTTATGCCTTTTACTTACAGTCGTCTTTTTTTGCAGTTTCTAGCAAAAATGTTGCATTATTGTTGGAATAATTGTGTTGTAATGTACCCTGTGCATTTACCGAGTGGGCTGTTGAATTATTAATCACAATAAAAAAAACTCTCTGTAACCAAGTCATACCTCAGTCTGCAGCTTTCATTACCTTTAATACTTCTGTTATTTAAATCCAATCACTGTGTCATTAACCCACGCAACCTTTCTTAACAACAACCTCGCCTTTCTCACCATCACACATATTGCTTTTGTCTTTCCTACTGAGACATGACAAGGTCAGAGCCTAGTATGTGACTGAACTGGCCTTGATCCGTTTGCTTCTCTCCTACCACCTGAGCTCATATATACAATAATTTAATCCGGCTGAATTCCCAATAAAGCTGCTCTCATCTAATATGTATTTCTGGTTCTGTTGTCAGAAGTCAGAACAAGTATGAAATAGTGACTGAACACAAGTCACATAAGTTAAAGACAATGTACATGCTGTAATTTCAGCTGTATTTACCTTTAAAATGACCAGTCAGAGAGAAAGCTGAAAGCTCATTCACGTCCATGCAGCTGCCGTTCAGTCAGCTGAATGAAGGTATCTGTGCGGAGGGAAAGTCTGACCTTATGCTCGCGGTTGTGCCAGCGGTGACTCTCTTCTATGGAAAGTAGCTAAAGTTTGTCCGAAAAGTTGTTAGATTTGTTGCTTTTGTGAAGAAAAGTCACAAAAAGGGTCAGAAAAGTCAGTAAATCTAGTGACAATGGCGCTAAGTTGGCCTGTAAACACCTCCCTGATGACGTAATAGAAACCGTTCACACCACTTCATTTTAAGAAAGCAACGGCCAATGGGGAAACTCCAACACTTGGCCAACTGACGTAACTTTGTCACTCACACAACCTGTCAGTTACAGACTCTTAAGTTCATGCAGCTGGCCCAGCTGTCTGGGTCCTGTCAAAGATGAAAGCTAAACAATCTCCAACCTGATCTTGCTGTTGGGTAAAGCTTCATAAGAGCCAACAACAACAATAACAACAACAACAACAACAACAACCAAATCCTTAATGATGAGTAATTGCATCAAAAACTCATATTGTTTTCCTCCCCTGTGAGTCAACAAAGCAGATCTCCTGAATAACAAATGGTGACACGCCAGTAATCGTTAAGCTATTATAAGTGGATGGGCTAATTACTGTACATCTGCAGAGAGCAGCGGAGGTTGCCGTTATTGCAGCTGATTTCCCACTGCTGTCAGTCTAGGTAATGGGAACCTTCACCGCAGGCTCTCAACTTCGGTGCTCATTTAATCTCCCGATGAAGTTTGCTCGCTGCTCCTGCTGCTGCTGCTGCTGCTGCTGCTTGACCCGCTCTCGGAAAAGTAACGACAGGAAACACGACTTTGTGCCATTTCCACGTCGTGGCGCTCCCCTTGTGTACCCCCCGTGGCGTGTAATGGCTCGCAGGTGTGGTGCGGTGTGGTGCGGTATGCGAGGACCTCGTCCGTCACCCACGCGGCCTTCTGCTGAAGTACACTTACACTGTGAACGTTTGGCTAATGATTTTACTTGCTATGCAAAATAACCGACCAGGATGGATGGACCCTCGACAGCAGCTGTGTCGGGTGACACCTCATTTGCAAGCGATTTAAAGATTCGTGACAAGCAGCACATTTACACATCCTATTAAAAAAAAAAAGCCATTTAACTGTTCATTGCCATCTTGTGCTTTTCTTGAACTGTAGGTTTATTTATTGTCTTCTCTACACTTTTTCTTGCATTCTTCGCATAATCCCTGCTGTTTAGATTCCAAACATTATAAAAATTATAATCTTAAATTTCACTCGTGCTTGATATCAACACCTGGAGCTAATGGCAGTAACGGTGACGTGAAAAGAATTAGGATTTATCATTCTGTATCATGGTGTTTTTGTAAATAAAGACGATTAAGAAGACAGGTAATGGTGTCACCTGTTGCAGTATTAAAAGATCGAATGTTTTGCCGACTGCATCCCGCCGGGATGCTTGGATCGTTTCCAGCAAATCCCCTATATGCAATTTGAATTGTAATGGGAGCAGTGTTAACAATGACTCGGCTACACAAAGAAGTAATTATGGGATGCATAAATACTGCGTGGCTGTTGCTGAAAGAAAACGCAGACGATAAATACAGCAGCACCAAAAATACGGTGTTTGATATAATGAAAGTCTTCAGGGTTATAACTTAAACAACACAGGAAAATCTTCTATCTATATGATATTAGGCTGCAAGTTGGCTGGGACATAATATCTGCTGAGCCGAGAGCTCAGGAGCTGAGCCGGAGGAAGCGGCTCAGCTGCTGACACATCTGAAATTTTCTTCGCCCTCAATAATCTAGTTTCTGTTGAGGAAAATTTTTTTTTTCTTTAAAACATTAAGACTGACTGACACGAGTGCAGAGGAGTAAAGAGCAGCAGAAAATAACGAGTGAATGAGGCGACACGGTTTCAGAATCCCAAAGGTAAAGTAATGTAATGAAAATACAATTTTATTTACGTTATCCTCATGTAATTAACAAATTGAGTCAAAAATCGAGCCTTAAAATGATCGCTAACTAACAACTTTTACTCTTTGGAGATTTAACATCTTTTTAAATTGAGGATTAATGCACATAACGGTGATTACAACAGAAAGCGTTGAGCATACGAGACCACATGCGGTCAGAGAACACCGCTAACGGAAGCTGTGCGTCAGCCCCGGTGAAGTGCTCTTGAGGGTACAGAGCGTTTCATAAGCTATGCTAACCTGGACCTGGTTTTCAGGAGGTCAGGCCTTTTATAGACCCTGAACAGAAAAAAAACACTTTGCATCACCACAGCTTTTTCCTCTGCCGAACCAGCGCACGTACTAACCACGGAGTTTCTCGTTTCTGTACAGTGGTGCAGCCGGGCCTCACCAAAAGGCGAACGAATAATGTGCCAATTTCCTTTGGTCGTTCAGAGTGTTTGGTTTACGCATGTCATGTCGTCGCCACATAATTTTTCTGCCGACTGACAGCTAACCCAGGCCAAACTGGGTCAAACAAAACACGAAAATCTAAATATGTGTAGAAATGACACGCAAAATGTTCCTGAGAATGTTGTGCTGTACAGATGCAATCCCATGAGGCCACGCCAGGGAATGACCTCGGGGCAGGAAGGTAATGGCGTGAGAGCCACGGACACCAGGAAGAAAAAGGGGAGAAGGTTCACTCTCAACCAAGCAGATGCCCCCACCCCCAACCACCGACCCACCATGAGCCGGGTTCTGTTCAACGTTTCTACCTGTTAAAACAGAGGTTTTTTTCACTCAGGCGGGAAATGTTGTGTCTCTGTAAATAATAATTAGAAAGAGTCTGGTCTAGACCTGCTCTATATGAAAAGTGCCTTGAGATAACGTTGGTTATGATCTGGTGCTTTATAAATAAAACTGAATTCGCCCCATTTAGGCAACATTTCTTGTAGCTACACAAAAAGTACTTTAGCTTGGGTGTGTATGCACACAAAAAAACCCTGACGGCTCAACGTTGGTCACACATAATCCAGATTTGCCCAAAAACTGGCAAGAACCAAGTAAGGAACTAAATGAGTGGGTGACAAATTTGCCCATTGTTCTGGTTTTAAATGAACAAATTAGATAAGCAAAGCTTTAAATTCTATTCAACCTCAGAAGACTCTCATTGCTGATGCCAATGTCAGATCTGCGGCACCAATAACGGAAACCATACATCCTCATTAGGCCGAGGTCTGGTGACTCTTTTTGCGTTCGTGCACCTGGAAGGCTCAGAGGTCATTGATGACTGAGATGGCTTGTAACAGAGGATCATCGGATAAGAAAGCCTGAGATTACCTTGGGAGTTAATGGCCCCGTCCTGATGCCCAGAGCACGCCGGGAGGTTGCGATGTGGTGATGGGGGAGCTTCCTTTTCGTGAGAATGTGCGGCTTTGGCCGACACAAGGCGCCGGCGTTCGCGATCCTCGGATGCTTCGCCAGCACCGCCGTCTCTCAGAAATGAGGACGGATGCAGAAACACCGGAACACGGCCGCAGGAGAGGAGCGTGTCGGCAGATGGATCGAGATGTGCAGCTGCAGATCGTTTTTTTGTTTTCGGCTTCTGGGTTTTTACTGTTCTCCTTAGCATACATTCTAATACTGTCTGCTTTGTGCAGCGGCTTCTGTTTGTTGTGCTGAGAGACCCTCAATATGGCTGCCGGGGGGGGCATGTTACACAACCCGAAAGCCCTCGGTTAAGCCTTGCAATATTATCATATCATTTGGACAAATAGATCTTCCATTCCCCTAAATCTCATGAGTTTATCATCATGTGGCTGGTGTGACTTATGAGGGCTTCAAAGAGCCGAACAGGAAGTTACATAATGCGCCCGACGAGTCTTTTCCGTGACCTAAGGGCGACAAAATCTTTAGCATAACCGTGCAAGAAAACCACTTAAAGGTAGTTACAGCCCAAAGTCATTTGGCATCGTAGAGCAGCCACTCCGCCAGTTCATTATCTCAGTGTTTATGGATAAAAGCACCGAGACGCTCCTCAGGGGATCAGACTTAACAGAAAGAAAAAGGAAAGTGAAGGTGAATGAGTCCACGTGGCCTTCTCTCTCTCTCTCTCTCTCTCTCTCTCTCTCTCTCTGCAACAATCCATACTCTTACCTCCGTCTCGTCAGAAAATCGATTAGTCCCTCACATCTGTCGACAGAGATCCGAGGGTAAACATTCGGAGTCAGCACTTTTGCGGCGCTCATACACAGAACCGTACACAAACACCCGGGGGAGAGTGTGACGGAGAGTTGACATCGTGCTGCCGGCGACTCATGCGGACGCGCCATTAAAGTCGTCGAAGGCACAGCGTGCTACGGGTCGCAGACCTCCCTCCGCTGTCAAAAAATCCGGGCGTTTGGGACCCCCCGGCTAAAGCTATAATTTGAAGCTAATGCAGATTATGGCGCTGTAATTGGTCTATTCAAGGAAAAAAAGACGGAGCTGCACTTTGCTGCGACTGTTTCATTGTGCAGAGATGCCACCATGACATATGTAGAACATGAGAACTTCAGGGGAATTTAAGAAAAAGAAATAGTAAAAAGGGACTAAGCTTTTCTAAAAGCTCCCTGAAGTTTGGGAGGGATTAAACTTTCTGCAGCCGAGTGCAAAAAAAAGAAGGAAGGAACACAGGCTTTATCCTTTTATTCTTTTAGGGAGGCACACGGTTCTCTGCAATTGACCACGTTCTCGAGACAAGATCGAGGAAGGGGCCGGAAGAGGCCGACGCGGTGGGAGATGGGTCCCGATGCGCCGATCCCCGACCGGTACGTTCGGCCCCCGGCTCCTTCAATCACTGTCGGGCCCCTCGGCCTCATCGTCCATGCTTCGCCGAGCTCGCGTTCTTACGTATGCAGGACCGGAGACACGCACGCAGCTCGTTACTCTAAACTTGTGCTGAAAATTTACATTCATTCCCCGACTGAGATCCTGACGCCGGACATGACAGCTGAGGCAGAGATGGATGGCTCCTTGGCAGCGACCCACCAAAACTCTCCCTGTCTATTGCATTTCTGTCCACCCTGCAACAGGGGTTCCTGACTCTTTCATCTTTATTCTCTGTCAAAGGGATGTTTTTCTAGGGGAGTTTTTCCTCATTTGAACCGAGGTCCCAAATGGCAATCTCTGCCTCTGCAAGTGGCCGACGCCGCCTTGAGCATTTATACTTCTACGTGGTTGTCGCTCTGCAGTTAAACCACCAAATCGCTAGTTGGTTGGCGGTGTTTATATGGCGCCGTGTTGGGTTTCTTTGCCGCCGTATATGTACGTTTTTAAAGGAAAACACATTTAAATATTCCCCGGATCTTAAGGCGCAGTTATGTGGTTAAGTGGCACAGCGGAGTTCATCTGTGTGTCTTTGCAAAGAGGCCGTCAGGTCTGGTGAAGTAAGGACAAGTTACGGGGCCCAGTTTATGAGCTAGCTAGTGAGCTAACGGCCACCAAGCTAGCAGGCCAAGAACAAGCTAGCGTTAGTCAGTCAAACAGCTCCCTGGGTTTCTTTCTCTTTTTTCTTATACTGTGAAGTCTACTCCCTCCTTGCTTTTCTAATTAATTTCATTCAGTTGATATTTACCATTGAGCTCTCGCTCTCCGTGCGAGGCACGTTTTTCGTACTTTGGCTAAAGCCAGGCTAGCTACTTCCCTCCACTTCCAGTCATTACGCTAAGATAAACTAAGCTAATCCCCTCCTGGCTTCAGCTTCATGCTTAGCACACAGACAAGAAAGTGACACCAATCCTCTCATCCAAATTGTTTGAAAGCAAGACATGTTTTCCAGAAATGTCTAATTAGTCTTTGCAAGCCAAACACAAATCCTGGATCTCATTTTGTTTTTTTGTGTACAACTCAACATTGGCATACAACTCCAGAGTGGCAGATTTTTCTTTTTTTTCATCTGATGTATCTTTTCAAGCCCAAATTTGATAAAAAAGTTTAAGTCCAAGGACAAATCTACATGCACGCCCGAGAGAAATACATCTTTTTGCAGTGTTTCAAAAACGAGGGGGGAGCCATATGCGCCCATATGTGCTGGTTTTTGTGTTGCGCTGGGCATGTTTGTGTATGTATGTGTGTGTGTGTGTGTGTGTGTGTGCTTGGCTCTAATGCTGCCTGCATTGGATGCTGGTGACGGGGGGGCGACGACCCTGAGCCCTAAGCCTGCTACCGGCAGCCGAGGCGGTGCCAGGGGGAGGGAGGACGCCAGCTGGAGGGAGAGGATGGGAGAAATACCCTTCAAAGTTGGAGAGATGATACAGCCACGCAAAGCCTCTTAACACTCTGTCTCTTCTTGTTATGTCTCAACTATCGGCCGCGCAGATGGGAGGATATGCGCTAAGCATCAGTCACTCTGAAGAGCGGAGTGTGTGAATGTCCACGCCGCCTATCAGATGGTTGGACGCGGAGCGCTCTCTGAAGGTCTTTGATTCCTGCAGCCGGGAAAATGTGCCGGGTGGTGGAAAGGCTGGGCACAATGCAAGGGCCATAAGGGCATAAGGGGCTTAATGGGCGCATAAGGGCGCTGGGGCAGCGTCAAACCGCACGCAGGTCCCTCCGCTTCGCCGCTATCCATCACTGGGGGCGGTCTATGGCGGAGCAAGCAGCAACATGGACCCATCCCCTTAGGTCTGAAAAAGTTTAGTTCCATCGGGGCGAGCTTCAAAAGGCAAAAATGAATTTGACAGCTTACGTACAATACAAAGGGCGTATTTACAGTCGTGACGGGAAATCTTGGGATTTACAAGCAACAAAGGGACTGAAGCCAAAAGAACCCCCCCCCCCACAGATTACCTCAGCCTTTGTGCTATTTTCCACTTGTGGGCGACAGTTACTCTTTAAATCATTTCTTATGTTGCTGGAGGCAACCTCGTCTCCTAGTAATTACTTTTATATCCCGGTAAACTGCGACAGCAGATAAGTTTTGAGGTAAATGTAATTGCATCCGGATTATTACGTTTTTCTCTTAAAAATAGTGACGTAATGAGGATATGTGGTTAACTTACTTATTTCGTGAGTTGTAAATATATTGATGCTGAACAAATCAGTAAAATGCTCACAGACAATGTTCTTCTTTTTTTCCCGCCAAAATTTCTGATCTTATAGTAAATATCTGCTCCCAGTGGCTACAGTATCATTAAACCTTTTTATGGTTACGTTTAGGCTCTTCAGACTTTTGGTTAAGGTTACAGCTAAACGTTCACGGTGACTCCAGATACAATAGATTTTTTTAATTTAGATTTAACCAAAACCACAGCCTCTCTGGGACCTTAACCAAAGTGCTTTTATTGCCCTAAACCGAACCCCAGATGTGAACTCCAGTCGTGCCCCCCCCACCCCCCCAAATCCGGCCCAACCACCGTTAATTAAAAAAGAAAAAAATGAAGAACAGTGAAAAAAAGCCGGCTCTGAACATGATCCCTGCGTCACATACGTCGCCACCTCAGTGTAACTGGGAAAACAGTATAGGAATCTAATCTCTAGGAGACGGTGCTGCAGGGGGACGGGGATCAGGAGACTTGACCTGGGTCTATAAGGGACATTATCACGCTCCCATACACTACATGCGCCTTATTACAGAATAGGGTTTTATTTTTGCGGGAATCAGTTCTGTTGGTTATGATGATATTTCCAAAGTTTTTTTTGTGGTTTTCAAACAATGTGACTTTACTAAAAAATAAATAAATAAAAAATGAGGAGACTGTGAAACAAAGAGGAGCAGTCAGACGATCGCACGTCGTCGATGGTTCCAATTCACCAGATTAGAGAAATGAAAAAAAAAAAAAAGACAGAAAAAATCTGTTTAGTTGAACATGCCGTCCAAATTAAGAGTGTAAATATGTTGTTTATTTGTTTGTTGTGACTTCCCACCGGAATGACACACATGCACGGCAGCGCCTTACAAAGCAGTTACAAATCACTGTTGGAAAATAAATCAGTTTTGGTTTTTTTTTCATTTTACAACACTATTGATAAGTGGTTGAGGTTAAGGAAACATCTTGGATTTATTTAAAGTTGCTGCTCCGTCGTGGCGACAAAAGAAAAACAAAAAAAACACCAAAAAATACAAAAAACATGTGGTTAAGGTCAGGAAATGACTGCAGACATGATTAGAAGGAACAAAGCCTGGCAGCTGGTATGAAATGGAAAAATAGCCAAGACAAACAACGTCAGGCTTCCGAAGGACGAAAGTCACAATCCTCCTGCTAGAGGGATGTGTCTCTTGGGTGTAAACAAATATCTTGGTTATTTTATCGATGGTTTTTCAATGTAATTTAAAAAAAAAACCCAACAACCCCCCCCCCCCCAACTTTATCTTAAAATTCATAATATGCAGTGAATTCAGAATATTCAGACCCTGTTACCCTTTTCACATTTTGATATGTTGCAGCCAGATTGTAAAATTCTTCCCTGAGACCCTGAACTTACTCTTTGTAAAGGAAGATAATGAAAAAAGACCTTTCCTTCTTGCCTGTTTCCTTATAAAACTAATACAGATTTTTGCATCAGCCAGTCCAGGAAATCATTTAGAGAGCGTACGCTTGATAACCACATTATACTCTGATTATATTCTGCTGTTACTATATTTTGGTTGAGAGCCCATGAAAGCGCAACTTGAAAATGTAACGAGAACAGAGCTGTCAGGAAATATTTACAGCCCATAGTTTAGGAAAATACTGGGGCTTGAATTGGATTAAAAGAAGAATAATCTCTTGTTTAGTTTCCCAATGGAAAACAAAGTTTCCAGGCTGACTCAACCAGTGACTGATGATATCTGGAGTCTGATGATAAGATTAGGAGCTTAACTGCTTCTTTCCTCCACTGTGTGAACACTGACATGTTGCTTTTGGAGTCAACAAAGTTCCCATATCAATAACTGAGACCTCACTGACTTTGGCATCTGTCTGCTGTTGCACAGATGCGGATTCTGTGAGACAACCAAGATTTTTGAGTCGAGGCAGAAGCGCAGTTGCATAGATCTGAATTTAATTCCCTTAGGGATGCGTCATGTAAATCTCCAGACTTGAAGATAAAACTCCTTTTTCATTCATATATTGCAATATAAATTTACAGGGTAGAAGACTGCATCCATAATTGCCCTCCTCTCTGCATCATTCAGATGAAGATGTTTTGCACTCTGCACTGAATGAGGGTGTCGTGATTTGAAAGTGCTGAGCAGAGCTGCTGCAGTTTGGTCCGGCGGTAACGACGATCATATCGCACTCTGATGAGACACCGCATTAAATGGTGGCGCATCCGTTTTCTGATGCGATACGGTCCGTGACAACACGTCGTTTTTTTACTACTCGGCCCTTGCGGGGTCACGGTTCAAAAGGCGCGACCAAAGGGAAATACTTTGGCGGAATCTGTCAGAGCTGCCGGTGACACCGAAACTGGAGACGCGTTCAGGACTTGGTCGGTTGCAGCCGATGCCGATGGAGCTGATGGAGCTGAGCGTGCCCACAGAGGCCTGGAGTCAAAAGGGAAGGACTGTGCAGACAGGAGAGTCTCACTGAATTCCCGTTATGGATCGAGAGAAACGGCCGCCGAGTCCGAACGGGGGCAGATAGGCAGCATGTGCCCACTGGGCCGCGGTGCTCGCAACGGCTGCCAGGCCTGTCGCACAAACGCCGAATCGATTAGCTGCAGCGGCGGCCTAAACTCCACGGCCGTGCAGGCTAATCGATTCGGCGTTTGTGCGGCAAGGGTTCGAGCGCGCTGGTTTTGCTCCCTTTGCCCCTCGCCTCGAAAATCGGATTTTGCGTTTCGGGTAGACGGAGGGTTTCCTCTGCTCATGTAATGCGCCGGATCAGGCCGCGAGCTCCGCCGGCGCCTGGGCAGGAAGTTACAGCTCAACACCCGCATACGCCTCCTCCCTCTGCATTCACGCCTCAGCCGACCGTAAAGGCGCTTTAATGTCATCCCATTAAAGCGATCTAAACCAACAGAGTGTCGCACAGACTTGCATTATCTGTATGATAATTTAAAACTGCTGGAGCAGTGCAGTGTGTCACTCTGGAATACAGACCTGAGGATTAATTCTCAACACAATGATCTTTTTTCTTTCTTTCTTTAGGTAAATCTTGTCCGCCTCTCTTCTTCCTCCTCCCCTCCAAGCGGAAAAAGCCAGTTGAAGTGATGGAAAAAAAAAAAAATTCCTCCGACAACCTCGTCACTCATCAAGAAATCTCATCACAGCCATGGAATGAGATTACGTCTGAGAAGAGATGATCTGTGCAGCTATACATGAGGAGAAGCTGTCTTTTTTTTTTTTTTTTTTAAGGCTGTTGACCGAATCCCTTCTGCACGACTTTGTTGTTGCTTAGAGAACATAATCCATGATTACTACACGCCTAGGAGCTGTTGTTGGATATATGCCATTAAGCCACAACATTAAAACCAGTTGCCAGTTTCTAAATGGCCAATCAGTGCAATTATGTGGATTAAAAAATGGGAAAAAAAATCAAGGGAATATAAGGTTCAGTGCTGAGGAACCTCCCATGAGCAGACGGACCATTTATGGTTGTGAAGAAAGAATAAGAAAAGCGAGCCAGAGTCTTGAGGTGAGAGGAGCTCCGAGATTTCTTGTGCCTCCATGGGAAGATTTTAGCGGAAAAAATAGGTCAAGTCACTTATAGCATGTTTAAAAAAACAAAAAAAAAAAAAACGAGGAGTTGAGCCAAAGTGCTTTAAAGGCAGATGGATAAGCAATGCAAGTATGTCTATGTAGAGGAATGTGTGGTGCGAGGATAAAAAAATCAAGATCGGCGGGAGAGAAACGAGAGATTTGAGAGACTGAATGAAACCAACGAGAGATTAAAGTGCAGCAAAATGGCATTAAAAATACGATAAAAATGAATTAACACGCTGAAAAATTCAGATCTGAGGTAAAAGCAAGATTTAAAGGAAGAAAAAAGGGGCAGAACAGGACTTAATGCAGGAGGCTATTCCAGAGCCCGAGGGCGGCGACAGAAAAGGCCCGGTCACCAACGGTTTCCAGGCGGGAGTCAGAGGACGAGTTGGGGGGCTGAGACAAGTCGTGACCCGGGGGGGTAGTTGTCACGCTGAGGGCTTTAAAAAACAAATAGTTTAAAGAGTTTAAAGCCACTTCTGTACTTTACTGGAACCTGACGCAACTGTGCCAGAACGGTAGCGATGTGTTGCCTTTTTTTCTTTTCTAGTACCAGTTAAAAGTCTGGCAGCTGTGTTTCGAACCATCCGTAGCTGCGAGCGGGTGAAATGGGTCAACCCCATACTCGGGGAATTACAGTAATCCAGCCAGGGGGGTGATAAAAGCGCGGAGGACTGTTTCCAGGTCCTTCTGAAATAAAAACAGCTTAAGTTTGGCTGCGGTTCCGAGCTGATAAAAAAAAAAAGCCGCCCGTTTGCAACACTCCTGATTCGTTTGTTAAAATTCAGTGGAGTGGATACCAAGAGGACACCAAAAATTTTTAGCACACTATGCGAATTTGCAGACAGGGGACCGAGTGCATTGCCGAGGCTGGTAATGGAGTAATGGACGGCCGAGTATAATTACCGTGTAGCTGTGGAGACGCTCCAGCGTCCGACGGCAGTTACAAAGGTTCCTCAGTGAGAAAACTGGGTGTCATCTGCATAAAAGCGGCACAGACTAATAAAAAAAAAACCCCAAAACAAATCTAACCGTTGCAAATAAACAAAACTCAAACAACTTTGGACACTGTGACCGTCTGATTCTGATGTGACTGGAAATACACACATGCTCGGTCTTTTACTCACCACCATCAGTTTTTACTGGGCCCTGGAAACCTCTGCTACAACGTAGCCTGTTCTCTGCCGTCGTGTTCAACCTCCCCTGTTCGTAGCTGAGGTGCTTTCTTTTAAGCTACGTGTGACCTTGTCGAGTCTGTGAAGGTCTTATCACAGTTCTGCCTCTTCCCGAATGAATTCTCACAGGAAATGTTACGTAACTGTTTTCAAAGTGGTGAGAGCCTTCGTTTCTTTCCCTCCCCTGCTTGTATTCTGTTTGCTTTTCCCAGGTTGGACCCAAAGGGAATATAATCCTGGTCGGACAATATCGGAATCCCGAGTTTAAAGTGCAGAACTCGGAGTGTCTTCAGAGGTAATTTGGTGCTGACCTTCGTATTCTGCAGGCGTCCAAACAGCTCCACGACTATGAATCTTCTTGAAAAACACTGCGAAGCGTTGGCACGGCGGCTAGAAGATCTGTGGCGATTGCCTTCTAGCCTCTGGAATTTCAATGTTTTTTACTGAACGCGGCATTTTTCTGACGCTCTCTTGTCTCGGTTACTGTGAAAGTGAAAATTGAAACAATCGGCCCCTTTTTATGCAGTAAAACCATCATTCACTGGTTAATCCAGGTCATGCGAACACGAATTAAATTCATCGAAAAGGCACCACTTATTATATCACATATACATTTTATATGCGTTTTCTATTTCACTATGTGAAAGCATTTTTATTGTTGTTGCTGTTCAGTAACTTTTTGACAGTTAATTAAATATTCTCATTAGACAAAACTGGTTAATTTGCATTTGTTTCTAAATTCTGTGCTTTTTTTATTGCCATTTATTTCCACCAGGACTGCGTACACAACATAATGGTATATATTTATGATATATATATTTGTTTTCATCCCAACTGGTTGAGAGTGCTTGTATAAAAGGCCAAGAATCAGCAGGGTTTCTTTGCAAGTTTTCCTTGTTTTTATTTTTTTTTAGCTCTTTTGTTGAGAACTAAAAGAAAGCAAACAAAAAACAACTTGCACTGTAGAAGCTCTTTCACACGCGCTTGGGCTCAGGCTTTATCATGCTACCACAGTACGATGGTGGCAACAAGTAATGGCCATCTGGGTATTTCTATGTGTCCTCGGTGCCCATTCATCTCATACTGTACGTCTCTTCTCCCTTTCTTCTCCCCTTTTTTTTATTATATCTTTTTCCCGGGTTGCTCCAGACGACAACCAGGGAACGCAGACAGAGCCGTAGATAAAAAAGAAGAAAGAGCAGAGAAAAGGAGAAAAAAAAAGAAGAAGAAACAAATAGAAAAAAATAGAAATGTAGAGAGCCTGAGGACAGTAGTGGAGAGCTTTGGCTGCAGACCAAGACCCCATGACAAAAGGAGCCATTTTCGGCCAGACTCTGAGCCTTAATTCAGAGTGAAAAGTTGATTGTGTCTACAGCGTGGCGAGAGGAAGGAGGACGAGGTGAGGAAAGTGAAAGGAGCATGCGACTGTAGGTGCCGTTGCTCTCCTTGCTTTTTCTTTTTCATTTTATTAATTCTTTTTTTCTGTGAGGCGCGTCCATATTTTTATACGGTACGTGAAGAACGTAATTGTTCCTGTGCCATTTGAATAGTGTTTTGGCAAATCATTTCATGTCACCAGCAGCCACATAACTTTGAAATATCGCAGCGGCAGGGAGGTGGGCTGCGCTAGTTCCTTATGGGTAATTTTATATTTCAGAGAGCCGGGAAATTTGCAGCAGCGTTGCCGAACCACACACCTAGCCCCGTGGGACCTGACAGGCGTTTTGGACGAAACCGCGACTCCATCGCACGGGGGGCTACCAAAAGCCCAATTTCAATGGAAAACATGGCCCTCGCCACCACTGGTATAAGTCAAGGATTCTCCACATCCAGGGCCCCTATGCTTCAGAGCATACAGGTAATTGGAGAAATGATGTCAAGATGATGGCAAGTATTAATATAAATAAATGAATGGATAAAAGTTGACATCAAACATCGGGGTAATGGCAACACCCTCAGGTTTTGAGACCCAGTCATGTTTGACTGGATTCTAAACTCTGGAAATCGCCTCAAGATGGTTCAGACGGCTCGATAATATTATAACAGCGCTCCGGGGTGCCGACTACCCTGCAAAGACAAGGAGACCACGGCCGTGGGCCTAGGGGCTAAATGACGTGTCAAAACCAAGCCCGACCTCAGAGGCCAAAAGTAATGATCACCTGGGTTTAAACTGCAAATATCGGTGACGCGATGGGTGAGTTGCAGGTGCTGAGTCGCCCACAACAAAGCGGGTGACTCAACACCTGCCACGTCGTAGGTGGAATAACTCCAGCTATCACGATGAGAGTTAAATGCTTTCGCAACGGCAGATATATATACGTATAATGAGAGCACCTGTTTTCATAAACTCTGCAGTAACATAAACACAATTATAAACTCTGCCACAAAGTTGTTTCACAGTGAGCCTGTGCATTGTGATGGCAGCATGTTTAATAACCCTGTGGGTCCTGATTGAATTCATTGGCAACCCTGAATTTTAAGTGGGGGATTTAGAATATTTCAGAAATAAATGCAAAATAACCAATTTTGTATCATCAAAATATTTCAACAAAATTTAGAAGGTTACTGAACAAAAAAAGTAAAGAAGCAACAGAAGCACAAAATGGGCCCCAGACACAATTATTGGCACCTTCACTATACTGGGATGCAGAAACGTAACCATGATTCTCGGAACCACCCAGAAGCTCCTTGCGTTTGTTTGGCAGTTTCTGCCACTCGTTCGTTGCTACGAGTTCAAGCTCTTTTAAGTTTGAGTCGTTTTTGCAAAGGCGCATTTCAGCTCTCTGCAAAGGTTTTCAGCAGGGATATAGGTCAGGACACATTCGTGGCCAGTTTCAAACCGTCCATCTTCTCCCTTTCAACCGTTCTTTTGTGCTGCTGAATGTTCGCTTTGGGTCATTTTCCCGATGAAAGACCCAAGACCTTTGCTTCATATCCAGTTTACTGACACCGGGTAACAAGTATCGCTCTAAAATGTCTCGTAATCTTCCAATTCCATCATTCCTTTGACAAACCCAGTGCCTCCAGCATCAGAGGCAGCAAAGCGGCCCCCCCAGCCTAATAGGACCTCCACCATGTTTCACTGTGGTTGGGGTGCTCTTTTCCTCATGTGGTTCTTTTCAACGTCTATAAAACAAACCAAAGAAACTACATTCCCAAAGAGCACTTTGGTTTCATCTGTCCATAGAACATTATCCCAGAGAGACTGTGGCTCATCTGTGGAAGTCTTTGCAAACATTAGTCTTGCCTTTTAAAAGCCTTCCTTTCAGAGGTCATGGCATTCACCCATGGAGCCCTACTTGGTCTACTGTATGGGCTGAAAGCACCAGTCCAGATTGCTGCAGGTCAGCATCGATCCGCATCAACCTTCTCAGACTTTCCTTTTATGGAGTTTCTTCCTAGTACCACATCCTGGAGCCGTCCTGTGTCATGACTGTGAAACCTCTTGAAAACATTACGAACCGTTGAAACAGAGATCTCAAGATCTTTTGTGACCGACTTTGGAATCGTTGTGTTTTTTGATAACATGATGCTCTCGTCTCAAACCTTGTGAAAAGGAAACTGGAAACATCCAGCCCCATGTTATGCTGCAAAACCATCATTTGTTGGTTAACTCAGGTCATGTTAACACTGAAAACTAAGTGCAGGTGAGTCATTCATTTTGTTTGAGGCACCAAATTATAATCATCAGATGGGAGCCAATAATTGTGCCAAGTGTACATTTCATGTCCGTACTTTTGATTTCATTATATAAAAGCTGCTTTTTTGTTGAGCAACTTTGGACATTTTATTAAATATTCTGATTATACAAAAGTGGTTCATTTGCATGAAGTTCTAAAGATAATCAAAATTTTGTGCTTTGGCTGCCAAAAATTTCCAGCAGGAGGGTAGGGAGGTTGAAAAATGCTGCTGATGGCAGAAGCTCATAGACAGCCTGACCTCTCGTTTACTTTCAGTCCTCTGTCATGCCAGAGTGCAACGGAGGGCACAGCTCCCGGCTCCATTAAGAGATGCTTGGCGACTGTGAACCGGCTAAAAAGCTGCTCTTTGTCAACCCGTCTGTGATGTAGGCAAGCGTGCCTCAGGTTACGGACATCAGCGGCCCGGGCACCCAGGGACAGTGATCGGCTGTGCTGCAATTATGGGCTAGCGTAGTCAACCGAAGGAGGACCTTAATGGACATGCTCTTTAGGGCCTGGATGCCTGAGGAATCTTCTCAAAATATGCCCCCTGTGAGTAACTTTTATTGGAATGAATGAGGTGCCA
Organism: Istiophorus platypterus; assembly: GCA_016859345.1. Taxonomy (NCBI): domain Eukaryota; kingdom Metazoa; phylum Chordata; class Actinopteri; order Istiophoriformes; family Istiophoridae; genus Istiophorus; species Istiophorus platypterus. Next base: position 3,121,672 of record CM029126.1, on the reverse strand, counting down.
TCTTGAAATAAACAAAAACAAACCAATCCATGCATGGACTGCAGATACTTTCTGAAAAGAATTGTTGCATGGAGCAGGTAAAAAAAAATGCTTTCAAGCTGGTTAGTGCGCCAGCTAACTCGAGTTCTGTTTCTTTCCATGTCGGCGGTGACTGATCACATATTGAGACACCATCTGTGCAGGTATCTGAAGTTCTGCAACCTGTAGGAAATTGGTAGCTGAAGCAGCGGCAAACCAGGTAGATAAGGGGAATTAAATTATACTGTTTCATCACAAAACAACTCTTGACAGTAAAAATAATAATAATAAAAAAAAGATCTGATCACACTTTCCTTTGATGCTGATGGTTATAAACAATTTATTCAGTAAACAAAACTGGCGGCCACAGTTGTAGTACTGCTAATGAGTTAGCTGTACTCTACATTGCCCTGATGGTAACCGTAGGGAGGCACTGTGGGGGTGGGCTGGCTGTCAAAGGGACACGCAGTGCAGAGCTTCCACTGTGCCCCCATACAGTCGAGATGAAGTGGCCCCATCCATCTTGTTGGCTCCCGGTAAAGAACAGGCTCATTTGGCCTCTGAGTCGGTGACAGATGGGAGCCGCTGCAAGCTCTTTCTCTGCAAAAGGCCGGGACCCCCCCCCCCCGGCTCTCGGATCCGCGGACCGAGCTCCCAGTGTCGGAGGGGGCAGCGGCACTGAGTCATGAGAGGGTACAGATACACAGAGAGGATGATGTCACCCGGTCTGGTCCGCCTCTCTGATCGTACTTAGCACATTGGGTATTAGATCTGTCGCATCGCTGCTGCTGGTCGCTGCATTGAATCACAGAGACAAGTCAGTACTGAGAGGTCATATTGTAAGAGCCCGCAGAGGCTCATATCTTATACTAATTAAATGCTAATTAAAATATTCAAGTTATGTTCACTCCAGGCACAAATTCTGCATATTAGCGGCTTTGGCTCTTGCCATTTGTATTTCCTTTATAGTTCGCCTCTCCATGCATCGTAAGTTAAAATAACAATACATATGCAGCTATATCAAACAAAACTAAGAAGGAAATGAGTTGATGGAACTACAGAGTCAACAGCCAGGCTACAGGTATTTGACCATAAATCGCAGCATTAAACAGAGTAAGATTCTGACTTGATGACGGCGCTGGACAAAAAGTTAAAAAATCACCAAAGTTGTTATAGTTCCTCCTGCGGGGAACATGAACGTCTGCAACAAATTTAACGGCAACCTGTGCAATATTTGCTGAGACCTTTCACCCAAACGTTAACCTCATTATGGTGTGAGAGGAAAACTCAGGTTATTGCGATACATCATCAAAAGGACCATAATGTCCTCTCCGGTCCGATTTTTTTAAAAGGTAAAAAAAAATTGACGCACATGTTGTGCCAGATGAAAATTCAGGGAATTACCAAGGTCAAACATGGTCAGGTAACAATGAATGTGGAAAATTTCATGATAGTCCTCTGCATAGTTTTTGGGATGTTAAAACCCGGTCCAAATCGGTGGTCCATCCAACTGACCGACTGACTGCTGTTGCTCTCCTCAGAGCCGTGATGCTAGAGGATGGATATTTTGTTTCACTATTCGGGGGCAATAAATAGAACAGGACTAGGTCAAAACGTAGTATGTGGCTGGGCTGACCTTAATCTGTTTGCCCTTCTACTCTCTGTCCTCAAATGTACAGTAATTCAATACAGCTGAATTCCAAGCCATTTCCAGGCTGCTAAAAATCTTGATTTTATAATCATGTCATCGTCTGACAGAATCACCACACACATAAGTTAAAGACAACAACTGTGCTGTGATTTCAGCTGTATTTACCTGTAAAATGATCAGTCAGAGAGGAAGTTAGAAGCTCATTCATGTCTCTGTCCGCTGCCAAGCGCTCAGCTGAATGAGTGGCACTGCAAGGTGACTCTCTTCTAAGGAAAGTAACTACGTTTTGTCCAAATAGTCGCCAGATATGTCACTAAAGGTGACACTTGCTAGGTGCGAGTCACTAAAGGGGGACTTTTAGTGACTAAAGTCCCTAAATGGGTTTGAAAAGTCGTTAAAATAAGCAACAAAGATACTGTAATCACCCCCCGACGATGCAAAGGAAACAGGCTGTGCCTGTTCATTGTGGCAAAACGATGGGCCGAGGGTGAATCTTAAGCACTCATTCACGCAGCATTCAACCGACCAATGTAAGCGCATCACTCCGCCGGTCAGTCACTGACATTCACGTTTTTAGGACCAGCCCCACTGTTGTGGTCCCGCCAAAAAAAAAAAATTCTCAAGAGCAGTTGAAGAAGAAGATTTCAAAGATACTGTCAAGGGCACTGTAAAGGAAAACCTCATTACTGCTAGATATACTGAATAATTGATAGGTAAATAGCTTAAGGGTTTTACCAGCATGTTCAGATGTTTTAAATAAACTTACCTGGGACTCCGTGCCTCTGTCTGACTAACTCTGCCCCAGGGCTCTGTTCTCTCCGTTGCCTTTGCCTAATGACGCCGTTATGAAACATTTCCATTAGCACTTGGTTCTATTCTCATGAAGATTTTATAAAATCGCTTTTGATCTAACTGGGGTCTTTCTTCTTACGAACTAAAAAATGGTCGGACACCATTTTAGCTGACCTGGCTGGCTGACAAGTAGACACACACACACACACACACACACACACAAAGAACGAAGGGTATTTACAGCAGTTGGCGAGAAGCAACACCCAGTAACCGAATGTATAATTATATATGTGTAATTGGATTGAGTTTTCCCGAAGAAGCAGATCTCTAATGTTTGGCTGTCGTTGTGTTCAGAACCCAACGAAGCCTGCCAGAGACTCGCTTAATAATTTAACACTGTGTTTGTTGTCATTATTGTTACTATGATAGGTTTTTTTCATGATTGGAGCTTCATATATTGCCCAAATTACAAACACAATTATATCATGACAGCCATTTAAGATGCAGCGAGAAAAAAAAGAATATATGAAGAACCTAATTACGAAGGGTAAGTAAATCAAAAATGTTGTATTACAGAAATACTTATATATATTTCTAAAATATATTTCGATGTGAGAACCAAGTCCTTTGTATCACAAATACCCATCTGGCATTAGCAGCGAACCAGAATGCTTGAACATCAGTTGAAGATTCAGCGAGTTATTGTGGTTTCAGCTGTCAAACGACCCCCCCCCCCGAGCCCCAGCCACCAATATGGTGGTAAATGTGTTTCATTCTACTGAGTGGCAGAAGAAAAGAAAAATCTGACGTGACACGTTCTTTGTCTTTAGTTAACCTACTTCCCTGGGGGTCAGGGGTCAGCCACAACTGAGGGCTGCTGGGTATGTGTGTTTGTGTGTGTGTGTGTGTGTGGGGGGGGTCATATGAGGGAAGGGAGAAGATCTTTATGTCTATAACTTGCACAAGTGCTTTCAGTATAGGTTATATTATTTTGTATTATATCGTTATGTTTCCATTAATATATATAGAGGGAACAGTTCTTTGTTTGTCCCAGGAATGGGTGGTCCAGGCCCCGCCGGGGGAGGGGGGGGCTCCACCACCCCAACGGGCCCCGGATGAGCATCTCCTGCTACGACGCACTACAACTGGAGGAAGCTGGAGGGAAGATTCATCATGAACATGCAGAAGCAATTTCAAAACCCCATTCAGCAGAGAAGCGTTTTTCGAAGCAGCGCCACCGGATCAATAGAGAGCCTCATCATCTGATGTATCGCTCTGTTTGGATACAACCTTTCGATGTTCAATGCTACATTAGGTGACACCGGAGCAACTGTGTGTGAGTTATGGAAGCTGCGCCTGTTCCTCTACCCCCCCCCCCCCCGCCACCATCCTCCCCCCCTAACATTACCCCTTAATGTCGGGGCAAAAAAAAAAAGTGAGTGATGAACTGATTAAATAACAGGGACGACCGTACCCGTGGCAAACGGCATCCACGTCGTTACCCCCCCCCCAGCTTTGCGGCGCCATGAGCACGGAGCTGATTGGTTTTCCCCGTAACCGCATAACCTTCATTTTGGTGTTTTGTTTTACTTTTGACACGACAGATAGCGAAAGGCTTCGCGCTGACCATCTGCACCGAGCCCAACGAACCGGAGTCCGTCGACGCTCCTCTGATTATGCAGGCGCAGTTACGTTGCCATTTAAACATCGCTAAGCAGCTGGGGGGGGGGTGGGGGGGCAGGGACTATTGATGACAAGCTGTCAGTGAAAAATAGGTTTAAAATGCAGTGTGCCGCGGGTGCATTACGCCGCGCATCATTTTTTACTCTTGAAATTACATTACGGCTCCGTAGTCGATATGAAGGACTTGATGAATGCCATCGCAGACTCCCGAAAGCGCCCCCCCCCCCATCCCCCTTACTGCTCAGACACACACACACACTCACAAAAGCATCCATGTGTGCGCCCGATAATGAGCCGTAATTTATCATCTGATGAATATTGATCATTTACATTCATTTGTGGTGCAGCTCATCTGGAAAATATGTAAATGGACAGACGGGACACAGGAGAAGCGACTGTTTTCGAAAACCCGGGTGTCGTGCGTTTCCATTCCGAGGCGGCGAAACGCGGCACGCCTGCGCGGTCCTCCGCCGCCGTCGTCCGAACATGTGGCACGACAGCAGCGGGAGCGATGGCCAACCTCTGTTTCCGTCTCTCAATACACGGTCGCCAGCGGGACAGCCTCAGGTTCTACTTCATGCTTTTCTCGCCCGGAAACAAAGAAGAATCCGAGGTTTTCGTTGAGCCGTTTGAAAGCGACAGTGTCCGGGAGCACCTGCATAATGCAGCCGTCTTCCAAAAGAAACACCCTGTAATTAACCCCCCCCCCAAAATCAAAGGATTTTTTTTTCTTTTTCTGTGGAAACTAAAACCAGAGTGTTTGAACGAGTCAATTTTTTTTTTTCAGATCCAGTCTGAAATGAGACGTGTGGAAAATCCTGTCTGAATCTGACATATATTTATATATCCCCCCCCCCCCCCAAAAAAAAAAAAACTCCAGAGGAGATTCAGGTCGGTTCTGAAGTAGAACCCTAAGAAAGTTCAGCCCGATATCAAACTGCAGTGAGTCTCAGCGGACTCATGCAAAGGTCGAGAGGAAGACGTATTGATTGACGGACGGTGGCGGTGGGTCCAAAACAGCATCGACGTCATACGTGGCTCGAGGTGGTGAGGACGAACGGCGAATGGCAGCAACGCACCATGCAATCTGTGGTCAAGGTGAGTGGAGGGTCAACGCCGACCCCGCGACCCCGCGACCCCGCGACCCCCCAGCCTCGACCTCGGTGCTTTCGTTTTTTGCAAAGCTCACGGAGATGGCAGGACCAGCAGTCAGGCCGGCGGTGATAACTCGCCAGGACACGGTGCGTCAGGTACTCGACCAGCTGAGGCAGAGGAAACGGCCACGTACCAAGTATATGCTCCACATTTCTCCCGATACCCAGAGAAAAAAACCCACTGCACCTCGTACCTCGTGCCTTTAAAGGTAGAAACAGAGTTGAGGTACTGGAGGAGCAGCCCGACCTGAACCGGCAGGAAGCAGAGGATCATTATCTGTCATTTGGCGAACAGCTGCGGCTACAATGCTACAAGGCCGAGCTATGACCGATCATTATTACTTCACTTAGTGATTAATCGTGCTTTTTTTAAAAAAAATCAATCAATTTATCCACGAAATGAAAAAAAAAAACCAAAAAACTAAAGTGAAAAATTCCAGTCGTGGTTTGCAAAAGCGATGTCATGCTGCCGTTTCCTTGTTTTGTCTGACCAACTGGACAAAACCCCCGACAATTACATTTCTAGTTATATAAAAACACAGGAAAGTTTTTCTCTTTATATAATGTAATCCTGAGACTGCTTTCCCCTTCGCTTGTTCTCAATTAACTGGTGGTATTTTGCCTTTTACTGCAGCAGCGGAGCAAAGGAAACAATAAAACACTCTCAGGCTAGATGGGAACGTTTTGCTGTCTCTCCTCTGGGTTTTAGAGCGAAACCTACGTCGGCCGTTTAAAATGGATCCGTTTCAATTTTCCCACATTTTCACCCCCCCACCCTTTCAGATTAAGAGTCCCGGAGTTAATTGAGAGTACACCACTTCAAAGTCTATTTACGATTTTAAAGATGTCGGCGGCGGGTTTCTTCATAGGCGCGTAGCTGAGAAGAAGCGTTGGCGCCCTGTGTCCCGGACGCCGCGTAAAGAATAAGCCGACAGATCATTACGAGGAGCAGGATTAAAAAACACTTTCAGCCAAATTCTGTCTTTGGGATTAAAACCGACGAATAAAGTCCGAGGAAGAGCTGCTTCTTTTTTAACAGTGAGGAAAAGTCCTTCTCTTTCCTTTACTCCGTGTGTGTGTGAGCTATAATCCAGTCTTGGACATGATACTCTCGTTTTCGCATCGTGGGCCTGATGAGTGGTGGCGACCCCATGTCCCCGCGCAGCCCCCGGGGAGGGCACACTCCCAAACTGGTCGCGACGGCAGGCGTTGGTGGCGTTGTGGGCGGGGGAAGCATCCACGGACGGCGCCGGAGCGCCGGAACGGGCGGTTTCTCATTGGCGTGAGGGCGTAATCTCCGCCTCAGAGCGGCCTGATCAGTGGACCGTTGTGCATAATGTGCCGCAGATAAGTCACTCGATCTCTGCACCTTACGTGACATTATAGCCTCCCTGTGTATTTTCGTTTTGATGCTCATCCAAGCTGTTTTTACAGAGACTAAGATCACTTTTGCAATGTTCATACTTGGTACCACGGTTAACAAATGATCTGAATTTAAAGAAAAAAAAATGCAAAAATGCAAAAATGCTGCCGGGGTTGCACCTCAGGGGTCAGATCTCATTTTTATACTCCGCGGTACCTCGCACACCCTGGCGCTGGGCCGACGTACCCCGGCGTAGCCGGCAGCACGCACCGCTGGGCTCCCAGGGGCCGGCCGGAGCCTGGACGTCACGCAGTGTGAATGCAAAATAGCTAGCCAGTCCGCTCATGGCCTGGGCGGGCGCACCAGGCGTGTCGGCGCGTCGCTAATTGCACAGTAAAGAGCAGAGGACGTTTTAAATCTGTCTTTTCATGGGCCACTAAACTACAGTTCCGGAGATACGTCTCGATTTACAGCTATATACTTAAAAATAAAAAAGACGGGGGGGGGGGGGCTGAGGTTAGGCATAGGTGTCTGCTAACTTTCCCAAAAAGTAATTTGTGCAAACTAGAAAGAAGCAATAGGGTTGAGGCCTGTGGAAAATAGTGTGAATGAAAGAGGAAACAGCCGGGAGCAATGTATGAAAACACAATCTATCACGGAATAAGCACATCCAGCAAGTTTCCGAAGGAAAAATGTAATTGAGTTTGACTTTTTTTTTTATATATATTTTTTAAAAGAGGAATTCACCTCTAAACGGCTCACGATCCCGAGCTATGGGCAGATTTGGCGAACAGTGAGTGTGTGGGGGGCGACTGCTGGATCCGAAAGACTGATAAACAGGCCTCACCGTCGGACACTGCCCGGACCGCCGCCAAGACCGGGTCCGAAAGTAATCATGACCGCGGTATGCCCAGCAACCTGCCCCCCCCGGCCCCCAGCCCCTGTCACGGAGCCAAGAAAAAAAAAAAAAAAAAGGAAGCCGTCAGGACAAATTTCAACCCGATGAAAAAGGCGAGACATCATCTGGAGCATGTTTTCTGTCCGAGCGCCGCATCACCGTCGGTCCCGCCTAAGCTGCTCCGGGAGTTGTTGCAGCGGCTTTTGGGCCCAAGCGTGGGTGGAAAGAAAAAAAAAAAAAGGCGTCAATACGCCGTCCCAACGAGGATTAGCCGCCTTAATTACTTCCACCTCTCCGCTATCACCATCTGCTTGGAAGCCTGGATGGGCCTCCTCCAGCAACATGCCGTTGAAATCAATTGAAGCAATCTGCACAATGTTAGCGTGATAAGGCGTGCGAGGTATTTTCTGGCCTTTGTAATCCAGTTTTTGCGTTAAGCAGATAAGGTTATTACATCCTGCGGCGATCTTTCCATGTCTGGCATCCCTCCGACTAACTTAAGGCAGGGGATGTATGGGGGGGGGGGGTTGTTGTTACAGAAAGCGAAATTAGAACAAAAGGCTTTTGGGAAAGAATTATGTGCTGTCAGATTGCTGCTAATGCTTTGCAGGTTTAATGAGATAACCTTAAATACCAGCTTACGTCCTCACGCTTTCATCTTCCGTGGTGCTGATGCTGCTGTTGTGTGCAGAAAACTCCTCCTTTCGCCAACATGTCCACGGCTGCTCTAAAGCTCTAATGTCGTCAGTCATATTTGTGCTATTGATTGTTTTTTTTTTTTTTTTTACGAGCGGCACACAAATGAGATCAATCCGGCTTCTTGCTTAACGCAGCACATACGGGTTTATAAAGATGCCCGTTGATGAAATGGTAACTCAATACAAGATGTTGTCACGTCGCGCACCACAGACAATCAATGGCTCTGGGCAGGGGGGTGAATTTGCTTGATTATTCGCAGTGCACCTTGCAGACAATAATTAGCCGGGGATATATGGTGTGTTTCATACTGTAGTCGGCCTCCAGGCAACTTCGAACACAAAGTCTACCGCAGCTCTACCCTGAAGCAAATCAATAGTCCTGAAACTCGGTAATTGCTACAAGAATAGGGTCCTAGAATCCATCACCCAAAATGTTTACCCCATTAGATTAAATTAACCCAAATTGGTACGTGGGCAAAGCTACGGCGGAGGAGCACGAGGGACGGTTTCTGTGATACCGAGACAGATGACCTTTGAACCGTGTAAGGGACCAGGCCTGCCGGACAGATGGGAGCCTGGTCAGAGTCGGGGGGGGGGGGCACAAAATGAGGGCAGAGGGTCCATTATTGGGCTTTTTTAAAAATGTCAGTCTCCGCGGGTTCAGCGACACCAAGGACTCAGTAATTCCCTTTCAGCCGGGGAGGATTAGGGAGGGTTGAAGAGGAAAAAAGGGATGGGGTGGGGGGGGGTGGGGGGTAAGTGGCCCGACAGACAAAAATAACAACAAACGAAAACAAACTTGAGATGATGTGAGTGTGGGAAGAACAGGCTCATCATTTGTTGGGGGGGGGTGTTAATGAGGATGGGTGGGGTTAAAAAAAAAAATCTGCACCATCACTGATGCGGATGCCTTAGTTCAGACATGGCCTCATTCAAACTGCATTGACGGAATCAATTGGGCCTTTCTAATCCAGCACAAGGGGACGGTCTCCTCCGGCGAGAGAGGGTCAAGCACCCGGCGCCGGCGTCGCAGATTACGGCTTAATGCGGCTTAATGATGCAGCTCGGGCTTCAGAGGAACGCCGTGCGTATGCAGCCGCACATATGGCATCAATGGATAAAAGCCAATTTGTCTTTGAGTGCTGATGGCTGTTTCTCTGTCTCTCTCTCACTCTCTTTATATTTTCCCTACAATTAATACGTGGTACGAGTTTGTTGTTATGGAGGCGGGTACCAGGCAACAGGAAATGTGTGTTTCAGGGAATAAAAATGTTCATCGTCGCTTTGCTAACGCGCATTTCCGAGGAGAGAGGCAGATGCGACCATGAAATAAGTTGAGTGTTTTTTTAATCAAGGCACATTTTGTTCCTTCGGGCAGCGGCAGTCAATATTTTTTATATTGACAGTGAATCAGGTGAATGCATGCAACGTGAAACGGGTCGCCACGCTAATTAATACACCTGACTCCGCGGCTTTCGCCGCGTGCATTTGCATTTCCGGCACATTATGCGGCCGTAGGGTTTTCGGCCTCGGTGCCCCCGTCAACCTCACTCCCGGCGGTGGCAGGCGGCCGCCTTCCTGCAGACCAGCTCTAATGGACCCAGAGTCCGCTACCTGCCCAGCACCGGATACTGGACGGAGAGCTAGAGACCAGCTGGCGGAGAAAATGGAACATTTAGTGGCTAAAGAGTCGGGTATTTCTCTCAGGAGTTTGAGAGAGACCAAATTAGAGGTAAAAGGAGGATAAATATATGAGCTGAATGTTGCATTAAGCCTGCCAGATGTACAAAGAGGCAACGGCTTGCTAATGAACTTTACAGGATGGGGGGGGGGGGGGTGCATTCAAAGGAAAGGAAAGGCGCGAGCGGGCACGATAAGATGCCAATTAGCCGGGCTGGTGCAAACAGAGGCAAACAAGGAGCCATGCAAATTGAAAATGTTTCATCTCCACCGAAAAACAAAAAAACAAAATTGGGCTTATCTCCAGACTGTATGAATAAGCTTCGTAATGCATAGGTATGAGGAAAAGTGGGGTGGGGGGGGGCATTAAGAAGTAGAGCTGACACTTTCCAGTAAGTGCTGGGGGTCGGTCGGGGTGTTAGCGGCCATACAAACACGCCACACGGTAGATGTGCGCAACTTATATCTGTGCAAGTGCACAGATATAAGTTGTACATATTGAAAACCAAGTTTTATAAGCGACACCAAGAGTCAGTAAAACAGGCTGAAGCACTTTGCTGCAGGAGTCTTACCTGTTTACGTACAACCTGCAGCTAATGTTTGCTAATGTTAGCTAGACAGCGCGGTGGCCGACGTAGCCAAGTCAGTTTTCTTCGTTCAAGTGTCACCTTTGCTCGTACGACTGTTATGCTACAGTCCTCTGTATTACAGATAATCAACTAAATGGTTATATCAAAAAACAGGGAGTAAAAGAGAAGCCATGTTCATTGCTGCTTGGGGCCATTTGGTCCCATTCTACCGCCGCTAATGGAAACCATGCAAAAGTCAAAAGTTTCATTGATTTTCTTCAATTTTTTATTAGGCGCTGTGGTTACGTGAAACTTCTCCACTCGGACTGGGAGGAGTCGGGTTACGGATCCAGAAGGAGGAATATCGAAGTAGAAGGTGAAGGGATAAGGGAAAATGTCTGACAGCCAAACCCTTCAAAAATGAATACTATTTAGCCTTTTTTAGCATTTTGTTTTTATTTTCATCAACAGACCCGTATTGTTATTCTCTCCCAATATGCCAGAATCAATATGAGTTCATTTGTTCTCACATTCTCAGTATCTGGCAGCTTTTCTTCCACCGTATTTCTGCTTTCCATCTCTGTACAGTATAAGTAATTATAATCACCTATATTTACTAGCTAAAGAATGGAACAAAAATGGAAATTCATTAACAGAAAACAAACCAGGGGAAAGATGTCTCAGCATCACCCACAATGTTTGACTGATGGAAGACTGGGAAGAGGGATGAAAAACACACCACATCAGTGAGTGTGTAGCTTATTAGGATGAGGACTAAATAAAACGTGTTTGCAGATGCAGAGTGTCGTGTTCTGTTGGCGGCAGCCTGGCGTTCATCCACGGTGATCTCAGCTCTGACATAGCTCTGTGTTCATTTTCCTTATGCGTGAACAGCGGATGGTCTTTCGTTGGCTTCCTCTTAGCTTGTACTGTAGCCTCTTCACAAAGTCGTTAATGGTCCCCAATGCCATCCACTGGTGAGGACGGAAAACCCGGACTCAAAATGGAGAACTTTGCTTTTACGAGGTGCTGTTTTGCTTTGTTTTGTCGGAACCAGTGTTTTATGTAAGAAACAGAAACCATTGTTAGATCAGTCCAGCCGATCAGTGATTGAGTGTCATCATCACACCAACCTAAACTCAAAAAGTTGCTCAGGGTAAAGGTAATTTTTTTTTATCATCCCTTGGGGACAATTTGTTGCTCAGTCTTTGTCGTCCTGACACCCCAAACCCGCAGATAAAAGAAAAGGTTCGGGGCTCAGTAGGATTCTTGCACAACTGTTGGACAACCCGAACGGCCTGGCCATGAAGAAAAGCAGGAGGAAGAGGTGGAGTCCATTATTACTTCATTTGTTTTAGACATGATTACACCATTCGCCAAATCCATCCAGCCCTGGACCAAGGTCAAAAGCCTTCGTCACCAAGCAGAGTCAAGAGCAGAGCTAATGATGTGACTGCCCTCATAATGATGCTGATGCTCATTAGCGTATAGGACAAATAAAAGTGGTACGAGGACACACCCCTGGGGGGCGCTGGTAGAAGATAAAAACGGCCATTAGACAAGACGCCATCGGCTCCCACTAAAAATGAGACTCTGTTAATTATGTTATTCCACGCATTTAATGATTAAAAGCGCTGTGAAATACAAAAGAGCCATTTTAGGATTCCTTTTCTTATTGTGAGGGTTTTTTTTATCAGGTTTGGGGATAACTGTGCCGAACTGAGCCATAAGCGTCTATGACCATTTATGTTGTGGTTTTTCACAGGGGGAAAGGCTTCGTATACCACGATGATGAGCTTAACATGTGGCTTTACGCTAACCAGAGTAATAAGGGCCTGTCGCCTGCGACTCTTTATCTAACGGCTCACTCTAACAGTTCCTTTCTTCGTATCATTCCTCCCTGCGATATTTAAAACCGACCCCCTGCCCAAACGACACTGATTATGCCCCTGTCTCGTGCTGACGAATTTTCACAACACAGGAAACACATCGTAAGTCCTAAACCAAATAAGTCCTAGCTGTGGTTTATTGTGTCACACACGTCCAATTGTCCAGCCCACACCGAGGACACCGAAAATACCACTGGGGTGGTGAAACATCTGTCAAATGAGAAGATAACATCCTATATGTGACATTAAACAGCATACAAACACCTTGGTCTTCCATCGAAACTCTAAAAATAAAATCTGTCACAAAGGTTCCTTTTCTGAAACACATCAAAAGTCTGTTTTTTTAAGACTCATCCATCCAGAGGAACTCTGCAACGCCGCGGTGCGATTGCATTCGCTCATGGCTCATGGTACAGAATGTATGATCAAAGTGAGCTATACTGGGAATGTGGGGAAAACCTCCCCAAGGATCAGGGGGAAAATTCATAGAGGGGAACATCGTCTATGTGCAGAGTTTGGATTCAATTTTTGGCGTAAGAGTAAAACATGGGCTACTTTGGTGCAAAAAAAGAAAAAAAAGGCAAAAAGGAAGCAAAGGTTTGTATAAACATAATAATCATAACACAAACTTAGTTTTGTACAAGGTTCATATAAAGCTGAGAAGCCGTACGTCACTCGTCCTTCAGAAACACATCAGTGCTAGCGGCGTCGCGCTGCCAGCGGTTGGTTTCGGTTGGGCGTCCGTTGTCGCAGCGACCCCTGCTGGCCCAGCTCCGCAGCAGTTCGACCAACTGTTGCTTCTGTGACCGAGGAAAAACTTGCGGCCATGTTCAATCCAACTCCCAGATGCTCCCGTTGGACCACTGGTTGCTGCTCTTTGGAAATCATCACCGTTTTCAGATTATCTATTTGTGGTTTGGTGGATATTTGATTTTTTTTTCTAGTTTTCTGAGGCTAATGTGCTGCTTACCCAACATTGCAGGCAACCATTTGTTTGAAGTCGGCCCAACTTTATCATACTTTCCACTCTGTTTGATTCTTTCCTGGATTAATTGCTGTGTTGTTCTTCTTGTGGGGACTTGATGTTGATTTTTCACTGGCAACACTTCAGTCCAAACTTGTTTCTATTGTACTTATCATTCGCTCTAAAACATGTTTGGTCCAAGTCTTGTTTATGGCGTCATTTTCAGATTTCTTTTCCCCAATCGCCATCATTGTAATTCTTTTGTGTTATCCAATACTTTTGTGTCAGCTACATTTTGCCAGCAGCAAAAACTTCACAGGCAAACCGCCGCCTTCGAACTTTGCTCAAAGATTGTTTAGCTCCAGTGTATAACTTTGTGCGCTGGGTTTAGCGGTCAAAGTGGGCAGCATTGTGGGTATTTCATTATTGGAGCTTAACATTCTAATGTTCATTTATTCCTGATATATACTCCTATAATGCCTGAGATTATTAGTAATGGATGGTGACTTTGCTCAGTATTAATTAACAGATGACTCCACTTGTGACATTAAGATCTAGACGGCAAAATGAGCCATCCTGTGATCAATCAGAGTGTTTAACGACGATACAATAAATGTCATTGAAATGCCAAGAGGTTTAATTGTTGCCGCTAATGTGGATAAATCAGGAATAATTCACACATTAACGGGAACTTTTCATCTATTCTTAAGATGTTTCGCTCCGCAGCTAGTTTTGAATAATTTTAATCGTTTTTTTTTTTTCCTTTCGAAGCTTCAAATGGTGCCTTTAAAAGGAGCTCTGCAGAAATTACAACATTTGGCCGCATTCCCAATGTCTTCAAAACACGACAGATGCCTCGGTGAAAGTGTTTCCGTCAATATGAACAAGTCGCCGCAAGATCCACAATCCATTGCTGTTGGTGCGAGCTTTGAAGTATGAGACGTTTCTCCGGGGGATAATTTTGAGGCTTTGCGACAAATGAAAGGACGCTTTGTTGCCTTCGGAAGCGACGCAGTCAAAATGCCACCGCCGAGGAAACTACCGCAGTGACACTTTAATCCACCCCCCCACCCCCTTTTAGCATTTACAAACAGCCTTCAGTTGATTAATTTGTGGTTTATAATATGTGAAAATAAACTATAATTAAGTTGTACGCAGCTATAAACACATTTTTAGCCTGTTGAGTGGCATTGCTTTAGGGCAGGTTAGGACAGTCGGTCCACCGCTTTGATCAGGACTCAAATTTCCCAGCAGCTCCTGGATGGATTGCCCAGCTGTGGTCACCCCTAACCTTTTCTGTAGCACCACCAGCAAGTCAGAATTTCTATTTATTCTGTGAAAAATGCCAACATCTACCTGATGGACTGGCATCAAACTTTGTGACCCTCATGCTATGATTTATCTATGTATCTATCTATGTATCTATCTATCTATCTATCTATCTATCTATATTATCTCTCTCTCTCTCTCTTTATATATATATATATATATATATATATATACACACTCACACACACACACACACACACATATATGTCTATATATGTCTATATATGTCCATAAACACATATACAAATGTAATTGCATATGTAACACATTCATAACCAGTGTTAGACCCTTCTTGAGAATTTTATGTAGAAGTTTGTACAACTGTTTGTATAGTAACTATACAAACAGTTAATAAATGTCTTCATATATTTATCATATATGGCTTATAAAGGCTAAATAGGTGAAGTGAAGTAAAGCGAAGGGTGGCATGCCACTTCTCTGGTACTTGTAAATAAAGTCTTCACGGCGCTGAAGTGTTGAAATGAGAGCTTGACCAGCTGTTTCCCAAGTGTGTGATACTTTCCACAAAAACACCGGCACCGAAACTTCATGAGGCAGATACGATGAATCCAGGTGGAAGCTGTCGTCAATAATCAGTCGATACCAATCAAGGCAGAGGAAACGTAGAGGATAGAGGCGCTAGGCTACAGCTGAACATCGGGTAGACGTGCGGTAACATGCCAAGCCCCTGTGGCCCCAAACCCGGCTAAAACGACCGAGCCGATGACAGCCGGAGACGGCCCCCGGCGGCCTCGGCCCCCGGCGGGCTCAGCAGCACGTGTTATTCACGATGCAAAAAGTTTGTTTGCGTTTGAACTTTTGGTGTTAAGTGACGCCAACGCCATTTTTTTTTAATCTCCTGCCTGCCTTTGTGACACTAATAGTGTCACAGGTAGCAATCGGCAGGGTTGAATGGGCCTTCAGGGGGAAATGGCTCTAAAAAGAAGTACCTTATTATTTCTAGAAAAATAAAAAAAAGAGAAGAAAATATGCTTTTACATCACAATTTTATCCAAAGTGGTAGCTCAGTATGCTTTGACTCTCAGTTCAGCTGCTTTAAAGTAGACTAAAGGGACTACTTACAAGGGTCAATCCGACATTTTTCATACAGGAGAAATCATGAATGTTCCTGAATGCTGAGAGTTTTTCTGTATGATCAAAAAAAAAGGAAACTTAGGGGAAAAAAACATTGTTTTAACAAGTCAAGACTAAAATCACAGTCAGTCAAGTCACGTGTCCGATCTTCATTCATCTTTCCGCACCAGGAAATTATGATAATTATCCAATAATTGTGCTCTGCTCTAAAGGGAGTGCGGGGTAATGTTTTATGAAATCAAAATGAAATACTTTCTTTCACCATCACAACACAAACACACATGCTTTGCGCACCGCTGCCGCACAACCTCATATACCTTCATGGTTGTACACATGAATAAGATATAGAAAAAAAACGAACAAAAAACAACAAAACAAACACACGCTCTCAATCTCATGCTCTCAATCGGCGCCCTCCCGCCATGCAGCTGAGCACATTAAAAAACAATTAGGCCCTTATGATTTGTCTGTTTTTCCCCGCCGCCTCGGCTCAGCAGCAACCCGCCGACAGTCCGAATGCTTCCCCTCGGCTTGGCGTGAGTTAGAGAGAAAGAACAAAACCAAAACACGCCCCTTCAAAGGGAGAAAAGAAAAAGAGGAAGGCGGAGGCAGAGGTGGACGGGGGAAACTTTCGGAGGGGGTGAAACCCGGGGGTGGCGTCCTGAGTGTGTAGCGGTAGCGGGAGTAGGCATTCGCGTGCGGTAAGTCCCGTCGGGCGCACGCCGTTGTCGTAAGCTCTCTAATTATGTTGCCAGGCAGGTGGATGGACAGGTGGGAAGGATGTACGGCCTCTGGAGAGGCAGGATGAAGAGTAAATAAATAGATAAATAAATAAATAAATAAAACACATACACACACAACAAAAGCAAGAAGTTGAGGAAAGTTGAGAGTGGCTGAATTTTGGCACAATTCAAAAGGAAAAGCTAGAGAAACAGAGAAACACTTCTCGACAGGTTGTAAGCACATTTATTTCTTACTCTTCATATCCTTTGTTTTTTTCTCCCATTTTTGCCACAAAGCACTGATTTCTCTTGAGGTTCTGCCTCATAATTTCCACAACGCACCCGTCAGTCAAACTGAGTGAACGGGACTTAATGTCAACATCACACTTGATGCTGGAGCTTCAAGGGAGAAGCATGTAAGAAAAAAGTTAACAAAAATTAAGCAGTTTTCAAGGCTTCCATTGAGCCGTAGATTCGGGCGGCAAAAGACATGTCCACTTATATTCAATGGTTTATTTAGACGTGTATTTCAAAGATCAATACATTGTGGTCTGCAGTAATCGCCACTTACACATCATATTCACTGGTGCGCTCGCTGGAGCCCCGGCGCACCAACCGATGGCCTCCGACCAAGTATTTCTCACGGAACGAGAACAAATGCTGCATGACAGAGTCTTGGTTAACCGAGCGAGAACGCAACAGACGAAGGGTGAGAAATGAGCAGCTGCGGCAGGGGAAAAAGTTTTTTTTTTTTTTTTGCACACGGCGACGACGGCAAGTGCAAACACATCAAACACACCTGCACACAGCACGACCACAGGGCTTGCTTAAAAACTAAAAAACGATGGATCCTGGATCTCCCGCGTGACTGCTTTTTTCCCAAAGTCCGACTCTTTAACAGCGTCGCACTAAACGCTGCGCAAATGTCCAGGATCATTTATGTTTGATAGTTATGGAAACAGTTTTACACAGTTTTTACGCTACAACAGACAACAAGCTTTAGCACCAATGCAGGACAGTGAGACATGAACTCACCACATGGAGGTTCACAGGCAGCTGTCACTGTTCGCAGTGTAGTTCATACACTTCACTGATGTTATGCAGAGTTTCGTCATGGTATACGATGTACTCGTACCCCACTGAACTAAACAGATGGCTAAAATCATTAGATATAAATTAACCTAAGAACCGCACACGAGGCAGGAAGCCAAAGACGTTATACAGCTGCACGATGCAAACCCCAATAATTCCTGGAAATAATCTCCACCTCAGTTATTAGGACTGTATTAACAATACATGTATCAGTTCAGTAAATTCAGCTTAAAGCAAATTGAAAGTTGATCCACTGGGTACACATTGTAAAATGTGGGAACAACCATAGAAAATAAACAGAGGAGTGAGATGAGGAGAGAGATGAGGAGTAAGATGAGTAGAGAAATGAGGAGGGAATGAGGAGAGATGAGAAATGAGGGAAGAGTTGAAATTTTTGTTTCTCTGCATTTCTTTGCGTCTTCGCTCAGAGCTGTGCACAGGCGTCATAACTATCCTATCAGTTGGCAAAGGCAAGTGGAGAGTTGGTGTTTTTTTGGTATGTTCTTTTCAACTGATATTTTAGATGCAAGGTCCCGAGCTGTTAAGCAATATTTTGAAGAAAAGGGGCGTAGTAATACAAAATACATCTTCCCGGTGTTTTACTTTCAGCGGTTGTTATCACAGGAGTGTTCCGGCGCCCCAGTTGCAGATTGCCTCACCTTCCGTTGTTCCCGGCTCCATCAGCAGGTGACTGGGGGGGGGGGGTAATCCCTGCCAATCAATTACCCCTCAGGGCCAAAGTCATCCGGGCGGCGCCGGCCGAGCTCACTCCGGCGGTCGACGAATCAAAGGGGGGAAAGTGAACGTGAAGCGTTTCAGTAAAGGGGTGCTGGGCGAAGGCTGGTCCCTGTGGGACCCCGGCACTCTCGAAGTGATGGATACGGGTGATTTTAAAAGCGACTCGCCACTTTCGATTGGGCCGCCTCGTCGCAATTTCTTCTCAAATTACACAATTAGGCACCGGGGAGCAAAGCGGGATTGCGGTGTCCAGAGTTGATACATTTTTTTTCCACCAAAGCAAAGCAAACAGGAAGTCAGGTCTCTCTGCGGGCGCAGCATGTAATTCCTGACCCTCGGATCGTTACCAGTGTGTGTGTGTGTGTTCAGCTACTTGCGGTTTGGGAATTCAGTCATCAGTTTTTGTCACGTTGGGGAGGTGCCTCTTAAATCACCCGATCGACTCGGCTCGGCTTGAGGCAAACGAATCACGGGAGCAAAGCAGGGGTCCCATCATGGCCGGCGGTGAAGGTGGGGGCTACGGGGGCAGCGGGGGTGGCGGCGGCGGCATCGGTAGTCCCCCTCAATCTGTATTTCACAATCAGGGGCCAAAGAGAAAGAGGAGATCTGTATTAGAGCCTGGTCGATGGCGTTCATTTCAATTGCCGCCAATTTATTCGCCCAAATAATACAAGCACTAATCTAATAATGACAACGAGGGGAAATTGCTTCTCGCCGGTGCTCTGCCACATGGGCGTGCGCCCTGTGAAAAAATCACCGCATGCGTGTGCTTATGCACACAAGTGCAACTCTGTGTGTGTGTGTGTATGTGTGTGTGTGTGTGTGCATGTGTGTGTGTGTGTGTGTGTGTGTGCAGCGGCTTTTGCTGTGACACTGTGTGAATTTCGTCCATAACTTTAGTTACAGTTGGGAAGATAGATGATAGTACATGAGTGTGTGTATGTATGTTGTGTGTGTGTGTGCCTGTGTGTGTGTGTGTGTGTGAGAGAGAGAGAATGGCAGGCTGAAACTAATTCTTCTTACCATTATCATTATGAGACAGGGTGAGCAGAGCTGAGAGGGGATTACTGTCTTAGTCATCCTCTACATCACTTACTTTAATAAAACTTCAAGCCCCTGATTACATTTCATATGCAGATACAGTATGCTATATGAATAGACAATGAGCGCTGAGACAAGGTTAACTCCTGTGTCACTCTGCGACCTGGCCCCCTGCCCCGACATCTGTGTTAACGAACCTTTTCAAAAAAAATAATAAAGGAAAAAAAAAAAAAAAAAAAAAAAAATGTAGTAAAAAATGATTGATATTAGTAGTAATATAATGCTAAACAAACTGCTACTACTGCTTTTTTTTTTTTGGGGATGCAGCAGGGAGGAAAAGAGAGAGCAGAAGGGAGGGGAGCGCGACATCTGGCGACATCTGGCGACATCGGGCGACATCGGGCTTCGTTGGCGTTTATTCGGAGCCACGTCGAATGCGCGTCCAGTATTCGATTGAGAGCGTCGGGACTCAACCAGAACAGTAAAGCTGCATTGGAAAACAATGAGCAGAGGGACACAATGAAGCTTTTGGAAGCGTAACGGTAACTGCAGATTATATTATACATTGTCTTCATCACACCATACATTGTTACTTGGCCCTGTATTCATATGTCCTTTCTGTAAAAGTAATTAAGTATCAATATAAGCAGTAAAGTAAATTCAGGCATCAGAAGTAAAAGGAATAGAAAATGGTTCCTTTTCCAAGTGTTAAATTAATGACATTAATTAATTAAAAAAAAAAAATAATGAAAAATCGAAGGACTGAAATTAAGTGAAAAGATTTAATACTCCGGATTTTTCCTCTCTCACATCATTTGGGGGATTATTGTAATAGAAGAAATCCTCCAGCCTCCTCTGTCCTTTCTACACACAACCATGAATTAGTGAATTATTTTAGGGCTTCGCCTCATGTTGAACGCGACGACCAAATCAAAAAAATCCAAATGTCAAGAAAATTTTTGTGATTTTATTTTAGGTAAAGTTCTTGTAATGGCTGTTGATTATACACAAGCTTGGTTTTTTGCTGAATTTTTTTAGAAAGGAAAAATGTGTCTGTATTTCCTCAAGTAAGAAGTATTGTTCTAGTGTTGTTATATTGGTATATGCACTAGTATCATACAATTTCAAATGATACCCAGTTCCAGAGTTTAGCATATGTTGATAAATCTGTAACCTACAAGTGCTGGAATTAAAGCTAGAAAGTACAATATTTTCCTTAAACGTATTGAAGGAGAAGTCTAAACTTGCTAAAATTTGAAAATATTCAAGCACAAGCTCTTTGGAAATGTGTGGTGACTTTCCACCGGCGGCGGCGGCGGCGAGGGAGAAAGTGGCAAAAAGGTCCCTTAAAAATAGAAATACTCCAGTAAATTATCGGCACCTTAAAGAGCCGCACCACTTGAGAACGAAGCACTTTGCTGATGCCCAGCTCGGCTCACCGACGTGACCGCACGCCGCCAGGAAATTCAGCCTTTGTACTGTGCAATTTAAAAAGAAAAAGAAAAGAAAGAAAGAAAAAAACAGAAAGAAAGAAAGAAAGAAAGAAAGAAAGAAAGCCGGAGCAGTCGTGTCGAGCTAACTCGGCTGACGGTGCATGACTAAACGCCCCCCGTCAACATGCCTGAATGGGGAGCTGACTGCTCCAATGAGGCAGGGCGGGGTGGGGGTGGGGGGCAGAGAGGCCAGGCCGGACGTGTCAATCTCCCTCCAGGGCAACAAGGGGACTTTGTGCCGGGGCTATAGGATGGGAAAAGATGCTGGGAAAAACCGGAACCGGACCATTGTCCCTGGGCTCAGTTTCGAGGGTGTAGCCATTTGTCTTGGGGGGGTGGGGGCTGGGGGACAATGAGCTTGACAGATGTCCGCACCTCTGGCCTCTGACATCCGCGGACGATCACTCTTTCAGCGCCGACGCACTTTTTTCTCTGGGTTTTTGTTGAAAACCGATGAAAAGGAGACGTTTTGATTCTGACAGGCTTTATTCTTCGTGGCGTATTTTTTTTTTCCTCACAAGCTGAGGTCTTTTTCTACATTGTCATCTCCCCCTTTTCTTTTTATCTTCTATACCTGAAAAATTTGCACAGCAACCCCCCAAAAAAGATGAAATAATTCAAATTTCACCTCCCGCGCTTCACGCAAAGTCAAGCGGGCGAAGCCTCATTGAACCAATCAGTCACCTTGTTATGAGTCGAAAATTGCCTTAATTATCCCGGAGCCCAGTTATGAAGAAAAAAAAATAAAATGAACTCAGCTGATGAATCTGATTGGGCCAAACACCCTCCAGTTGATTACAAAAGGAGCTTGATTGGGTGGGAGAGGGTGTGGGCCACCTGCTGCCTGAGGAAAAACAAAGTGCATTGGCCCGTTATTCGTGGCCCAAACTGTCAAGTGGCACTTTAAGCCAAACGTCGAACTATTTTTAGTTATTCGTTATTTTTCTTTGTGCCTGAAGCTGCCGAGGCCTGATCCCTGCGAGCGAAGGCAGAGACGACTCCCCAGACGCAGAACAGGGGAAAACGTTAAAAAGAAAAGAGTCCCGCCCGATATCCGAGCCTCGTCCGATACCGATTTCATACCCACTTCATTTATTGTTCAGCTCTTGATGGCTAATCGTTTTTTTTTTTCTTAATATGGAAGTTAAGTTTTGCAGCGCGTGGGTTCATATTTTATTTCCTCGGGCTGGCATCGGATAATACACTTTTGATTTTTTTATGGTTTAGTTTTCTCATTCTGAGTCCTGTCATTTGGATCATGCTTCAAACTGACGCGGTGCAATCTCAGTCTCATTAGCGGGGAAGCGGAGGCGCGCGTATCAAGGGCTGCACGCTCGGCTGGCAGTGGACACCGCTTTGCCTTTAAACTTGTTTTTTGTGTTTTTTTTATGTGCTTATTTTGGTTTATTCATCATTTTCGATGCAAAACAACCGATTATGCAAATGGACTCACAAGCGACGCATTCAGCAGATTTCAAATGGCCTTTTCCTTGTCTCCGTTCGGCATCTGTCGTGCTCTTTTTTCCTTTTTTTTTTTTTTGTTTTTGCTTTTGATAAATCAAGTAAAGCTACGGGCCATGCATCACTCTGTGTCGTCTGTCAGCAGGAAATGGATGGGTGCTCGGAGCTCTACTCGGGGCTTTTTTCGTGTCCGGTCCCCTTCGAGGGCGGCCACCAGGGGAGGCGGAGCCGGAGGTGATAAGCGGAGAGAGAGAAAAAAAAAATCACACTTAGAGCCTCTGAGAAATTCATCTGCGACGTTAACGTCCGAAATTGGAAACACGGCCGTGTCTGTGAGATAAAAGAAAAAAAGAGATGGGCTTTAAATTCCCCCCCCAGGACGTGCCGCCGAGACTGGATGGCTAAGTAAGGCGGGGTGGTGGTGGGGGGGGGGGGGGGGATCAATAGAAAACACCGGGGTCTGTCGCAAATGAAGGAGAAGAGATTCATGTGGCGGTCCACTGAAAGTAGATAAAAAACCCGACAGAGCAGAGAGAACCCAGGCCGCTCAGGGCCAGGGTCTCGTGGCCTCCCTAGACCACGTAGCTGCGGCCAACGCCGGCCGCCAGGAACCCCCCCCCCCACACACACACACACACGCCTTATCATTCGCTTCCACCCCCGTCCTTGGAAGGGCGAGCAATCTCCGCGTCCAACCCCCCCCGTCTCCTCCCATCTCCCCTCTCTAATCCGAGTGTCAACATCGGCCCCCGAGCGCTTGTCAAACACACAGACGAAGCACGTACGTACGGCGAATGGCGCAAACGCGTAGATGGAGGCAGCGCGATCGTGCACACACCCGCCCGCACACACACACACACACACACACACACACAAGCACACATACACGCACACACACACACACACACACACACACACACACACACACACACGAACACACGAACACACGCACACACACACACATGCAAACACCCACTCAGACGGATGCTCTGACAATGCTTTCAACACAAAGTGACCAGAACACATGCCTGTCAGCACAAGCTGTCATTTAAGGGCCGGATTGCGATGGGAGACCGTCGGGCGCCTTTTCTTCCAGACGTTTCTATTCTGCAGCCGAGCGGCTCCATTACTGGAATTCACAACGGCCGGCGTTTGCACGCGTACGTTTGCCGTCGCCATGGGGGGGCATCTCCAAGTCCGGTTTTAGCTTTCTAAGGTGTTGACTGCAAAGGTGTTACCCTCTCGAACACCCGACGCGTCGCTCGGGCAGTTTCGGTCTAATTTCGAGGAAACCCATCGGGGCTCGGCCCTGATTGGCTCCCCTCGATCACAAAACGGCTTCCGATCAGAGAGGTTTTGAAGTGAAAAGCAGCAGCTCTCCTCGCCCTGCCTCCCTCCGTTCTCCTCTCCATCGACATTCTTCAAACAGCAAGCGGTCAACCTTGAAAAACTCACTACCAATTGGAGAAGGTCGGCAAGAAAAGGGGAATTCTGCTTGATCAGATAATCGGCTGGGCGTCAAATATTCATCAGTAACTATTAGGCCCCCACCTGCAGTTTATTTAACGTGGCCCCGGTTTAGGCCCCCACACTAGCAATTTGACTGGTTTCAGAAACGAGTCTACAGCCATGCAGCTGGCTTAACATCCACAGGCAGGCAGGCAGGTGGAAATGAAAGTGTTTGCCATCTTGGTTTAATGTGCCACCATGCGAAAACCAGAGGAAAAGCCCACAGATCGCTGGTTTAATCATTTCAATTCTCGAGGGGGGGGACCCGTGTCTTCAACAGACTTTATGGCAGCACATCAAATAGTCGTCGAGATGTTTCACTAAAAAAAAAAAATCACAAATGTCAACATCATGGTTCCACTGGAGAAAATGTCACGGGGTCGCCAGAGTCGTGGGTTAGAGGACCCAGAAACCTGATTCTATCCGAATCCATCGGGTAGATGAGATGGTCCATAGGATCAGGGAAGAATTGGAAATGTGCGGTGACGGTGGCGACGGGAATCAGAGAAAAATTTGGCCAACTGGTGGTGGAAAAGGGGGATGGGGTCAAGGGATCACCAGAGTCGATCATGAATGTCTGTCCCCAGAGCATCAGCTCTCTGATGTACGTTGCTCTGGATAAAAGCCAATCCAGTTGCGGAATTGTATAGTACACAACCTGGTGTCCGGTCGTCTGAGATATTCCACTCTGGACCATAGTGGTGGATGAGTGGATCAGCGCTACCCTCGGAAGAGTCTCGCTGCCCGAACGACTAAAAAAGGTCAATGAAGACAGTGCCTGGATTCCAACTCCCCCCTATTGATTCTGCTCGCTCCATCAACCTGCCGTCATCGGAATATATAAAGCGTTTTTAAGTAGCAGCTTAAACAACTGATCATTTACGTGAACGACTCTTGCATCAAACTACATACAGCAGATAATCACTGCTGGCAGTCTTTTATTCATAGAACTCCAGTAGCCGTGTAGACACATTAAAATGACTCAAATGACTAATTCCACAGTTAAGCAAGGAACCAGCACCTTTGCTATGTGGTTCCTGACTTACAGACAGACTTAGACCAACCGTAATATCAACAGCTCCACACCTAATCCCATCCCGACTAAAATCAGGCCCTTAGAATGGCTCTACGCGTTGGGCAAGTTTTGCTCATTCACCTTCTTGGATGATTCCATGGGCGGGTCTCACTTTTGTTGGGGTCTTGTGAACACGCATGAGGACAGTCAGGCCTCAGTGATCCACACCGGGCATTTTATCGAGAAGCTATAAACGCAAACATAACTTTGTTCACCGTTAACCGTGGAGCTGGAGGAGGAATAAACAAACGAGATACAACGAGATACAACGAGATACAACACCTCTGAGGTTCATCAATGAACAGGCAGGCGTATTTCTGAACGTCGGACAGAATCAGACGATCTGGTTCCCAAGCCGAGTCCTCCTCGAGTAGCGCCACACACTCCAGGAAGTGTTGAATACATGACGCAGAACCATGTTGACCATGTTGAACCATGTTGAACCATGTTGTTCACTTGTTAGGACCCTCGTTAAGACAACGCGTTCCCCAGGCCCCTAACCCGTGACCCTTGACCCGAAGTCGATTCAAATCCTTAAAGAATAGTCAAGGACCGGACAAGATATTCACATGTAGCAGTGATCACACACCTGGGTAGGTTGTTGATATGCTACAGTATCTTGGTCTTTGTTGAAATATTCAAAGTTCCACATCTGGATTTTTCTCCAAAGCCTGTGTTTCTGGAACCAGGATGTGAGGCTTACATGCATGAAACCAAATGATAAATGAGATACCAGCGTGCGAGCAAATGCCCACTGTCAAATGGGCCCTCACAATAAAGGCACAGAACGCACACTCACACACACACACTCAGTGTAAACTGACCTTGTGTGAAACCAACACAAACTCCCAGTCACTGCTGCCAGATCACCCCCCCCTCCGCCTCACTGTAGTTAACACAGCCTCAAGGTCTCGGGGAACAGAGTCCCATGCATACATAAGATATGAGCGCTAATGACCAGTTTCACCATCACTGCAACGTGCAATTACCATCGGAATGATTTGCCACTAATTTGCCTCCACGGCAATGTGAGGGAATTTGGTTTAATTAATAATTTGCTAGTGAGGAATTAATTGGAGGATGCGGCCGTTGCTGCGGCGACGTATGGCGCCCTGCACGGAGGGCGCAATTAGGGGATAACTGGCAAGGCTGTCATATTGAAATGGGACCGGCTTTGAAGACCAACATGAAATTGGGGGGGGGGGGGGTGACAATGACAAACGAAACGTAGGGTGTCGGGGTTCGGCTACCATCAACGGGACATCTCCCACGGACGGCGCCTGCCGTCATGGGACAGGGGCGCCTCATCTACGTGCGAATCTACATGGCCTTTAGCCTCATTTGCGTTGGACGGAGGCTGTTAGCGCAACGGCGTCCACGTGATTCGTGAACAACCTTCACCCTGTGAGTTTTCTGGAACGTGTCAGCACCACAGCTAATGTGTCGGCAGGGCCCTCATCTCGTCCCTCCGAGGTTTGGCTGAGCAAAAACTTGAGGCTTACGCCCAAAACGCCAAAAACTTTGATCCACTTTGTCCGCGGCAGAAGGACGAGTGAGAGCATGTTTGAGGGAGAATGAGGGAATGAACACCCCCCCCCCCCTAAGACGACAAACAACAGTTGAAATGGTTTGATTTGCAGAGGATTAGCACTGTCAGGAGACACCTGTCATCAGCAGAATACGGCAGACGATCTTCTGTGGAAGTTTTTCCAGACAAACCCCAGATCCAGACAAATCACTGTCCACAATTATCATAAATTGGCAGATTTCCCTCGGTGATGTTTGTACTGTGTCCACACACGCGCATGCACGCACACGCACACACACACACACACACACACGTAAATAAATGTGTTCACATAAAAACCAATATCTGAATGCTGATATTCTACTGAAAGAAGATTTGGGGACTTTCATTAACCTCCTGAACTCAGATTTTATGCTCAAAACTCCCCATTACGTAGCTTTAAAGTTGAAGAAAAAAAAAAAAAAACGCTTTTCAATGCATTGAGAAAACTGTTAAAGTGGCAACTTCCAAAGTTTCAGTCCTGGCTGTTCTGGCAACACCTGCAGTTATCGGTGATAACAACAATGCGGTTTTAATAAAACAGGTCACAGAAATTAGGCAGTGAGCCGCCTCTTTCCATCGTCCAATGAGCGACGGTGATCTGAAGTTAATGTCGGCGCGGATCGGGTCTGTGAACAGCAGGTCACGGTGGGAGGAGCCGGTTAATTGGCTGAGAGTCGGAGCTGTGCAGCCTGTTACCTGAAGCTCTTCATCCGGCTCCTCACCTTGGCTGCTCCTCCTTCCATTTACTCCATGTGATATTCCAAACCGATCCAAAAATGCCCAGTATGACCATTATCTTGGGGTTTTTTTAGACGCATTTTTAGGGAGCTCACTGACATTAGCAGTGACGCTATTTTTTCCAGAAATGTCGCCACAGACGCCGAGCCCATAACAGTGCAAATTGTATATAGTCGTTACAATATTTTCATCAGTGGCCACAGGCTCTGTCACTATCTTTTTACCTCGTTCGATGATATAGAGCTAACAGACGTTTATTTAAATGAAAATCTTCGAGGCTGCCGCTGCCCCATGTTTTATAGTCACATTTATTATGAATACTCCCTTTACTTTAATGATATTTACAAGTGGGCAATAATATATCGTATTCTATGTCACAACACACTAAAAGAAGCCATTTCACAGAATGAATACTTCAGTTTTTGATACTAAAATCTGCAGTAATTGAATTGAAACAGTTTTGTTTGAGGGGAGCTGAAGAGTCAGACAGGAAATTTTCCCTGTTAAATTGATATGTAACAGGTATGAATTTTATCTATTGTTCACTTAAAATATTTAGTAGTGCAGCTTTAGCACAATTTCCTGATGTCTAATTCCAAATACTCAACTTTCACTTTTCCTCGATCACTTTGGCTTAGGTAAAGTATCGAGATACTTCCCCCACCGACGGTGAGCGCCCGGTTGAACCCAGCATCAACGCTGCCTAACGCGGTGGTGGTGGTGACCTCGTGCTGCAGCCCACCGGCCGCACACAGTAAAGGCGGCGCGATCAGATTATAACAGTGTGTCACATGACGCTATTGGGATGAAAATAAACAAGAATCTAATCATAATTTTATTAAAGGCAAACAACAGAAGCCCCAGCTTGCCCACCCACCGCCGAGTGGCAGCCGCCGACCCCGGCCTAGCCAAACACGGAGGCAATAACCGGGCCGGCTCTCTGGAGGTCTCCCCTTTGTCCCTTAATCCACGTGAGACGGGCCACGCCGCTCTGGAGGAGATGAATAACAGCCAGCGCTCTGTCTCAGCGCCCTCACGGGGGTCGAGTGTCAAGATCACACACCGTTGAGGCAAACCTCCCCGTTTATTACACGAGAAACCCTGGACTCAGCAGGAGAAAAAAAGGGGGGGGGCAAAAAGGTCAAGATCTGGGATCAGCGGTTCAGCGGTGGACGCGTCAGGATGAGGGGGGCCGGAGACGCCAGCAGAGTCACTCGGCAGGATTGTTTATTTCTGCCGCCGGCCTGAGGCAGATGGAGACCCGAAAGGATTATAAACCACCCACACCCTTGTAATTCCTTAAAAGAGGACAACAAACACCAGAAGCATTACGCCCCCACCACCCCCGCCCCCACCACCTCCATAAGGTCCACAAGGATATG
Organism: Istiophorus platypterus; assembly: GCA_016859345.1. Classification (NCBI taxonomy): domain Eukaryota; kingdom Metazoa; phylum Chordata; class Actinopteri; order Istiophoriformes; family Istiophoridae; genus Istiophorus; species Istiophorus platypterus. The sequence continues at coordinate 3,093,068 of CM029126.1, read as the reverse complement.
AGCACATACAATGCTGACGGGATGTTGGCGACTTAAGAAGGCCGCTCTCTTCATTTACGCCCACTTGCAGGTGCGGCTCAAGGTCGGACATTGCCTTCCTGCGGTGGAGACCGGCGGTGGCCCCGCAGATGAAAGCTGGTTCTCCCCTCATATCCGAGGGCCAGAGCCCAGAGCGCGTGCTGTGTCCTCAGCAGCCGTTTTCATGGAGTTACCGTTTGCCTCTCGGCCAGCGGAGCTCTTTTAATGCGCCTGGGTGAATTACCGCGGGCAGGAATTTGATGAGGGAATAATTACCCCTTCCTCTGTCCCGCGGCCACTTTTTTGCTATAAACGTGAGTTTTTCCTTGTTTATTAGGAAGCGCTCGGCGTGAGCGGACACGGCTGAGCTGCCGGATGAGGCCGATCTGGTAATTCGTCTGACACCGACCCATAAAAACGTCCTTCCGGTTCCACATTAAAAAGTTTCACCACTGGGTGTACATCCGTCGTCCTTGTAATTCCTCTGATGTTTCCTTTCAAGCTTGGTTTATGGATCACGGAGAGGCCGCTGCCCCCGAAACAGCTTCGGATACAATCAGGGGAGTGCACTCAGCTTTTTCCTTTTTTTCTTTTTTCTTTTTCCCTGACGATTTGTTGGAGGTTGAAGTAGCTGTCTGTGCACTTTACTCAGCATCAAATTAAGGTAAAAGTAAGCGGCCGGGGCACTGATTCAATTTTGACAGGAAAAAGTGGAGTCACATTCATTGAATCTCAAAATCTTCCCTGACCTCTGGGTGTCCCTGCTGGAGCATGACACCCGGAATGGCCTCACATTAGCCACCCGTTCCCCGGGCGCGCGGCAGCATTGTGCCAGAGCGGGACAATGGCCTGCCAGGAACCACTGTGGTCCTTCTATAGGTGAATAAAGAAGGAAGAAACACGATGAGCTGTTTTCATTTTGAAAAGGTACGTATCGCCAAGGGCGTCGAGGGCGTCGGGACAGAATCTCGCCGGTGGACAATGTTGGAAAAAAAAAAGCCCAGACGGCGTTCAGTGAAATCTCTGAGCCTTTTACCGACTGGTCTGAACTACCTGCAAACAGCAGCCTCTGCGAGGTTAAGGTTGAGCATCTAAGGCTATTTGATTGGGGCTCTGAGGTGGGACATCAACTACAGCATTTACGCCCCCCCCCCCACCCCCGAACAAACACAGCACTTGCATTGGAAATTGATGCCAGCGCATGCACGCTATGCTCCAGTTTGTAGCCTCATGTATTAGCATGCAACCGAGTCACAGGTGTGACAGTGGCTCTGTCAGGAAGCCAATTAGCCGGTGATGTATGAAATTTTTTTTAAACGCTTATCTTTGGTCTGAAGGTTTCTACGGAGTTCCCAAAAAAATCACTCCTAACCATCTGAATGAAAAATTATTCCATCCACTGGACGATAAAAATGATTTTTTAACTTTTTTCCAAAGCCGTGCCTCCATTTCTGTATCAAATCAAAGATGGCCACCCACCAGCTACCTGGAAAGGACACTCGGGTTAAAAGAATCTTTTTTTTTTATTGTGCAGCACATAAAAAAGAAAATTCAGAAATTTTCTACACAGCAGTTTTTTTAAACTACAATATTTCAAACTTGACCAGTTAATTATCTCTCAGAGAACGACTGGTTACCTCTGTGACCTGAACGTATGCTAATACAAGAGGGGCGCAAGTTCCAAGTGGAAACTGGGTTTCAAAGCTCACTGATGCTTTTACAAAAAAAGTGCTTCACAGAACATCCTGTGGGAAAAAAAACGTTGCAGATTGTAAATTAAAATTCTCGCCATACCTGTTCCACAACCCTACAATAACATCACTCCTAGATAGCGGCTTCTGGGCGCGACAGTGGTTCGGCTCTACTGACGCCGACGTTGGTCGGTCGATTCACCGCTCTGGTCCACACGAGACATCTCAACCTCTACTAGATGGGTTGGCACTAAAGTCTTTGCACAGATATGCATGATTTTTAGACGCTGTACCCTATCCACTGGTGATTCCCTGACTTTTCCTTCTAGCGCCACCGTGTGGGCCACATTTCTATTTTTTTAGTGAAATGTATCAACAACCACTGTATTCGATGGATGGCCATGAAAATTGGTTCAGACTTGAATGTTTCTCCTTAGAATGAACCGTAATAACTTTTGCGATGCCTTAACTTTAGGTCAGATTTTTATTTGTCCCATTATCCTGGTTTATGACGATCAGCCAATGCTAGCATGTTAACATGCTAAACAAAAATGTCGACGCCCATGCTAAGGAGCCTGGTAGCGTTGCAATTGTGGCCATGCTGATGTCAGTATTCAAGGGCAGGTCCACCTCTAGCGCTACCCTGGACAGACTCTACGGATTCAGTTGCCAGTGATGCATTCAATTCAACACTTGTGATATCGGTATTATTTTTGGTTAGAGTATTGGTGACTGTGGTTTTCTAATATGGTCAGGTTTAGGTAAAGGCTGCAAGGAAATAACTACAAACACATGACGTAAATATCTGTTATAGTGGGGTTTTTTTGTTTTTCTATTTTGTGGCCTTAACCGCCGACCAACTGTCTACATCGCTAAGTGGATGCTATCCAGACCTGTACAGATTGCTTCGTATTTATGCTGCTCACAAATAATACCATTTGTCTCAGGTTTTCTGTTGTTTCTTACTGGGGCGCACAACAATTTCTCCGTGAGAAAGAGTGAGCTTTCTAATTAGACCAAGCAGATGGTGTTGTGGCAAATCTGTGCTTTATCACAGCTGACTCATGATAAAAATGACTTGTTTTGGGTTTTTTTATGGTTTGTTTTTGGAAAAACATGCACAAACATATTGCACATAGTAACAAGACTGAGAACTAAAGCCCTGTTAGTGCCCCCTAGAGGCCAAACTGCTCCCTACACCCAGCAGTCACAATTAGCTTGTTTATTGAAGTTTAGGAAAACTTGCACTTTCCCCCCCCTTTTTTTTTTCCTATAAACTAGGGTCTTTCTTGAATTAAAAGAATCAGTTCCAGGCCTTTGTATTGTACTAGTTAAGAATTTGCATAAAGACGTAGGTGGATGGAGCTCAGGCTCCAGACTGCAGTTTGCCATTTGGTTCATTTTCCTGGTCTGAATTTTTTTCAAGCATTAGCAGCTGTCAACAGCTGGCTCTCGGATTTTATTGCCTGTTCCTTTAAAATGAAAAACCCCAAATATTTTGAGATATTTTCCCATGCACTTTGAACTCTTGGCCTTTTTTTGCCACCTCCTCGCTTTGAATGGCATTATTCTCACATGGCCAAACAAACCGAATTACCTCTTTTAGGCCCAGTTTTCTCATTTTGCTCCCTGTGGAACAGGGAGAAGTTTAGAAAAAAAAACCTAAAAAACCCCAAACATGCTGGCGACGTATCACTTCAACTTGTCCAAGCGTTTCACTGAAGACGCAGTGTTTACACTGAGTGAACATTCGAGCCAAAACATATTTTTAACAGCTGAATCATGCCCTGAAATCTAAATATCCCCGATCTCTTGTGCATCGTTTTATAAACATTTTTTTTTCTCAAAACTCAACCCCCTAACTCAACATTTGATATAATTGGGATCCTCCTTAGGGTCTGTGGGTTCGACTGATCAGCTCGAGTCTTTAACGACCGTCTCACCGGCGACTGGTGATTTTGTTTTGTTTTTTACAACCCAATGTGCCGTAGAGTCAAATTATCCAGTGTCAGCTCTCGACGTAAACATGCATGTACTCCGCCCTTGCGCTCACATCGAGCCACTCTTGGTAAAATACTGCCGATTAAATGCAGCAAATGCAGTTGGTGGCATTTCAAATCCCGTTGCTCGTGCTGAGAAAAGAAAGCCCGTAAGAAGTACGCCGTCCTTTTGCAACAGCAGTTGTGTGAGATCATCTGAGGCCGAACACCGTCCTCTGGACAGATGCTGCTTTCAAAGTACTACTGCTTTCACTCCTCATCCCGTGCTCATAAACAATGGGATAAGATGAATGGATTTCGGGCAGGTGTGAGTTAACGGCGGTGTTAGGGGCAGGGGCAGAAAAGATAAGATCTGACTGAACAACTGGAGAGACCACCTGAAGATTCCACCTGGGGCGTAGGGGCGGGTCCGTGCCCCCTCCACCCCCTCCCTCTACCGGCCGGGGACGGGTGGGAGTCAGCAGATCGTTGCCTCGGCCGATGCATCCAGGAGCGTCGTGACATCTATTTCTAATGGCGCCGTGTTCCGGGAGAATCAAAGCTAACGCCGCCTGACAGGAACATATGTCTCCGTCGTGCTTGCATGACTCCAGCTCTCCAGGCTGAACTCCACTGTAGGGATGGGGAGGGAAGCTCCAGCGGTTTATTTTATTTATCTATTTTTTCTCCTCATTGCTGGCAGAGAGGGGTTAACATCAGGACAGACTCTCATACTTTACATCCTGCTGTGCGGCAATAAATCCAAACTGCAACTTTCCAAATTACCCTATAGCTTCGAGTGAAATAATCTGCCGGGAGTTGTAGAAACAGGGGACATGCCTCGCGAAGTTTTATGATAGTTATTTAGGATATTAGAAACATGCCAGTTGTTTGGTTGATCTTAACATCAGATTAAAAACAACATTTCCAGGGTATATGAGGAGAGAGTGAGGGGATGATGTGGAACAAAAGTCTCCTCGCCAGTCTTGAATTGGGGGGGGGGGGTTGTAGTTTATGTTTGGGGTTGGCTGTTGTTTCCCTATAAATTGCTTTGCAGGATAAGAAGGATATTCTGTCCCCAATCTCCTTTTCTATGTTATCGTCTCCCTGACCGTAACCCTCACCCTGTCCCCGTCCACTGTAAACAGAGCTGCAGAATGATGTGCAACGTGTGGAGATATTTGCGATAAAAATCGAGTTAAAAAAAAAGAAAAAAACAATCAATAAAGCATTATTTATAAACATCTACTTTGTGTGTGTGTGTGTGTGTAAAACTGTTATGACAGATAATGAGATGAAGCGTCAGTGAAGGCTCAGGTCAATAAAACATCCAGATAATTCTGCTGTAATTTCTACTAGTAAACTAAATGTGTAGAAACATGCCATTCTGCTGGTGTGTCCATGTGAGTACTTCAGTGCTTGCCTGGTTCAAACAGGACGTTGGTGTGAGATGTAATACAAGGACCAACTGTTGTAATACCTCTTCAGATATATCTAAAAATGACCATTATTTTGAAACTGAAATGGTTTCTGAAGAGCAATCAGGCAAATAGCCACTGATCCGTCAAGTGTCCTTAGGATCTTATGGATTTTTCTTTTAGCCGTGCTAGAAATGGCTCCAGGAATTTCAGTCTCAATGTCTAGGAGATTACTTGGCATTAAATGTGTACAGACATTTGTGGTCCCCAGAACTATCCTGAGGGCTTCGGTGATCCCTTGGCTTTTTCTTCTAGGTCCAGATTTGTTGTTGGCTGCACGGCCACTTATTTTGGTGCAGACGTTCATACTCTTAGGGGAAGAATTATAATCAGTTTGGTCAAAAATTTTAATTTTTCTCCAATACTTAGGTCTTTGACCAAAATACCTGTAAATCTAAAGGCAATCCCATCATCCTCAGTTGCACTTTGTTTTCAGTGCCAATTAGCACTTGTTAACATGCTAACACCCTAAACAGAGATGCGGTGGCATTGAAGTTAAAGTGCTGCCGTACCAAAGCGCAGCCTCACATAGCTGCTAGAGTGAATGTCAGCCATGTTTCTGCTCTTGCAAATATTTCACAAGTATTGTTTACATTTGGAGTAATGAATTTAAATCCAATTAATTCAACTAATAAATATATTACAGGGAGCAGGTTGCCTCACAGCACGATGTTGCTATTTGCTTCATTTTAGCTGTGAAGTAGCAGGATTAATGTTCATCCTACTACGAGCCATTTTTCATTTGCATGTAGCTCTGCAGTGTAAAATGTCAGAATGAGGATTTGAGGTCATAGTTGCCCTGTCAGACACCTGAATTTCTCTCAGCTGTGGCAGGAAGTGACATTTGAGAAGCAGCAGAGAAGAAGGGGAGCGGGGGGGGGGGCGGGGGCTGCAGATCGAAGTCTTTCTGCTGAGAGTGGGCTGCAGAGGAAGGAGCGTTCAATGATCAATGCTTCCTTATGAGTAACCAGAACGGTGAGGTGGATGAGGTACCTGAGTCGTTCTTTAGTCTTTCAAAAAAAGGAAATACAAAAAAAAAAAAAAAGCCACTCCAGGAATTTGTCTCTGAATGACACAGTCGAGCCCCAGTTCTGTCCAGTAGAATTATTCTGTGGCAGACAGTTGAACACGGAGTCGGCTTCAGGCGAACCCCAGGTGTTAATGAACAATAACTGCGCGTGGGCTTGTTTTTATATCCCTTTGGGGACCTTAAACCGAATCCCAACCGACCCATAGGACTCATTTTAATCGTTAGGAGCATGTTCAGGTCCAGACTGCTGCTTAGGACTCAGCTTTAGCGTTCAGGCTATAATGACGTTCAGGTTAGAGTCAGGGTTGGGGTTTTGGTATTAACTCTTGATGTTAAAGGTGATGGTGAGGGGCTAAGGAATGCACTGTGTCAGTGACATGTCCCCACAGGGATAGTGAGACAAACAGCAACAGGTATATGTGGGGACTGTGTATATTGGGGGGACTTGATTTCCATCTGGGGACATGCCCCACAAAATTAACCCTTTAATTCAGGATTTAGACTTGGATGTTGCCCTGGGTTGTTGTTGGGGTTTTGTGTCGGGTTCCAGTTGTACATTTGTGCTTGATGGCATCCTACGATTCCCCCACCTCAACTGTCTCTTTAAGGAGGAATCTCCAGAAGCGCTTGGGCCTGAGCATGCTGTGAATAAATTTCCTCCCCGCGAGTCTATTCTCTTTGGGTTCATCTGTATTCAGTGGGTATCCTCGCACGAAAGGTTCTCCACGGGTCATGCAGCCCTCTACTGTAAAACAGTGGCTCGATTGTTTACTTCTAGAATGACCGATAGCGCCCAGCTGCCCTGCTCCCATCAGCGGCAACCAAGGTCTTGCAGATAAAGTAAGTACAGGGAGAGGTAAACACTCAGGGAGGGGCAACTGCAGCTTCAGACAGTCTCAGGGACGCAGGGTTTGATTGTGTCCTTTTGTTAGTACCACAAAAGAAAATTTGTGCAAAATGTGAGTTAGAAAAAGACAGGAGCTCGTGGTCAGATCTATCTAAAGATGCTATCTCATAGTGTTGCCCTGTGGTTGGGTTAAGTAATGGGACGCTGGTCACAGGGTTCAGATTTACCGAGGCCACATGGGTGGGGATGGTTGGGTTTGGGTTTGGGGCCCCCGTTATCCCCCGTGTGCATAACCTGATTATATCTCACCCGTCTCTGTGATGTCGGGCTTCCTCCCTGTTCTGGGTGTTCAAGGTAACAATAGCCCCCAAAATTATGACATACGGTGTCTAACAATTGCGCCTAATTCAGTGTTTGTTAAAAGTACGACGACAACGAAGCAAGTGATGTGAAGACATACATCCCACTTTATTTGGCAAACCCCCGGAGCACTTGAACACAATGTCCCTGCAAATGGTGAAAACAGCTGCATGAGTAACGGGGGCCACTGAGAAAAAAATATAATGACGAACGGAGATGTATCGTAAACAAACAAACTGAGAGAGATATACAGATGTTGCACTGTTTGTCCCGTCTGATTGGTTTTTGTCTTTGAGCAGACAGCATGTGAACAAGCTGTCGCCGTTCGTCTATTCTCCCACAATCCTCCTCTCAGACGGGGGTGGGGGGGCAACCCCAGCGCGCCACACAGTGTTAGAAACAGCTGTTATGGGTTTTACTCCCCTGCCTCCACTTTGTGGTTAAATGGATTTTTCATGATAACAGGGATAAACTGGCCAAACACAGACAAGGCGCTATGTGTGGTGTTTTTTTTTTCTCCAGAGCTTCCGCGGTGAAGTTTGGCGACAGAAAGTGTTTTATTTTTTTTTTGTGAGTACAAAAAAATCTGTAGTAAATGTCAGGGCTTCGGTAATTATCAGCCATACAGCTGGAAATCCATTTCAAAAGTGAATAATGTTTCCACCCACGGTATCTTAAAACAGGCCAGGGAATGTGAAAAAAAGGAAAAAAAAACTTTGAAAGTGAAATTCAGCGTTAATCGGATTCAAAATGCACCTTAGATATTTTATTCCTGAATTCATTTTGTAGAACTCCAGAGAAACAATAGAATCTGGTGTTTTCATCCAATGCACTGTCTGCTGGCGCTTTTCTTCTTTCCCTGGAATATTTGATAACTGTATCCGTCCGCCTGTCAAACCGCCACCGGCCAGGGAATTCTCTCACCCCCTCACGGACGAGGAGGGGAACGGAATTTAAACGATCCCCCATGAAAAGCCCCACGCGGAAGGCCGGGATGCCATTTCCTTCCTCCCCCCCACTGGCAAGCACCGGCGGCGTCGTTCATTGTCCCGACTGAAATTGAACTAACGCACCCGACTGTTACACTAACTCACAGCTACTACTAATTAAGGAGCGCCACACAAAGTTAAATCTTGCTCTGATCAATTTTACAGCCCTCTGCATTGACAAAAAAAGTCATTCTAGGTCAGCGTATATTAAGATCTGTCAGTGTGCTTGGTTTTAAGGCATTGTTCTCATTCAGATTCAAAATTAATGGGTTTTATCTGGTCGCTTCCCTCTCTCCAATCATTCTCCAAGGCTCCAATGTGATTTAAGTACAGACTGAGAAAACTGTTTTATCAATGTTAGTCTCTTTCTTTTTTTTTTTCTTTTCTGCAAATCCCTTGCAAGGAGAAAAAAATAAATAAATTTTTGAGGTCATTTTTTTTTTTCTCTGAGAGATTAAACGAAAGCAGAGCTGCTGTTCAAAACATTTTTAATCTAATTTCCCCCCCTCTTCCCTTTACCATTCTCATTATCGTTGTATAATGCGTTTGAGATCTGGCTCAACACCTTTCCCTCTGAAAAGCTCTTTATTCATTCAGAGAAGTGCCACCCCCTGTTCCCACTTTCCCACTGACTCAGCAAGGCGGCATGTAATAACACTACTTCAATTTAGACTGTTCTTCCAATAACCAGATAGAGTTCAAAGGCTGCTTAATCTTACCTGTCACTCAAGCGGCTGGGGAAGGAGAGGCTGACGTGGAGGAAGAACAAAAAAACCGCCAGCCGAAAGCGTGCGAGGGGCGGCGGCGGAGCGCGGCGGCGGAGGCGGCGGCGGAGGCGGCGGCGGAGGCGGCGTTCCTTGATTGCTTTCTGCAGCAGACGTGTGCACCGGATCCGTTCTCTTCTTCGAAGAGCGCCGCTTCAGTCGCCCGCGGAAGTCCTAGCTTTGGACTTCTGGCCCTGTCCATCACGTCCTGCTGTAGTTTGCAAAAAAAAAAAAAAAAAAAAGCAAAACAAACAGAAAACAAAACATGAAATCGCTTCGGCTAATTAAACTGCTGGCATTGCAAAGAAAACAACAGTAAGAGGCTAACAGGCTTACAGTGAACGCATCGACATGCTGACGTTTAGCGGGCTCCCAAACTCACCAGTCGTAGTTTAATGCGTTAACATGATAACGTTCGCGAATTAACGCTAAACACAATGAACAGCTGATGATGGGACTGGAATTTTATCTGGCTACATAAAAAAATCAGCAGATCACCAGAGGTTTTACGATTCATCCTGAGGGGATCCATCCCACAGTCTTTGAGATGTTTTACCCGAAACTAACGGGGATCACCAAATTCAGTAGGGATCTTCCTCTGGGAACCATGAATGTCCGCACGATACTTCATGGGGATCCATCAAGTGACGTAGTTGTAGTCTGGACCAAAATGGTGGACCGATCGACTGATATAAAGATTTATTAGGAAAATAAAACTAAGTTAACAGTTAGTAAGATGGTGGTCATGGTTAAAGGAAACTGGTGTTTACTGTTAGTGGCCATGTTTCCACCAGAATTTAGAGTAAATCCCCAAGAAAATGCAAATGAATGCATCTTTTTTTCCCAAACCGATGTCTGTACGCTAATGTCTGGAGTCGGCTCATTGAAATCAGCTGATGGTGGCACTAATTCTCCGGGGGGCCATTAAGCCATAGGGGACGACGGGGGAGGGGACAGCAGTCATTTTTTGCATTGACGACAGGAGGACGAATGTTTTTAAGCATTCGAATCGTCTGGTCGATGTCGCCATTCTTTCCTGGGGAAGATGGTCTCCGCTCAGCCCTGAACTACAGGTTAAATAAGGTTTTTTAATTTGTTTTCAACCAATTCACTGACTCATTTAAACTATTTGTGCACCTGCAAATATACTCAAGTGATATGAGGAGGAAATTACTTTTTGATTCTAATATTATGCACCTTACACAGTTTGGGTTTTTTTTGAGCAAAAATTCAATGGCCTTCCCCGTTTGATGCCTTTGAGATCCGGCACTTAAAGCTGCAGAACGGGAATTTTAAAACAGGATGATAAATAGAGCCTTTTTAAAAAAGCGAAAATACTTCAACTGAAATGCAAGTGACAGTGTGAACTTCAGAGAAAAAAATATCTGTTGTAAATGAACCTGCAGACAAAGAGGGGCAAATGGGGGGAAATCAAACAGCTTTCAGCGATGATGACTGGAAAGAAATTGTAAGACTCCATCTTTTGTAACTGGGGCTTATCTGTAATCTGAACAAGCAGCTTGTTTAATGATGTACAGAGCCCCCCCCCCGAGTAGTTGGGGGGGGGGCGCTAACAAAAAACCAAAGCAAAAAAAGACGTGTAAATCTGTACTTCACAGATCTGTGCGTTGTTTGCTAATCTCTGGACACGGATGGCGAACAGGTGGGAGGTGAGCGATTGGGCGTGGCCATGTGAGATGCGCGTCACTCTGCTCGAAGCCGAGTGGCGTCGGAAAGACTGACGCCATGAGTTTACCTAACTGAACCATGCATACACTGCTCCATTCATGCTTTAGGCGCGAGGAGCGGCAATATCCAGAATATGTGAACAATGTGTTGAGACAGACATGGAAAAAATCTACAGCGAGACCCAAAGAGCAGCATAGGAGCTGCAGACGCTACCGAACAAAGCCGTCAAACAGGCGGAAACAGGCGAAGAAACCAAATGATTTGAACAAATTTCTAAACACTCTGTTCAATAAGTTTTTCCATTTTGGGCCTTGAGAAGGTGTCGCAAAGTCCAGCTGGCTTGAAACGGTTTGATCGCAAATAACGGAAGCCGCAGGGCCGTGTCAAAGAGCAACAACCGCATTGTGTCCGGCTGCAGTATTTATACGGTCCCGCAGATCTTATATACGACCGCCGAACCTCTGAACTTTAAAAAGAAAAGGAAGCTCAGGACTGAAGTTTTTCTACGCGGCCGACAGCTCTCTCTAATGGAGAGCCTATTACGGAGCGAGGCTCTGCATTAACACAGCCGTACCTTTGTCTCGCCGCCTGCCCCGACTCCTTAAGACCCGTCACCCCTTTTTTTTTTTTTTTTTCCCGTCGCAGCTCGATAAATCAGGGCACATAATCAGCGTATAAATATTCATGAGTCCGGCTCCGAGTGCCTTTTCAAGGTGTAACTCTTCACAGCGGCGGCTTGGCGTGCACCGCCGCCCCCTCCCCCACCTCCGTACCTCCACCTCCACCACCCCCGGTCCGCCACAAATCCTGCCCGGCGAGCAGCAAAGCTGAGAGGTGAGGAGAAGGCGGCGGCGGTGGCGGGGGGGCGCTGAATTCACCCTTTTAGCATTTAGAGTAAGTTCCTCACACGGGGGCCCCTCACAACTCCTTTCCTTTTCTTTTTTTTTCTTGCCCCCCCCCCAAAAAAAAATTTCCCCCGAGTGTGCTTTTCTCTCATCCATTTTTTGAGATTGAAATATGAGGTGTCAAAATATGAACAATTACGGAAAATCATAAATTTGTGACCAATTTGGAAAGGGGAATGAGGTTGTCAGCCCATCTGAGATGTATGCGTTTTCAATTTGGCGTTTCCTAACGCCTGCCAGCTTTCTCTCGCCGTGCCGTTAAACTGCCATTTCTCCTTGTACTAATTGAACCCCCCCCTCCTCTGTAACCCCCCTCCCCAGTTCTCTGCCCACACCATCATGTACTGCTCATCCATCATTGTTTGTTGGGAGCTGGTGTGGTTGTCCTTCCCACTGACTTTGAGAGAGCACTTCATCTTATTTGTTTGTTCCCTGACACGGGCATGATGCACTCGACCGGGCTTGGCCCTTTTAGAAGCTGGGTACCGTTCAACAACAGCCTCCTTTATCATCCTGTGTTACCCGGCGCTCTGGCTTTTGGGAGAAAAAAAAAAAGGGCCGTCGCACCGCGGCCATTTGTCATTTGTAAACTAAAACTATTTGCCATCGGCATCTAATTTACTTAATAGATAAGCTGGAGACGCGGGGCTCAGAGCGGCGGGGACCCGTAATTCGTAACGGACTGGAAGTGGCTGCGTCTCTCTCCGCAGCGATTCGTACTTTAGAGTTATTAAGGGACTCGGAGTAATTCATCTACGGGCATCGGCGGAGACGCCGCTAGTCGGGAGCGACTCGGACCTGATGGAAGGTGGCATTTAACGGTCAGTTCGTCGCAGCAGAGGACAAGCAACGACAGAGTTGTCTCTTACATCCCCAGTGAGAACAATGAATGCAAAAAAATGAATAAATAAATAATAGTGTCTGGTAGAAAAATAATAAAAATCTCTCCATAAAGAAGAAAGTGATTTACAGGAAGAACTGATTAAGAGTGTGGGAAACAAAAAAAAAGGAAAAGTTGAGATGAATATTCTACAAGGCCACAAATTTACAGGGAATCATTCCGGTGGTGCATTGACTTTACTTACAAAGTAATGACTTACATATTGAGCCGATACAGGGACGTCAGGACCTCTTATATCAAGACAAAGCACTGGGATTTCACAGGCCGGGGTTCGTTTTCAGTGTTAGATTTAAGATGGATTTACAGTTACCGGCTCGCAACTTGCACAACTGGGGGGGTGGGATGGGGGGGCAGACGGGTTTACGAGCAACGTCGTCATCGCGGGAGGGGGAGGGAGGGGGAAGGTGGCCGAAAAGGGCCGAGAGCTTATGAGCGACAGCAAAAGTTTGTTTTTATGCACAAATCACCAAAGTAACGGGCAGGAAATGTCTATTATCTAGAAAAAAAATAGATAAAAGGGGAGCTGCCTGTTTGCCCAGAGAGCAGAATCAGCCGTTAGCCCCGGCGATCCGGTCGGAGCTCTGGGTTCCCTAAACCGCGGCTGTGGACAGTTTTATGCTGGAGCTGCAGGATAACGACGTTTTCTTTACGATCAGACGAGCTCGCTAGCGTCGCCGTGCGTTCAAGGCGGTTTTGTGACCTCCGCCGCCGCCCGAGCCCGACGTGTTCGGAGTCTCGATTGGGGGACCGGTGGCGGCTGAAGTCTCCGGGCGGGAAAACCTGTCACGTTGTCGCACCTGCGAGAACATTATAAAAGGCGGCGTGGAGTCTCTCCTCATGATCCCGTGCAGCTGATCAATAACGCTGATTAAATCCTGCGATGACACCGTTTATCAGGAGAGAGGCTCTGCCTGGCTACTCTGCCGTCATCGTTTTTCATGCTAATGCTGCACCTCTGAGCCCGACCTCCGCTGTCGGTTGATGTTTTCGGACGCGTGTAGGTCATTTCTCTTTATCTCCGCAGCTAAAGCTGTGTACTTGTCCTTTTTTTTTTTTTTTTTTACATTTTCACCATCGTAGCTGCTGTGTGTAGCTGGAACATGCATCATTTTATCTATACAGGGTTGTCATGAACGAATGGGTCTTGGGTATGAAATGCAAGGATGCGACTCGCAAATTTTACAGGTTTCCAGCAAACTGCTTCATTTATAAATAGTGAAAATGTATGTGTGTAAGCTACAACAATGCCGAAACATGTCTTTCTTTCTTTTCAGTGGGTTTTTCTGCTCACCGCAGTCAGCACGGTGAACCAAAGTCAGCGCGACAGAAGCGAACCGGACCTAACTCCAGTTCAACAGATGCACGGAGTTGCACGTGCTTAAGGAGGCTGCAAATGGCGGTTAGACCAGGATCTATGCTTCTGCGTCCCTTCCATATAAGTGGCCAACGCCGTCGTGAGCATTTATACTTCTGAGTCGGTGACGCTCTGTAATTACGCCATCAAAGCGCCGGTCAGCGCCGTTTACACGCCACCGTGTCGGGATTCTCTGGCCACCGTTTCCCACGAGTCCGTTGGCACGCTTCAAAAAAAAAAAAAAAAAAAAAAAAAAAAAAGCTGAAAATTACTGCGATGCTGATACTAAGGAAGACATCAGAGAAGGAGATGGTCTGTACGATGGCGGAAGAAGGAGAGGACCGGAACCACCGCTACCAAACCGACCAATCACAGGTCTTGCAGTCTGTGTTGCCGTGAAGCGTAGTTAAGTTTTTTTTTGGAGGTTGTGCGTCAGGCTACGGCGCAGAAGCATAAATTTGCCTTTATTCTTTTTCCTTCACTCTTCCAACTCATTGGGTATTTAGTAAATAAAAGAGCTGTGTCTTTATTCAGGAACTTCATCATCTAAAGTTTTGCAGTTTGCAGACACCCCCCCCCCCCACACACACACACACACACACACACACACACACACACACCCACCACGTTAAAAGGGAGATTTAAAAAACTCTCCATCCTCTTTTTCCTGAATCTTCTCAACAATAAATAAAACAGATGAACAGTTGCTTAACAGACCAGACCAGTGGGTTAAAGTTAGGCCCACATCCTGTCCACATCCCCATTGTCCCTTTCAGTGTTCGACCACCGTTTCCTTCCTCCGTCTCAACCCTGGCCCAGAGGTGGGTTCGGCCAATCGTGGCGATTAAAGCTATGTGCTAAACACGGATAAAACGGATGGGACAGCTGATCAGTCTGATGGGGGAGGGACGGTTCATGAACCCGGCCCACTTTGAGCCCCCCCCGACCCCGGGGCCGTTCGGGTTCGGGCCCTGGCCCCCGCTAACCGCCTCCTGCCACCGCCCTCTCTACGAAGCAGCGTCTTTGGCTCTTCCCTGCCCTTTTTCCCTGCAGATTCTGAGGCAGCAGAGCCTGTGGGACAGAAAAGTTTTGCAACGAGGTAATGAACCTCTTCAGTCCCAACTTACTGTATCTCCAAACCCTCAAAAGAAAGAGAAAGTATGGCTCAGCACCGGTTGATGAGAGCTTATTATCCTCTACAAATAGCAAATTCAGCTGATTTTCAGGGGCCGTAAGCAGGACTGACACCTCAGCGCAGCATTCAGAAGCCGTCCTGCAGCTTGAAATCCGCCCCCGGGTTTTTTTCAGCCTCCGTGCATTAAGGTCACCGTTTCGATCAGGGTCCTTGCTCCGGGGTTACGGCAGAGAGAAAATTAATTCTTTCTTTTCTCGCTCACTGAGTCTGTCAATGACTCTCTGATGATGCTCGCCGTTGCCAGTGTCAGACGGCGGTGCTTTTATTCTGATGGGTTTTTTTTGTTTTTTTGTTCTCTCCCCTCCAGCAGATCCCATGGAGGCGGAGCCGGCACCAGTCAAAACAGCAGGGCAGCTCCTCGCGCAATGCGACGGTTCCTCCGTGGGACCGAAGCCCGGGATGGAGGCGAGGCGACGTCGGACGAGACCGACCCGAGACCGACCCGAGCCCGACCGCGTCCGATGGCTCGGGGGCGAAGGAGGCTGCAACCGGGCTGCAGCGGCACCAGGGAGGAAGGCGCCAACTTCAAGGACGAGGCTCATGAAAGTGCACGAAAGTCGGAAGAAACATTGCTGCAGGAATTAGGCGGCAACTGGGAAGCGGAATAGATCTGTTGTCAGATCTTTATTTTTTTTCATATTTCCAACTTTGGGTTAGAACTTGTTCAAAAGGGCCAGTGGAGATGATCTCAGCTCAACTGAAACATTTATTACGACAAGGAAACAAAAAACACAAAAATCCTGAGCCCCTGACAGCCACCGCTTGGTGGTTCTTCCCCGACGCCGTCACCGGGCGTTGTTGACGGGGGAACGTCGGGTGTCCTCGGGTCAGGGACCTGCTAACCCTGACCCGAGCTAACCTCCGCTATGATTTGATGCTGTATAAACTGACCTCACAGGACAGAGCCGGTGGCGGTGATGCGACGGAGGCAGTGACGGTGAAGCACTGGACCATCTTTTCAGTTCAAGGTGTTAATAGCCTGGTTTTTCTAATTCTTGCCATGCATTCGCTCTGTAAAGCCCTGATACTCGAGGTGGCAGTAAACAGATGGTAATCCCTCTCTCATCGCTCGCCCAACTCGTAGGTACAAAGAAATAACAGCTGTGTCTTCATTCGGTCCTTCATCATCTAAAGTTGCCCCCCCCCTCGATGAGATCTGTCCTTAAAAGGAAGGTAAAAAAACCTCTCCAGCCCTGTTTGACTGAATCTACACGACTGGTGGATTGTTCGTGCTCGAATGGAAGAAGAAAAGCAGCTCGGGAACCTGCGCCGTTGTTTAATGGAGGATTCAGGCGTTCACGCCCATAAACCCATGAGGTTGGGACGTGTCACGTGATCGCGCTGTACTTCCTGGGCGACTGCGTTCAGGTTGTTGTCAGTCACCGGGACAAGGAACATGACTGAATCTGAAAAGGCCACGTGAGATGCAAAATAACGCCGGCCAGGCAGAGACTCGACCGCTCGTTGCCGCTGGACACTAGGACACAGATTATCAGCGAAAAGGAAGTAGGGGCCGATATCTTAGCCCGATAAAAACGGTACCTAATGTTGACCCCCATTACCCAGCCTGCACCTCTGACACTTGGCTTGAAATACCTGTGTATATATATATATATATATATATATATATATATATATATACATATATATACACTTTTTTTTTCATTATAGTTCAATATCCACTTGGGGATTCGATCCTACATTAAAGCAACAATAGGACGATACCACGTCAAATGCAGGATGGATTCCTCCTCATCATGGAACCAACCTACACAGGTCGGTTTGTTCCAGACCGAAAGTGGACGGCAGCTTTTTCTGTGGGTGAAAATTAGTATCTGTATTAGTCTGATAGGTTTGGATCCATCTAAGGCTTAAAGATAAAGTTAAAGATACATCTCTCCATGGAATTATTAATATCGGGGGGGGGGTGACATTGCAGCCACTTTGCAACAGCATCTGACTCTGGGCTTCATAAAAGATTTTTTTTTTTAGCCGGTTTAAGTGGGTAAATTTAAACTGTGCATATGCAAAGAGCCCTTCCTCAAATATAGGATGGAAGCTTTTAAATAATCTTTCTGAGAACCAGTGTCGGTTACGGTATAATTTCGGTTTGATAGATGTAATTTAATCCTTTTAGGTTCAGAAGTGTCAAGCCTCCCTCCTCAGTCGTACTATATAAATATCCCCTTTTGATTCTATCCGGTTTGTTATTCTATATAAATGCAAATGTTCTTTGTTCATATATTTTTTTTAAATGCAGTTCTTCCTAAGGGGAAGGTAAGGAGGTTAATATGTGTGTAAACTGAGGGATTACTTAAGTGTTTAATGAGGCTCTTTTTCCATAAAGTCGTGTTTTTATTTTTTAATCTAGGGAGATATTATGTTTTTCTATTTTACTGGAATTTACTTTCAAAACTTTTGTAAAGTTGCTCAGTTTCTCCAAGATATTTACCCCAAATCTGTTTGTCCATCTGATTAGGAAACTGATTGGTAATTGTATATTTTCCAGGGATCCAATAAACCTAATTGATGTATTTTTGCAGTATAAAAACACAGTATATGTGGATTAAAGCCAGATATCTTTGAAAAAACTCATCCAAGTCTCCAGCTAAATACTGAATTTTTACAGTCGGGATTAATGCAAAAGTTGTGTCATCTGCAAACATTGTTACTTTGGAAATCTATATCATTGATAAAGAGCCTCTCTGATATTATTTTTTATTGTGAAATTTCAGTGGTTGTAGTTGTATAAGTATTAGTGTGAGGTGGGGGTGGAGGTGGGGGTGGAGGTGGGGGGGGGGGGGGGCAGGAGACAGCTGTGTTTCAAACCTGTATATTGTCCGTTGGGTTCCTGTTTTAAAATGTGTGAAATCAAATCTTCTTGTTGAGTTTCTGATAGTTTCCTTTCCATATACAATATTACAGCAAGCAGACTGATCAACTTTTAATTTAATGACAAAGGTCTGATAGAATCCAACTGGTTTTCCGTCCTGGTCTGGGGACTTAAGGGGCCCGGGGTGGGGGGGGGGGGCTCGGCCAGTTCGTCCTCCTCAGTCCTTCACGTACCTTAACTCTTCTTCAGGTGTTACCTGTGACCTAATTACCGAGGAGGACGAGTTCTGTGTTGGCGCTGAAAAGCAGAACTGGGGTATTTTGAAATGGGGGGAAAAAAGAAAAAGAGAAAAATGTTTATTTCTCCTTTGGTAATATCTCCGGGCTCTGCTCATGTGCTGTTAGCTTGTGAATTTAGAACATCACTCTCCTTTCTTAGATTTATTTCCACTTTATTTTGCTTCATAGAAACATCCTAATTCCTTTTCTTTCCCCCTTTGTTCAAAGGGAGTCGAATGTTGCTGTATTCTAATTATCATCCACGAGCTCGGATAATTACTCAGTTTGCTGTATTATCCCCTGTTCTTTAAGAGGGCGCTTTTTCCTTTTTTCTTTCTCTTCTTCCTTGAGCTGCTTTCTGTACAGTGGCCTCTCAGGGTGAACTCAAATTCTTCCCGTGAGGGTTCGCTCTTCGTTCTTTCTACCGACAAAAAAATTATAATTATAAATCTTTAACATAAATCTCAGTTACTTCAATAAAAAACCTCATCTCTAATAGCGGCTGATTAATTTTCTAATATCCAGGGCCTCTCTTATGTTCAGAGGTAATCAGAATTTTTCAAAGTTACGATCCAAACTATTTCTTTTCTATTTTTTTTTTTAAATCACTAATTGTAGTTTCTTGTTTACGACGTGATCGGTTTAAAAGAAACCGCGACGTAGTCCAACCCACCTGCCCGTTTCGGTCTTGGCCAGGTGAGTCTCTACCTGTCCTGGATCCTATGAGCTCACACGGGGCCCGTTCGATTCCCTGCTGCCCTGCGAGCTTAGTTTTTACTTCGTTTTTCTTCTCTGTCCATCATTAACTAGGACTTATGCTAGAGTCGCCTGCCACGGCGACTTCATTCATGGTATCATACCGGGAAGGAAAACCCGGATCAGGAGCGTGACCACGGAACGGCCACGTTCGTTCTGTGGTTGTTTTCCACTTCTGAAATAATCCATCTACTGTTTGACCTGTAGAGACTCCATATATAACTGACAACCGTGTTGATCCAAACGTTGAGACCAGTTTCACGTTCTGATTCGGTTTTCACCCGACGCTCCACCTCTGTCACAGCGACACACGAGTGTCGGTTTACACAGAGGAAAAAAAAAAAGAAAACACGGAAGAATAGAGATTTCACACATTTTGCTAATAGTTTCCTGAGGGAGCTTTTCCAGACTCGCGTTCGTCCACTAATGACTCTGGTATCTAGAAAACTCGAGGAGTGTAGCAAGTATCCGGGGGCCGAACTGCGTCCGCTCAGTTCTTAAAGTCTTATCAATCCGGACAGTTTTCAGTTTCTAGAAACAAATAAAAGCGCGGAAAGTTTATTTCAGTGTTCCCAGGACAAAACAATTATTTTTCTAAAACATTTCACCTGATTACTTTTTAGAAACTAATGGCCAGACTAATGGACTATGATATGTTGGTGCAGTAACAAGAAAAACGACAAGAAAAACTTTTTAAAATTGAATCACTGAGAGATTGTACATTTACCAAAAAACAGGATCAATTTTTTCCTCAATATACTCGGAGTCCTTTCTGCTTCTTTTAAGAAAAACAAGACTTTCAGACCAAGTGACTGAAAAGATTAATATTTCTGTGGTGCTTTGTTCACTGATATCACTGATTATCGGTCCATTTTAAAGTAACCTGCCAGTGATTAAAGCAAAAATTCACTATACAACTCGACGTTGAACATCTGGATGCACCATTAATGTATTAGTTCTGTCTCCGTCACATAATTACATATAAAGTAGGAGCTGGTTTTCGAGTTTGTGTTGCGTTTCGCACCAGAAAACCCAGACAATGATGCATAATCTTTCAAAAAAAAAAAAAGGAAAAATTATAGAAAACCAAAACACCATCGTCCCACAATGCAATGCACAATGGAAACGGAGACACTGCTGCATCAGTAACTGCAAAAAAATAAATTGAAAATAGTTTTTTGACAGCAGAAGGAAGAAAATCAAAAGTATAAAACATTTTGGAATACATTTTTTTTTACCTTTTTGTGCAACGCAACTGGCAGTGTCGTTCCCAAGGTGCAATCTGATTGATGTCTGGCATATTATATAATAAACTATAAGCACATAACTGAAGCGTATTGATTGATAAACTAAAAACGTTTACACCACCGCGGCGCAGGTGGATGGACGACACGCGTAAATGCTTTACTACCCGAGTGGACGAGGATCCACTACCGAATAAAACCGGGGGACCGATCGGCGTCAGCCCCCCCCCGGGCATGTTTTTAATTTCCACCAAGTAATTTGTTATCATGAGCAATTCCCTTCTCCTTCCCTGTGTTACTTACCTCAGCGGCTTTAATGGTGAATGCAAACGTCCAGCGACAGGACCCTGCGAGCTGAGAGGAGCCGATCGCCGCCAACACACGATCTGACTTCACGGGTCCATATGGTATCGATCCCTTCGATATTTGTGTCGATACTCTGGGGATCAATCTGCCGACGCACACACACACACAGTGCTGGAGCTGCTATCAGGGGAAACTTGAAGGTTTTTCCCTCAGAGGCCTAGGTCACAGTTTACCATGAGTAAGTGGTGTGTGTGTGTGTGTGTGTGCGTGCGTGCGTCTCATTCTGCTGGGGGGGGCTGTTCCAGTGGTGGTCACTGGGGGGCGCCGTGGGAGGCCAAGGCCGTCCACTCGCTCCTTGAGCGCCCGACGCTGAGTCCTTGGCCGTTTGACGAGCGCTGGCGACAACGGGTCGAGTCCGGCGCATCGTCTATGGCGTAGCTGCGCAATCATCACATCCCTGACCCCACCGATGCTGCATCGACGCGAACTTAAACACACGACACAAGTCATTTCACAGAGAAATTTGTATTCCTTTGGGGGATTTTTGTTTGTTTGTTTCCTCCAGATGGGAAATTTACTATGTTGTGCAAACAGAGCTTCTGTTTACAATCTAGCTGATCCTAGACTCTCCTACATGAATAATATCTATCTATATATCTATCTATATATATATATAGATATATATATCTCTATATATATCTATATATCTATATATGTATATATATATAGATATATATAGATATATACATACATACATATACACACAGTATATACATATATATATCAGATCTTTTTCGTCCTTCCTTTTGTCAAGCTGTTGTTAAAATGGGCCGAGCCAAAGTCAGCAGCGGCGCCCGCCAAACACTTGTGCGGTAATTCGAACTCGTCCGGCTGACACGGAGCGCGGCGTCGTCCGCGGCGGCCCGTGATCTATGGCGTGTCACAACAATGTGATACGCTTCACGGCCCGCCGCTCCACAGCGGCGTTTCCTGAAGGCTCGGGGTCGCAGCGCGGTTGTCGTCACGCCGTAATGTGATATGAAATGCTGCTTAATGTCTAGCGTTGACACCCCCCCCCCAAGACCCACAGTTCTCCAGGGGCTCCAGGGGCGGATTCCGGTCACATTTCAATGGGAATGTTTGTTCCAGAGACGCCTTTTACCGATTAAAAAAAAAAAAAAAAGACAGGTCAACAGAATCCGGTAGGAGGGAGGGACGATAAACCAGGGAAGATAAACAAAGCCCCCCCCCATGGTGGCGTCTATGGAACATATTAACACATGAAACGGGACAATATGACCGAGTCGCCCCCAAAAGAAACAGCAAACCGCCAACCGCATGAGGCCCCGGCAGCGAGTCGGAGAGACGGAACTTTGCCGCCGCTTGTCGGAGACGTGACGCTGAAAAGACGGCGACATCCTTTAACAGCCACTGTAGCGGAAAATATTGAGTGCGGAGGTGACATAATAACCGAGTACAACACCTCAGTGATTAGAACTGGTTTGTCACAGCGACGAATATGTGAGAACATACACCTGTGCCCCAACATAATGAGCTGGAGAGGGAACAGAGGGGAACCGCCTATAATCCCACTGCCAATTTGCCAGAATTATCATTATGATCATCGGTATCAGTTAATGGTCACCGGCAGCCTGTATTCGGGGGGGGGCACCAAAGCCCCCAGTTATTAGCCCACTTACCACCAGATGTGCAGGCTCCAATTGGGAAACGTTGCCTCAGAACCTGCGAAGGCAAAACAAAACAAACAAAGAAACCACAAAAAGATCATTTCAACGTGAAGAATGAAAATAAAAAGAGGAAACCACGCTGCTGCAGCCTCATGGCTTCGAATCGAAATAACGGCGCCACGGTGATGAAGTGTCGTGCTTGTTCGCGACGTCTTTTTAGATCTTAAAAAGCGAGCACAGCCCCTCGCCTGGTTTTCCCTCTCCGCTGCTTCAGACGGCGGCACGATGGGGCCTAAATGGTTATTTCACGATCGCTGCAACCGTTGCGCCGTTCCAGGTGTTTCCCCCCCGAAGTTTACATCGTATAAAACATGAGGGGAGCTTCAGATGAGGCTGGGGCGGAGATTGGGGGGGGTAGGCTGAGACCCATCACGGACAATAGTAATCACTCATTCAAGGAGAAACCAGACTGAACTGCACAGTCGTTGATCCCTAAAGTGGCTGATTACAACATCTCTCTCCCGGCCATCGTATACACAACATGAGAAATGCTATTTTATTTTTGTTTGGTTGTTTTTGTTTGTTTTTTTGGAGAAGTCCTAATCTGGAAAATTAATTAAAGCTGCGGCTGACTCCTGAAACTCCCCATCTAACATAAAGGCTTTTCATGTGTCCCGATCTCGAGTGAGGTCATTATTATTATTACATTATAATACATTATACAGTATAGTATACGGAAACATCCGGGAAAAGAGTATGTTTAATAGAAATGAAAATCCAATTATAAAGGGATTAGCGAAGGGCTTGAAAAGGGCCAACGCTGTAATTTATACCTACATGCTCCGCACATCGCTAAGCTGTAATTTATACCTACATGCTCCGCACATCGCTGAGACGCACTGACACGTCAGGCAGGAACTCGGGGAATGCATATTTCTATGATTAATGAAGGGGGGGGGTTCAGGGAGGTGGGGGACAAAACATATCAAGAAACATACATTTCCCCATGTACCCAACATCTTTAAAATCTTTATCATAAGCTTTGTGTCGCTCATATTCGTGTTCGCAGACAAAACGAGGGACAAGTGTGAAGCCATCACTTGTAGCTGCAGCAGTTCTCACTTGTTTTCCCCAAGGAGCCTCAATCTGAACCGAGTCGCAAACACCGCTCTTTACGTGTGTGTGTGTGTGTGTTCGTTGAGACTCATCCTCACTGAACCACGCCGAAGTGAACGCTGTGTGTGTGTTGGTATGTGTGTGTGTGTGTGTGTGTGTCTCTCAGTGTGTGTGTCTCTCAATGTGTGAGTGTGTTGGTGTGTGTGTGTGTGTGTTGGTTTGTCTGTTCGTTGAGACTCATCCTCACTGAACCACGCCGAAGTGAACGCTGTGTGTGTGTGTTGGTGTGTGTGTTGGTGTGTGTGTGTCTCTCGGTGTGTGTGTGTGTTGGTGTGTGTGTTCGTTGCGACTCATCCTCACTGAACCACGCCGAAGTGAACGCTGTGTGTGTGTGTGTGTGTGTGTGACGAAACCAGCTGTGTGTGTGTGTGTGTGTGTGTGTGTGTGTGTGTGTGTGTTGGTGTGTGTGTTCGTTGCGACTCATCCTCACTGAACCACGCCGAAGTGAACGCTGTGTGTGTGTGTGTGTGTGTGTGTGTGTGTGTTGGTGTGTGTGACTCTCGGTGTGTGTCTCTCGGTGTGTGTGTGTGTTGCTGTGTGTGTTCGTTGCGACTCATCCTCACTGAACCACGCCGAAGTGAACGCTGTGTGTGTGTGCGTGTGTGTGTGTGTTGGTGTGTATGTCTCTCGGTGTGTGTGTTCGTTGCGACTAGTCCTCACTGAACCACGCCGAAGTGAACGCTGTGTGTGAGTGTGTGTGTTGGTGTGTGTGTGTCTCTCGGTGTGTGTGTCTCTCGGTGTGTGTGTCTCTCGGTGTGTGTGTGTGTTGGTGTGTGTGTTCGTTGCGACTCATCCTCACTGAACCACGCCGAAGTGAACGCTGTGTGTGTGTGTGTGTGTGTGTGTGGAGTGTATTTCTCTCGGTGTGTGTGTCTCTCGGTGTGTGTGTGTTCGTTGCGACTCATCCTCACTGAACCACGCCGAAGTGAACGCTGTGTGTGAGTGTGTGTGTTGGTGTGTGTGTCTCTCGGTGTGTGTTGGTCTGTGTGTGTCTTTGTGTGTGTGTGTGGGTGTGTGTGCATGCGTGTGCGTCGCTGTGCGCGTAGACATGAGACGCGGAGTTCGCACGTCGCCTCCAGTGTTATTTTTTCCCTTTGTCGGCTGCGACCGAAGGTGCAAGACGCTTTGTTTTTTGGTTTTTTGAAGTTAGGAGCTAAATATATGGCGGCGGAGCAGATGCTCCTGGGGAGGGGGGTCTATACCCTCTATAGAAATTAATGCAACACGGCGTCTTCTTGTTGGGACCCCCCCCCCCCAAACACACATCCCAATCGAGGGCAGGGTTTAGTTTGTAATATCGCAGGAGTCTGGGTTTCTCAGCGTAGCTTGGTCCTTTAATGCGTATTAATAAACACTAACACAGTCATAATACATTTACGATGGTGTTTGCACACACGTGCTTTCAGGGTCCAGACTTCTACAGTGATATCTACTGTTTGTGCAGTGAATATAAATAAATTGATTCAAAAAAAAAAAAAACAAAAGCAATGTACAAGGGCTTGTTATTTCACATTGTTATTTCCGTCTGTTCTTGGACAAAATTATGCTAAACATGAGAGAGAGAGAGATCTTTGCACACTCGCTCGCTCGCTGGAGAGTGTGAACCGATTCTCTGCTCATTCGCGACAACATACGAGTAAAAAAACATCCAGAGGTGTGTTTTTGTCCGAAACCAGGCGATTCTGGGGGGAGGGGTTAAGGCGACATTTCCTCCGCTGTCGTCGCCACCATCTGGTCAAAATTTTGTAACTTTATTGAAAAAACTAATGATAATCTCATTGGCCTCCAGCTGCACCTTGTGCTTTGTTAGAAAGTGGTAGCATGCTAATAAGCTAGAATAATTAGAATAACTATTCCTGGTAAATACTGGGACACTAGCGTTGTCAGCAGTGAACGGCTACGCTGACTGTAGCATTTGGCCTCCAGTACACGAGTCATGAGACCGGTGGGGGCATATTTACCGGGCCTGTCCCAGATCGACGCCAACTTAGCCGCCACTCAGGCCGACGAAGCATAAAATGCCGCTAAATAAGACCCGGGGGGGGGTATTTATGAACCTCGAGCATTTACTCCATGGACAAGAGAAAGTTTATCTGTTTGAAAATAATAACAATAATAATAATAATAATAATAATAGCTCAACGTTTTGTCAGTTCAACAAAAAGATGAGGGGGGATGAAAAACTCCTTTGACGGGATTATTTCTGTGAACCGATTAAAAAAATGATAATGAATCACCTAATTAATCAGTATTACTGGATGCTTTGACGATATCACAGTGGAGAGGAGCTGCTAATTGTTCTCTCTCTCTCTTTACTTATAGCTGCAATAGTCTCTCTTCCTCCGAGTCTCCCATTTTACACCTGCCTCCCCCAGATGTTACGTTTCAGACGCTTCCTCCTGCTGCCGTTTTCTGTCCCTGGCGCTAAAACCAGGTGCCGATTTAAAAGAGCCAAAAATCCATTGTGGGACGCTTGAAGTAGGACTGGGGCCGGGCGCGGTCGGAGCGGCGGGGCAGCGGCTGTTCTTCAAACGGCAGCGCCGCGCGAGGACGTGCCGCGACAACAGCGAATGACCACGGCGCCTGGTCGACGCGGTGACGAACGGCACGACACCTGGCGCCTATACGGGACTAACCCGGCAGCCGGCTCTGAAGGCGAAGATACGTCTGGGAAGTTTACGCTCTATATGATGTGCATTTGAAATTGGGAAGAAAAAAAAACGTGTGTACTGGCAGCAGAGGTTTAGTGTCATGCTCATAACTGCTTGTCTGAGACTTCAGACATAAACTTTGCTGTAGAAGTTGTTGGTTGTGGGTTTTTTTGTATTATTCTGGTAAAATGATTGTCTAAGTTTGTCCAAAAAAGGCTGAAAGAGGACATAAAAAAAGTGCAGTTCTTGTACCGTCGCACATTTATCAGTTGTCTTTTCCCAGCTCTCGCCGCCAAAACCAAACCACTGCCGTTGTCTCGGAAGGCGCGAGAATAACCTTGGGGGGGGGTTGGTAACGAGTAGTGGCAGGTGAAAGCCTCCCGTTCACAGCCTTCCACTTTCCCTCCCTCTCTGAGCTGACAAGCGGCGGGGTGACCTTGACAAAAAAAAAAAAAGGCAAGGTTTGGAGTTAGAGAGTGAGGCGCCACCGCCACCGCGGCTGTCAGGCTGTTATCGATGCCGGCGAGAGCTGCCTTTGTGGGTCCGCACGACAGGGAGGGTGTAGAAGGAGGCAGGCAGTGATAGAATAACCTCAGAGAAGAAGAAGGAAAGAAAAGAAAGAGGAGGCGGGGGGTTAGGATGGATGGCGGCGGGAGAGGGTGTCTCCAGGATGCCCCCCCCCCGACCCTTGCTGCCGGGCTGTCAGCCCTGCGGTAATGAAGTGAAATGAGGGCACGGGCCTCGGCGGGGAGAGCTCTGAAAGTGGGTGATCACCGGCGGCCACGAGACAAGGGAGCAACAATGGAAAGGGTCCACAGGTGATTGACAGAGTAGGAGTGGGAGACGCAGTCAATCAATAACCCCCCCACCCACGACCACCACCACCACCAACCGACTCATCAGCCCCCCCCGACCTGACAAGGGTCCCTCTCCATGTGTCATCACAGTAAAAGGAAAAGTGACCTGCTTTCGTTTAATGGGATTCTTCAATAATGGGGAGATGGGGGGGGGGGCAACAAAGGGGACCGGACCCTTTCATTCTTTAATGGAGCGGCTGCCGGTTGCTGATGGAGAGCGGTGCCGGATCTGCAGATCGCCGCTTTCATTACGCGCTCCAGGGCTTCGGCGGCAAGGTGACGGGGGCGGAGAAGGCGCGACGGTGGCCAAAACGCAGTTTCCAAATATTTGAATACGGCGCTGGATTAATGAGCGGAGGTTCTGCCAAGGCAACTTCATTAAAGAAAAAAAAAAACACTGGTGTATGTGGTTGACTCAATTTCAGACCATAAATTTTTGTCAGTAAGCAGTTCCAGCGATTTTACTTTAGCTCTTCATCACACTCTCTAAGTCCCGACACTTATTCAGCAACCGGTCGGGTTTTTAACGTCTAAAGCAGATATGCCATGGCTGGTTACTGCTTTGATAAATGCCGCCGTATCCTTTTACATGCCCCACGACTTGTACGGCATATTACAGGACACATTTTTCAACTCCTTCACACGATAGTACGATCTCAGTAAGGATTGATTCGGTAATTTAGGGCTCAAAAGATGAAGACATCTGGGCCCAAGCTGGGGTAAATCAATGACACGGTTGAAATGTGCGGTTAGGAGACGATTTACATTTGTCATTTAAAATCCACGAAAACAAAACATCATCTACAAGCATTTGTAAGGCACTGGTATCACCATCGAAATGAAATCCTCCAAAAATGGTTCCAGGTAAATAATGATAAATATAGATACTTATAAAGCCTAAAAAACTGCACAAGGGCCGTCGCTTCACCATATAATCAGGTCGATCGGTTTATCCGTCAAAACAACCACTGCATCACCACACGAGAACAGATAACCGCATCTCCATCAACCAAGTAAAATCAATAGTAAACAAGACAAGGTCAAAACCTAGTATGTGGCTGGGCCGCTCTTTATCTGCTTCTCTCCCACTGTCTGGCTCACATATACAGAAATTTAATCCAGCTGAATTCCCAATAAAGCTGTTCTCACTGACATGTTTTTTTTTCCTGTTTTTGTTGTCAGAAAACAGTATGAGTATGAAACAGTGACTGAATCTCAGCCCATCAAGACGACATGTATAGCAGCAGTAACCTCCAGGCTGCTGCTCTGCTGCTAAACCAATTATTTATAACCTTGACATCATGAGACAAAATCACCAGACACACAAGTTTTGCACAACAGCTGCTCTGTGATTTCAGCTTTATTCACCTATAAAGTGACCAGAGAGTAACTTAGAAGCTCAGTCATGTTATGCTGTTGCCCTGTTGTCAATGGAACAAGACTCCTAAAAATGTTCACCTTTGGAGGGAAATCTCGACCTCTCGCTCTTGGATCAACACCAGCGACTCTCTTCTACAGAAAGCAGGTGAGATTTTCCCGAAAAATTTGCTAGTTTTTTTCGCTGGGTGCTTTTGTGCAAACACTGTTGCTAAAGGGGTCTGAAAAGTCCGTAAATCTACAGACAAAACGACCAATGGCGTAACTTTATCACTCACCCGTGTGTATATGGGGCTGACCCCGCTACTGTGGTCCAGCCAAAAAATATTATATAATTAAATGGTTTTAACCCAAGTGCACACGGCCGGCCAAATTCAAAAACACACACACACACACTGGCCTTCGTACACTCGCCACGGACACACATGCTATTCTGACAAAGTGACAAAGTAATGCAAACGAGCATTTCACACATTCACTCACAGCTGCAATTACCCCAGGTGGTTGTCAACCCACTGGGGTAACTGATAACTGCAAGTCTCTTCAGCCCCTAGTGTCCATTTTATGTTTTAACAAAAAAACATGTATTCAAAAGTTGTTAATGGACAGGACGTGTTGCTGGCTGGACTTGGCGGCTACAGATGATGAGATGATGCAAGTTGGTTTTTCTTTTTTTCTTTTTTATAAAGTCACTGTATCAAATCACAGATTAGTCAAAACTTACAAAAGATTGTTCAGATAGCAAAACAAAAAGCTTAAATCCGCGGTGGACACAGGTTTAGCTGGTTTGACATTGTGTCCATCTCTTTTTCTTTATCTTCACCAGACAACATTAATTGATTTACAGCACGATTCCCCCGTGGTTAGCCCGAGCTCCTGAGTGCCCGCAGAATCTGTTTCCGATCATTGGTACGAACAGCAATACCCATCACCCCACATGCACATGTATGACTTTCCAGTTTCACGTGGTAAAATCAGCGCTAAGAGCTGTACACTACTCCATCTTCCGTGGGAGTGTTCATCAAACAATGGATGAAGCCGCCCAGCGCTGATGCCATTCTCCTTTGAAGTTGTGTTCTTTGCTGCCGCTAAATATTTGTCTTGAGACGTATCATGCGCACTTCAGTGTGGTGCTGCTTTCTTTGAACTGGTACTTTTTTCCTCCATGTACGGTTAATGTCTCCGTTTCAAGTGCCTACCTAGACCGTTAAAAGGATGCTCGCCCAAGGGCTCCGAGTGAACTCCGGTTAGTTTCAGACCTTAGAGTCATGACATCAAAGACGATCCTTCCGTACTGTATGTCCGACTTGGTCTCCAAGGTCGGCAGATCCACTGCCGCTCGGTTTCCTCCCGTCCAATTAGCGCGGCATGGTGCGAACTTGAGGGGGGGGGGGTACTCTTTAATGTTTTTCAGACTGTTTCAACAGATGAAAAATTTAGCAAATGTGATTCAAATCATATTACCGAGAATTCGTGGTAATACGCGATGCAACGATTCATCTTTTTTTATTTTATAACAGCTTGTGAGCCTAAAGTTTTACGCTGCGATGATTCTTTTTAACAATATTTCGACGAGCTGCTAAACAGTGCATTGGATTCATATGTAAAGAGGTGATTCGGCTCCGTGTCCATTGGAATCGGGGAAAGATCCGTCTTTGAAAACCTCTTCCTTCCGTCATCATAAAAGGAGCACCTCACAAAAAGAATTAATAAATGAAATAATAATAATCAAACCCAAAATGAGAATTTGCAGTCCCCGAGGTCCAGCTAAATATTTTTAATTACCTCCCAGCGTCTTGAGGGCCTGTCAAAACATCCAGCTCTCTCTTTTAGCCCCCTAATTACATTTTAATTGAGAACAAGGTCTAATTTGCAACAGCAATGAGGCAGCGAAGGTTGTCCTCGGGCCATTCCAGTGACAGGCGGACAATGTAAACGTTATCGGGCATCGGATAAGCGAGCGCAGCTCACGGCACACATCCGGTTAACGTTCAACGGAAAGTCTTGGACAACACCTTGCGGGAACCGCCCCCCTGCCACCCCACCCCCGCGTCTGTTTGTTCCCGTTATTATCCTTAATTTGCCATCCATCCGACGGTGATGAGGAGTCTCACTTCACTTGTTCCATTAACTTTATTGCTAATAATATATTTCATTATGTCCCGGTATTGGAAAGAATATTGCAATCTGTCCATGATAGCTCCCGTCCAAAACGGTTAATTAAGTAAATGAATGGTGAAGCCCAAATAAATAAATAAGGAACACAAATTAGCATAACGTAATTGAATGTCACTCTTGGTTATTCTGCTCTTTGAACTGATGGATGAGTACCATCCACACCATAAGCTTTAATGGAAAAGAAAAAAAAAAGCAACTCCTCGGCATGCATACACAAAGAAAAAAACAAACAAACAAAAAACCCAAACAGCAGCAGTTACCTCCGTGCATCAATCTACAGTATCGACAGCAGCGCTCAACATAGCGGGGACTCGGCTTGTATCTGGGGGTGTACGCACTTAATGGTGTCTCAACGGGCGTCCTCGCCATCGATCGGCGGACACATACCAGAGACTTATTTCACAAGGCCAGCGGTCGCGTAAAAAAACACAAACAAACAAACAAACAAACCAAAAAAAAAACACGGAGCGAGCACAGACAGAAGGGAAAACGTCCGTCGGGGTCCGACGTGAAAGCGAACCGCCCGGCACGCCGCTGGGGTCGCCAGGTTTCAAGATTATTCCAGCACGGAAAAATTTTAATCTAAGAGATCAACGTGCTAAATTATTAACAGCATATGAAAATAAAAGAGATGAAAAATATATTAGGTCCACAACCTAGTGTCTGTTTGAACTCAGACATTTCAAGGCACTAATGTCCTCTGTTAGCATTAAATCTCAGTCGAAGTCTGGAAAAAAAGCAAAAAGAAAAACTGCTGAAATCTTTTGTTTATTCAAATCTTACATTAATTGATTTTTTTTTTTTTAACCGCAAGACGTCTTAAAAAAGAAAAAAACAAAACAAGGAAGCTGACAGATGCACATCAGCTCCGTATGGGGAGATGCTGCTCCGCTGGAGGCGCGGCGCAGGGTGGGAACCGGCGGTAAAGCGTCGGCGCGAAAAAGTTAATATCTGCTCACCGCTCTTTCACGGCGTAAGCCCTTTTTTATTGCACAGCACATTACGGGGCTCCCTTCGCTCCCTCCATTGTCTCCACTTCCCTCGCACCTGCACCACAAATGTAGGGAGGGAAAACAAATGTGCGCCTGCCAACAAGGTTTTTTTGTTCTGTTTTGGGGTTTTTTTAGATGCAGCAGCTGGTCGAACTACTCCATCTACTGTCGGTTCGTTGGACTCAAACAACGGATCACGGCTTGTGACGATTGCAGCTCTCGGATAAATAAACCGGGAAAGAAGCAGATGATTTCTTTCTTTTTGTCTGTGAAATGTAATCTTCATGAGAAAAAAGTCCCCCTCCCCCCTTAGTTATCCGAACTTGCTGGGATGTCATAAACACACATCTCACCCAGCTCAGCTTAGACATGGTGAACACCTGAACTTGTACCGCCCCCACAGCATCTTCGCGTCTACGCCGCGTCACAAATCGTAAACAGCAGCAAATACGAAAACAAGGTCAGAACGACGACCGCCCCTCGCAGAATCTACCGGCGCGTCGGGAAACGCGTGGCACCAGCTCCATCATGACTCCCGCCGCCTGGACCGGACGCAGACTCAAGAGACAAAGGAAAAAATAAAAATAAGGGGGCTCCTAATGAGGATAAGGGTGAAAAAAATAATGGAGTATTTTCTTTTTGTTGCTTAACCTCCTAGAGATGCCCTAGAGAAGGAACAGGAGCGCCCGGACAACCTTCGGCTACTGTTGATCAGGAGGAAAAACTGTCCACCCGCCGCTTAGCGGAGAGCTCGCTGCCTTCTTGTCCTCACGTTGATTTGACTCATACGTAATCAGACCCCAGCCCCCCACCTCCCTTCCGGCGCACCCCGCTCTACAATCTTAAAATTCAGAACCAGAACCCCTTTAAATCAACCGCTTCAAGCGCACGGGGACTCATTACGGTTACAAGCTGATAAATTCAGATTAATTAAGACTTTAAGTACATTTTAGGAGACGGGCCCCTTTGCTTTCAGTGATAAGTGGACACTCAATTCCGACTCCTAAACGGAAGCTGCCAATGCAGGGGCCGGCTTGTCATGGGCTGTCCTCCACAGTTCGGCTGATTCGGGGCCCGACAAAGTCCTGGAAGGGTTCAGAAGTAAATCTGCCTCAGGAGGCACATCTGTGCATTAGCTCTGACCTCAGTGTTGATCTCAAAAAACACGCTGGCCCTGCAGGTTTGAAATGCAGAGAAACTGGAACTGTACTAAAATATATATATATATATATATATATATATATATATATATATATATATATATATATAAAGGGGGCTGCCTGGCTTTCAACTGCCCAATCAGCACTTCAGGGGCCAAATTGTGTCAGCAACAGTGGTGGAGCAATGTCACGCCAGGTTGGATTGGACACAGCGGTAACCTTTTACTGAAGCGGCGTGCACACACACACACACACAATCACACACACACACACACACATCCACATTAATGTACCGCTTGCAGTACACGGAGCCCTGAAACTGACAGGACGGGGTTTATTTCCTGACCTCCATCATGGTTCCAGTGCCAGTTCGGGGGGCTCCATAAACTGGGTTATGTAGTTAGCGGACTGCAGCCGTCGCCGCGGTCCGGATCCTGCAGTTGTCAGCAGCAAAGGGGGCAGTGCCGCGATTGGCTGTGTGTTCCCTCGGTAACTCATCACGCTCATCACGCCTCCCTCACCCCTGACTCCGCTATTACCAGGAATAAGGAGCCAGCTGATGGACAGAACGAAACGGCAGCGGTGTCTTGGTAAGACACCGATCCGACCGTGAGTGTCCGGAACGGTTTGACTCTTCCTTGGCATAAAAGTTCCAGGCCTTGGGACCCCTCATGGAGGAACAGGCCCCGTTCATTCCAACAAACGTTCCCCCGTTTGATGTCTGAAAGACGCCCCCCGACCTGGCGGAGGCTAAAGCTGCAGCGTATGACTTAACTTTCAGCCGTTATGTCCTTTTATCTGTCTCTGAGTGACTGGCGAGTATCATGGCACAAAATTTTTCTCTTTCCTACTTCCTTTATCTCCTCCTTTGAGCCGCCCGGTGGTGGACAGCTGATGGCTGCACCGGGCAGCGAATGGCCGGCGCTTAACAGTGGAAGCCGGAGGAAGAACTATCAAAGAAGTGTAACCCGAATCCCCAACAGACCGTTAGCAGTCCTCACTCCCCTCACAACGCCCCCCCCCAAACATTTCCCCGGTAAACACGGATGCTGAGGGAGCTACCGGCGCCATTCTGTCACTTCCAATTAGACACCAGCCGTCCGAATGTAGAGCTCCGCTAAGCAGGTGTCAGGACATCATTAGCGACGGGTCAAACTGCATTACGCTCAGACGCCCCCGATCGTTACGGCCAAACGGGCCGGCTCGTGCGCCGCACCGGGAAAATAAGTGTCAGCGGAAGGTAAACGAGACTTCACTCCGAAACGCGCACGGCTTTCACGGAGGATTTCCCATCATAGGAATCTTTTTTTCTTTTGCTTCAAGCGCGGGGTCAGGGGGAAACCGGGGAACCCGTTGGCCATTTCGCTCAGGGGTCTCCACGCTTTTGCGGGTTAACTCTCTGCTGCCTGAAATGGTGTTGAGGCCGCAGAGCCGACAACTGGCAGCGCAATGGCGGTGTAGGATAATTGCTGCGTGGCTGTCGGAGCTGCAACATGCAAACAGCGGAGGAAAAGAGTCGCAAAGAGCCTCCACGCAAAGCACGTCGCCTTCAAAGAGGCCGGATCTGAAACACACTTTAAGGCCTCGCTGGTTCCTGAATGTGACGTGACTGTGTTCAAATTGAAAAAGACATTACATTACATACCCACACAGACAACATTATGGACAGCATGTATTTAAATTGAAAATCCTGCCCACATCATCTGGGATATACATAAAAGAACCTCATGTTTGCTTCCCCACGTCTTAGTAGCTGTTTGACTTTTTGCTGAATCGAATTCTGCATTTTATTAATGGCGAAGCGACACGGCGCCCGCATTTGTCGTGTGGCTTGTTGTCTGTATTTCGGCCGACGCTACGGACACGCATTTGCATGTGTAAACAGCCGGTACGTTCATGCATGCTGGCACCGAGATAGGTTTGTGTGTACGTATATACTTGTGCACATTGGGAAGATATGGCTGTATTATCTAGTAACCGTTGTTATATGGTCTCCATTGAATAGCGGACAGGATGGTTTATGGACGGGGGAAATGCAGCATGATGTTCACCGTTTTTTCCGGTTTGTATAAAGTGAAATATATTCATGGAAACAAAAAAGCCATGTTGGCAGCTCGGCTCGGGCTGAGCTTAGACCCATCAGTGCTTTGAACTAAATGATAATGTCGCCACACTATCGTAACACACTCACAAAGAAGATGCTAACATGCTAAACTTTAGCAGGCATTCGTTTGGTCTGTTAGCATGCCAACATTCTCCAATTAGAACCAAAAACAAAGTACAGCTGAGGTCAACGGGAAGGTCACTAGCTTTGCAGGCAAGTTTTGGACAAAAGCTTGCCCTTCGCCGGCGCTGGATGAAAAGGCCGAGGGGTTTGGCGAAGTTGCTACAATTCATCCTGAGGGGGACATGAATGGCTGCAACAAACTCCAACGCAGAAGACAACTGCTGAGACATTCCACCCGAAACAAAAATGGCAAATTCATCAAAGCCCTGGAAGAAAAAGCAGCGGATCAGAAAGTCAGCGGGATGGTTTCCCCGGGAATTTAGGTTCCGAATTATCATAGCAATCCATGCAACGGTTGCTGAGTTCAGTTCAGGAGGGCAGCAGACCAACCGAACAACCGGACAACCAATGTCGCCATTGCCTGAGCCACGCTACCAGATCTAAAATACATAAAAGTTGATGAATACATATTCTTCTCAACGGATGTAATAACAGCTGTGGGAGGGTCAGGTTATCTGGCTTCGGTCTTTACTCTCCAAGGTCTCCAGGTCTTTAGTGGACTGAACCTGATACGACCAGAATGAGCCTGGCCACCCCTGAAAAAAATAAATTATTTGGCGAACCACCCTGAATTTTATCCCTGGACCAGAACGTGTATATCTTTCAAATTTTCACCACTTATTAAGCCCGCTAAAGCTTTCAATCGACCCTCAAGCCCCCAGTCTTCATCCGGACGGTCATTCCCGCCGACTTTCCGTCGACTTCAGCTTAATTAGAATCGGTTACATCGGACTTTGTGGGCTGGAAAGTGGCACATACCTATAACGACACGGAACAATCTCAGAGCAGCTATCAGTCACAGAATTCATTAGCAGCCGTCCCCTGGTGTTAAGCGATCCGGTGTTTTGCCTTCAAGCGCTTTCCATTAACCTTCAGCTCCTTTTTTTTCAAAACGCAACCATTAATGATAAAATAAATAAATAAGTAAAAGTTCCCTCTGTGCGACTTCCTGTGACAAATCTATTAGCGCCCAATCCCGTATATTTCCTCGGGCACACCCCGAGGTAAATGGTTTTCAGAGCTGCTGTTTCTCATTGCAGCGGCAAACATTCGAAACCGGACAACCCGCTAACTCAGAAAGTCCGTGAGCTGCTGCAGGGCTAAATAATTCTCTCCGCTTTCGGTTTGTTCCTGCAGCCAGGACCAAAACCTTGTAGCTGGTGACAAACCTAATTTTCCTGGACTGTAGAGCAACTGTCCTGTCGCTTTTTCTTTGACTGATAACAACGCGCGTCTCCCAGTTCATCGGGAGTTTTGACCCCCCCTCAAAAAAGCCTGCTATCATGTTGCATTTGGGGGGGGGGGGGGGGTTAGGAGGCAGATGGGAGCGCCGTCCCTCCTCCCTCGCCCGCTCCCTCGCCCGCTCCCTCGCTCTGTGTGTGGGTGCGACCGCCCGGGAGAAATCGAGCGAAGCCAAGAAGCAGCTGGACGTTTGGAAATGGATTAATGCCCCCAGCGTTCGAGGTTAACAGCCTGTCACCGGGCCTCCTTATCAGGCGGCTGAGATCAATGGCGCCGACGCGGCCGCCCCCCCCCCAAAAACAATCTGCTGCCATGTCACCAGAAGCCGTGTCGCAAATGAAATAAAAACCTTTATCCCCGCCGCTGTTTTCACGCCTGCTTGTCTCAATGCTCTCGTCGGGAGGCGGTTTCAGAACGGTGGGATCAGGGCGGCGACCGACGGAAATATTTCCCTCATACACAACCTGAGATGCACCTGAATGTAACACGCCCCCCGTGTTACGTTCTTCCCGCCGGCAGGTGCCACAATTTAACATGAAGGTATCGCCAGCTTTTATCGGGGCCCGAACTGACCCGTTAGAACTCTGCCCAGCGATGCAACTTCGGCTAAATTTTACTGATTTAATCCCAGAATGTTTTCTTTAATGAAATCCAGGCGCCGCTGGTGTTGCTGATCAAACAAGCCGCCAGGCAAAGGCAACGATTTAGAGTCTGTGAGGTCCAGTATTCGCTCGACTTCAGTTAGAGAACTTCAAATATCTCGTATATCGATGTCCTTTTCTTCCATAAATGCCTTCATTTACAAACATGGACGATTCTTGACCCCCAGATGTTGCATTTGCTCGACTCCAGGCTCTTTTATAAAAGGCTTTAAGGCTTTTTTTCTTTCTTCGGTTCAGTTCAAGCCTTTTTCTTTTCTTTTCTTTTTTTAACATTGCCATGAAAGTGAAGAAAATACTTTGTTTTCCATCGAGAATATTGAACTGTGGGTGAAATCAAGCTGACTGACTGGGACTGATTCTATTTGTGTATTATTTTACCAGTAAATTAACTACCCCCCCCCCCATCGCAACTCACATGTGTTAGTCAGCCACCACCTGCTCTGCTTCAAGACAGAACCTGTCACACATTAATGACCAAGTTTGTAGCACAGTTTAAAAAGGCAACGCTTCCATCTAATTTACTGCCGGTGCTGGTAAAACAGAGTGTGTGTGTGTGTGCGTGTGTGGTTGTGTGTGTGTGTGTGTGTGTGTGTGTGTGTGGTTGTGTGTGTGTGTTGGGAGGTTTGGACTCTGATTGTGTCGCCGTGGCTGTTTCCTGGAAGTAGCCGCTGAACCCGACACACGAACGACTCCAAAAAAGGGGCCGATTCAGATCTAAAAGAAGCCGAGAAAAACGCCGCTAGCGCAAAAATGATACTAATAATAATAAACAAAGCAGAGTACAGATGTTTGACTCCCTAATACTGTACGGTTTAGTTGCTGTGATCACGCAGCCAGAGGAGACGAGCGAGCTACACCAGTCGTCCTAATTTCGGAATTTTTGAAGGGGTGTGGGGGGATGAGGCAATTATCCCTCCAGGCTGTGTAATGTAAAAGTAATACAACGAGAATGCTCTCAAATGGAGCAATTAAATTAATTGACATGCAGACGTCTTATCGTGAGTTTTAGAAGAGTTTCTGCCGCTTCCGCTGCCTTCTCAGCGCAGAGAGCTGATCAAGAAGGAGAAGGGTGGGGGGGGGTCAACAAGCGATCTCTCTCTGGTGATTAAAGAAAAGAAAAGAAAAGAGAGGGAAAAACAGGAAGAGGGAAAACCCTCGAGGGAAATGTCCGAGCTGCCGCCGAGGTCAACGCTTGTTCGGTTCGACGGACGCCTGAATGTCGCCGCCTGGAGCCGCTTACATCTGGCTCTGGAGACGCTGACTAGGCTTTAAATTATGTGTCGCTTTCACAGCATCGAGCCACAAGGCTTTAAATTATGTGTCGCCCACGTATATAAAGCTCAATTTATCGCGCCAACGGCGTCCGCTTTGAAATTTTTTGGCGATTTTTGGCTTTGTTTTTTTTCAGCGGCGCAGGTAGAAGTCTGGCTACATCTCTGTGTTTCTTGGCTTTAATCTCGCAGTAATTGCGTTCACCTTGGGTGTGAGGCGCCGGGCGTCTCCCGGGAAATCAAAACGTGGAGCGCCGGGTGTTGCTGGAGCAGGACGACGAGTTGCTGGTGGAAGCTCCATGGAAGATCGGAAACATGGTAATACTCAGAAAAAAAAGAAAAAAAAGATCTCAAATATTGAATGTCTCAGAACGAACCTTCCACGGTCTGAAAAACATCTGTATGATAAACAAATTTCCCCGTCACAGCCAACAAATGGAGTGGGAAAAAAAGCGGAAAGAAAAGCCACGGCCTGATAAAGATCGGAGTAAAACGGAGCCGGTGCTTCAACGTGGACGTGGAATCGACGCTCTCGGGGGAAGATCCGTAAACGAAGCTCGGCCGCGGAGACGTCGGCCGTTTTTCGGGGTTTATTCCAGTTTGATTTTACTTTTCAGACGTGTGACGGCTGATCCGTCGCAGCGAGACGCCCCCTCGCCCAGAACCTGCGACTCTATCGAGATCAGCCGAGGATCCTGTGGTGTCGCTTGGAAAAATGGATGGAAATAATGGGATCCGCGATATGGAACCGCCCCCCCCCCCAGCTGTACGGTCATTAAAAAAAATATATAAAATATTCATATATTCATATAAAATATTCAAATCAGATGATATCACACGTAAACTGCGAAAGTATTTGCCGGTTATGGAAAACGAGGTGAGCAAAGAGTTTGCTCCTGTGAATTTTTAGCTGGATATACAACATTTTTGCCGGGGGGGGTCGTTCGCAACCTGTGCTGCCTGATCCGCGACAAGTTAGTTACCGGACGACGGAGTGTGGCTCGGAGGAAAAGGTCACCTGGGAGCGCACGGCAGCCCGGACGCCTTAAAGGTTACCTCCGTCAAATATTAATGACATCAGGGGGGGGCCTGACAGGACAGGAACCCCCGCCTCCCGCGGACAAACAAGTCCATTTAGTGAGGGGGTGTTTCGAGAGGCCGCGGCTGCTGCGATGCGACGCCTTGTCGCGCCCCCCCCCCATGGGACTCCCGCTCACGGGCTGAGAATCTGCGAGGCGGCGTTCCTGGTTTCCTTTTCCTCTTTTTTTTTTTTTAAAAAGGTCACGGGCGGGTGGAGTGCGGCTCCTCGCTTTTATATCCGCAGTATTTTGTATTAACGTATTGATCGGGTCGTGTCAACGAGGGAGGTGTAAAGGTTACGGCCGAGTCTCTGCGGCTCTGCCTTATTAACCAGGCGGCTGATATGAAGACATTACTCGCGGCGGTAAAGAAAGGAGCCGGGAATATTTAACCGGGAAAATGTTGCCATAAACAAGCCGCGTGTTGTCATTCTCGTAATGGAATATCGGCAGAACAACACAAAGAAACGATCTGCTTCCGATGGATATTTCCCCTTGGAGAGGGAAGGAACGAGCTGGGATCCGTCTCCCGCCGGCGACGGGCCGTCCTGCGTGGGTCGCCCTGGTGACGAGATGCGGCCATGGGTGTGGCCACATGTTGCGCGGCGCGTCGTTTCTGCTCGTTGTCACCGATGTCATTGGTGTGTTTTCTTTGGGTTTTTCTTTTTGGCAGTGGCCATCTGTGTTTCTTTTGTTTCTCAGGTACATAAAGAAAAAAAAATAGCCGAAGACGTAAACTGACTTTCTACAAAGACAAAACCCACCAACAACCCTGTGTGTGTGTGTGTGTGTGTGTGTGGGGGGGGGGGGGGGGCTCCGCGGCTGCACCTTGATTTAAGTCTAAAGAGAAAAAGACGCGACGACTTGTTTCGAGTCGGTGGAACCACTTTTTTTTTCCTGTCTCATGCGCTTTTGATTTTAAAGGTCAGAGAAAGTTGCTGCTTTCCTGCAACAAACAACCATCCGACCCCCCAAAGCCCCTGAAACAAAGCAACGCATATGTTGAGAAGGTAAAATGACTGAACCCCCCCCCCCGGTACACGCTGCTTTCATGCCCTCATTGTTTCCAGGCCACTGAGATGAATCCTGTCAGCCTCAGTCCTGCAGATGCCCCCCCCCCCTCAGCTTTGATCTGGTGCTTAATAATACAGTGTGGTCAGCTAGTTAACTCTTCCTCTCGCAGAGGCGGCGGGGGGGGGGGGGGGGGCTTCCAGGGCCTCCAGTCAGACGCTAGCATATCTCTTTGCAGGGACTGGGCCCTGCCTGTGGCTCCTCACGTCGCCTTTGGCCTTTTAGCATGAAAAACAAGACGGGGCCATTGAAAGGCTCCGGACTGAAACTGATGATAAACCCGGCGGTGGGTCGCTCGGGGACGTGGGTGTTTATCGTCATTTTCAGTCCGGAGCCTGCGGGCGACCGGCGACTCAGACCTCTCACTGAGAGCAGGGGGAATCATCAGAGTCTTGGTGCAATGAACGTGGCGTCGTAGGCCTCAAAACGTTCGCCGGCGCCGGGCAGGCGCCAGGCGGAGGGGCGGTCAGGGGCGCGGGGGCCAGGCGGGCGTGTTCTCGAGAGGTCAGAGGTGAGCGGACAAGGAAGCGGCAGCCGTTTGCTGCTGAAGGCAAAAGTGTTCAGCTCAGCGTTTGCACACACATTCACATCTGTATTTGTTATCAATAAAGGCAGTTGGGCCAGTTACTTAGATGCTGTATGACACATTACTCACTGAAAAAGTAATTTGATTACTTTATTGATTACTCAGTGGCAAAAGTAATGAGTTACATAATTTGTTACCTTACTTATACTCAGCTGTCGACCCACAATCCTCCTCACCCACACGTTGCGTCTTTTTCTATGTAAGGTGGTAATTAAAACAAAAAAAAGATGCATTCACTGACCATCCAGCGGCGGAGAGCCGAGCGTCCGTGACGCTAACGTCGACGCGCTCGGTTCCACGACCGCCGACCCTGGAAAAAAAGGACGGGACTCAGCATGTCATTCCTCCGTCGTGTCGCCGCCGTCTGGCTTTTTTTTTTTTTCCCGAATAGAAGCGCCAGCGTCACCCGGGAAGGAAACTAAGAGGTTCCCACGTTTCTATGGCGTCGCCGAGCGCACCTGCCCCGTTCCTTCCTCCCCCCGTTACGTACCTGGGAGCCGCCACGAGCCACAGAGGTTCCTGCCATCAGCCAATGAGCAGCCGGATCGGAGGAGTTCGGGATGAAATGCCTCGACCGTGGAGACCCCCCCCCGCCGGGCTTTTCATCAACATGTTGGTCTGACATTCTCTCATCATAATTCCATCCAGCAAATGCGGTGAATCCTCTGTTTCCTGTTGCGGGTGACGACTGATTATCACGCCGGCCGAACTACTATGGTTCTGTGAAAAAACACAAAAACGGGCCTCGATTCAGCAGATGGCGGATGAGTCACGGCGGAAGATCGCGTACGAAAAACATCACAGCGTCTCAACAGGTGAGGTGTTGCCCCCCCATGTTTTCGCCAAAACACAAAAACTATAATGATAATAAAACAGCGCGACTTAGGGTCAACATGTACTTATTAAATGAACTGATTGACTGAAACAACTGACTGAAACGACTGATTTCACACACACACACAAACACACACACACACACACACACACACAAAAAGCCTTGTTAATGCGTGGAAACGAGGCCGAGCATAAAGAGACGAACGCAGCCTCCGCAACACAGTGACTCATGTAAAATGACTGAAAATTTCTATTTCCATTACGCGGCAAACATGCGCAGTCTCGCTTCCTTTAATGAAATAACCGCCAACAGATCCCCTCAGTTACTGTATAGACCCCCCCCCCCGCCGGCTAATAGCACTGTTCTAAATTTGTACGATTCTGATCCCCGCGGCTGCACACGGATTAGCGCTCTGCAACAGTCGCGCGTTTCTTCCGGAGAACGAGCCGGGATTGTAGCGCAGCATCAATTAGTTATGTAAATGTCATCGTGGTTGTTTAGACTGGTGTTTTGATGCCTCTATTCTGAGCCGCAGGGTCTAAATGGGAGCTTAGAATGAAACGATGGGGGGGGGGGCTGGACGGGGGGGGTTCTTCTGATGATATCCACGCAAGCTGTGGATAAAATATTAAACAGGGGCCTCTGGGGGACGGCGGCTATCTGATAGGCAATAAAAACCCCTCGAATAATTTTGAACGGCGTTAAAAAAGACAATGAGGCGTGGCGGGAAGGGGGGGGGGCACGGCAGCGGCGAGGGGAGGGGGTTGACGAGAGCGTTCAGACGCTGCCCTGTGTGATTGGGGATCAGCTCTCATCATATTGTCCTTTATTAACCCTGATTTCATCCGAGGCAAAAAAAAAAAAAGAATACGCCGCCGCCACTGCTGCCGGCGCCGCCACCCCCACCGCCACCGCCACAGCCACCGCCACCGCCGCCACCGCCGCCACCGCCACCCCTGCCCCCACCGCCGCCACTGCCGCCACCGCCACCGCCACCGCCACCGCCACCGCTGCCGCCACAGCCGCCACCGCCACCGCCACCGCCGCCGCCACCGCCACCCCCGCCACCGCCACCGCCGCCACAGCCGCCGCCACCCCTGCTCCCACCGCCACCGCCACCACCGCCACCGTCACCGCTGCCACCTGCACCCCTGCACCCACCTCACCATCTGTTGTGTTTCCTGGGGAGTTGTTCCTTTATGTTTCCGTTTGCGCTCTCACAGTGACGCCCCCAGATCGTCCGACTGTAAAAGGCCTTTTTTCCTCTCTCAGCCCAGGAAGGAGTCAATCTGTGGCCGTCACAGAAATCGTAACCGCACCTCAAGAATAAAAGCAAAATGAAAATATGGAGGCGGCGAACTCTGGCTGCTGGAGGTGTCGAAGTCCGGCCGAAGGTAGATGGAGCCGCGAGCCTCCAAAAGAAATTTAAAAAAATTAAATGAAATAACGTCGCGGCGGCAGCTACTGTTTTTTAAATTCTTCCTCGGCGCTTCCTCTCAGGCCTTTGATATGATTTAATAAATGTTAATAGAATACAGAGCGCTCGTGGGTAGAGTTTAGGAATTACAAATCGCTGGGTGCGGTCGCGAGGCGTCCTCGTGGGCCAGCGCCTTCCCCCCCCCCCCCCCCCGAGGGGGGAGCCTGAAACCCGGAAGGAACGGGAGCGGCGGAGGAATATAAATCGACCGGAGGCCGAGGGAAGCTGCCAAGGGAAGGCGCAGATGGTTGTATCGAGCTGGCAGAGGACGGTGTGGAGGCGGGGGGGTAGGTTGGAGGTGGGGGGGGGGGGCTGTCTTTGGCACACCACAGGCATCTGGAACGAACGGCACAGGAAAAACGTCGCATCCCCGCGACGCCAGTAGCACCCGCATCATTGGCCACGGCTCCATAACCCTCCCCATATTTGCTTTATCGCGCCACCCAGCATCCGGGAAGACAATAGGGGCTGAGAACATCCAGCCTGCCCCCCCCCAATGCAGGGGCCCCTCTGTTCGTGCCATTAATGTGGACAGCTGAAGGTTTTTTACAGTAATCGCATCTCGGGCCCATCGGAGGTCGCGAGGGGCCGCCGGTGGCTGACGGTGGCCGAAAGCGTCCGACGGCGGCCCATGGCCCCCGTGGCCCCCGTGGCCCCCATGGCCCCCGTGGCGGCGAGCAGTGGCACAGAGGAGGGTCACAGCTGCAATGAGAGGGGTTCGGCCAACGCCGCTAAAGGAGCTTGACGCCATCGGTGTCGATTGAAATGACGAGGCTGAGGCACCGACCCCCCCCCGGTGGCCCCCACACCTCGTGGCTCTTCTTGGTCCTGTGGCTTTAGTGCATGTAATGACTGTGATCACAGAGCTGCACCTTTTAAGTATAATAGCTGAAATGTTGTTATTACCTAGATTCAAAGACACAAAAGGAAAAG
Organism: Istiophorus platypterus; assembly: GCA_016859345.1. NCBI lineage: Eukaryota > Metazoa > Chordata > Actinopteri > Istiophoriformes > Istiophoridae > Istiophorus > Istiophorus platypterus. The sequence continues at coordinate 3,048,929 of CM029126.1, read as the reverse complement.
AAAAACAAAAAATGTTTGTGTCCTGCAGCTGTACAAACATATTTTATATATTCATATGTACATACATATATACATATGTACATATATGTGTATATATGTATGTAAATTTTGTATGTATCTGTCTATATTTATAAATATACATATATACACTATATCTAAAAAAAATATACACACACACACTCACACACGAGGGGGAGCGAGACAAGGAGGAAGAAAAGACTAGATACACAGACACAATAATAACACTTAGAGCTGTGTACTTTAAGAGAAAATATGGAGGAGCCGCCGGTGGGAGGCATGAGTCATTCTCCTTCTCATGTTTTATACACAGAGAAACAGCTCAGCCTTCTCTTCCCTCCACCGCTGCAGTTTGTTTCCCATTGCAACAAAACTCATTAGGGTGGAAGCCGCTGCAAGGAAACGTCCACCAGCCCGAAATGTTTCATACCTGCAAACGGCCCAACACGGCGCGTTATTAAAGCAGTGCTCCGGCATTCTGGGCCGCTCGGCCGTTCCCCGGCCCGGCAATTAAACCGCAGGATCGAACTCAATTTCATCGTGGTGCGCTGGTTTTCGGTTAGCTCCGCGGCCTGTTGGTCTAGCTTAGCGCGAGTCCTGGAAGACCCGGGGGGTGGGGGGGCGCTCGCTCAGCTCCATATGTAACGAGTGTGAAAATAGAGAAACTGGACAATGTGCATTGGAGCTATTTACTGTGAAACCACTGGTCGACCTGGTCGCTCTGCGATTGCGCCGCCACACCGCTAGTTGGCGTTCACATGCCAACGTGTTGAGCTTCTTCGCCGTCGCATTCCAAGAGTTCGTCGGCGAACTTTGACGCGACGACGACCGAAGCCGAGCGAATCTCGACTGCGTCGGAGCTGACGGACGTCAAACAGTAGTTTAAGTTTTTTTTCCCAAATTTACCGCGAAGAGTAGAAGCAGACGTCAGAGGAGAAGTTGGCGACGTCGGTGGAAAACCCCGGGCGACCAATCACAGCTCTCGTGGTCCGTGTCACGTGGCCACATTTTTTCTAGAGGTGCATGACCTGCTTAAGGACGGAGAAAACTGGCATTTAGCACCTGGGGAGTCCCAGAAGTTCTCATACCGAAGTTTCACTCTTTTCTTGAATCTCAAAGCATCAGAGGTGAATCTTGGCCGAATCTATGCACGACGGCTTGGGATCTATACGTCATTTACGACGTTACGACGGTCGTTCAATTCTGTCCCTGTGCAGACGCTGGTTGTTTTCCATCCACTTCCAGAGATCGTACTAAGCTAGGCTAATGACACGCTAGCCTAGGGTGATGACGCAGGGTTTCTCGGTTAAATGTAGCGAGGTAATATTCCTCTAACATGTTCCATTCTCACATGTACTGTGTGATAAAGCCAGGGTGACGGGGCAGCATTAGCATTTCTTCCCGCATGTAATACGGAGTAATATCTGCGGCACATGTGCCAAAAAAAATGGCCGCGATTGCATCTTCTTGTGGTGAAGCCGGCGGGTTTTAAAAATGAGGGATCGATAAGGAGTAATGGCCTCGTAAAAACGCGGAATATCTTGTCCTTTTAGCGCGTTTATCTCTCAGCATCACATTTTATACACAGAACTGCACGTTGGCACTTTGGCAGGCGTCACGGTAATGAGTTTAACATATGAGGCCAACAATCTGGTCTCCATTTACCCCCCCCCCATGTGAAGATCCCCGTTAAGACCCAGTCACTTGGCAGAGACCTCGGCTTCTCAGCATCCGGAAAGAAAGGAACAAAAAAAAAAATGGCTGCGCGGTGATACATCCAACACGCCGGCGTCTTGTCTCCCGCTGGTGCGCTAACAAATCCACACGCTACTGGAGCAAAGCGGCCCAGAGGCCAGCGTGCTCGACGGCGTCCCGCAAGAGTTTCACGCCAAAGCGCCGCATCCGCCTCTTTCGAGCGCTCAAACTCTTCTATGTAATGTCAATCGCCCCCCCCCAGATGTCAGAGTACACGAGATGGGAAAAACTCGATCCAACTTTGTCGCAGCTCTGCTCTGGCGGCGGCTGGGGTTTGGAAGCGGATCGAACAACATCCGGTTTCCCTCCTGAACCGTCGACCTTTGTCTCCGCTGTGACCACGCGTTGCCAGCAGCGACCACATGTTGCCAGCTGCAACCACGCGTTGCCAGCGGCGACCGGCAGCCAGTACACACCGTCAGGGAAAAACCAAAAACAGGACGGGGTCGAGACCGGAGTCGGGCGCCGTCCGTCTCCAGTAGGGGGCGTTCGACCAGCTCATCTCCTCCGAGGTTGCCAACGGGACTCGTCGCCTACCTGACGCCCCCCCCCCACCCCCTAGCCCCCTCCCGTACCCCTCTGATATTCAGCATGGCCGTTCTGCCCCTGACTTACCCCTCTGCGGACCCCCCTTGCCCTCATGCCCCCCGACCCTGCATCGGTTTCTCACATTTGTAAAAGCATCGTATTTCCATCGTGTTCTGCTCTTCCTCTGCAGACGACGGCCTTTTTATCTCTTTTGCCTTTTCTCCATTATATTTCTCTCCGCATCATTGCTGAGCATCGAAGGGAAAATGAAAAGTAGCTGTTGCTCTTTTGTCGCGAGGGACTAAGACCAAAATCTGCCGTTTATATGTTTATGTTTCGGAAAAAGAAAAAAATCCAACCCTTGTATCGGCGCAGGAAACATCTGGGTCTGTCGCATCATCCGTGTTTGGTCTCCTCCAACGGCAACAGACCGACATCGGCCCCCGGACGGACACGGCGCTTTGTTTAGCTTCGGCCTGTTGTTTGAGAGGACTCTTATTACATTTTGGAAAAAAGTTCCAGTAACTGGTTTTATTTTTCTATCCACATAAAAAACAAAACACCGACTGAACCACAGAAGTAAACACACTTTTAGATATTCAAACACTTTTTCTGATGGTATCTGTGAAATGACTAGACTGGCACAAACCTGATGACAACGTCCCATCTAAGATTTATCTGACAGCGTCGAGGGAAGCGATAAAGACTCCCCCTTCCCCTGGACCCTCCCCCTCAAAGGTTAATGGGTTCTGGACCCTCCCCCCTCAAAGTTTAATGGGTTCTGGACCCTCCCCCCTCAAAGTTTAATTGTTTCTGGACCCTCCCCCCTCAAAGTTTAATGCCCCCCCACCAACCACCACCAAGTTTGGTGCTAATCAGCTCCCTGCTCGTGGCGACAGATGAACAGACACGGTGGGAAACATGAACCTCCTTGGCAGAGGCGAGAGCAGCCGAGGACCCAGTGGAGCCCATTATTATCCACGAAGCATTTTACCCCCCCCCCCCACACACACACACACACACACACACACACACACACACACACACACACACACACACACACACACACACACACACACACACACACACACACACACACACACACACCCGGCTGCCAGTAAAAATCCTCAGGTTTCCGACGAAGACTGCGGCTCGGACCGAGACTGAGCTTCATCCATGATTTCTGCATAAGAGACACTTCGGCCACGACGGCTGAGGCGCCACCATTCACGCTCTGTGAATGATTTACGAGGGGGGGGGTGCCGACACAACGGCGCTGCCGTCGGGGGGGTCCGTGCCTTTTGAAAACAACGCGCCGCGGGTGGGCCGACGACGACTAGGACCGACCGCAACTGCCGACGCCCGGAACGTCCTGACGAAGACGCCGTGACCTCGTCTCCCATTCAGACTCTGTGATCCGACCTCACGGAAAACCAAAGGCACTAACCCGAGCTGGGGGGTGGAAAAGAAACAAAAATAAAAACAACTGAAGAACAATCTCCAGCGGAAACTTGGAAGAATAAGAATGAGAAATGGGAGGTTCACTGATTTACTGAAGGGAGCATGAGCATGTGGGGTGGATGTGTGTGTGTGTGTGCCTGTGCATAAGTGTGTACATTAGTCAGAAAAGCTACAGAACCGCGGCTTCAGTCGGGAACCGTGCGGATTTATTGGGATCTGGTCTCGTTGGTGACGAGGTGGATCGAGGGGAACCCGTGGCGACACGTGGAACCCGACTGAGGCGTAACAGTTTACCACAGTGATGGAAACGCGGAGGTTCAACGTGACCCCGGGGACAAATTTACTCTGAGGAAAATTTCAAACTCAAAGTTCCCACATCACTTGAACCTTGATCTCTTCTTTTTCATCGTCTTTTAGTTGATGCCTGGAGGAGGAAAAAAAAAGCGACCGACCCCCAGTGGTTTGGGGTCAGAGGGACCTGGACACGGGCTCGGGGCCATTTCCAGTCCCTCAGGGCCTCACCGCACCTCAGTCCGGACCGGAGTCCAAATCCGGTGTCTTGAGTCTTGTCCCGTCAAACCATGGATCACACGGGGCGTCATTTGTAAACTGGTGCTGGGAACCAACCGGGGGGGGGGGGGGGGGGGGGTGCGTGGCAGGATGACGGACGGACGCCAGGACATGAAAACATGTCGAGCCCGGATTCTCCATGTGACCTTTTTCCGGAGTGCGCATCAGTCACTTTGCTTGGTTTTTGTGTGTGTGTGTGTGTGTGTGTGTGTGTGTGTGTGTGTGTGTGCGTGCCCGGGGGGGGTCGGGTAGGTACACAAAACCGCGTTAGGGCTGTCACAAGCCGGGGCCGAAATTAGATTAGTGTCACCGGCGATAAGGCGAAGGGGGCGAAGGAGGGAAGAGGAGAAAATTGGAAGAAAGGAAAACGGCTATTTCGCCACCGCCGCCGCCGCCGCCTCCTTCGCCACCTCCCGCAATAATTTCATTTCGAATTCCAGGCACTGAATGCATAGCTAACCGCACTGCCACGCCGTTATGGAGCCCGCTGAAGTTAATGGAATATTTATATGCAGACTGTGCAACCCCTGAATTTCCTTTCTTTTCCGAACAGCGTGCGACCCCCCCCCCCCGCCCCCCTCCACTGTTCTATCTCTCGTTTCTAGAATTGCCTTTGTTGGGGTTTGACACTATTTTTACACCCCCAGTGCTGTATTTCCCTTCAGCTACAGTTGAAAGGGGCCTATGGGGGGGGGCTGTATTTGCACCATGCCATAGAAATCAATGCAAAAAAGGGGGGGGGGGCGACAGATGACCTCACATCACCTGTTTTTTTTTTTTTTTTTTTTTGAAGAGCAGGTGGAAGATTCAATTAAGCTAATGCAGAGAGGGAGGACGCAACTGTGCGGACATGTGAAGAACCGGAACAGCAATGTCGAAAGGGGTGGGGGGGTGAGGGGGGTGAGGGGGGTGAGGGGGTGGTATCGCCCAAATGCTGCATTAAATAATGACAAAAAGGCAGGAGAGAGAGAGACGGGAGAGGATAGAGATACTGACAGGTGAAACTGAAAAGAAATAGAGAGGGAAGAAGCAGGGAGGAGGGGGAGGAGGGGAGGAGGGGGGGCTCAGAGAGGAGCTATAAATACAGATAGAGAGAGAGCGAGCGAGCGAGCGAGGTCCTCGGTTGCTGCATGAAGCCACAATAAGACCCGGCATCGTTAGCATTCAGCTGGTGTGGCGATACAGCCGCGCTCCTACTGTGTCTACAGTAAAACCAATAAGAGGGAGGTATCATGGGACTGTGCTGGAGAATGTGGCACATTCTTCTGCAGCCGGGGGGGTCGAGGGGGGGGCACTGGGAGAGGGGATTGAGAGATAGGATGGAGGGGACACGGGTAGACTCACATTAAATATTGGACCGGGGGGTCAGAGCAGTCACAGCTCCTCCGTCCCGCTGATGCCGAAGGCGCCGATACCCCCCCCAGCCACCCCCACCCGGAGGGGGATGCCGAGAATTTGTCGGCCCACCTCCAGCGCCGCGGTCGAAATGCTCTAGCAGCGCGTGACCCCCCCCCCCCCGTTGGAACAGCAATGCTCCGACGATTTGAAGGTGATACACAGCTGCTGCTTTTATTATTAGTATTATTATCTTTAATTGCTGGAGCTGAACGGGCCAGACGGCACGCAGTCTCCTCCGGTGACCCCCTGACCCCGACCCCCCCCGCAGAGTGCATCATCCCTCCACTGTTACACTGGCTGAGCCCTGATGGCTTCTCTTTATCAGACAACCAGTAAGGACACAAAGGAAACACACTGTGTGTGAGCGAAGTGGGGGGGGGGTAATATTTACCACCTGAATGTGCTCTGGAGGGGCTGCGTGTTCATCTGTGCATGTGTATTCATGTTTTTGTGTGTGTGCGTTGATATCTAACAACAGCGAGGGACTCGTTGCTCGGCTTCCCGTCAGCGCCTGGAAAAAGGACGGGAACGGATGCTTCCCGAATCACCGAAGGAAGGAGGCAAGGAAGGAAGGAGGCAAGGAAGGAAGGGAGGAGAGAAGGCAGGAAGGAAGAAAGGGAGGAAGGAAGGAAGGAAAGGAAGGAAGGGCATAATACTGGCACGAGGCGAAAGGTGATGAGTCTCGCCGTCCTTTGATGAACGACAGTGCTCGCGGCGACGGCGCGGCAGTTGCGGTCGGCAGCATCAGCACTTCGTTATCTCCCCCCGTTTCCCCCTGGTTAAGAGGCGGCGATAGAGGCGGCGGCGGGAGCGGCGGCGGCGATAGAGGCGGCGGCGGGAGCGGCAGCGGCGATAGAGGCGGCGGCGGGAGCGGCGGCGGCGGCAGAGGCGGCAAACCTCCTGCGCCACGGGTTTAAAAAAAAAAAAGGAGGCACTGGAGGCCATTAAAAAAACAGATGGCACAACCTGGAAAAATGGAGGAAAAACATAAAAAAGCTGCTCATTATCACTGGGGGGGGGGGGGGGGGTCTACCTGTGGGTTCCCAGGTGGAACGTGGGCGTGTAGCGGCCGGATCAGTTCACTCTGACTGAGTGTTTCCTTAATTAAACCTCTACATGAGCGCGAGGCCTCCAGCCTTCGAACTCTAAACACGAGACGCAGGAAAAATGATTTGGAAAAAACGCAAAAGTTGAATGAGGAGGAAATTAATCAGACACATAAAAAAAATAAAAACAGGCCACAAATGTCATCCCCCAACCGGACGGCTGATCCCTCCTGTCTGACTTGACCCCCCACAAAAGGTCAGAGTGGCTCATTTCTATTAATTTCCAATCTTACTTCCCCCGGCGGCAGCGCCGGATGCACCAGCGACACACCCAGGGTGTCGTGACAGTGCCCCCTAGTGGACCCTGTGGGGAACAGCGTCGGAGCGTCCCCCTCCGGTCCGCAACCGGGCTGGGGGGGGGCCCGGTCGGCCCCCGGTCCGCCCCCGGTCGGCCCCTCTGGTCTCCAGCAGATTAAAAAAAAAAAGAAAGAAAAGAAAGGAAAAAAGCGTCTCTCATCTGAGGAGATGAAATATTCTTTAAAAGGAAAAACAGGCAGTTTCGACGCCAGTGAAAACATATTTTTCACATTTTGACTCTGATGTTTTGGAAAAAAAGGAGGTGGGAGTGTGTGTGTGTGTGTGGGGGGGGGGGGGCAACAGGAAACATCTGACCACAAGACAACCCGGGGCCCCCCATCAGTTTTTGTCGAAAAAGGGGTGGGGGGGCTTTGGATGACTGGGGGCCTCACACGGAGCCAGAGCTTTTCTTTTTTGAGGGATTTCCTGAGCGCAGCAGCCGCCGCCACCGCCGCCACCGCCGCCGCTGCCACCGCCCCATGGGGCTCCATCTCCCCGCGAATCAGAGCCCAGGTAAAGAGTCTGGAAATAAATAAACAAATACATTAAAAAAATAAATGAAACAAACCAACATTTCCTCCGGCCCCGTCTCCGCCCCCCGGGGGCTAACCTGCCACAAACACGCCTCGGTGCTGCTATTTTGGCCCCGGCTCGCCTGTTGACCTGACAGGCAAGTGTCGGGGGGGGGAGCCCATATGTCAGCTGCAGGTGGGAGCTCTCAGGCGATGGAGCCGATGCCGGTGGTGCCGGTAGCCAGAGTCGGAGCCCGGGACGGCGCGGCGCTGAGGGACTGCAGGTAAGTTGGGGCTCCGCTTTCCTCTCGCCTCCCGGTTTGTCTTTTTTAAATCCCCTCGGTTGGATTTTCAGGGGCTTCTGGGGTTCGGAGGTTAACGCCACGTCTCGTGTTTAGAGGTCAGGACCCAGCGAAAGTGGATCAGAGCCGCGGCAGACACGCGAAGTCACTACTACAAACACCGAGAATCGGGCTCCTTTGTTGTGCTGTAGTAGTAGTAGTTGTTGTTGTTGTTGTTGTTGTTGTTGTTGTTGTTGTTGTTGTTATTGATGCGTCTGTCGGTCGCCTGAGGTTTTGCGAGGTCGCGCGTCAACAAGGTAAACAACTGCTCATTTCCTTCACTGCACAATGCAGGGTCGGGGGGGTGAAGGGGGGGGGCTGAATAGTTTACTCTTGAATTTTGCCTCCAGCCCAGAAAATTAAAAAAAGCAAAAGCAAAATGTCACCTTTTGATCTCATTAGAAGAAAATGCCAGAGTTGAGGGCTTGTCAAGGGTGAATGGATTTTTCAGAGACGTTTTCATCAGGATGTTTTAAACTGCACTGTACAGCCTGACCCGTGACACCCCCTCCCCCCAGTTGGGCAGCGAACCTGGGCAGCAGTCTGGAGGTCCCCCCCCACCCCCTGAAGATGTACGGCCTGTATTTGGAAGCGGTGAACGATTACATCAACGAGTCCTACGGGGAGGATGTGTGGAGGCTGATCGAGAACCGAGCGGAGATCCCCCACCTCAAGTTCGTCAGGCATCAGATGTATAAGTAAGTGGCTGCAACCCCCCCCCCCCAATGCTTTCAACAGACGTGGCTAATGACTCAACTAACACACACATACGTATATGTACGTATATAACAGCACTCAGACCTCTGCAAATCCGGGCCGTCGCATGAAACCGTCGGTGTCGGTGACTATTTCCGTTGTTTTTGGATCACGTCTCTTCTAAAAATCTTTCTTTTAAAGGCGTCACTGGGCCAAACAGAAGGTAATAAATAAACTCAAACCCCAAATGAATGAATAGGTTTACTTTCGTTTTTTTAAATCTTGTCTTCTCTTATTTAAACAGTGACAACCTGATCCTCCGGTTGGCGAAGGCAGCGGGGGAGGTTCTGGGGAAGACCCACGATGAGCTGATGTACGCCTTCGGGGTCTACATGGTGAAGAGGATCGGGAACTATGGATACGAGCGGATCCTGAAGGTGATCGAGTCAAAAAAATGGAAGCGCTCCTTACTTATGATTAGTAACATATCATTGATCCGGGTCACACCCGGCTCACCGGGGGGTTTTTAACGCGGGAAGTCGTATGGGACACGTCTCCGAACAAACAGGATGAGAAACGGTTCTGTGGGTTCTGAACATGGCTGAGTGGAAACTGCAAGAGAAATAAATAATGAAATAAATAAATAGAAGCGAAATATTTGTGCATATAAAATGTCCCAGAGCAAAATAAAAGTTTGATGGATTCACTTGAAATAAAACATGAACAGGAGATACTTTGGTAGTGTCTGTGCTCATGTGTGTGGAAAAACAAAAGCAAAGACTGCGAAGCACCGGAGAGAAGCCGGAAAGAAAACATACCAGCATAACCAGTAAATATTACATGAAACGATGTAATATTCATACTATACAAATGGCAGATTGTGTTCTTGCTGCTTAAATGTTGCCCCCATCTTTACTAGGTGCTGGGCCGCAACGTGCGCGACTTCATCAACGAGCTGGACAACCTGCACGAGTACTTCCGCTTCTCCTTCCCCAAGGTGCAGCCGCCGAGCTTCTGCGTGGAGGAGGAGTGCGAGACGAGCCTCACGCTGCACTACCGCAGCACCCGCAAGGGCTTCACCCAGTTCGTCAAAGGTGGGCGGGGCCGGCGGGCGGGGCCGGCGGGCGGGGCCGGCTCATTCAACCTGCTAAACCGCACCACTAGACGTACCCGACGTCACTCAGGAAAACTGTCACCGCGGCATCTAAGATGTTTTCATACGTTTTGGGGTTTTTGCCCCCCCCCCATCGCCGCCTGGTTAATCGCCCCTTGTCCGTGCTAGTTAACGTGGCTCAATGTTACTTAACGAAAAAAGTCGACAGAGAGAGACTGTATAATAAATAACGCGTGAATATCAGATATCACTTCAACCTGATTTTGTTTTGTTCAGTTTGCCTTTTTTAATTCTTTGCCTGTTTTCCTCTTCATACTATTACCTCCTTTAAAAGTTACAATCTTTCTAGTGAAGACTGGTAAAAACAACAAAAACAAAAACAGATACACACTGTGCATCATGTGCATTATCCTTTTGTTTAGAAGCAAAACAAATAACTTGGCTCATGAGGACGAAGCGGTTGTGGGGGGGGGGGGGGTCTATCCAGGTGAAGTAAAAATAAAATGGTGGGTCTGCTCTGACAATAACCTCAGGCGCGCTCATTTTTGACCCCTGCACATTCCTGACCAGCGCCTGTGATATCCTCCCGCAGGGCAGCTCTCTCAGGTGGGACGGCAGTTCTACAACACCGACATCGAGGTGGAGATCCTGTCTAAGGAGGAAACGGAGAAGATGACCTACGTGGTACGTACCCCGGCGCCGCCCCCCGGGGGGACACGCCGGAGCGGGGTCCTCGACTGTTCACGGGACGGGGATAACGAATACAGGAGCCCGTGTAGAGGCACACGAGATGGGAACGCGTCCGCGGTCCATGACGGCAACGCCGGCCCTGCTGTCTCAGCCTCCGCCCCGTGGGCGGAAGGTAACGCGTTAGTGTCGGTTTTATTTACAGTCGCCGTGAAGAAGCAGAACCGGTCCGTCGACCTCATGACGAGAAAGAAATTGAAAACTTCACTTCAGCGCAGCCTCTTTTATTCATTTATTTATGTAGTTATTTGGCTTTTGGTGAAAATAAGGAAAACTTTATACTGAGTTTACAAGTTGTAAGTGATAGTTTTATTAATGATTAAAAAAAGCCATTTATTGTGGTTTATAATTATGCCGAATAAATAATGTATATGCTGTTTGAGGACCAGATACCAGATAAATAATTTACCAACAGTTTTAACCACAGACTTGTTGATTTATCAGAATGCGGCAAAAACGATGAGTATTTATTCAAGACTTGTTAATATTTGTATCTGCAAATTTGATATTTCGATAGAAAGGCAAGTTAATATTCATAACTTCCTCACTTTATAATGAACCATCACGTCTGTGGTTATAAATGTCAGCCAGTTTCTCAAAGGTGTTTTCAAATGTTCAAAGTCAAACCCGGTGATGTCGGTGATTTTGGTCCGTGAGACGCAGCCTAATGTCCCGAACCGCCACCGTCGTATTTTCGCCGCCCGGCTGATACCCGGGAGCTTCTGTTAATGTCTCCGCCGCTCGCGCAGGTTTATAAGATGAACTTTGACAACGCCGCCTTCAAGCACCGCATGCCCCAGCAGAAGACGGCGCCCAGCTACGAGAAGCTGCCCATGAAGCGGGGCATCTTCTTCGACATGTTCCCCTTCAGCGTCATCTTCCGCCGCGACATGACCATGTACCGCATCGGCGACGGGCTCAAGGAGGTCTTCTCCGACCTCCAGGGCAAGAGGGTCAACGAGGAGTTCACCCTGGTGCGGCCCATGCTGGAGTTCAGCTGGGATAACGTGAGTTGGCGCCGCGGCGTCCGGCATTCGCCCCTTTGGTTTTACTTTTTCACCCGCGCCGCCTAAAACCGCAAACAATCTCCCCCCTGATTCAGATCTACACCCATCTGAACAACGTCTTCGAGCTGCTGTCTAAGGCGGTGGTGGAGAGCAAGCAGAAGGTCAACATCCCCAAGCTGAGCAAGGAGGAGCCGGAGGAGAAGGAGGAGAGCGAGAGCACCAAGAGGGAGGAGGAGAGAGGTACCGCTCCCCTCCGGTTCCAGCTTCTCTTTCTGTTTCAAATGCATAATGTATCAAAAGAGGAAAAAAGGGGGGGGGGTCATTCAAAATGGACGGGATCGCCAAAAGTCCAACAAGTAACTCCCTGGTTTTTGACCAAAGTTACTGTATCCGGACGGAGAGAGATGAAATATTTATGATAAATCCGGGCAGAAAGGAATATTAAAGCGCTGGAGGAGCCGAACCGGCTCCGGTATAAAGCATATTTAACTCTTTTTAAACTACACGGCCTGAAGAGGAATCTGTTTCGCATGTCAGGGATTTAATTTGAAGCGTCTCGCTCAGGTTCTGTTTTTTGTTTTTTTAAACTTATGCATTTATTTTTTATTCATTTTCTATTTTAATGTTTCGTGTAATAATGAAATAATCAGTTTTGATTTGGATGCGAACCAGAATGAAAAGAGTGGAATTCATTAAAAAAAAAAAAAAAAAAAAAGGGTGATGAATTTTACATGCGCTCGCTCGCTCGGCCGCCGCCTGACCGGGTGGTCGTTATCCTCACACACACACACACACACACACACACACAGACGCCCTTGTTAACTCGCACGCTGGTTTTTAATGGCTGGTCTTCTGTGCCCTCGCTGTTTCTGCCCCCCCCCCCCGGTCAGAGCCGAAGGCAGCGGAGGAGATGAAGGACCAAGAGTACAGCAGCGCTCTCACCCAGTACAACAGCTCTGCCAACTCCGGAGGGGAAGATATCGAGCTGCTGGCCTTCCAGACCGTCACCGGTCAGAGCCTTTCACACTTTAACCTTTAGCGGACGGTGTGTGTGTGTGTGTGTGTGCGTGTGCGTGCGTGTGTGTTGGTTGTCCAGCTGGTTAGTTTGCCTAGTAACGCCTCTGCAGGAGTGTGAGGAGACAACCTACGTCCTACCAACTGTCTCTCACATTGAAATCGCTAGAAAAAAAACAAATCCAGTTTCACTTCACGGTCGTGCTTTTTTTTTTGTTGTTTTTGTTTGTTTGTTTGCCACGACCCCGGCGACCTGTCCTCCCCCAGGGAAGTGCAGTGAGACCATCTTTGAGGACATGCGGGAGCCACCCAAGAAGCCTCTGCACCTGAAGGGCCAGATGAAGTACGTCCCCCAGTGGGACTCCCTCATCTTCCTGGGGACGCCCATGTAAGGCCCCAGTCCACGCGTTTCTGAGACCGGGTTTCTGGCGCCGCCATGCGCCCCCCGGACCTGACCGGGTGATTAGACCCTTGTTGGCAGAAACGGCCACGATGCTATTCCTAATTTTCCGTTTTGTGAAATCCATTTGTTATCCATTGTTTTTGCGATCCGCTCCTACTTCCTGCCGTAATTTTTGCATTTGCCGTTCAAACATGTACAAGTGTTGGGATTAATTAGTATCAGCTTAATAAAAAGAAAAGAAACCAAAAACACACAGTAATGTGTCATAATGAGAATTAAACAATGCGAGGGCAGCGTTCCCGTCGAGAAGAGAGACCGTCCGGATTTGCCGTCCGCGGTTCCACTTTGTGGTATTAATTGTGCGGGAACACGGTGGCGGGATGTGGCGGTCTAATCCCGCCGCTGTGATTAGGCGTCGGGCTGGATCATGTTTTTAGCACTGGCCTGCATCAAGGACAGGCCCGGGGTAATTTTGTAAAATTTATTTCTTAAGTATTGGCCATTATTTGATAATTTACTGTAAAAAAAGGTAGCAGATCAATTTATTCCAAAAACAAATACATTCCCTGGTCTAGTTTTTCCTATGTGTGTTGACATTTTACCTGTTCAATGCTTAATATACTAAATGCCACAAATTTTTTTAAACAGCTGAAATCAGGGCTTATTTTTTTTTTAAGGCCAGTTGTTAACTGATGTTCATTGACTTTCTCTTGCTCTTTTTTTTTTCCATTCGCCGGTTAATTCTGTCCATTTCCTGCGCTTGTCCCTGCAGCATCGAGACCGTGGAGGACATGATAAAAATGGGCGTCTACGTGAACGACCTGAACCTGCACGACTCCAGCAGAGAGCTGATCCTGGCCGGGACGCAGCAGTCGGCCGAGCTGCAGCTGGCCCTCGACCAGGTAACGGCAAAAATAGCAATAAATAGCAATAAATAAATAAAATAACCCAGAATCCTCAGCGTCCAGAGTCGGAACGGCCTGAGTGCAGCTTACGAACCCACGGCCCGGGGGGGGGGGCTGTGCGGTTCAAGTTTGCTCGCCAAGCGCTTGGAAATGTAAGAGCCGTCTGCGAAGCAGTCAGACCAGGTGAGCCCGGGTGAAAGTGCCGCTCCCCCCGTTGACTTCACCCACTAAATCCACTTCAGTCATGCAGGAGAGATGTGGATTAAAAGGATTAGAGGCGGCGGAGAGGGGGGTTTGTTTTTCTGAGGGGGGGGTTATGGCTTTGAGAGAGGCGAGACTGTAACCGTGAGTCCTCACGTCCCGTTTCTAATCCCCCAGGAGCAGCAGAAATACGCTCAGCTGCAGGAAATCATCAAGAAGCTGGACGAGGAGAAGAAGAGGGGAGACTCTCTGCTGTACGCCATGATCCCGAAGGCCGTGGCCGACCGCCTCCGGAAGGGCATCACGGCGCTGGAGACGTGCCAGGTACAGGGCCGGCGCCGTTCCCGCCGGGAGGGGCGGCGGCGCTGCCAAGCCGCCAAATATCAGAGCATCGGGTCCCGGAAGAAAGGGCCGACTCCGTGGCTTTTTTAAATGCTTTTTGAGCTCTGCCGCCCAAGTTAAGAGGTCTTTGAACCCAGGGAACCAAACAACCAACTAACAGCCAAAACTACAACGTTTGAAACTAGATAAAAAATCTTTAAATCCAAAATTAAATCAGTACAAACTATCCAAAAAAAAGGAAATTTCCCATGGAAACACTGAAAAAATAACAATGGAAAATCTATGGAACCTGTGCATGACCCAGCAACGCAACTAATCTATACCTGCCTCTGTGTGTGTGTGTGTATGTGCGTATGTGCCTGCACGTGCGCGTGTGTGTGCGTATGCATGTGTATGTATATATTTGTGTGCGTGTATGCGTGCGTACTTGCGTGTAACGCGACCTCGCCCCTGCCCCAGGTCTTCCCGGACGTCACCATCCTGTTCAGCGACGTGGTCAAGTTCAACGAGATCTGCATCCACATCACGCCCATGCAGGTGGTGGACATGCTCAACGAGATCTACATCGTCTTCGACACGCTGAGCGAGAAGCACAACGTCTACAAGGCGAGAGCGTCTCAGTAGTTCCCGCTGTTCTGCTTGTCGTGACGTTTATCTGTGTAGCGCTCCTGGAGCAAACTTTAGATATCGTTGGAATATAAAACAACGGCTGGCGATTTTCTTAACATTTTTCAAACAAAGGAATCCTAACAGATTAATCTGAAGTTTTTGTTCATGGCAAAATCAGAATTACCTGCGGGGGGCAGTGCTGTCTTTTTTGATTGGTGCTCAAGTCAGAAAGTACTACTACACATCAGAACACATTCTGATGGGTTATGAGCCTGGCTGAGGAAGTGCAACACACACACACACACTCTCTCTCTCTCTCTCTCTCTCTCTCTCTCTCACACACACACACACACACACACACACACACACACACACACACACACACACACACACACACCTGGGGAAATATGTGGAGCCAGTAGGGGGCGAGCCGTTCGTGGTGGTTCTCCTTGTGGATAATCGCCAGTTAAATAAATAACCCCCCCCTCACCTGTCCAGGTGGAGACGATCCGCGACGCCTACATGGTGGTGGCGGGGGTGCCCAACAAGACCACCTTCCACGCGCATCACATCTGCGACATGGCGCTGGACATGCTGAGCTCCATCGACCACCTCAAGGACCCCTCCACCGGGGATAACATCCAGATCAGAGTCGGTGAGCGCCGCCACCGTCTGGCGCTGCCGCGGCTCAGCCCGCTCATTTTGATGGCTTCTTTTGGGGGGGGGGCACTGCTCTGAAGCTGACACTGGCCACTGACACAAATAAGGTTCATGTTCAGACAGTTTGTATAACAATAACTGTTTTATTTTTTTAATTCTGTAAAATGATTTTACCTGGAGTCTCAAAACCATCAAGCAGCTGGAACAGACCAAACATTTAGAATTTGGCTTAATGGAGCATTAAAGATTCTGTCTATTCTTTAAGCTGCTTTTTCTGATTATGGTCCATCTATCCCAGCATGCATTGGGCTAGGACAAAGGTTGACCTTTGACAGATCACCAGTCTCACTGCTAAACACTTGGGGAATAACATTGCTTTCCTGTAGACTATGTTTCCAAAGGAAGGGAAAATTAGTAACAAACCTCGGGCATAAATACATAATGGTTTCGTTAATAGACAGTTACAGGGATTTTTTTTAACCTGCTGCACTTTCTAGGTAAAATATAAAGTTCGGCTTGTGGACTGAATCATGATTTAATTGTGTCCACTGCTCAAAAGATATAAAGTTGAGGTCTGAGACCACAGTTGGAAAGTTGGAAAGACTCAACTGCATTTACTGCAGACTGAAGTTTTGAACCGTGGGAATTTAAATGCTGGTAAAAGAACAGTAAAAAACTAAATGAAAAACCAAATTTGTAAATTAAAGAAAAAAAAAATGGATCATGGATTCAGGCAGATGAGGAAGAAAACCTGCTCCAGCCCGTTTCCACTAAACTGCCCCCCCCCCTCTCAGGTATCCACTCAGGTATGGTGGTGGCTGGCGTCGTGGGCCTGAAGATGCCTCGCTACTGCCTGTTCGGCGACACTGTGAACACCGCCTCGCGGATGGAGAGCAACGGAGTGGTGACTACCCTAATACACCCCCCTCCCTCGCCCCTGCCCCCCGGTCCCTGTAGAAAAGTCGCTGAATAACCCACGGCGATCGCATAAATAATTGAAACAACATTCGCGGTTTCCCCCTCAGTCAAAATTCATGCAGATTGCAGAGGAAAAACCATTTCCTGTTTAATGACGCCGCTGCGCGTGTTGCTTTTAAGTTAATGCGACGAGCTAATCACTTCATTCGCTTCCCATTACTTACAATAATGGAAGGTAATGTCATGTTGTGTGGGAAATCTTAGTCTGTGATGAATTGAAAAAGCAGGCAGCTTGTGCCGGCTTAATTCCCCCTCGCTACACAATCCCACAAAGAAAAGGGGAAAACTCTGTACTCTGTTTTTTTTTTTGGGGGAAAGTAAGAACTTGACTTTGGCGATTAAAAAAAAGGTTGTTTCTGGTACAAATGCAGCTCGGGTTTCGACGCTCGTGTTTTGACGCTCGTGTTTCGACGCTCGTGTTTTGACGCTTGTGTTTCGACGCTCGGGCTTTGACGCTCGGGTTTCGACGCTCCGGCTTCGACGCTCCGGCTTCGACGCTCGGCTTTAGCGGTGGTTCTCTGTGTGTGTGTGCGTCTGTCTGAGCAGGGCATGCAGATACACATCAGCCAGACCACCAAAGACCACCTGGAGCATGAGCCCTACATCATCGAGGAGAGGGGCAAAATCTTCGTTAAGGTAAGAGGTTGAATGTCAACCCTTCGCCACGACGCTTTCTCGTCCGCCGTCAGCTGACGGAGACGGGGGTCTTCGTTAACGCTTTGGGTGTCGGGCTTTGTCAGACTTGCAGCCGTGACACCTGAGGCAGCTCATTCCACGACGGCGGTGCACCGTTTGAGAATTGTGCCGTCTGCCCTTCTCTGGGAGACTCCAACGGGCTTTTACTGAAAAATACTCACAACCTTCGGCTGAATCTGAGATATTTTCGACCCGGAGGCCCGAGTGTCTAATCCTGACTTTTAGATGAAAAGTTCTCTCTCCAACATGTGTTGGCAGCATTTTGTGTGTTTTCTATCAGAGCACTTTATCTTCCTGATATTGTGCAGGGCAAAGGCTACATGAAGACCTACTGGCTGAAAGGAAAGAAGGACCTGTCCTTTAAGACCCCGGCGGAGCTTCGCTACAGCGGCGAACAGAAGGACTCCGAGGACAAGAGCTCTAATGGGTGAGTAGGCAACAGGGGAGCAGTCTCCGCCGAAGGCCTCCTCCTCCTCCTCCTCCTCCTCCTCCTCCTCAGAGTGCAGCATGGGCTCAGGACGCCCCCTGTTGACAAGGCCAGCGCCATGCTCCTTGCTCCCTGCAGCGCCAGGCTGCAACCAGGGGGCTGCCTCGGGAGCTTCCATGTGTTTGTTCCTAAGCTCAGATGGCAGCGCGAAACGCATGGGCGACAAGGCACTGCACAAAACCCCCCTTTCGACAGTTCAGTCTTTTTCAATCCCATCTCTGAGGCTCGTGTTTTCACAGAATTGATTTTAAAAACCGTTTGACGCGATAATTCCACTCGTTTCCCGTGGAGTCGTTTCAGGAATTTCCTCATAAATAACTGTTACCGTCATGAAACAAGACCAAAAAGAGATGATCAGCACCAGGTATTGAGCATGTTACACTGTTTTAAAAAACTGGTTTGAAAAAAGAAAAAAGGAAGGTTTTTTTGTGTTGTGAGATAAGCGTCTGTTCAGAGGATCTCTGATCTTTACATTCACTACATTCATTCATACATGGGGCCAAATGTAAAAATTTCTAACAGCATTATTATGTGGACTGTGTCTGAACATTTTTTTTTTATGTCTTATGTGAATCGCCCTGAATTCAACTAATGTGTAATTGCACCAGTTCCACAAGCACCAACGCCAAGCGCATGGCCTCCAACCTCCACATCACCAGCGGCGAGGAGCAAGCGGAAGGGAAGCCGAGCCCCGGCGACCTCCCCCCGGACCCCCTGGCCCCGCCGGACACCGCCAACGAGCCCCCCGCCGCTTCGGCCGAGCCCCAGGAGAAGGACAAAGCCAAAAAGACTAAGAACAACAAGGGCGCCAGGCTGGACGTGCCCCAGGGCATCGCCACGCTGGAGCCCTCGCCGCCCGCCGACGGCCTGGAGAACCCCGGCCCTTTCCTCAACAACAAGAGGAACAGCTTCCGGCAGCAGTACGTCAAGCTGCCCGCCAACCTGCCCATGCGCAGCGCCACCTGCTCCATCCTCTGAGGCCAAGGTCACGTTGGCGAGGACAGGACGGCGCCGTCGTGCGACGGGGGCGCGTAGCTCGATCGATCGAGGGGCGAGACGAAACAGACATCTCGACGTTTTTAGTATTTACTGTTACAGACGAACTGCGTTTTGCCACTGGGCGTCAAGGAGGTTGTGACAGACGTAGGCTTTTGTGAAATTTTGAGTAAAATAACAAATATCTGGCAAAATAAAATAACACATCAACTTTTAGACATTTCCCATTGAACATCCACTCGTATTGTGGTTAAGTTTTCAAGTGCTTGGTAAATAAATTTAAAACTTTTTTTTTAAAACCCCCCAAAACTAACAAGTATCAAAACAGAAACCTGCTTCTTTGTTTCATAGATTTCCGGCTTTTAAAGTGTGTTTCACAACATGCCTCCCTCATGTCGAAAAAGGAAGTATAACGTCTGACACCACGCGCACAGAAAAAAAACCCAGAAATGGGGGAATCACGTTCTGAATGTCCGACGCCGCCGAAACGTTTCAGGGAATCAGAGTGAGCCACTCTGTCACCTACAGGGAATCTGACTGAGGCCGGAGCCTCCACACTTACAGGAAAAATAAAACCCAACACCACGGACGCCTCAGTGAATTAGCCCAGAGTAGACATGGTCAGAGGTTGTATTTTGTTTTGTTTTAACTAGGCAGATGGTAAATTAGCAGGCTTTCGGCTTGACCTTTGCAACACTGTGTTTAAGAGTTCTGTTCTGCTCTGGCTTCTTTATGTAACTGACTGCATTTGTTTTCGCTGTATCATAGCGTTTATTTATATAAAACTGTATGTACAGCCACCAAAAGTCTCATGTTTTTTCATTTAGCCCATTTTTTGGGGCCCA
This sequence comes from Istiophorus platypterus, assembly GCA_016859345.1. Lineage (NCBI taxonomy): Eukaryota > Metazoa > Chordata > Actinopteri > Istiophoriformes > Istiophoridae > Istiophorus > Istiophorus platypterus. The sequence goes on along the minus strand of CM029126.1, from coordinate 3,029,243 downwards.
TGACCTCAAACCAGCGCACAACTCGGCCCACAGACCTCCAAAGAACTACAGGGGGGGGTTTCGGGCGAGTGCCCCCCCGCTCGCCGCCGTGCCTCCGGACGGCCACCAGGAGGTGACAGGATAACCACAAGTGGATGACTCCAATGAATCAGTTTATAGATCCGGGGGCTGTGAAATGAACGCATGAGCTGAAACACCGTCAGCGGCAGATCGATCAGATTAAATCTCTGGCCTCCCCTGAACCGGGATCTGGTCACATCGATCTGCGCTCAACATCTCTCCCGTGACGGCGCGGACGGGAGAGAGACGCCACGGACGCCAAACAGCCCGGCGAGTCCTCCGTCAGGCTCAGGCTCCGGATCCTCAGGCCCTGCTCTCCGAACCTCAGCGGTTATGTGGTCGTTCTTTTCCCGTCTTAGTCATCTGCTGATAACACACTGCCATTATGTGTGTGTGTGTGTGTGTGTGTGTGTGTGTGTGTGTGAGGTTGGAGGCTGGAAGGCCTGCGTGAGCTTTTAATGAAAGATAAGTGACATAATTGAAGTTCCTCTTGTTATCTCATAACCAAAAGAGGCAGATGCGTAAGCTGTGTACAGTACAGAAGGTGAAGCAGGTAAAAGAACTGATTTCAGGACGAGTGCGCTGTGTCTCTCTCTCACACACACACACACACACACACACACACACACACACACTTACACACGCCCAGCTCTCGTTCATATGAAGAAACACACACAGGCGCACACACACTGATGTTCAGCCGAGTGCTCTCTGCTGTTTCCCTGTGAGATGTCATTACACGATAAAGAGGAAGCCATCAGGAAACCGCTTAAGCACTACTTCCTGTCTGTTGCCACGGTGACACACCTCCCTTTGCAGTTGCGAAGTTTCGCCGTGACTCTACCCGGGATAATTTCTTGCAGAAGCGCCTCGGGCGGGCGGACCGGCCTAAAAACAAAGAGCCAGGTGTTCCTCAGCCTCCGCCCGCGCTCCGGTGGGCCGTCCGTCCACCTCAGGACACTCCCACCCTGGTCCAGCTGGGTCTCAACGCGACCTTTGACCCAACATCTGACAGCTATTAACATCCGTGAGCGCTCATTGGATGCCCTCCTCCCCAGCTCCGGGCCAGCGAGGCCCCTCGGCACAGCTAGTCGCCAGTCAGATAAACCGACCTGACGAACGAGTGGCGTTGGAGTCGGGAGCCACTTCCTGATTCTGAATGATTCGGGACCTGTGGCTGTTAGCCATGTTTTCTGCGGTCGGACAGCTGGTACCGGCCTCAGTATTCGACCGTCCAGGGTCATGTCCTATACAGCTGGCATCTGTATTTATGTCTCACTCGCTCATGATTAGACTTTAGGAGAGGTTGTCAAGTTTTATGGCGACCAGCTCAAACAAAGCCTCATTTATGAGATTGATATTGGCCTCCGTTTTTTTTTTTTTTCGTTTTTCTGGGGGGGGGCCTTATTTTTTTTCCCCCTCGCTTGTTTGGTTCTGCTCACGTTGGAGATGAAGGGATCGCGATAAAGAAAAGAAAGAAAAAAGAAATCGACCTGCCCATAGCTGACGACCCGAGTACACAGAGCGGTGTGGAGAAAGAGAGCGAGAGAGAGCGAGAGAGAGAGAGAGAGATCTGTCAAGGAGGGAGGGGGATTCAACGCACACACACTCTCACACACACTCACACACAGGTAAGTCCCTTCTGCCTTGTTCATGTTCTAGTAAAAAGGATCCTCTGGGCCTAGATTAGTCTCGTGTCTCTTTTGATTTATTTAAAAAAGTGATTGTAATTGTTGAAAAAAAAAAAAAAAAAAAAAGAGTGTTTGGGGGGTCGTTGGGTAACGGAGGAGTCGTGAGGCCGTTGCATGTGCGCTGGCGGCAACTCGCACGGATGCGGCGCTCGACGGCGTTTGTTTGCACAGGCCCCGGGGAGTTGCTCAACACCAGTCTCAGGGCGGCAGACTCTCCCTTCCCTCGCTGGCCTACTTTGATTTGAAGCGCGCAGACAGTCCATTGATCCACAGGCGGCATAAAAACGCCGGGATCGCCGCACAGGGGCCGCTGGCGCAACAGACGAATCCTGGCCCTCCGTCGTTGCCCCCCCCCCCTTTGGCCAAGTACCCTCTGTTTCACTTCCCTCTTGAAACATTGCAAATGAGCTGCAATGACAATTTTGTTGTGCAATGTTTCAAAAGGGAAACTGCAATATGTAGTTTTTTAACGAATTTAAAAAGAAAAACATTTTCTTGTCTATTGATAAAAGACTGGGGGGGGGCTTTTTTTTGAAAGCTGAAATCAGGCAGTTGGTAAACTAAACATGAAACCAATTCTTTCCTCGCAAACTTGCGTAAGAGATTCGATATGCCGCCAAAGTGAGATGACATTCAAGAGCTGCAAGTTACAAAAGAAGTTTAAAGTGCAACACAAAAGCTACACATGTTAACTGTCGTCCGCGGATCAAAAGCATGCAGCGGAAGCGACGCTAGCATCCCAGCACAAAACGGATCTCCCGCAGAGAAAGCCGTGTAAGGACACACAAACCCAGCTGTTTCACATGTGTGTTACTCTTTTCAGCAACAGGAGAAACTAAGTACTGATGCAGCTCTTCTGAGCGTGTGTGTGTGTGTGTGTGTGTGTGTGTGTGTGTTATTGTTTTTTTTTCGTCCTCTGGAACATCCTCATTGTTGAATCTGATCAAAGCCTGCAGGCGGCTAAAAAGAGAACCGGCGTCCTCCGCTCGGTCTCACCGGGTCGACCTGGCGCTCGGCGGTGAAAGTCGGTGGAGGTTGCTCGGTAACAAGGCCCTGCCGCACACTAGTAACGGCAAAAAGCTTGTTTTTCATTGGCAGAGTCAAAAAGGGGGCTTCCTGAATCTCTCTGTCAACCCTTCGACAGGTTACGTCTGCAAACTCTCTCTCTCAGACACACACACACACACACACACACACACACACACACACACACACACACACACACACACACACGTGCTGGAAAGGGCAATGAAACAAATGCACAATAAAAAAAACACTTTTTTATAAGCACTAGTATATAAAAAACTCTCCTAAAAAAACCCTAAATAAGAACAAAACTCCTACCAGAGACCACTTTTACTCGGAAATGCGCTTCTTATAATGCACACAGGTCCATACATGCACACAAACACTGGAGTCATCTGAGGAATGCTAAATATTTACCTTACCTGCTTGCCTGGATGGCTTCCACCAATCACCACGCTCTCTTTGACTGTCCATTAACCCGCCATTTAAAGACCCCCCCACCCCCACCGCCTGCTGTTACAGTAACTCTGAAAAAATTGCAGCCATTTCCACCCTGACAGCACCAACCCCCTACTCCATGGTATTTTTCGATTTGGTTCCCGGACACTTGAGCGCGTAATGCGGCCGCTTTCCCGTCATAAACAAGCCGACGCTCGGAAAGGGGCCCCTCTCCGGTCCATCTGCGGCGGGAAATGGATGCTCAGCGTCGAAAGCATCCTCGAATGTGACCTGCCGAACGACGCCGGTTACCCCCCCCGGTAGATCTGCATAAAATGAGATTCACAAAAAGTGAGGAGACGAGCGGTCTCCAGCCGCGGGGTCGCATTTAGCCACGCGGGATGCTGGCTGATGCCTGCGCCCTGCACCCATCCCTCAAGTCCCTATGGTCCTTTTAGCAAATAAATGAGACTGAAGGATGAATCTGAAACAGCCATCGCACTGCTCCACTTCCATTATCACCGTTAAGGGAAATTAATCTAATGAACACTCTTTCATTCCCCACAGGGGGCCCAGAGCTTTTTTAACAAAGCGAGCTATTAGAAATGTGACACGTGTTCGAAATTAATGGTCGCACAACGCAAAATGGAACCCAGTGAGACGTCCCATAAAAGTGACTATTTGCTTATTATGCATGTTGCAGCTGGGGGGGGGTGTTGCTATTTAGCATGATATGATCATCAACGCCCCCGGACTGCTTTCTCATTCTTTTTTTTAATTTATTTATTTTTTTGTGAGCTTTGGCATCGTTCGCTCACAGTGCTGACTCTGCATCGCCCAAGTCGGACAATGAGAAAGCCATTATTTCAACCGCGGCGTCTAATAGGCGCAAACAGGCGCGGAAAGGAAACGCATCAGGGCCGCCGTCGGGCGGTCATTTAATCGACAGCGCGTCGGACAACTCCACGCCGCTAATGCGCAGGATGTTTTAGGTGACTGAGTATCTGTCGCAGACCCCAGGCCAGTGATTAAAGTCGCCATTGGCTTCAGAGCTCTCACTTCTTTTCAACTGTTCTTGCACCATCACTGATGCAATCTGGAAAAAAAAACAAAAAAACCCAGCAGGCACGGACCTGCCTCAGCTATGCAACCTACCCGCTCCTCTCCGATACTTGTCCTCACAGGCCGGATCCAGCGGGGAAGGTTGCGCCGAAAAGACGCCCGGGGATCGTTCCTTGAATTCCGGACGCGTTCACACACTGAAGGCCTTTGAGGTCAAACAACACAGGAAATAAGAGAGGATGTACACAGCTGTCGCAGTGGCACTGATGCAAGCTAAAGATACCGTTCGTCTATGCTCGAAAATTTGCATTAAGTTGAGGCTTGTCTGTTTGTTGTAATGGAGATGTGTTTGGCACAGTCCTAAGTATTCTACAATTATTTGCGTCATCCATTATAAGAGTCATCTTACACTGATTCTTTCGTTTTTTTCATCTACCTACTTTTTGGTTATTTTGAGGATGTGAGATTTTCACTTTCCTTGCCCAGCTTTTATAAACGTCCCTAATAAGAATATCAGCTGTATGAAACGTAAAATTTAGTTTTTCCCTCTGGTAATGATCCATTCTAAATCTTCCTCGGCTTTCATGTTAGAGATTAGGAGGAGGAGGGGGAGACCGAATTAACCGAATTAAAAGGGAGTTATTTCAAACTGTGTTGACAATCAAAGATAAACCGTGGACTTTGTAGTTTTGTCAGTGTTCTGTAAGCACGCTGATGGCTTCCCGGGGGGGGGGGGTCTCTGTGATGGATGCTAGGTGTGGCTAAGATCTCGGTGGAGAAATTAAAAGCCTCTGTAGGGCCTCTTCCATGGTGCTTTTCCCCGTTGGCATCATATGTGCAGGTCATAGGAAAACAAACACTGCACCTGACATTGCATAAAAGCAGGAGGTGTTTGTTTTTTCGCTAATTTAGCCCTGTGAGGATGTTGATATACATTTATTTTTAAAAACAGTGAAATATTTGAGCTTGAATTATTAACGCTGGCGACTTTGGAATGTACTTCCACAATGAGGTGCTAGGACAGAAGATAGTCCGGAGGTTGGAGTGTTGCCAGTTCAAATCCCTGGTTTAGGTGGGAATCTGCACGAGGGATTGAACATGTGTTGCCCTCCCAAGTCTCCGCCGCAACCAAACCGTTTGCCCTTGAACGTGGCTCTTAACCTCCACCTACTCCGCATGGAGCTACTCACTGTTTGACAGTAAGAGACCGAAGTCGTGCCCAACGACAGGGTGTGAAAACGTTGCACTTCCTCTTCTCATAAGGCTATGACTATAAATACCGCCTTTTTTTTTAAGTTGAAAAACATCCGCCTTACATTAAGCACACATTTTTACTCTTGTAATGGAGAAAAAGAAAGCAGTGTTCCTCTTGCTATTCTCTGGCTATCGATGCTCTGGATTTGCTGTAATCTGGTGTCTGCTATGGACAGGATGGATTTCACGGCTGCAGTAAGAGATTATGTGAAATACAATCTATGTCATGCACACCAGCGAGTAATCAGGGCAGTGAAAGAGAGCCAGGACAGTAAAAGGCTCAATCTGTTTTTCTTTGAGTTGCAGTCTATACATAACACGAATGAATCATGGGTACCGAGTCCGAGGGTTTCGGATTCTAGCAGTGCTGGAAACTACTGATTCTACTGCAACTACTGCATTTTTAATGACTCTACACATGATTTAAAAAGAACGCAGTGAAATGCTTATTCGGATAATAAGAATTGAAAGGTTTATCTTTATCAACATTGTCGATATAACGCTTTCTCCTTCTTCCTGACGGTTCAGCCAACCATGGATGCCTTCAGCTCCAAGGACATGGCCTTGAAGGCGCAGAAGAAGATTCTGAGCACCATGGCCAGCAAGACCTCCGTGCAGATGTTCATTGACGACACCACCAGCGAGATCCTGGATGAGCTTTACCGCATCTCCAAGGAGTATTCCGGGAATAAAGCCGAAGCCCAGAAAGTAATCAAAAACCTGATCAAGATCGCGGTGAAGATCGGCGTGCTGTTCAGGAACAACCGCTTCAGCACCGAGGAGCTTGGGGTGGCCCAAGAATTTAAGAAGAAGCTGCACCAAGGGGCCATGACTGCGATCAGCTTCTATGAGGTTCGCTTTTAACCTGTTGACTTTGTTTTAGGTGTACGTACAAGCCTTACAGAGTGAGAGGTTTGACTTGGGAGCTCAGTGATCTGGAACAAATGTAATTAACTCTGTCAAGAACATTTAACATAGCTGAGTAACACAGATATAAGCTCAACAGGGAACTATTTGTTTAGGGACAAAATGCCCATTTAATTAAAATGGACATGAGGAACACAAAACACTACACAACCGGTACACGGTACTCCAGCTCTGTAGTCAGGAGTCGAATTTTCTATGAGGTGTTGGTTGGTTTTATTTTGCTGGCCACCTGACTGCCGTTACCACTTCTGCTTTCATATGACAGAATTTACCTGGGTTTAGTGTAACACTGTGACCTTATATTTAGATCCAAATGGCAATGGAAAGGAAGGTTGTCATTGCAAGAAAAATGTTCCAACCTCTGAAAACCATTTATAGCTGTATTGAAGTGTATTTACATCCTGATATAGGACTTAATATGCTCATGAGAAATGTGTTTAGTGCTGCATTTGTTATACTGGTACCAACACATTTGCAAATCCCACTTGTCAATTTTCTGACATAAACGTGTCTCCTGACTGCCGCAGGTGGACTTCACCTTCGAGAAGACGGTCATGGCAGAGCTCCTGACGAGCTGCAGGGACTTGCTGCTGAAGCTGGTCAACAGCCACCTCACCCCCAAGTCCCACGGCCGCATCAACCACGTCTTCAACCATTACTCCGACCTGGAGCTCCTGACCAAGTTGTACGACCCCAAGGGCCCCTTCAGGCCCAACCTCACCAAGATCTGCAAAGGACTGAACAAACTGCTGGAGGACGGCACAATATGACGGCAGAGCGTCGGCGTGCTGGGCAGACACTGGGAGACCCATGGGCCGACGAGCCCAAGACACTGAACTGTTGCACCGAAACTGATCTCGCTGCGGCCGAGGATCGTGGCCCAAGAAGAGCGACCTGAGTCCAGAACCGCTGCCCCGTCATCCTCCAAGAACATATGGGATAAAAAAAATAAATAAATAAAAGTTGGCTGAGTCATTCCTCAAGGTTTTTTTTTGTAAATGTTTAGAGGTGATATATATACACTGTACAATTGTGATATATTCTTATTTTTTCGGACAAAGTTCGCAGAGACCAAACTTGAATATAAACTGGTTTATATCATATCAGCCTTTTTTATTAGATAAATGAAATGTCATCCAATGTTTAATATTTGAGGCCTTGAAATGTTTCATTCATAACTACTGATGTTAAGTTTTACAGAGAGGAGGAGTGAAGACAGCTGGACGAGTTGCATGGGGGGGGGGCAGTAAGGGAACGATGCCACTGTTATACAGCGCTGCCATCTGGTGGTCAGGAGGGTGCATCAGCAACTCAATGCACCGCACCTCCTGGGAGTATTCAGATGACAATGCAGCCAATAATAAAGCAAATAACCTCACGGTGGACGGTTAATCCCATCATTACCCTGCAGTTTCAAAACAGGTTTCGAAGCATCACCACCTGAATGGTGTTGACTGCGCGAGCTTGAACGTTAATCCTGTAATTCATGTTTTTCCGAGAAAACGTATCACTGTCACCAGCTGAGATTAAGGCAGGTGGTGTTGTTCTTTGGGTTATCCCGCAATAAAGACATTGGATCTCAACGGACAAGGGAAAGTCGAGCCCTGCTTGGACATCCCGACTAAAATAAATATTCAAATATGGCAGTGTTTGACTACGAAGTTATTTTCCTTTGTGTGAACAATAACAATGACAAATGTCAGTTACCAAAGTGTTTTGGGTTTTTTTTGTTTTGTTTTTTCATTGCTAACGAGAGTAAACATTTTTCTGGACTTACCTTTTTGAGGGCCGAGAGTGTTCATTCGCTTGAGACAAGCGTGGACAAACACATATACATATATGTATATATATATATATATATATATATATATATATATATATATATATATATATATATATATATATATATATATGTATATACATATATATATATACATATATATATATATATATATATATATATATATATATATATATATATATATATATATATATGAATCTAAAAATATGGGATCAAAACACTTTTATTTTAAATGAACTATACAAAACTTAAATTAATCAAATTCCCATGACAAAAAATAAAAACATTACTGGTAAAATAAATTCTAAAAAACATGTGTCTCTTTTTCTTTTTTTGACTTTGCCTACGTTAGAATTTAAAATCCTCTGCACTGACAGACAAAGACCCATTTATGAGCAGTACTGTGCTCTCGGTATTACAGTAAGCATGATTTGTTGTACACACTTCTACATGTCGTGGCTAAAAAGGTCTTAAGTCAGAAAACTTGGCCGTCTTTACATTAGCAGGCTGTGAGGTAGCGTTACACACAACCACGTGCTGAGTTGACCATATGAACAGTCATATGACTAAACCAACATGTGACTGCATATTCTCTTGTTTTTAACATTTCACGCTCTTATGTAAAGACAAGTTTTAAAAATAACAGCTATGGGCCACATGAAGATATTCAAAGTCTATATTATATCTTAAAATAAATAACGAGACTACAAGAGTGCATGAGACTAATTAAAAGACAGTGTAACTTACCATTATAAGATATATATTAAGTGACATTATGAATAGTCCATACAGCAGCAGGGGAATTACTAGTTATCTATTCCTCTATCTGTAATGCTCTAATGTCCCAGACGCCAAAGCCAGTGACATGGCTTTCTGGGAAAGTTTCTTTAGTGATCAAACTGAGACAAGCAGAAAGAAAAAGGGGGAAAAAAACATGTCAGAGCTCAAAGATTTCATCTTCCCTGTCTCTCAGTTTCTTGGTGAGTTTAGTGATGGTGAGGGGCACAGCCCTGTGCACTGCCTGCTGCTGCTGCATCGTTCTGGAAGATGAAATGACACTCTGTGACCTCGTGAGAGGCCGCCAGTCCGAAGTCCTGCTGGCGCAAGCCGCTTCCAGAGCGGCGACCCTGCAAAGAATAAGCAGCCGAGAAGACACGGTCAGTCTGAAGACTCATATGATTCGCAAAATCTGCCTGCATTCGATCTTTGTTAGCTTGGAGAGTCTGCCACCTGCTTTTAGAGGACGAGTCTGCTAAAAGATCAAACTTGCCTCTTTGGTTTTCTGTGAATTGCATTCACAGAAAACCAAAGAGCGAGGGCAGGAAGTGGTTCAAAAGCATGATGAAACGGAATCCGGTGGCACAACGTTTCCCCTGAAAATATGTTTCTGAAAGCAAACTGTATTTGCAATTTCAAGGAGATACAGTTGAAATTATTTTTTTAAGTCCAGCTTGCTGACCTCAAAAAAGAAGGTGATGTATCAGTAATTGTGCTGTAAGATGTGTTCTTCCTGTGAACAAGAGTAAATGACAAAACAAAAGCTATAGGTGCTTAATGCAGGGTGGGGGCTTTGCACGCTAACAATAGGAAAGGAAGGCTTATATACCTTCAGTATGCCATTATTTTTATGTGTGGTGAAAAAAAATGTCCATAACCAGCATCAGCTGGTTGATCTTTCAGAGTAAGATAAACAAACAAATGCTGAAATGATATATGAGGCATATGACCACTTGAAATCCCAAACAGCATCACATAGCCTAGACTCTAGGACTCCGTCACAGAATAAACAAGGAGAATGACCCCGTCCGAACCGTCGCTGGCGTGAGCCGCGCAGTCGTACCTTTTCTCTGCGTCCCGGCATCCTCGGACCGCAGCCTGCTTGGACTGGTTGATCAGGTCATCCAACCTCTTCAGAAAATCCACCGGTGTGAGGTCGGACGCCCGTTCCTCGCCATCGTCCCGCCGGCTCTCAGAGGAGCTGCCTGCATGTCCGTTCTGAGCGGGAGCGCGGCCGCCATCGTCTTCCTCTCCCTCTTCAGCGTCCTCTTCGGCCAAACCCGACCCATCACCACGGCCGTCCAAGTCGGACAGCACCGGGATCGACAGAGATTTCTTTAGGAATATCGAGTCATTGGTGTACAGCCTGTTTGCCCTTTTGATTTGCTCCATCTGTAAGACAATTGCCTTGTCAGCCTTTTGGAAACGTGTTTTAAGCGTGTCTCACTTAAAAACAAAACACTTTTTGTTTTGCTAAAATCACAAGAAGGACAACCCTAAAATTTAATCATTGTTTTTCCATGCACTGACAATTTGGTCAGGTGCCCCTTCCCTGGCAACAACTGAATAAAAATTAAACCAGAGGGACGTCCTCCTTGTGATTTTTTGCAATTTACTTCAGCACTCTTACACATACCAGAGTTTAATGTGCTCATTAATTATCAGTTTTATTTTACAGAAAAGCAGAGTTAGTCCGACTAGTAAAACTGAAGGAACGAGGGCAACAGCAGACATTAAAATAAATAAATAAAACTGATGCACAAGGAAAGAGCATGTTACCAAAAGACAATACTAAGAAAAATGTACATACAAATCCAACATTAAAAACTATTTAATTACAATTAACCCACACATGGTTGTCTCGATTAACCAATTATTTGTTTTTGTCAATAAAAAGTGAAAGTTTTTCCGCATCCCAACTCGAAGTCTTCACATCTCGTTTTTATCTAAGCAACGGTCCCAAACCCAAATAATCGTGTTTGACGAGGGAAAACACACAATCTTCGCATGTAAAAAGCTGAAACCATAAAGTAATTTAAATTCTTTCTTTAATAAAAATGACACTATAAATGATACATTCATAATTGATTTTCTATCAAGCGACTACGTGAGAAGTGAACTGATCATTGCAGCACCGTTTAATACCCTCGGTTTGTACATCCTACTATACATCAAACACTACATGCAGTATTTTACACGGGTTTTAAACCGGTTCTAGGGCACAACAGAGACACGGACCTGGCTGATATAGCTGCTGTTATTAAAAGCCAAGCGGTTCGTACTTACAGACACCCCGTATTTCAGGGCCAGGCCTTGGAGGGTCTCTCCCGGCTGGATCGTGTGTTCAACGCGTCTCTGGCGAACCGGGGACAGCGGGGACCGGACCAGGCTGCCGTAAGACCTGGCGCGGCCGCCGCGGAGCAGGCCGTTGCCGTCGGCCGGCAGAGGCGGTCGTTCCGCCGACATGGTCCCCGGCCCCGTCGGCGCTCGGCTCGGCGTCCGCGACCGACCGCACGGCGGTGAAACGCCGTCAGCGGCGAACTTCGGCGTCGTTCACATGGTGAGAAAACGCGTCACTTGGCCCAGAAATGCGTTGAAGTGACGGACTAGCCGCTCGGTTAGCCTGCTAGCTTAGTTATCAACTTAATTAACGTCGACGCACGTCCCTTTTTCTCCCCCCGACTTTCAGGCTGTGAGCGGCCTCCCCAGCGGCGCCCGTCGAGCCCTGCCGCGGCCGATCACGACACCTCACCGGGCCACGGGTTAAACCTGCCTCGTCTCTCACACCGACGCCTCGAAGTCGACGAGAGAGTCGTTAACCGGAGCGACTCCCGCAGTCAGCTGTCTGTTGCCATGGCCACCGGCGCTGCGTTCCCGACCCTGGGAACGGCTGCCGTCGAACGCTTCCGAACCAAACCGAAGGAAAAACTCGTCGAGCCGCTGAACTTAGACGTAGACCGTGTTGGATACGTGGACTCTCGAAATTATGGGAAAAAAACGAGCAGAAGTCGGTGGCCGAGGCCAAAATCCGGGACCAAAGCAACATACTGCTGAAAGTGAGCCGAAAGGCGTTTTCAAATGAGGAGTTTCCCAATTCCCATTTCCCCGTTTGAACGGGAACGCAACATGCCATCATGAATTAGCTGCTAGCTAGTCGCGTAGTAGCTGGCTAGCTACTAGTTAGCTTGTAGTTGTTGTACAGTAGCTAGGTGGTCACACACATGTCTCTCCATATTATCAAACATAATAATCATGTCGTTTAAAAGGGAGGGCGACGACAAGAGCCAGTTGAACATCCTGAAGGTAACATTTAATTATTTTTAGCCTTTTCATCAGAGACTTCAGCTGAGTTCATACATGTTTGTGTTGTCGTTAGCATCCTGCTAACCAACGGCAAACCGGCGTCCCCTCTCCGCCGGACTGAAAAACCGAACCAACCATCCTGCTCTTGTGTTTCAGAAACGACGTGTGGCAGATCTCCTGTCTAATTTTATTCCTGAAGATGAGGCGGCTCTTTTGAGCAACGGAAGGTCGGAGTAAACAAGCAAACAAGCAAACAAACAAACAAACAAACGCACTGATATGTTAGGGATCGACTTGAAGTTGATGAAGGCTTTTAACTCGTAGTAACCTTTGACATGAAGCAGGACTTGATGCTGTTCCTTTGGTTCCTGTAGATACACCTGCCTCGTGTGCTCCTACCGGCCCGTGTTCGACACAGTGGATATGCTGACGGTCCACAGGAAGGGCAAGAGGCATCTGGAGGGTGAGAGGGGGCAGGAGCAGGGACGGGGGCAGGGGCAGGGGCAGGAGCAGGAGCAGGGGCAGGGGCAGGGGCAGGGCCAGGAGCAGGGGCAGGAGCAGGAGCAGGGGCAGGAGCAGGAGCAGGGGCAGGGCCAGGAGCAGGGCCAGAGCCAGAGCCAGGAGCAGGGGCAGGGACGGGGGCAGGGGCAGGGGCAGGAGCAGGGCCAGGAGCAGGGGCAGGACCAGGGCCAGAGCCAGGGGCAGGAGCAGGGGCAGGGCCAGGAGCAGGGCCAGGAGCAGGGCCAGAGCCAGGGGCAGGAGCAGGGGCAGGGGCAGGAGCAGGAGCAGGAGCAGGGGCAGGAGCAGGAGCAGGAGCAGGAGCAGGGCCAGGAGCAGGGCCAGAGCCAGGGGCACTGCCGCCTGTCATGTTTGGTTCATTCCCTCAGTTACTGTGTTTAGCTTGGGATTTCTGGTTCGTCTCTCTCCCAGTGTTATCAGTATTCACCACGCTCTGTTGGTATACAGGTTTCAAAAGCTGAATCTTTGTCATAACAGTTTTACTTGATGAAATATCTGCCACGCAGGGCTGCAACAAGCGCTCGTGTGTGATAGCGATCCACATGTCGAACACTTTCTTGCTTAATCGATTAGTCTTTATTAAAAGATATTCGGTTTACTATCATGGAAGACTAAGGAAAGCAGAAAATATTCTCATTTTGGAGGCTGAAACCTGTGAACGTATACATGTTTTTCTTTAAATTTTTTTTTTTTTTATCAAAATAGTGCCAGATAACTGTCTGGTAATTGACTAATGAAATAATCATTTACGGGAATAAGACAAACATAGTTACGAACAGTGAAATGAACAGTGTGGAATTTGCTGTTCAGCAGCCATAGTTGATTTTTCAGCAGTGCTATTAGTTGTGCATACATTTCTACGTTTAGCGGGCAGTGTGTCATTTCTTTATTATGATCTCATTTGTCAAGATATAGTACATTTTTGTTTTTGGTAATTGAATCAACTGACAGATTGTCTGTCTATGCATAAAATAAAATAGTCAGAATGTGTTTGTCTAGTTCGACAAATAAATTAAATTCCTGACAAGTCACAGCGATGCAAAAACCATATAAAAGAATCTTTTAAAAAAAAATCCAGTAAAGCTGTCAAGCTTTATTGATTTAGAGCTCAGCCCATGATGGCATAATACCACCAGGAAGGATATATGAGGGATAGCGAAAGCATTAAAGATAAATGATAAATGGTTTGTAATGGTTAACAAATTGAAATTACTTTGCAGTATAGAGTTTGTCATCATATTACTCAACCCTGGATATATGCAGGGCTCAGAAAAATAAAGATTTTTATGTTCTGCTCCCTCAGGATTAAAAGCTTTCTACGGCAAAAAAGCACGGCTGAAGAATGAAATAACAAAGAGGCAACATGAAAACTACATCCAGGCTGGAGACACACGCCAGGTCGGTGACCGAGGTGGTCGGGAGCGCCAGGTGTGTTCGCTCCGATAAGCGGGGCCTGGTCGACCGGTCCGATGTCGTCAGGATCTGTCAATATGTAAAGTAGCGCAGAGAAACGGTGGCATCCAGAGACAACGGATACGAATCAACCTTATCATTCGGCAGGCAGATCAGTCAATGAATTATTTATGGGGGAGAACAACGGCGCGGGCCGAACAAACGTGGTCTTTCTTTGACTAACTGAGACAGTTGCTCCGTGTTGTCTTGTGTGATAGCCCCATGACTGTCAGATGACCCTGGCAAATAACATCCCGGCAACCAATTAAAAAAAAAAAAAAAAAAAGTTATTGTCTGTTGCAGAGAAGCAAAAAACAGAGCTAGACGGAGCATTCGGTGGAGTCGGCTGCTGGGGGACCTCCGAGTAGCATTTGAGAAATTTCTACAATCCATACACACACACACACACACACACACACACACACACTGATAAAGCATATTGTTGTGGATCTTTTTTTAGGAACCCTCCAGCTCAGCCCCTTTACTGGCCCAAACACGGAAGCTTACACATCACGCTTTGTTGAAGACTGTACCCTACAACAGCTGCCATCGCAAAACCAGGTGAGTGAGATGTTTATTTATACAGGTTCCCACATATACTTCAAATCCAAACGACATAAACACATCTTTGAAAGTAAACCTGTGGTTTTTAAGCACAAAATCTGAAAAAGGTCCAGCGAGCGTCGGGTCGGATCCCAGCGGTGACGCCAGTTGCAGAGCACAGCCTGAGCAAAATGCGGAGCGTTGGGAAACTGAGGTTTCAGATGGCATCGCGCCGAGCAGCTCTGGTGGCTCAACCGCAGGTAAAACCTGTCACGGGCAATCTTTCATTCTCTGATCCGGGGTTGGGGGGGGGGGGGCAGGCCTCGTTGTGCTTTAACTTCGGCGGTTTGGTGTTCCACAGCTAGTAAAGAGGCAGAGCCACCGGAGGATGCACAAGGATCAGAGGAACCCATAACAGCCCAGAGGAGGCAAGAGCTTGAGCACTACCTCAAACTGAAAAGGTACAAACCGGGTTTGTTGGGGGGTTTTTTGGCTGAAGTTGAGCATTCTCACTACAGTTTTCCTGCATTTCATCTTTGTCCTTTTTTTTTTTTTTTTATAGCGACGGGTGGCTACGAGACCGGAGCGGCCAGTGGATCAAAGACGAGAATGTGGAGTTTGATTCAGACGAGGACGAGCCTCCCGGCCTCTCCCGACCGCCCACGGATCACCGAGAGGACGGAGGCCAAGGCGGCCACGGCACCTTTAATGCAGCAGATGCGTGTCGGCCGCCGACCTCTCAGTGAATCACGTGGTTTTCCTGTGTCGATCCAGCAGAGCCTGTGTAATCTGTGGACTCGGTTGTAATAGGCACCTGCTACTCACCAGTGATCACCAGCTGCAAAGGATGGTGCTTTTATTTTGCTAAAAAAAAAAAAAAAAAAACCCACCAAAAAATTAAAAAAAATCCCTATTTAATAAAAAGCGACCATTTCACCCATTGTTCCTTTTCCTCTAACATGCTGAGAATGTTTTATTTTTTTGGTTCTATGTGGAACATCAGGCAGAATTACAGAGGTCACACCGAAGGAAATCAGAAAGCATCCTTTAGCACATCTGTTCTGGCAGTTGGGTTTTTCCCTGTGTCAAAAAAAAAAGAAAACTCCAGCCATTCTTGTGTCCAAATGTCTGGACGACATTAGAGGATGATATTGGTTTATTACTACTCAAGGGATTGTTTGTTGTTGTTGTTTTTTTTTTTTTTTAATTGGTTTTAGTTTCTGAGGGAAGTCGTTGCGTAGAATGTGTTGGATGTGTGAAGCTGAATAAGTTTGACTAACCTGGGGGGGGGGGTCTGTTACAGCCTCTGTGATCATCTGACTGCTCGTGTTTCTCCTTTTCATCTGCATCACCATGTTCCCAGGCCTCAGGATTGGATTTGGTGATTAAATTTTTGTTATAATTCGGTTATAATGAAAATAATTCAGTTATTTCTGTCACATTCAATCCCTCTCTGAATCCCCCCCCACACACATACACACACATACTGCACCATCCCATCTTAACAGGGCAACATCATGGTAGATCAGTAGGGCACCGGGCTGTGTTATGGTCGGCCCGGGTGGCGTTTGCCCCCCCCCCTTCGGTGGACTTCGATCACCTCTGTCTGATCCTCAGTCAGCTTAGTATACATGCTAATCTGGTTAGAGAAGCCACTAGTTAGCACCTTCCCCCACCACCCAGCACAGTTGGTATAAATTGGATAACACCATCAGGGTCAGCAGGAGGGAGCAGAGGGACTTGTCGTGGGTTAGTTTCCGATGACCACGCTAAAATGTGCCGGACGCTCGCCTTGTCTTTGGCGCTCTGAGCGCCGCTGCCGCCACCACCACCACCACCACAAGGGGACGCACTTAAGATGCCGCATGTGTGGGATCTTTCCTCGCGTCGTCGTGGAGACCTGGCAGCATGAAATATAAACACTCGTAAAATGTTCTGAGGACAGGTTTATCGACGCTGAAAATCCGACGACCTTTAATATCACTGCCTGACCTTTTAATGTTATAAATTAGACAAGCCTCTGATGAGAATGTGACCCCAAGAAAAAAAAAACAACATCAAATGGAAAACAATATTATGAATATGTCTGTCACAGCTTTCACGGTATCTAGCAGAGCAACCCAAAAATAAATCAGTGTTTTACTGCAAAACATCGATCAAACGGGAGAGAAACCCTCAGAATAGACGGTGGCGAGGCAACGTTGGCTTTAAATCATTTTCATGTTGCCAAATGTCATTAAGGTGACGAAAAAATGCGGCTGGCAAAAACGTGACCTTTTGGTGAAATTGGTTTTCCCTGATCGTCGCTAAGGTCAAAACTGATGTTAGAATCAGGGGCGTTTTTAAAGAAAAGGAGGAAACGGGCCGGGGGGGGGTGCCGTCGAAATCCACGGAGGTTAGCAGCTGCTTTGCTTCATAAATCTCTGTGGGCACACACAGGCCGTGAAGCCTGAAGCCCTTATATTTGGAAGGAGGTAACTCAAGCCCGGTGGGCTGGGTTACACCCCCCCCCCATCAGGTTCACGGAGGCAAAAATAGCTCAGGTGCTTGGGGGAAGTCAGAGGATCAGAGAAAGACTGAGGGATTAAAGCGCCGCGATTCCTTACAAGAAGGGTTCAGGTCTAAAATGCTGAAGCGCATGTCAAACTTTTCACTTGCTTTCCCTCACTGTTTATTCTTCACTATATAGAGAATCGAGCTTTTGATGACGTCGTTTCGACCTAAAAAGTCCCAGGTTCTACCACAGAAATGCAGTTAATTGGGTAAAAGTTTTGTTTTTGAACAACGGAAACTAACAAGAATGTGAAACTAACCCCGATCTATCTCAGAACGATAATGTTGCAGTGACAATATTATCAGTTCGAATCATTATTCTGACATAATTAGGTAAGTTCATTTGTGCTTGGAATCCAGTTTCGACTGTAGATACCGAAATGTGCCAGATTATGTGCTGCTTTGAGGCATTTCGGCCAATAATTCTGGAGAATATTCATACATCCAATATAAGATACTCAGTGTAGAAACAAAATTAAACTTCCCAAACAGTTACAGGAAATACTTGAATATATCTTTTTATTTATAGTATTTACAGATTGTTTTCTTCCCACAGGTAGCACCACATCGAAAATGTTTTCATGAATGAAAAGAGTTGACCCCTTTTTCCTTTTTTTTTTTGTCTGGGATGATGTTGGCAACGCATGGGCTAAAAAGCACAGGGGGAAAAAAAGACACCAGATTTTGCTTGTGACCTACACACGCCTTTATGATGAATAAAGCAGTCTACAAAAAGCTGGCTGCGGGAAAATGAAATGAAATGAAATGAAATGAAATGGCTGGTGTTGCGCTAGTGGACGCACGCCCACCGATGCTGGGTTTTGAGGGAGGGCCCGTCCGGGCCCCTGGCGCGCCATGTTGGGGGGGTGGGGGCTGGCACGGGTCTGTCGCTGGCGGTCTCTCCGAGGACCCCCCCCCTTCCCGACGGGCCGGAAGCGGCTGCTCCTCATTTGGCTCCGTGCTGGTTTCATCTTAGTCTCTGCTGGCGAACTGCAACGGAGGAGAGGAGGTGAGGGGAAAGAGCTCTGGGTATTTTTACAACGCTCTGAAAACTGAGCACGAAAACCAGTGTTTAAACATATAATTCAATCTTAAAATGATATTCAGCATCTTCACACATCAGTGGCTCTAAATCCCCCCCAAACATTGTGAATATAGCTCCTGGCTAAACCGAATTTCACACACTAATCTCGCCGATTGCACCGTACGTATGCATTCCTGTTTTCCATTGGAAATTTTTAAAGAAGCTATTCTCAGAATGGCGAAGCCGGGGCGTCTCTCACTCATGTCGTTGTTCCGCGTGAGGGCCATGGCGGCTCTGGCGCGGGGACCCTGCTGGGTGAAGTGGTAGCCGAACTTGAGGATGCTGGAGTTGTTCTCCAGCATGGAGGCGATCTCCATCTCGACCGAGTCTCCCAGCTTCTGCCTCTGTGCGGGAGAGAAGGGGAAGCAGGTCAAGCATGGGAAAACAGCAGGGGCGCGGCCGCGGTGCCGGCGTTCTGTGTTTTTGCCGCACCTGGTTGTCGATCTTGAGCTCCACCAGCGTGGCGTTGTTGGCCATCGCCTTGACGATCGCCATCATGCCGTCCGCAGTGATGAAGTTGGATTCGATATTAAGACTCTGCAAGCTGGTGTTCTCCTGCAGCATCTCGGCGCACGCCTGGAACACAT
This sequence comes from Istiophorus platypterus, assembly GCA_016859345.1. Lineage (NCBI taxonomy): Eukaryota > Metazoa > Chordata > Actinopteri > Istiophoriformes > Istiophoridae > Istiophorus > Istiophorus platypterus. The sequence continues at coordinate 3,010,166 of CM029126.1, read as the reverse complement.
ACACGCACACACACGTATACACACTGAAATTATTTTATCCACATCCACTGTACTTGTCGACTGCCCAGAGGGGCGGCGTACTCACAAAGGCCACCGGGTCGTTGCTGCGGGTGGCGGCGATGCTCAGGGCCTCCACGTGGGAGTTCCCCTTCATCGCCTCGAAGATCTCCTTCAGCGTCGGGATGGGAATGTCCTGCGGGGAGGACAACGGGACGCCGTTTTAAAGTGAGGTCTGGCTCTAAAGCTAAGGCACTTTGGGTTTGCTCTCACTTCTTGGCCAACGTTAGCGCCGAAAGGCGCGGCTGGAACATGAGCTGCAGAGTTCAGCACCAAGCTTTGTTTCCTGTCTGCAGTGGTGGAGAGCGACGCTGGCGCTAGCTCTTGTGTCGCTTTTGTTTTCTACTGCTTCTTTTCCTCCGCCAAAGCTCGCATGCTACCCTGTTAGCTCACTGTAGCATCTGGTCTGCTCCCGGTCCAACATGTTAGGATGAGGAAGTAGCGATCAGAGGATTGAGGCTTGATGGCTGGACTCACAACGTTTCTTCTAGAATGCTACATAAGCAGCCATTGATGCTAACATTGGCTACGTAGCGTTAGCAAATACATCTAAAAACGTAGCACCTTTAAAGCTCATACATCTGCAGGTTTTATATTAAAACTCATTGAAACTCATTGGGGTATTTCTTATTAGAAGGAAAATTATCTTGCGTAATGTTGTCGTGGCTCATACGAGGCAAACTCTTAGAGCTTGTGAATATCAAGGGGTTTGAGAAATTCAGCCTCAAGCTCTTTTGGTTCATTCTGATGCAAAAAATCGTAGCAAAGACCAACTGTCATTTTTATCTTATACCTATTGCCCCCCCCCCCGCACCGTAGCACCCGGCGGGCCGAACCTTGATGTTGTTGAGGTTGACCTCGGTCAGGCTGCTGTCGTTGCTGTGGATCCTCTCCAGGGTCTCTTCCACGTTGGTGGCGTTGGGCGGCTCGTCGGGGAAGATCTTGAACGGGTCGGCTTTCACCACGCCTGAGGGGAGACACGGCGACACGGCTCAGGCTACGGAGCGGTGCATTGGATGCACAAAAGACGTGGAGGAAATTATGTTTGAACAGGGAAATATCGGATAAAAAGAGGATGGAAACAAGATTAAGAACCTGGGCGGCGGTTTAATATCTAACTTATCTTCAAATAACTTCCAATATCAGTTTCTTAAATCAAGAAACTAATAAAGAGGATCCGTGAAGCGGCGGCGGCGGCGTACATACTGTTGATGCCCTCCGTGTTGGCGATCTTGCCCGTGGTGCCCAGAGCGTCGTAGTACTGCTTGTTGCTCATCAGCGTGTACATTCCCAGGATAGCTGCAGGTACAAGAGAACAATTAGTATGGATTTATGTTGCTGTTAGCGAGGCAATTCAGACAAAAATGGTAAATAGCATGTCCGTCCCATTTTGTTTTCTACGTTCTGTGCCGGTAGGTGTGTGTTCATGATAAAAACCCATGTACAGTATGGTTCGTTGCCGCGTTTGGCGAAAAGACCGCCGGGTCTTGTGTGTCTGGTTCGACGAGATAAAGACGTTGTTGTCCGTGCTCAGCAGGAAGCTGCAGGTTGTAATCTCACAGTTTTCAGTAGCAATGATACCAGACCCGACAGAAAAAAGAAAAGAGTACAACTTGCAGGATGCAAAACCGAAGAAAACCAAAAATGAAAGCGTCAAAAGCCTCTGTCGGGCTGAGAAGAACTGCAGGGTTGGACGATTACTCTGTGTGGGCTCATCACTTACAAACCGGTCCACAATGTGCATAGTAATTCAGTTAATACTTGTTAAAGCAGCTTTAATTTTTAAAATTGAAATTAGTCACTTTGCGGAATGTCTCCTTTGAGAACGCTCAATTATTCTGCCGTGTTACTGATGCATTTTGATGCTAAAATGGTTCAAGAAGGAGCCAGTTTTCACTGCATCATATTCTTCAGGTGGTTTAGGCCTCAGCGCTGCATTATATTTTATAAGCGGACCCCATGTTTTTGTATTTAGATTCTGAAAGCGCAGAGTTGAAGCAGCTGTCAGATAAATGTAGTGACGTGATGCAAAAAGTAAAACGTTTCCCTACGAGGACACTGAAAATTACTCAGTATATGAACAAGCACCTTTTAAGTTGTACTTAACACACCCCCTGGAAAAATGCCCCTAAATTATTTTTCAACCAAATTAACTGCAGATCAGTGAAGTATTTTAACTTGTAGTTTCATAAATCAGACGACAATGTACCTAAAGAGAACAGAATAAATTAGACTGGTGGCGTTTACAATTTCCTCATGTTGTCCTGCTGTTACCTGCTATTACCAGCAGGGGGCAGAGCTCCTGGTTCTTCTCCTGCTCTTTTTGTAACCTTCCAGCAACAAACTGTGTCACATGCCAACTGCAGTGACAGCAAGACCCCCCCACCCGACCCCAGCACCTCCCCCCAGCCCCCTTCCCACCTTCCCACCCAACAGCCTCCTGACCTGGTGTGGGGAACCATGGGAAGGGGGTCTAATGGGGGGGGGGGGGGGGGCAAGACAGCTGCCTTGTTCTGGTGGGGGGGGGGCATCTTTGGCCACTAACTACCACCACGTCATCCAGTTTGGCCCCGACTACGACCCACAGTAGCGCAACAGTACAAACTAGACTGCAGCTAACTAAAAAGCTCAATATAGTAACGTGTTAATATCAGACATAAACGTCCAGGTCCCTCGTCGGCCCCTCACACTCTCCCCCGTCCCCCTCGCCCAGCGGGTCAGCCAGGCCATTCAACCCCTTTCAGCCTGTTTGCCAGAAAGCCCAAACAAAAGATTGACAGGGGCTAACTGAGGCTTAATCCTCGGCTGGACCCGGTCCAGGGTTAAAACGGCGGTCGCTCTCCGCCCGGCTGACGGACCCCGGACAAACAGGCTCCGGGGCTCTGCCTTTTCCGGATGCCTGCCCGACCGTCAGCGGGTCGCTGGGAGAGCTGTATTCAAGGGATCTCACGCCGAGTAAAAGAAAGGGGTGTTAGGACTCAGTTTGCCCTGGTTATAAAAACATAATCTAACATTTACTCTTCAAAACACATAGTATAAGAGTTGGGGTTTTCATTTGGATCCATGTGGTGATGAATTATCAATTAATTTATACCTGGACTGTGACAAATACACTTACGCTACATCTTCATTATTAAATATTAGTTCATCCAGGACAATGTACATGAGCCGACAACTGACGGATTGTTAAACCCGTCCCACCAACCGTCCGTTCATCGATTAGCTTTGCACGTGAAGCTTGTGATTTCTCCGGATGCCGAACCAGGTGTTAACGGGTCTGTAGAGCGTTACGCTGGATTTCAGATCTGAGATTTCCTTTTTTTTTTTTTTTGCTAGCTTCGTTCACCGACTGCCTGAAACCTTGGATCCATTGTTACTTAAATACTTAGATTTCGAAAGGAATTTTAGTTCTTTCAAAATCATCATTACCATCATCGTTATGTAAATTACATAGGCGCCATAAGAACATGGAAAAATTGTCAGTCAAACCGAAAGGGACAGGACTTAGCGGCCATTTAGCCTGATGGCTAATTGTCGTCTGCGCTCCATTTAGTTGCCATAGTTACCTCAGTTGCTACTGCAACTTAAAGACAATCACCTGCAGTATGTTGATAACACGTTAAATCTGCACAGTGTCTGAATACAGAGCCGTTTCCGAAAGACAACTTCAGCTTCGCCCAGCTGTATTTTCAGCTTCATAGAAAAGTAGTTTCCCACGTGTCTGTTTTAAGGAGATACCGTATCTTTGCCCCCCCCGCCGCCGTCCCCACGTCCACTCCCTCCGGGCCTGTTTATTTCTGTGCTGCTGATCGTGGGGAATTGGACCCGTCGCGTGTCTGTCCACGTCCGTTACCCCGGGGGAGGGGCTGCTGGTGGGGGGGGGGGTGTCAGGTGCTGAACCGCCTCGGTGTTCGGGCGGAAAAACGATACCACTGGGTCCAAACGGTAGAACCATGTGAGCCGCTGTGATTGGAGCGCCGGGGGGGGGGTCAGTGGCGGGACCGGGTCGTCGTCACGACCGGAGCGTCACCGTTAGACGCCGGCGTGTTGCCACGGGACCCGGGGTCAACGACCCGGGGTCAACGCAGCGGTATCATTGTTCTGATCTTTTTTTCCTCCCGTCTCTCAGACGACCTTGACCAGCGGTTTATATGCGGCGACCGCATTTCTATTTAACCTTGACAACGCGAACCGAACCAGCGAAACAGAATCGCCTGAAATAACAAGAACGGGCAAGAGAGAAAACTGATGCTCATCAGGCAGAAACATTTGGAGCAAGAACAACACACAACATGTTCTTTCTCCTGCCTTTTCTTTCTTTCTTTCTTTCTTTCTTTCTTCCATCGTATCTGTCTCGCTCTTTTTTTTTCTCGGGCCATTATTCCTCCTTCAATTTTGCCATCACGGGGCCACGCTATCATTACTCCGCTTTTTTGGGTCTTGTTTCTTTTTATTTTATCCTTTTTCGCATCGGTTAGATTCACAGACCATTCGGACGTTTTTCATAGCAGGAGAAGCACAGGTGGCACCAGTAAGACTAGCGATGGTCCAGAAACTAATGCAGATTTAGAGCAATTTTAATGCAGCTATTAATGCAGAAAAGAGGCATCTTTCTCTAGTTTCACACGCTTTTCCCCCTGCATGCGTCCCCCCACCAGCCTGGGAACCAACGTTTGGGCCGCGAGGCGTCAAGGCCCCGTCGCGACCCAAACGGGACGAACGGCGGCGGCTGTCCAACCTGCGATGTCGCACATCTCGGCGTCGGTGGCGTTTTTCAGGGCCTCCTCCAGCTCCGGCTCCAGGATCACCTGCTCGTGCTTGGGGATCTCCGCCGGTTTCTTGGGCACGAAGGCCTTTCCTGGAGGGGGGGTGGGGGGGGGTCAGGATGAGAAAGGGGTGTTTTTGAAATAGATGGCAGACAGAAGGAAGGCGAGGAGGCAAACGGACGGTGAGAGATGAGAATGAATGAGCATGTGCAGGTTTCAGTCTGTACATAGGAGGTCGTTTTTTTGTTTTTGTTTTTGTTTGTTTTTTCCCTTTTTCCGGCGCTGCCACGCGACCGTCTCAAACTGTAAATTCATCTCCTGTTTTCGGTGAGAGCTCAGGTCGGATAACATCGGACCACGTTCCCCAGGCCGGGGGGCCTTTCGCGGATTCACGGACCTGCCCGACCGTCGACCTGCAGAGGGCTACGTGTTCTAGCGGTTCCTCGTTCTTTGGGGGGGTGTCGCGCCGGAACCGTGGGTGCGAACGTTCCCCGTTGAACCCTGGGTGAAGACCCGTCGAGCCGTTTCTACACGTCTGGTTTATGATCCGATTCTATAATTAAAACCTCCGCTGACTTCGTACAATGAAAACTCTGTGTGATCTATGCACAGAATCCGATTTCCTCTCGCCAGGGGATCACGTTGCCTCACCTCTAACTTCCAGTGCCTGAGTGCGCGGAATGAGAAAATTAAAATCTTCCTCGGACTTATGCCATGATATTGTTTTTTTTTTTAGGAAATTCTTAAAAGCAATAAACATAATTGAAAAATTTCCTTTAAATTTTTTAAAACTTATCTTAAAGGAAACGTATGATCCAACATTGTGGAGGCTCCACTTAAATGTGAGCAGTTTAAACTGAAGGGACATCACTAAATAGACCACAGCAAAGTTAATATTACTGTTAACCAACCTCCTTGGTTTTTGTTTTACTTTTTAATGCTTTATACCAAATAAAACCAAACCCCTGATGCTGGTGTCTGGACTTCAAAGTTTTTAACGTTAGTGATATTTTACGCTTCTCTGAAAAAAAAATAAATCGTGGTTTATAATTACACGAGACTTAAGAATTAAATAAGTTATATGTAGGTGTTTTGCACCCCCCCCCACCACACCTCTCTTCTCCCCAGTGAAGGGCACCAGGTCCTCCCTGTCCTCGTGCTCCAGGGCCTGCTTCTCCAGATGCTGCAGCAGGGCGTCGCGGTCAAACGGCCCCGTCGGGCTCTTCTTCGTCTGGTCGCGCTGCCGGTGACCAGCTGGCAGCATGGCATTCTGGGAGAAGGGGGGGGGGTCAAATGTCATGTTGATGCAGCATTAGGACTAGGGAACAGGGAGAGCAGAATCATCACTAGGACAGAGGAGCACAGTGACCGAATCGTCAAAGTTTAGGACAAATCATTTCACCGCATCTGCTGCTGGAGATCGTTTCAGAAATAACTGACATTTCTTTTCATTTTTCATGGAGCAACAAATAAAACACGTGTTGAATAAATCTCTGACCTGCTTTTACAGCAGGGAAATGCATTAAAACGACTTTTGTGGGTTTTACTTTTTTTTTGCAGAGCCGTGTAATCTACACCGGAACAATTCCTCCATAGTTTATAATATGTGATATGTTTTCCTCGCATCCAGCATAAAATGCTCACTCGCGCAATGGAGTCCGGTGGAGAGCAGCACGCCACCGAGTGGGCGGGAGACTGACGATGCATCATGGGTAAGAAAGCTCGGCTACAAGTCGGAGAAAACGGGTCCCAGCTGATGGCTCCTGGGATTATTTATCTCTCTGAATTTATAATTTATTACCAAAGTTTCACAGAAACCCGCTGGGCCTGTGGATTTCAGGCTCCGAGTCTGACCATCCAACGCCAGGGGCCCGGCAGACCGCCGGCCCCCGGGCTCTAGACGGGCCGAGGGCCGCCGCCTACCTCGGGGTCCATCTCCTGCAGCTCATAGTCCAGCTGGTCCAGCTCCTCGGCGCTGAGGCCCTTGAGGATGGCGTCCTCATCGATGTCCCTGGGGTCCGACATGGCTCCTGAGGCTCCGGCTCACGCACGGCTCACGCACTCACTCATGCACACCGCCACACACCCCTGGATGAGAGTGCACTGAGAGAGAGAGAGAGAGAGAGTGAGAGAGAGTGAGATGGGGCACAATGAGGTGTGGTGTCTAGATTATCCCTGCTCATTCAGCGCTGCAGGATTTGACTGAGTCTACACCCAGACCCCCTTTTATGTCCCTATCATTAATAATAATTATTATTATTAGTATAAATAACGCATCTTAATGTACAATAATTTATCAAATAAATTGAATCACATTGTGTCATAAAGTACCGTGGTCACACTGCTCCGTATTGTACAGCCCCCCCCCCCCCCCATTGCATTGTATTGTGGTATATTCTTCAGTACACGGTATCATTGCATATTTCAAGCATCGCATCTTGTGTCTTTATCATATTTTATTGCATAGTGTTGTATCATATTTGCTCCGTACCCTTTCAGAAAAGCACACGACGCACTTATCGTCGAATCCTGTGTCGTGTTGTGTCGTTCTGAAATGTACAGTATAGTATCTGTCATGTAATATTGTGTATCGCATCGTATCGTAAATGACAAAACCACCCAGCTTGGAGTCCAGGACCCCGGGGGGGGGGGGGGTCCCCTGCCCCACATTTTGTGGCCCGCCCGCCAAACAATTGCATGATCTCCATTGAGCTTATTGGCCGCTCTGCGCAGGGCGCTTCAGTAATGCGTCGGCGATAATAATAGACGCATTTCCAATAATAAATCCGCAGTACTGAGGAGCGGTAGAGTCCGTAGAAGTGCGCCGCTGCAGCCTCCAGGTCACATTCTCAGCTAAGCTTCATTTTCACCTCAAAAACCACCGCCGGTGCAGCTCGAGAGGCGAAAGAGGCCGAGCGAGGCGGAGGAGCGGGGGGGGGGGGGGGGGCAAGGTCTTTGTAACTAGACCCTGTAGCTTGCCACGCTAAGAATAGCAGGGTGGAGGGAGGGGAGAGGGTGGAGGGTGCATTATCATCGACGGACATACGCTCGTACAGTAGTGGACCCGCCCGACACATATCAGCAGCCAGCGACGGGAAAGCTGGGCGACATGGCGATGAAGGCGCATCCTGAAATGGCAAAAGAGCCAAAGAGCTGCAGGCTCGAACCACGCGGCAGGGCCCCAAGACGAGGAAATACCACAGGGATAACATACTGTACCCCCCACCCCTACCCCCGGGGTCGGAGCATGAGTAATGCGGCTATCGGGTTAGCGAGGCCCAGTGTTTTTTCGCGTTTTTTCCATCCAAATTTCGTCCCGGGGGGGGGGGGCTTTCCCTCCCCCCTCCTCAGAGACCAGGCGGCCAAATGCAACCATGCTCCGGCCGTGTGTTGGCGAGCATCAGCGTCCGGGATCTGCGATGGCGACGGAGGTGCAAGGAGGCGTCGTGCCTCGGCACGCGATCGTGTTCGCGACCGGGGGTGAATGGTTAAAGGGAAATTTAGTAACGCGGGCTAACGTTAGGAGAATCCAGCTTTTCTCTAACCACGAGTCTCTTACGCCTCCAACAGTAACGTGAATAAAAGTAGATTGTGTCTAAATCCTTCATTAAAGCAGGTCAAAATAAACCAGTTTAAACAATGTAAACAAACTTGCGCTGCCAGTTTACAAGCTAAGGACAGCCAACTAGCTAACTAGCCTTCTGGCTAGCTGTTAGCATAATGCAAATGGGGCAGGGCAAGTTTTTTCTTATAGCATATTTCAAGCACAAAGGAAATTTGACATTTCCTCAAATGTTGCACTAACAACATGAAAAGGTAGGAAAAATATCACCAAAAAAAAAAATAAATAAAAAGGGAGTGCTGACATGAGACCAGAGCACAGGGCATAGGATCTATAGCAGAAAAACAACATAACAACAGTTCATTTCATTTTGGCAGGAAGTTAAACCCAACACACACGGTGACAGAATTCACTTCCTGCCGATCCAGTGATCCCGTAGATTTAAAGTGTGCGAAACACGAACACGATCATTAAAGTCGTGGTAACATCGGCAGAGAACTGGCGCCGCTTTAAAGTCGGAGGGTGGTTACACACAAATACTGACTTGACCTGGGGTTTTTTCCTATTTACCGTACGTAGTTAATTGATTAGTTAGTTAATTGATAAATTGAGCATCCTAGCTTTACTTTTGGTGCCAAAAAACCTTCGCACCGTGCTGAAAATTTTGCTTAACACTGTGCTGCAGATGAGACCTCAGATTAAAAAGTACAGAAAAGGAAAAAGATGGTGTTTAAAATCAGAAATTAAAGTTAAAGCTTATGATGAAACTACTGGTATTTCAGCATGAACCATGAATCAGCTCAGTTCTACCACAGCTGGAGAAGTATGGTCTGAATTATTCCAGGTTAATGGACTGGGCCATGCTACTCTATTCTATTCTATTCTATTCTATTCTATTCTATTCTATTCTACTATCTTCTGTGCTATCACATACATCGCTCTACTCCAGTGACACACAAACTGTGTGACCATAGCCTTGTTTTATCGCGGCAACGCCTGTTCAGCTGGACTCACTGATCACATTACATGATAGTGGAGCAGACACACACACACACACACACACACACACACACACTCGTGGACTCAGAATACACACTTCTTGTGACTGTCTGCGCTTGCATACACAGACCATACGGCCGGTGTGTATGTACGTGTTTGGGGAACACTTTGGCTTCCCATCGAACAATGTTGGTATTTTATTCATTGGTATTTTAAGTAACATTTAGAATTGGACAAATACTTCCAATCTCCCCGTAAATTACATCAGAAGACACCATGGGCGGAAAACAACACAAGAAAATGCCTTAAACCCTGACGTGAAAAGAGCCTGTGAGCTCTGCAGACGCCTCCTCTAAATAAAAAGAAAACACCTTTATAAAACACTCTCCCGTGTCCTGTGGCGCCGCCGGCCGCCCCCTCCGCACGAAGCCGCGTGGCTCTAATGTGCAAAGCCGGCAGCAAAAACCCCGGATCACGAGACCGAGCGCCGAGGAAGATGGAGGGGACTTCGCAGGACGGGGGGGTCTCGACAGCACCGGGTGGAGGAGGACACCTGCCTCAATCCACTTTTTCTCCATGAAGAGGTTTTTCTAGCCTTTACCACCCTTAAGCTAAAAAAAAACAGAGGAAAAGCCTTTGAAATCTCGAGAGCTCGATTTACGTCGACCTCTTTATAATAAAACCAGCATATGAAATGATATGATGCTGTGATGCAGCTGGTTTCTGGAGCTCCAGGATTAAACGCTCCCAGCGTCCTCACCGCTGACGCGTCCCTGAGCAGCGAATCCGGCACATTTTAAAATTAATTAAAATGCTAAATATATGGGCCGGAACCTTTTCAGATGTAATTTGCGTTAGTTTCTCTAATGCATTATTATTCAATAAAACATTATTATTCGATAAAACAGAAAAAAAACCCAAAACGTAGAACCAGCCCGGCTCAACGTTGTGTTTTCATTTGTTTCGACAGCAGTTTGGCAGCTTCCACGTTCCAGGAAGCCTTTCGACCGCGCTGGAAACAGCCCGGACAGTTTGTGAATGTGCATCTGTCGCACCCGGCGGTCCCAGCGGTGGGGGGGGGTCTGTATATGAACCAAAACAAACCGGGAGCGGCGGCGGCGGTCACCTACCGCTGCCTGGCCTCCGGATGTTTCCTTTTTTTTCCAGTTTAGATCTCAATCATCTCTCTCGCCCTGGGAGTCATGACGTGAGCGGAGTCCCGTCGTTAACATATGTCCCTGTTTTTGGGGGGCTCTATTAAAGACAGCTACCACCCATTGTCTCTATAGCACTTTCGCTATGTCCTTCCTCCAGCCGAGTGCTCCAGGTTCTAGCCGCCCGTGTGCGGCACGATGTCCCGTGTTCTCCGTAACAACTTGTTTCCACATTCGGACTCTTAGACATGTCCCCCGCCTGTGACCTCTTCATCCTGACGACGCCACATCGTCTCATCAGCAGCAGGTAAATGTCCTTAAGGTTCTACATCAGACAGATGCCATGATCACAGCCGCCTGATGTAGGACGGGGGGAGGGGGCACTAGAAGGGAAAGACAACCCCTCTAGTTTGGATTTAATTAGAAGCCTTGATTAATATAAGGGGGGGGGGCTGAGGTTAACGTCAGCTTTGGAAATGTTGTTTTTACAAATAAAACTGAGGCTGAACCACTTGCTTTGTTTTCTCTTTGATTTTTACTCGTGAGTGAGTTGGTGTTTAATAAAGTGCAAATCCGCGGCTCGACGCCTACGAAGGCATCCTCAGGTGCGACCCCTCCTCAGGTCCTGCACCTGTTGAGCCCCGGATAAACTTACACTCGGGGTAAACTTGTCACCCCTCGTTTATCTATTTAATATAGAGGCAAAAAGTGCCATGCGACTCCACACCTGCCAGTGATGAGGCACCTGAAATGTCAGTGTAATGCTCCCTATAGCGCGGAATGACGCGAGCGTCCATATGACACAGGGAGAACGTGCGTTCTGCCCACAAGAAATCCCCCAGCCCAGTGCGCCGCCATCGGCTGTCTGATGCCGCCATTGGCCGTCTGATGCCGCCATCGGCCGTCTGATGCCGCCATCGGCCGACTGACTGGCCGAGCAAAGCCAGGAAAGGCACACCTGAGCCTGATTTGTCTCCGGTGGCGGTAGGCGGGGCGTAGCTCGGCTCTGTCGTCGCATGATCACGAAAACCAACACAATGGGACAAATCTTCCTTTCAACGGGGGGCAGCTGTCCCGATGGCTGACACGTTCCCGCCGACCCTCCATCTCCGACCATCTGTTGGGCCCCCACCAGCACGAGCTACGGCCCCAGCGACCAGAGATTTCACACCTCATGCTCCGCCCGGTCCGGCAAACATCTATGGAGTCATTTGGCAGAACGCACGGACGAGTGTGGCGTTGTTTTTGTAAGAGCCGTGACCCACCGTGCGTTTGTCATTGTCCTTAACAGGAAGGAGCTCCGATGGCTCCGTTTTTAGAAGAAAGTGTGTTCTCACTGGTCGAGCACCACGACAAGGGTTTGGATTTCACAGTTACAAAGGTTATGCTCTCATAAATGCTCTAAATTGATTTACACACCGCTTCTGTTCTAGAGTGTTTGTTTTCACTGCGGCCGAAAATAAACCCCAAAGCCATTTCTCTCGGTTTCAAAGGTTTTTAATTCCATAAAGGCCCAATTTTAAAAAAAAAATTAATTCTGTGACAGCAGCAGGGTTAGACGCAGGGTTTTTTTTTAAATTTTTTCAAACGACCATGCAGCAGGTCGCCATCCTGCCACCGGCGGCTCAGATGATTTGTCACCATCCGCGGGTCGTCTTCTCCACGTCTTACCGCCCAAGTGTAACATTCCAAATCAGCCCGCAGCTTAATTTTAGCTTCACAAGTCAGCTACTTGCAGCCGTTTGAGGCCAACCCCCAACCCCCAGCCCCCACCCACAGCTTGGGTTGCCCCCTGAGGCTGCGTCCTTCCGAAGCCCTGAGAAAGGCTTGGCGGCGCGGGTCGTGATCCGGAACGGCTCGGCTTAAAACGGAGCCGGTTCGCATCTGCTGCAGGCCACTGCTGCTGTTGGATTTTTTTTTTCCTATGGAAGCAACAAGTGGAAAAGTTCTTCAAGCACAATCTGCACAAAGGTCACACACACATACACACTTTATCTTTTGGCACAATTAAACCCACAAGACCCCAAAAGACAATCTGATCTGGTGATAAAAATACAAATGTCAGGCTCTAATGGCTCCTAACTGGAGGGGATGTGCAGGCAAAGGGGCAACTTAGCCCTCGTTCCAGGTTTCCAAGCCATACAGCCCCCCCACACCCCCGGGACAAACTTCTCCAAATCCCCTGTGATGAATTAACTGCACGGCGATGGGCAGCAATTGGGTGGCTTAACCCCCTCGGCATGCCACAATGATGGCTTCATGTGAGTGACAGTGTGTTTTGAAGCCCCCCCCAACACACACACACACACACAAAGTGGCAAAAGCTGAGAGTTCAAGCCTGGAAATCCTTCAAAATAAAATAAAATCCAGTTGAGCAGTGAGTCATTAAACTTCTGCACAGGAAACTCAGATTTCTAGACAACAGTCTCGTTTTTTTCCTTTTCCACAACACCACAATCTCTAGCTCACACAAAAGGCTTTGGCTTAAGGAAATGGACCCCCCCCATCCAAACAGGCAAACCAGAGGGAAAGCTGAAAGGTGGGATCAACCCTTACACCCCAGAACGCCCCCCCCCCCCAAAAAAAGGAAAAAACACACAGACTGACACAGTCCAACAGAACTACAGAGACAGAAGGAAGCAGCCTCACACCTACCTTCACTGAAGCGCAGTGCTGAAGCCCCTCGGCAGAGCCTGCAGTTGGAAACCAGAGAAAGTAGTTTCTCTTTTTTCTTCTGCCCCCCCCACACCCCTCCTCCTCCGCTCTCTCTCACTCTCTTGACCCCCCCCCCCTCGCTCCTTTCCCTCTTTCTCGCTTCGGGGCTGCTATGCTGAGACAGGCATACTGACGGCACTTTGAGAAGTCAGCATTTTATTATTTTGGCTGTGAGAGAGAGAGAGAGAGAGAGAGAGAGGTGGGGGGTGGATGGTGGCCGTGAGGGGGGGGGGGTCCAGGGGCAGGGGTGGGGGGGTTGGTTGAGCCATGTAAAGAGACAGAGAGAGAGAGAGAGAGAGAGGGAGGGAAGTGGGGCATGAACTCGTCTGCTCGCCAGCCACCCAATTAAAACTGAACGGAGCCGGACGGGAAGACGGGGGCTGACATCTAGTGGTTGGGAAACGGTCCTGAAACCCCGGAGCCTCACATTCACAAACCACGCAGAGGTTGGAGACGTTACGAGAGAAGGTCTTGGTTGAGAACCTGATCCCGATCCAAGACGGGAAGTGGAAGGTGTCTCAGGTTTTTCTTCAGTATTCCAGGTCTGGTCTGAACCTTCTGTAAATGAAAAGTGCCCTCAGACAACGTCTGTTATGATACAACACTATATAAATAGAATTGAATTGAACTGAATTGAAGTAACTCATCATTTAATCATATTTAATCTCATATGTTTCTTTTATTGTTACTGTGAGTCGAACTTTATCACTATTTTGCACCGTTGCACGTTATTATGAGGGTTCGGTTTCGCCATTTACGGACAATGGAGGAATAATCCGAGGAATTTACAGGCAAACACACTGGATTCGCTTCTTGGATTGATGTTTCACTGGATATCATAAACAAGTGGAAGGGATATGCTGTAAAACAGCAGACATGGCAGGGAATTTCACTTTAAAGCTCTGCTTGGTGACACACATGATACTAAAAAGTGTGTCTAATGAGTGTGTTTAATGTGAAAGGGGTTGTCCAGAGTGGCGACCACTCATTTAACTGGCTCTTGTCATTTCATATATTTTTTAGGGTACGTTCACTGCGCGGTTCAGTTTCAGCGGCAGCAGGTAAACTTGCCCCGATGTTCCAGCCCAGCGCGACCTGGCCGCTATCAGCCAGCAGAGGGCGCCGCTGCTAAACACACTAGTCGTGTTTTGTTTTTTTTAGCAGATCCCAGTCCATTTCTCTTACAAAGCCGAAATGAAAATGACTCCCTCGCATCAGATGATCCCGTCGAGAATATTTCCTGGTCTCCTGCGCTAATTCGCCGTCCTGCCAGTCGCACCAGATCAGTCGGTGCTTAATGAGCAGAGATCTGCACTTAAATGAATGAAAACAGGTTGAGAACAGGTCGCATTGTTCTCTACAGAAAACAGGTTCTGTAGAGAACAGTGTGGACTGAAAATTTACCCACCAGGTTCAGACAGAACGAGCGTTAGCATGGCCGACATCTGGCCGGAAGCGCGATTGAAATTCTGCTTGAGTTACACAAACTGGGGAGATGTTATATTAAGTCACACATGCATAAATAACGGTATCACTGTAGCCAAATAGCATTTTGACTAAATGCCCAAAAATCACTAGCTAGGTTAGCATAACCAGATCCTTCCTGGTCATACTAACAGACTGACTGTTAGCATGTCAGTTTGCTCAACCTGCTACGGTGACTTCTCGTTACATAGTTAAACTGTTTTCTATGACTTGGTGATTTGGTGAATCGGTTTGAAACTAGCGAGTTGAAACTAGTGTATGTAATGTATGTATGTCTGTAGATCCTCATTCGTTCCCAGTAGCCCAGACTTTGCTCTGCGCTCGACTTTCTGATCCGCGTTTTTTGAATTTTTTAGGGTTTTTGTAGGTTTTTTCTTTTTTTCACTGTTCCTGTCACTGTTGCTTTCTGAGTTCCCTCTCCTCAGTTCTTTCACCTTTCCTTCCTTTTTGTTTAGTTTCCCTTATTTGTCTTTTCTTTGTCTTAAGTTTTGGATTCAATTCAGTTTTTGGTTTTTAATTCATGTATATCAACTTCTTTTTTTTCTCTCTCTTACAGCATCTTCAAATCCAAGTCTTTTATTCCTCGCTTAACCATTTTATTTTATTTTATTTTATTTCATCTTTTAGGCGAGGGTGGTAAAAATAACGGTGTCAAACATTACTCATCCTATTACAGTAAGACCATTACCTAAGAGTAATACCCAGGTTTGTCATTTAAGAAGAACCATGCAAAAAATAAAGCCCCACCAGCCGGGAAATTGACTGACTCCACCACCAAACTCCACCTGTGATTCCCCCGTTTTTCCCGGATCATTTTGCACAGGTTCAGCTTTGAGGCTTTGTTTCTGTTTAACATTTCCAAGAAATTGTTTGTTAAATGTCATCTCTCTGTCCGAAAACCCTCAGATGTCTGAGACATTTCCTGATCTTTCCAGACAGACTATGCACATCCACCTCTCCAGCAGGTGGCAGCAGATAGTCGCCGACCATGTCGAGGCAGCGGCCCTCTTCGGTTCTTATGAAATTGTTGCTTGGAAACAGGCAACACCGTGTTTTCACGGCCCTCCAGTGTTTGGCAGCCGGGCCCGACGACGGCCACAGGATTTTCATGAGGAAAAACAAGACACACAGGGAGCAATAGTGAACTCATCACTGGGGGAGCAAATCTATCATTTATTAATACGCTTCACCATATCGGAGATGGATCCTCCCCCCGTGATACCGGACTCTACTCGGCAGCGTAACGGCGACATGTGTCTCTCAGTGGAATAATTAGAGATCAGTCCATCGTCTGCCCTTATTAGGTCATGAATTCAGTGCAGTTTTTGTTTACATTTTTTTGTTTGTTTTTTTCTTATTCTGAACTCGATTGTAAAAGCATGAGATGCCATCCGGCCAGATGTTTCGCATACATTTCGGAGGAAATGCCGCCGGGCCGCATTCTGGAGATGCTGGCCAGGACAAAACAACAAACGGAGGGTGTGTTGTTTCAGCATTCATTCATTCATTCATTTTTGTTTTGGGTTTTTTTCACGTTTCTGTTGATACACACAATCCGGCGTAAGTGTGCGAACAGAAGAACACAGAGCTCTCACACTGATTTGTGTTGTCACACTTTCTGTGATAATTTTCTCTGTTTTGGTTTGTTTTGTTTTGGGTTGTTTTTTTTTTTTGCAAATATGCACATTCCTCTCTCCGAGTCCTGATATCATCTGTCGCACCTGCAGCTTTTTTAGGAAGGGATTCAAATTGCAATAAATGGAAAACAAAAAACAAAAAAAATGGTTTAGAATATAATGAATGCAGATGCTTCCACCGTGTGTGTGTGTGTGTGGGGGGGGCGTGAATCCGACGTGGATGGCCCCTGGTTTTTATCCTTACTTAACACTGGAGCCTCCTTCCCGTTCATGGGTGAGATCTCTGCCCTGAGACACAGTGGCCCTCACTTGGAAGAGCATCCTGGATAATCCGCGCCGGATAATCCCAACCAACTTCTACCGAAGAGGTGTGAGTCTGTGCGTGTGCGTGTGCGTGCATGATTGTGTGCGTATAGTCCAGCTTCTCACATGTGGGAAATCTTGTGTGTCTTGTTTTTCCTCATGAGTCGCTATCTCTGACTCCGACCGCTGTAAAAACGTGACATTTGGAAAAACAAAAAAAAAACCAACCCAAAAAAACCCGAATTATTGGACTTTGCCGTCAATAAAGTCAATGAAATATGAATTGCTTTATAACGCTTGTGTAACTGACGCGATAGCTTGAAGGGACGCCTTGTTCCTCCCCGAGGTCGGCCCCCTCCCACTCTCACTTTCAGTTTGACTCAGAAGATAATGAAACAATCAGACGCTATTACTGCAGTCAGATCCGAAGAAGCTGAAACGGGCATAAAATTTCCAGACAAAACATTTAGGGAAATGGAATTTTTTTTAAGTCACTGCCCTGTGTGTGTGTGTGTGTGTGTGTGTGTGCGTGGAAGGAGGAAGTGTGAGCCATTTTAGTGATGTGAGACTGAAAAAAATGAGTCAGAACGAGTGACAGAAATGAGGTCCAGCGAAGGCCCCCCCCCCCCACACACACACACACACACACACCATGATATCATAGGAACAGGAAAAGAGAAAACACATCGGCCACCAAGTGTCTACTGGAAAAAATTACCATGACTGTGACGACGGACCAACGCGAACACGGCAACACCAGCGACACCTGGCAACAAGAGAGAGAGAGAGAGAGAGAGATCAGCAACTTTATTAAAAAATGTTCCCCAAGTGTGTGTATGCGTGTATGTGTGTGTGTGTGTTGAGGGGGTTAAACCAAACCTTAACCAGGTTCTGACTCATTCTCCTCACTCACAGGAAGAAGGTGAATAAATGCATTTTTCAAAATGTGCAACTACTCCTTTAAACAGCTGACTAGCTCCTCCTGTATATTCTTTTATCTCTTAACTTTCTAATTAATTTTGTGCATATATACACTGTATATATATGTATATATACAAGCTTGACTTGTAACGGAGTATTTTTAGACTCTAGATCATTTTATTTTCACTTTATTCCAAGGGCTCGGCGGACGACTTCACCTCTTCAACCTCGGGACACAGTGAAATGACGCTGTCCCTGAATTGTTGTATTCACATAAGGAACCTTGTGCAACCTGCTTTGGAAATATTGTGCGTACGTGATGTAGTCATGCCAACAAAAGGAAATTTTAAATTTGAATTAAAGATGGTGTGTGTGGGTGTGTGCTTGTGTGTGTGTGTGTCTGTGGGGGGGGGGGGGGTTTGAGGCACTCTCAGTTTAACAGGAAGTCTGTTGGGGGGCTCTCCCCTCAGGTTTAAGTTTAAATAGATGGTCTCCTGGGATGCGACAAAAATTCAACACGAGGTTCTGTTTCTTCTCTCTTCCCCTTTTTCTCTGGGGGGGGGGGGGGGGGCAGGGCAGATCACAAACGAGAGTGCACAGCTCCGTCCTCATCCGCCCGACTCCTGCGTTAGCGTCGTTTCCCGTCGTTACCCGGGGGGCGGTCTGGCCGGGCCATGCTCCCTTCCCCCTGTGATGAGATGCCCCCCAGGCCCCACGATGCGAGGACGGTCCTGTCACACCGCCAGCGGGACGGACCCAGAGGACAAAAGGTCTTTGTCTAATGCTCGATGAACCCGACGCCTCCACTTCTCCTTTGTCTGTGTGTGTGCGTGCGTTACATGCGCTATGTGTGTCGACAGTAGACGCCTTTGCTGACTTCAGCCTGTGTTTTGCGAGCGCTCGGGGGGGTTATTTGCCATCAACAAAAAAAAAAAAAAAGGGGGCGGGCTGCTTCACAGGTGTCCGAATGAGGAAGGGCCCCTGCCTCCTCACCCTCGGGTTGAAATGCATCGACAGTGCGAGGACTTTACCGTATGAGTCGTAGTTCGCTCACTGAGGAGCGGCGCATTCATTCATTCATTCATTCATTCATTCAGAAACTTACCCCCTCCTCCGGTGACGCTTTAACATGGAGGGGAACGTGGCTCCGGTCAGCCGGCGGCAATTGTGTGGCCCTGATGGGACGAAGACCTTCCCTCTGGGGCCAGGTGGCGGCCCCTGCCGGCGGTGGAGGCCCCTGGTGGCGGCGGTAACCCCTGGCAGCAGCGGTGGCCCCTGGTGGCGGCGGTGGTCCCTGCCGGCGGTGGAGGCCCCTGGCAGCGGCGGTAACCCCTGGCGGCGGCGGCGACCCCTGGCGGCGGCAGTGGCAGCGGCCCCTGGCGGCGGCGGCGGCGGCGGCGGCGACCCCTGGCGGCGGCGGCGGCCCCTGCCGGCAGTGGAGGCCCCTGGTGGTGATGTGGCCCCTGGCGGCGGCAGTTGCCTCTGGCGGCAGTGGGGACCCCTGCCGGCGGTGCTGGCCCCTGGCAGCTTTGTTGTTTTGCTCTTTAGGGTTAAAAGCCCCTAAAATACAACGCACACTTCCTGGTAACACTGCTGTGTTTATCATGTAAATAGGCAACTGTTGTTTCTAATGTTTATTAACTTTATCTTCACCTATTTTATCTGTTACATTCTCATTTTTTTTATTATTAAATTACATTTTGTTTTTAATGCTCTTATTTCTATTCTTACTGTCTTTATTATGTCCTTTCACCTTAACCTTTTTAATCCCTGTTCTGGTTATTATCTCAACTTTATTTTTATCTTATTAATGTCACTTGCATTCTCTTCCTGTTTTTTATGTTCTTTTTAATGTCTGTTCTTACAAGTGTATATTCTTTATTGTAGAGCTCTTTGACCTGCATTTCCTGTATGAAAAGTGCTATATAACTTAAGTTTATCATTATAATTATCATTATTAACTAATTGCTAACATATTCACCGTATAAACTTTGCGTTCGCAGCGTGTTGCACTGCCCCCAAGCGGCACAAAAAAAAAAAAAAAATTCTGAATGCAGGTAAAAGTATTAATATCACGAAGTAGAAATAATACCTTAAATTAAAAGTAACTTCTTCACAAAGACATAACCTGAGGTAAAGAACAAAAGTGTCAGCAGCAAAATCTCCAAGACGATTCATAAATTAAAAAACTCGTTATGCAGAGCATCCGCGTGTCGAGTCCCACGTTTGCGCCTGTCGCCCGTCTGTTGGTTTGCAACGAGCTCGATTTCATTCATTTATTCAGTTAGTCACTAACTTATTTACTTATTTACTTAATTTCCTGAAGCCCACTGTGCATCGCCCCAGGGGAGCGGGTTACTGACCCCCCAGGGCCCCTGCCCTCGCCATCGGTGCCCCCCCCCGGCGCTCGGCCCCCGTGAGTGACATAGGGCGTCCATTGCCCCGACTGAAGCGGACAGCTGCACTTTATGGACCCGGAACTCCAGCTCAGGTGTGTCCAGGAATGTTGGGAAGACGACTCCCTCTCACGGGAACATTAACATATACAAGCGCATAAAACTTTGGAACCTGTGCTTTTAAACTGCTTTATGATCTGAGGCAGCTGGTCATGGAGCTTTCCTTAACTTTTTATCGGTTGGAATCATGTGTCCTGAGATATATAGCATTTGCACATCTTTTCTTCTTTTTTTATAATCCTTGTGGTGATTTATTGACTGCTGATATTTTATCAGTTTTACAGTCTCCTTCTCCCTGCACTTGACAAATCAGTCTCTACTCAAGGCCCACTTACTCGCTTTCTTGGATCATTTGTAACTTTTACGCTGTGCCGCTTCTGTGCTGCAACCGTTTTCGTGCCTAAACCGGAAATAATCAGCCGCATAAACATGGAAACGCTCTGGTCCAAGGAAAGAAGCACGATCCTTGAGCAAACACACTGGCCGCTTGCACCCCTTTGTCTGGGGCAGAGTTGTGCTGAGCCGGAGATAAACCGGTGACCCAGTTACGTTCGGAGTCGGTCCCCAGTGATCTTGTTCCGCGGTGCCACGCCCACCGGCCACGCCACTTTTGACATGTGGCCGGTCTCGGCCAAAGGGTTGCAGCTGACGTGATCGGGGCACGGCGGCGGGTCGGGATTGGGTGAAGAGGCAGGAGGGAAAGAAATGATAAAGATCGTTTTATGGAGGGTTGGTTCAGCGCCACCTAGATCCTCCTTTTATACGACGATAATGAACGGAAAGCTGCCGGACTCGCTCCTGCGTGTCCATCAGGGTTAAAGGTCTTGAGGGTCACAACATCAGGGGCGGCTGAGAAGTTTCCGGAAAAAAAACGAACCGGTGGTCAGTCGTGTTCTTCAGTAAAAGACAAAAAAAATGACCTGAATTTAAAGTTTCTGATGCATGAGTAAAAAGAATTAAAGAAAATAAAACCAGGAACAAACGCGAACAGTGAGTATTTCTTAATGGATCCAAATCTCACATTTTGTATAAATGCACACCTGTACATTAAGTCCGTTTTATCTGTTATAATCTAACAGCCCTTTAATGGTTTTATTGTGATAATCTAAACTTGACGAGGGTTGAGTTTTACCCTCGGCTGGACTCATTATCTCTCCACTAGTATCTGAATTGTCCCTTCACTGATAAAAACTGACCCGTGTGGAAACGTCTGCGTACGTTGCGTTTCTGACCCCTTTTTTTTTAAGGTTTTGCCTTAAATCGATCAAATTTTGTTTCGCTTCCAAACAAACCACCAAACCAAACCTGCAGACTCGACTAGAGGATGAGGAGGATGAGGAGGATGAGGAGGATGAGGAGGATGAGGAGGATGAGGAGGATGAGGAGGATGAGGAGGATGAGGAGGATGAGGAGGATGAGGAGGATGAGGAGGATGAGGAGGATGAGGAGGATGAGGAGGATGAGGAGGATGAGGAGGATGAGGAGGATGAGGAGGATGAGGAGGATGAGGAGGATGAGGAGGATGAGGAGGATGAGGAGGATGAGGAGGATGAGGAGGATGAGGAGGATGAGGAGGATGAGGAGGATGAGGAGGATGAGGAGGATGAGGAGGATGAGGAGGATGAGGAGGATGAGGAGGATGAGGAGGATGAGGAGGATGAGGAGGATGAGGAGGATGAGGAGGATGAGGAGGATGAGGAGGATGAGGAGGATGAGGAGGATGAGGAGGATGAGGAGGATGAGGAGGATGAGGAGGATGAGGAGGATGAGGAGGATGAGGAGGATGAGGAGGATGAGGAGGATGAGGAGGATGAGGAGGATGAGGAGGATGAGGAGGATGAGGAGGATGAGGAGGATGAGGAGGATGAGGAGGATGAGGAGGATGAGGAGGATGAGGAGGATGAGGAGGATGAGGAGGATGAGGAGGATGAGGAGGATGAGGAGGATGAGGAGGATGAGGAGGATGAGGAGGATGAGGAGGATGAGGAGGATGAGGAGGATGAGGAGGATGAGGAGGATGAGGAGGATGAGGAGGATGAGGAGGATGAGGAGGATGAGGAGGATGAGGAGGATGAGGAGGATGAGGAGGATGAGGAGGATGAGGATGATGAGGTGGATGAGGAGGATGAGGAGGAGTAGGAGGAGGATGAGGAGGATGAGGATGATGAGGAGGATGAGGAGGAGGAGGAGGAGGATGAGGATGAGGAGGATAAGGAGGATGAGGAGGATGAGGAGGATGAGGAGGATGAGGAGGATGAGGAGGATGAGGAGGATGAGGAGGATGAGGAGGATGAGGAGGATGAGGAGGATGAGGAGGATGAGGAGGATGAGGAGGATGAGGAGGATGAGGAGGATGAGGAGGATGAGGAGGATGAGGAGGATGAGGAGGATGAGGAGGATGAGGAGGATGAGGAGGATGAGGAGGATGAGGAGGATGAGGAGGATGAGGAGGATGAGGAGGATGAGGAGGATGAGGAGGATGAGGAGGATGAGGAGGATGAGGAGGATGAGGAGGATGAGGAGGATGAGGAGGATGAGGAGGATGAGGAGGATGAGGAGGATGAGGAGGATGAGGAGGATGAGGAGGATGAGGAGGATGAGGAGGATGAGGAGGATGAGGAGGATGAGGAGGATGAGGAGGATGAGGAGGATGAGGAGGATGAGGAGGATGAGGAGGATGAGGAGGATGAGGAGGATGAGGAGGATGAGGAGGATGAGGAGGATGAGGAGGATGAGGAGGATGAGGAGGATGAGGAGGATGAGGAGGATGAGGAGGATGAGGAGGATGAGGAGGATGAGGAGGATGAGGAGGATGAGGAGGATGAGGAGGATGAGGAGGATGAGGAGGATGAGGAGGATGAGGAGGATGAGGAGGATGAGGAGGATGAGGAGGATGAGGAGGATGAGGAGGATGAGGAGGATGAGGAGGATGAGGAGGATGAGGAGGATGAGGAGGATGAGGAGGATGAGGAGGATGAGGAGGATGAGGAGGATGAGGAGGATGAGGAGGATGAGGAGGATGAGGAGGATGAGGAGGATGAGGAGGATGAGGAGGATGAGGAGGATGAGGAGGATGAGGAGGATGAGGAGGATGAGGAGGATGAGGAGGATGAGGAGGATGAGGAGGATGAGGAGGATGAGGAGGATGAGGAGGATGAGGAGGATGAGGAGGATGAGGAGGATGAGGAGGATGAGGAGGATGAGGAGGATGAGGAGGATGAGGAGGATGAGGAGGATGAGGAGGATGAGGAGGATGAGGAGGATGAGGAGGATGAGGAGGATGAGGAGGATGAGGAGGATGAGGAGGATGAGGAGGATGAGGAGGATGAGGAGGATGAGGAGGATGAGGAGGATGAGGAGGATGAGGAGGATGAGGAGGATGAGGAGGATGAGGAGGATGAGGAGGATGAGGAGGATGAGGAGGATGAGGAGGATGAGGAGGATGAGGAGGATGAGGAGGATGAGGAGGATGAGGAGGATGAGGAGGATGAGGAGGATGAGGAGGATGAGGAGGATGAGGAGGATGAGGAGGATGAGGAGGATGAGGAGGATGAGGAGGATGAGGAGGATGAGGAGGATGAGGAGGATGAGGAGGATGAGGAGGATGAGGAGGATCCATCAGCTCAGGCCGCCCCCCCGCGGCGAGCTTTTTACCTTGTCGGCCAGGCTGAAACCTCCTGTCAGGAAAAAAAAAATTAACGCTCCCCGACGGATTCGATCGTTCCCGGCGGCCGAGCCGCCGCAGACGAGGTTCGGCCCGTTCTGTGTAAACCCGCGGGGGGGACGCGCCAGGAACGAGTTGGAGCATGGAGCCACCAGCCGCAGCAGAGGGCATCTCGGGGTCGCGACCGGGTCGGGCCTCCCCCGGGGCAAAAATCTCTTACCAGGCCCCGGTTAAGCCCCATCATCCGGTTTCATCATCAGATGTTTAATCAGTTAGTCAGTTGATTGCAAATTATTTAGTATCAACCTTTGACGTGAAAAGGCCAAAAATCCACCAGTGCCTGAGCCTTAAATGTTAAAATGTGCTATTTTCTATGATAGTGAAACTGTCGACTGTTGATCCGACCAAAAAAAAGCAAATAAGCAATTTTAAAAGGAACTTTTATTAACTTTGGCCTCCAGGGAATAATTGTTCGCTGTGTTCTAATATTTCCCTCACGGAACAATCATTATTAAAGACAACGACTATCAGATGTGCTGATACTGTGAATCACGGTTGGCTGGAGCCTTGCACTGTTTCTCTGATGGAGTATTACAACTGTATCAAGGCCTTTTTGTGTGTTTCATTATGTGATACTATGACGGAGATTAAATAAAACTAGAGGCTGCAAGACAGCGAATGAGCTTTTACAGCCCCCCCCCCCCGACTTTTTACCGGCAATGCAAAATTTGTGTGTCACAGTTCCCCAGAGTTTAACTTAACCTGGAGGATTCACATGGTACCCCCCCCCCCGCCTCCACACACGCAAATCCGCCGCTCGCACTGGTCCCGTCACCACGAAACCGCCTTGAAAACGTCGCTGTTTTAAAGCGATGCAGGTGCAACCAGTTCGCACCGGTCTCAGTTCTCGGAGATTCTCAGGTTTCAGCGGATCTTTGTTTCAGGTCTGACATTGGCCTCAATGGACGGCCGGAGTTTTAAAAGAGAACAAACAAACAAACACCAACAAACAAGCAAGCCGCGGGCGTGTTTACCGACCCAGCCGGTTCAAAGGGGTGTAATTGGTTTAACCGGGGAGCTGCTCGAACCCACTGCAGTGTTCACCAACAAAGAGCACCCCCCCAGCTGTGTGTGTGTGTGTGTGTTCTTAACAGCTGCCAGGTTCCATGAATTACACTAACCTACCCTCAGGAAAAATGAAATGAAAGAGACATTTTGACTGTAGTTCTCATTTCCACAGTTGGAGAGAGACATTAGCAACAGAATAAAAATAATAACGGTAATAATATGTTGCTCATGCGGTGAAAATATAGATGTGAACATGGAAATGAACCTTGTAAAGTTGGCTGCCAAGGTCGCAGAGGTGAGAAAAGAGGAAGGGGTGGGGGTGGGGGGGGGGTAAGAAATCAACCGAAAGAAGGTCTGGTTGAAACCATGAACATGACTAAAAAAAAAAGCCGCAAACAACCCCAACACCCACTCGCACACACACACACACTCACACACACACACCCACTCGCACACACACACACACTCTCACACACACACACACAGTTACACAGAGACGCACAAAAATAAGTCGGATAAAAAGACCCCCCCCCCACGAGAGACTCGACAAACAAAACCACAAAATTTAAAAAAAACGAAGAAAAGGTGTGCAGCAAAACGCTCAGAAAACAAAACACCAAACCGCAGATACTATAAAGCACATTTACATCGGCTCCAAGTGGCGTTCGTCTCACTGGGGAGGGAAGTTGAATGGGCAGAAAAAGCTGAATGGAGCCAGGCGAGGGGGGGGGTTGCGTGGCGTCCAGGGTCACATGGCGGATCGTGTTTCGTTCGTCTCCGAACCCCACGGCCATCTTTTGTACGGGTGGGGGGAGGGGGGGTGTGTTTTCACCCGTCTTTGATGTCTCCTCCTCCCACGCTTCCACGCCTCCACCCTTCTGAAGCCCTCGTTCCTCCTTCGCCACCCACCCCCACCCCCCAATCTGGCCCAGCCCTCCCACATAGCCAGACACACACACACACACACACGCAGGGTCTTGTGAAACAGAACCTGAAGAACCCATCAGCTTCCTGGTGCAGTTCATTCTTTTTATCATTTATTATACAAGTTTTCTAAGTGGCCGCATGCAGAACTCATTTCGCAAAGAACGCTGGAACAAGGGGTCTGTGGAGCCCACGATGAGACGCCCCACAATGCATTTCGCCCACGGTTTGTTTTTCTGCCCCCCCGTACCGGCGCCGATAATGTTTTGCTCTTGGAGGAATGAAAATAAAACGACGCCCGCATCTCGAATTCCTTCTCCATCTTTGGCCGAGGAACCGACCAGCAGTTGGAGCTTTTACCTTATGAAGGGAAGACGAGGCTCTAAGCAAGAACTGTTAAAATAAACACACACACACACACACACAGTTTAGATAACAGAGGTGAATTCCTGATTTTTAGAACATACACTCCACATATGCGTATGATGCTGCCCGTTCCCATTTTCCCCCCCAGCATGATTAAAACATCTGGGACCACTTTGTCAGTTAATGCAAAGTACTTAGAGTAAATTAGTTGGGCAAGGGTGCCTCTGTTTTTTGCTTCTTGGTTTGTGTTTTTGTTTTTGTTTTCTTTACCTTTTGCCACCCAGTGTTTTGCCAGCGACGGAGGCCTGAGGCTAAAAGTAGTCAAAGGAATATGAACACGTGATCCACGTAACTTTACATTAGACCCTGGTCTTTTCAGTCAGTGTGGTGATTCTTCTGATCCGGGCACAATAAATGACAGAGTATATAACAAAGTCTAAAAAAAAAGAAAGAAAAAAAGACAAAAGGCGTCTCCGTGTGTTTTAAATGGTCAAATAAATGGTCGAATAAATGGTCGAATAAATGGTCGAATAAATGGTCGAATAAATGGTCAAATAAATGGTCGAATAAATGGTCGAATAAATGGTCGAATAAATGGTCGAATAAATGGTCAAATAAATGGTCGAATAAATGGTCGAATAAATGGTCGAATAAATGGTCAAATAAATGGTCAAATAAATGGTCGAATAAATGGTCGAATAAATGGTCGAATAAATGGTCGAATAAATGGTCAAATAAATGGTCAAATAAATTCTCCAAAACTTTATGTCTGAGCTCATTGTGAGGGCTTGACAAAAAAAAGTTAATTTCCCTCATTTCAGGCAGCTCAACCACAAAAGTTAGGGTGGATGTTAAAGTGAAAGGCCTCTGCCTTTATCAGCCTTTTATTAGATAGAGTATAAAAATGTCTGGATGCAGGTCGGGCTCTTTTTTTGGTCCATGATATGAGTTTATCAGTCATCGACATAATGTCTGTGTCTGTTGTATTTAGCGTTAAAGCTGAAAAAACCCCAAACAAAACCTGAACATTCAGCAGCTCGACATTTGTGGTATTGAGTGAAAGTGTCCGAACAACTGTTGTCACGAAATTTGGTTCCGACGTTCATGTTCTCGTCAGGATGAATTCTAATCACTTTGGTGATTCCCTTAACCTTTCGTTTAGCGCCACCATCAGGTCAACATTTTCTTACCCGCCCGATACTTGTGACCAAATCTCTGCAGAACTAATGATGATCCAATAAGACCCAGCTGTAGCCTGCTTTGTCTTCTGTGCTACTTAGCAAATATGAGCAGGTGTTACCTGCTAAGATATAGCAAGTTAACACCTGCTAATTTCTCAAGTATTGGCGTACAAACATGTTAAACTAAAACAGTGACTGTGGTAAACAATATATTCACTGAACATCAGCGTATTAGCATTGTCGCTAGGCGGATGCTAGCATGCCGATGTTAGCATTTAGCTCAAAGCAAACACAGCCACACAGCGCCGCTAGCGCGGATGCGGACTTTGTTTTGACAACTTGTGGAAAATGCTGGAAATATTTCAAGTGTTGGGGTCTCAGATAGAATCGTACATTTAATCGAATCTGTGAATTAATTAAGGGGCAGATAAGTCAACCCCAGGCTGGAACAAATTCTTTCGAGATAAACTCACACGGCTCTGGGGCTAAAGACTTGATGTGTAGTTTTAATGTGTGCAGACTGGTGCTAACGCTCACTTTCTCCGTCCGGGGCAAAAATACTACAGGCCTCGAAACCAGAACCCTGAACAAGCTGTCAGGCCTCGGTCGCCTTCACGCCGCAGCTTTGCAAAGCATAATATTTACGTTCAGCAGCTGACCTAGATTTCCTTACTGCCTGTGTGTGAGCTGGGTGGGGGTGGTGGTGGCGGTTTGGGGGGGGGGGTTAATCCATCTCATCCATCGTCTAATTTATACCGCAAAACAACATGTGGTATGTGAAGAATCCCTTTGATTGCATTGTTGTGTGTGTGGGGGGGGTTCTGCTGTCAGAAGTGGCTGGAGGGGCCCTTCCCTGGGTCCGCTATCCAGACTGCCGGGGTCAGCGGGCGGTGGTGGCGTTGGTGGTCGGGGGGGGGGGGCTCTTCCCGCACGCAGTCGTTTTTTCTTTTTTCTTTTCGTTTTTGTTTTTTCCCTGTGCTACGGAGGCGAGGTCCTTCCTGCTGCCGAGCTGATGTCAGGGCCCAGGAATGTGGAAAAACAGTGCACACTGGGGGGCCTTGTTCTCCAGCACTGAATAGTCCCTGGGCAGGAATCCAAACCACATGCCACACACACACACACACACACAGCCTGGGACGGAACCGGGGGGGCTGGGGGGGGCTGGGGGGGGGCCTCATGGAGAACAGACCTGGAAAACGGATGAGCTGGCAGCCTGTTAGTAGTTTGAGGTAATGTGGACATGGTTTAATGCAGTTTGGGCAGATAAGATCCTAAATAAGCAAGAGATGACTGTGTTATGAAACATTCCTAAAAGTATCACGTTTACCCGAACGTAACTTCCATTAATACAATTCCACCCAAGCAAAAAAAATACTTGTTTTTCGGCCGACATGAACATAAACTGGGGAAAATTACGTCCAAATAAAAAATATATATTTAAAAAGAAAACATATGGATGCCCCCGACCTGGTTTTTCTTTCATTCACTCATTCGTCCATTCGTTCGTCCATCCATTCATTCGGCCTTAATGCCGACCACGGTTTTACGGGCTCAGGTAGAGGATGAGTCACGGAAGCAGAGAACAAAGAAAGGGCTGTGGCAACGCATATACTTCAGTCTTCCATTACTCCTGTTCTTTTATGACACATCTATTTCATTGATTTTTTTTTACCCCTTATCGGCGTGATGCTCTTCCTGTTTGCTGACGCGCCGTCACGCCTTCTGTCTCATCGCTGCCGTTTGTTTAGTTAGAGCTTGTCCGCCCGGTCCCGCCCACCTGTTCGGTAAAGGCCGGGCTGTCACTCGCTCATCAAACGTGACGCAATGCAAAGTAAAACAATACACGTCTGGTGGGAACTCAACCCTTTAAAACCTCCTGGTTTAAGTCCTGTCAGTCTAGCTTCTGTCAGGGGATTAATAATGTCGCTGGTTTAAACACCGCAGTTCAGCTTCTTAGCTGTTTTCTATTGAAATCATCAATACATAAAACTTGCTCTTACCCCTTTGAATCAGATCTATTCGTCTGTTTTCCCATCAGTAGAGCTCTACACTATCACAAATAGGTAGCTTCACTGTAGAGGGCACTCCAGTTTAACCGTAAAACTTCTTTCTTCATATTTATGCAATTGACACGTCCGCTGAAGGAGGCAACTCCTCCAAGCAAGCAGGTCTCGTTTCATGCGGAGAACCCCGGGGCTCAGTACTCGGTCCCATTTTCTTTCTTTCCTCTTATTCCTCTAACTTCCATCAGGCCACTTTGAAGAGAAATACAACAACTCCTTTAACTGGTAAGCTGACAACAGCCGAATTCACCTTTACAATAAGGCTGAAAATTCGAAATAAATGAAATCGGAACAGACTTTATTCAGCTGGATATATAACCCTGGATTTCAAACATCATTTTGAGGAACGTAACAGCAGCTGTACATGCCGTTTTCCTCGACCTCCAGCCTGCAGCCCTCGCTTCAGCCACGTAAAGTGGGTCATGGTTTCACACTGTATGTGCAACAGACCACATTTCTGACCAGCGTTCACAAGTGAGCGTGAATCAGAACATTAGACAAACTCGAAACCTTCAAACAGTGACACGTAACTTTTATGGCTCAAAAAAAGAAGTTAGCAGCCCCCACAGGTGATTTTCCAAGCAAAATCGCCTGCAACACAGTTGACAGACGGATTGATATTTAATGTAAAAAGCCCCATAGTGATTATCACATTATCTGTCTGCAGAGTAAGTGACATGGATACGGGGAGTGGAGGGAAAGGGGCTTTTTCTTGTTTCTTTTTTTTATTACAGTGGATAAAACATGGCAACTGCCAGACTAAACCAAACAGGCTGATATATAATGAAAGAGAAAGTGGAGGAGGTGGATCGGTGGGAGGGTAAAGAAGAGGATGATGTTTGACATTCGTTATCCGCTGGCGAGGCCCAGCAGCGAGACGCCCGGTGGCAAAAGAGCCTCGCCCCCAAGTTCGAGCAGGGCTAATATTAGAGAATGCCCGGGGAAGCCCTGGAGGTCGGGGCAGAGCGGGAGTCAAACATGTCTCCGTCAGGGTTCGTGCAAACAAAGGAGGCAAACGAGGTTTGGGGCTTTTGTTTGGGTTTTTTCTCTTTTTTTAAAAGAAATAAAGAAAGATGAGGAAAATTCTGCCGATAAGGCGCGTAGACAGATTAAGTCGGATTCGGGACCGTCTGAGCCGACATCAAAGGACCGGGTGGGGGGGGGGTGATGATATCACATCATGAAGGCAGGAAAAAAGCAAAACAAAACCCAGAACGTACAAATGACCTAAAGCCTCTGGTACAGAACCAAAATAAAAGCACGCCGCCTGTACTGAAAGAGCCCAGGGTAAGTCATCCTCAAGTCATCTTGTCAAAGACACACACTCATCACACACCCATTCATCAAACACACACACTCACACTCAGACACACACTCACACACGCCTACGTCTATGTACATTTTCCTGTCCGGGACACGATGTTCTCATGAATCAGACGCTGATGAAAAACGAGGCCTTCGCCCAGTGTCGACACACCCGATGGCCGCGGATGCGTCCTCCAAACACATGTAGGTTTCTACACAGGGTTTCTCAACCTCTGGAGCGACAGCTCCACATGGACCCGCAGAGGATTAGTTTAGGTCTGATGCATTGATATATACATACATACATATATATTATTTTTTTTTTTTAATTTAGGGAAAATAGGTTTGAAGACTTGTAAACAGACAAAATAAACTCTGTAGGCTTGTTTGACATTTTTCATCATATTTATTTTCATCAGATTCAACACCTTGTTTTACAAGCAGCCTTCACAAAAGAGTTGGAACAGGTCCCGCCCTGCAATCATAGCTGGTATTTACAAGCATTCTTTTATGATCATTGCATCATTGCCCGTTTCAGTGAATAACTCGGCCCTCAGAAGATTGAGGCTGTTATAAAGGGGAAATGCGTTTCATTTGATTTTCCTTTCAGTTTACAGAACTGACAGAGTCTCCTCTTGTTCTCCACTAATCGACCCGGATCGGCGGCAAGGTGGGCGTGAAATGAATCTGTTGTACTGACGGAGTAAAAAAAGATAAATAAAAATAAAAAGGTAAATAAAAAAGCAGTGGGAACGTAGCCCACAGGCTGACAAAGTGAAATTATCAGTGGAGGGGGCTGGGTTTGCATTAACAGCTGGGAGCAGACATGAAAAGGGAGGGGGGGGATGATGAGACCTATGCAAGAAACGAGGAACAGTAGATCTAAAGGTTGCACGTGATGCGTTACAGGAAGATGGAGTCACGTGAGCTCAGGTTGTGGCTCAATATAAAGACGTTAGAGGAAAAACAAAACCTGGCTCCATGTGACTGAGCTGCGGAGACGCCCACGAGCCGCTGTCAGCCTGAAGCACCGCGGTGCACTTTATATATGTAGACCCCCCCCTCCGTGGCGAGTCATGACTCGGGCCCCAGGTCGGCCCCACGCTCGGCCCCTCTTACGTAAAGGCCCCGGTCGCGAGTCCAGACAGGCACGTCCGACCGGCCGACTGATCCCCGCCGCCGCAGCGAGGCCAGGGACAGGATGTTCCCGAGCGCTGAGGCAGTTCATGTGGAATGTGGGGCAGCGTCTGAACAAGCTCCGCTCGTAAGCAGCTTCACTTTTTTTATGCACTAGAAGCAGATTTTCTTTTTGCTTTCAAAATGTTCCCGAAGAATTTTTTTTTCTTCAAATTCCTGTCCCTTGTTTCAGAACAACCTCTTTTGTTTTTTTGAACATTTTACAAAAAAGTTCTTTTTATGTTAAAACGACGGGTTGGTCTAGGGGAGGCAATCTTTGTCCGCCGCTTTAGTTTGGGACTGGAGTATCTCTAAAAACTATTGGGTGGATCGAAGAAATTTTTGTTAGGACATTCAGGGGGGCGGTTGCGGCTCAGGTGGGCGGCAGCTCAATACCCGGCTCCTCCACCTCCGCACGTCGAAGCAAGATACTGAAGCAAGATACTGTAGGAATATGTGAATGTTGCCGTAGCTTAAAAGCGCTTTGAGTGGACGATAACGGCGTATAAATAAAGTACATTCATGGTC
The DNA here is from genome assembly GCA_016859345.1 of Istiophorus platypterus. Classification (NCBI taxonomy): domain Eukaryota; kingdom Metazoa; phylum Chordata; class Actinopteri; order Istiophoriformes; family Istiophoridae; genus Istiophorus; species Istiophorus platypterus. The sequence continues at coordinate 2,977,836 of CM029126.1, read as the reverse complement.
CCCAGAGGAGGAATCCCCTGACGTTTCCCAGTGGCCCCAACAATTCCCGTCTTTTACTCAACAATCTCGACAACACGTTGCCATTATAGTTAGAACAAACGATTTCGGATCCCTCAGCTTTTCACCAGCACCTTCGTCATCAAAATTCAGCATCTGTCCGAGACCTCATGACATCAGCTTCGGCCTCGGCTGTACTAGTTTAGTTTGAAGCTGATTAGCAAATGTTCGAATGCCGACATGTTAAACCAAACTTGACGCATCGAAATGCCGGCGCTGGACTTCTGGTCTCATTCAACCGTTGCCTTGTGTTCTACATTCACCAACGTCCTTTTTCTACCTTTGCTTTTAACATTGCGCCTTTTTTTTTCTTTTTTTAAAATCTTTCTATAGTTTCGGAGAGAATCTCAAGGTTCATCACGTCGTATCTTCACTTATCCGCTGACCCCCTTTTTACTTCCTGCAGGAGGCCTCATCACAGGAAACCGAGCTCTTCAGGTTGTGTTACGCCTTTCGTTTAGAAGAAAAAGAAAGTAGGCCAGCGCTGTTTTAAAAGGCTTAAATGGCCTCAGAGACATTCTGGTTCCACTTCGGTGATGCAATACTCCTTTATACACAGCATTATTGTCTGAGAGAGAAGAAGAAACCGTGTAAACAGCCCTTAAGCGTACGTCAGGTTTTGTTGGCTCTGTGATTGGTTGATGCAACAGGAGAGCTTTAAAAAGAGGGGTTAAAAAAAAACAAAACAAACAAAAACAAGAAAAAAGAAAAACCAGTCGTCTTTATTCCGCCGGAATCCGACAGAAATCCCCTCCGTAATCCAGCAGACTCCCCGGAGGCATTCAACAACTGTAGAACGGGTAGAAAGGACAAAAAAAAGAAAAACACGCTCGCCCACAGGCTTTGGTTCCATCTGAAAGCTTTTACAGGCAATAGAAAATAGAGAAAATAGGAAAAAAAAAGAAAAGCTTTTCGGGAAACGTGTCTGATTCCAGGACCATAGCTTAAAGACGTGTGAAGGGATTTAAAGGGAGGCTGAGTGTTCGCAGGAAGCGCCCGACGCGGCAGACGGACACTGGCGGGCAGGATAAAATCCTCCATTTAAGTTTGTATAGATGCGACGCGAGAACGAAAGGGGCCAAGGGGGTCCGGTTCCAAAACGAGGCATCCGCCCATGCAGATGTGGGATTGGGTGGAGGCGTGACGCGTGAGACCAGATGTTGAGCAAACCCCCCCCCCCCCGTTGTTGCATCGCTTGATGCGTCCTCTTGTGTTGGTGAAACAGCTCAATCCAAGCTTTTAGCGGTTCACAAGTAAAGAAGAGTTCGCAAAACAAAGTCCATATTTGCACAAAATCGAAACAAATTCACGTTTCCCATCTTACTCGAGTTTCCGCACAGAGTCTCTGAATGTAAACGGAAGAAAAAAAAAAAGGAAAAAACAAAACAAAACACAAAGCGGCTCTTTGTGGACACGACGTTCCCTGTTTGAGTCGGTGCTTCTTCCCGACCTCGGGCTCAGTCGACCAATCGTGGAAAAATTGAAAGAAAGTTTCAGGGAAAATGTTGGATAAATATCTGGCGGGTGTTTTTGGAAAGAAATAAAATTAGGAAAAAAGCACTCTGGAGCCAAAACCTCAAATTTGAATTCTCAGGTGCAGAAAAAATAATGAAAATAATACAACAAAATATGTTTAATATGCAAACAGCAAAGCATTTCAATGTAGTGGCCCCCTCTTTTCGGACCAGTTCCTCAGAGTGAGACGGATCCTGCCTTTCACCTTCATCCGGAAAAGACTTTCGACACCGTCGAGCGTGGAAAATCCGAAGAGTTGGTTTTTCCACGTGGTCTTTGTTCTCATCCGGACAAACGGACAAACAGATTAGCTTTACACAGACGGGTCTTTGTAGGAATTAATTAAAAAAAAAAAATTAAAAATGCATGCATCTGTGATCATGAGGCGTCGCACGGCAACAGCGGGACCGAGAGAAACAGAAAACCCTCACGAAAGTCGAGTCGCCGATTTGAATCACCAGATAAAGCAAATACTCCTCCGTGAGCTCGGTCTTATTTTTTTCTCTCCTTGACGACGGCAAGGAAAAAAAAAACACAACAATAACAGTGACAACGACATATTCATTTACTTATTTAACTGTGGGGGTATCGAGGCGTGCGGAAGGTTTCGGTTCTACGCGCCGAGGATCTGAGATTCCCGTCTCTGAAATCCCAGCTGCAGGAGAAGGAGATTTCATCTGTGCATTATAAAGTGCGAAGAAAGATATATCATACGTATGTTTCCACGAGCAACAGCCAGGGTCGGTAGGGTAGGGGGCAGAGGTTACGTCAGTTCGCCGCCACGGGAAATGGCAGAGAAACCGACAGTCGTCAGCCCTTCAACCAAGAAACAACCACAGGACTCGAAAATTAAAATCAGCCTCATTAAAAAAAAGGAAAGAAAGATGATATTATTAAAGCTACTTATCAGAGTTGCTAGAGGCCGAATGCTGTGAAACCTCGACCGTGCCTCATCGCGTTATCTCCGCTAGCGAAAGTGTCTTTGTGTATCTGGGGCTTCGTTCTGATACTTTTATATTATAAAAACTGTAAAAAAAAAAAAAAAAAAAAGACAAAAAACAACAGAACAAAGAAAACCTGAGTGATTAATCCGGCACCAGACCAATGAGAGGTTTGGGTGTGTTTGACACATCGGCATCTATCTGGTGCAGCCATGCTGAAGTTTTCCCACGCGTCGATCATGTTTGTAAACATCCGGGTTCGACTGTTCACGGCGCCTCAAGTACCAATAAAAGAAAGAAAAAAAATCGCACTAGTGTTTTCAGCTCTCTCTCTCTCTCTCTCTCTCTCTCTCAAAGTGTGGGCGTTGGCGTGCAACACACACACACACACACACTCAGCTGTAAGTCAGCACCGTGTTCACTGCTCCGCCGCCGTGTGTGTGCGTATCGCTCAGCCGTCGAGCCTCTGCAGGCAGAATTGCACTGTCTGAAATGTCGCTATGACAACTGCAACTGCTGTTGCAACAAATATATTTGCATATGTCTGTGTGTGTGTGGGGGGGAGGGGTAGCTCAGAATAAGCACTCTCTACGAACCCTGATATTAACCACGGTGAGTAAGAACTGGCGTAACGGTGGCTGGCGCCTGTCAGCGCGCAGCAGCGTCGTCGGCTTGATGAACCGATGGAGAAAAATAAAACTGTGCAGGGAATCGAAAGGAACCAGACGAATGAACGACGCATTTCCTCAAAAGAACCAAACAGAATCTGCAACACGAGGAAGTGGAGACTTGACATAGCTCCGGTCCAGTGCAGGTGCCACACCCGGGACAGGTACGACACCCCGGGACAGGTACGACACCCCGGGACAGGTGTCACACCCCAGGACAGGTGCGACAACCGGGACACATGCGACACCCGGCACACGTGTCACACCCCAGGACAGGTGCCACACCCGGGACAGGTACGACACCCCATGACAGTTGTCACATCCTGGGACAGTAGCCACACCCGGGACAGGTACGACACCCCATGACAGTTGTCACATCCTGGGACAGAAGCCACACCCGGGACAGGTACACACCCCAGGACAGGTGTCACACCCCAGGACAGGTGGGACACCTGGGACACGTGCGACACCCGGGACACGTGTGTGTCTGTCTCATTCCCCATGCATATGATGCACTCTGTCACACTGAGTTTCACCTGCATCTGGCTCGTTGGCCTTTGTTTGGTGCGGTGACAGCTGGGATGCGTTCAAACCCCCCAAAACCCTCAGAGCGGGCATCGGCAGGGAGACGCGCAGGTTTCGCCCACTTGAGGGGTGTTCGCCACAAGCCTCGGCGCCAGCTGGGTCATCGCAGAGGTTCGCAGGTGCTTCAGCTTCCGCGGAGACCAGCTCGGGACCGATCCGCCCTCTTCCTGGAAGTCCTGCCTAACTGAACAACATGTCGGTCCATGTCTGGTTTTCTACCCGGCGGATCCGTCAACACCGAAAAGATCAGGTACCCCCCATTCCCAGCCCCATTCTGGGTGAAGACGGAGAGCTGAGGGAACGTAACGTAACCAAGCGTCCCAGCGAGACAACGGTGTGGTTTTTCTTCTCTCGTCCGGGATCCCTCGTGATAATCCAGACGGAGAGACTACCGTTTCCGAATTCTTCCGGCCTCCTTCGGCCCAGATCCACAATGTACCGAGGAGTCCTTTGCGAGCGAACCGTGAACGCGGCGAAGTGAGGAAGAAATGACGCCGACGTGGCGTAACGGTGACAATCTGCCTCCCATGAGGTGAGAATTCAAGAGCCCGCCGTCTTCCGATCCGACGCACTGACGCTTCCACCAATCCCGGCTTGGGCCGTTTGAACCTCGGCCTCGCAACGCCGTGGTTTTGAGTTCCTGCCCTGCCCCCGACGCCGCCAGTGGAGCCCGCACCCCCGTAACAGGACATGATCGGCGCCGGCTGGCAACTCGCGCAAGTGGCCTTCAGCTCGTTGTGCAACTCCGGCTGCCGATGACGATATTCTCTTATTCGGGGGCACGTTGTCATCAGGCTTCAAAGGGGCCTTGATCCTCTCAGCTGTCGGGCTGCACCGTGGAGACAGCTGCAGGGACGCAGTGTGTGTGTGTGTGTGGGGGGTAGCTCAGAATAAGCACTCTCTACGAACCCTGATATTAACCACGGTGAGTAAGAACTGGCGTAACGGTGGCTGGCGCCTGTCAGCGCGCAGCAGCGTCGTCGGCTTGATGAACCGATGGAGAAAAATAAAACTGTGCAGGGAATCGAAAGGAACCAGACGAATGAACGACGCATTTCCTCAAAAGAACCAAACAGAATCTGCAACACGAGGAAGTGGAGACTTGACATAGCTCCGGTCCAGTGCAGGTGCCACACCCGGGACAGGTACGACACCCCGGGACAGGTGTCACACCCCAGGACAGGTGCGACAACCGGGACACATGCGACACCCGGCACACGTGTCACACCCCAGGACAGGTGCCACACCCGGGACAGGTACGACACCCCATGACAGTTGTCACATCCTGGGACAGTAGCCACACCCGGGACAGGTACGACACCCCATGACAGTTGTCACATCCTGGGACAGAAGCCACACCCGGGACAGGTACGACACCCCAGGACAGGTGTCACACCCCAGGACAGGTGGGACACCTGGGACACGTGCGACACCCGGGACACGTGTGTGTCTGTCTCATTCCCCATGCATATGATGCACTCTGTCACACTGAGTTTCACCTGCATCTGGCTCGTTGGCCTTTGTTTGGTGCGGTGACAGCTGGGATGCGTTCAAACCCCCCAAAACCCTCAGAGCGGCATCGGCAGGGAGACGCGCAGGTTTCGCCCACTTGAGGGGTGTTCGCCACAAGCCTCGGCGCCAGCTGGGTCATCGCAGAGGTTCGCAGGTGCTTCAGCTTCCGCGGAGACCAGCTCGGGACCGATCCGCCCTCTTCCTGGAAGTCCTGCCTAACTGAACAACATGTCGGTCCATGTCTGGTTTTCTACCCGGCGGATCCGTCCAGCACCGAAAAGATCAGGTACCCCCATTCCCAGCCCCATTCTGGGTGAAGACGGAGAGCTGAGGGAACGTAACGTAACCAAGCGTCCCAGCGAGACAACGGTGTGGTTTTTCTTCTCCCGTCCGGGATCCCTCGTGATAATCCAGACGGAGAGACTACCGTTTCCGAATTCTTCCGGCCTCCTTCGGCCCAGATCCACAATGTACCGAGGAGTCCTTTGCGAGCGAACCGTGAACGCGGCGAAGTGAGGAAGAAATGACGCCGACGTGGCGTAACGGTGACAATCTGCCTCCCATGAGGTGAGAATTCAAGAGCCCGCCGTCTTCCGATCTGACGCACTGACGCTTCCACCAATCCCGGCTTGGGCCGTTTGAACCTCGGCCTCGCAACGCCGTGGTTTTGAGTTCCTGCCCTGCCCCCGACGCCGCCAGTGGAGCCCGCACCCCCGTAACAGGACATGATCGGCGCCGGCTGGCAACTCGCGCAAGTGGCCTTCAGCTCGTTGTGCAACTCCGGCTGCCGATGACGATATTCTCTTATTCGGGGGCACGTTGTCATCAGGCTTCAAAGGGGCCTTGATCCTCTCAGCTGTCGGGCTGCACCGTGGAGACAGCTGCAGGGACGCAGTGTGTGTGTGTGTGTGTGTGGGGGGTAGCTCAGAATAAGCACTCTGCACGAACCCTGATATTAACCAGGGTGAGTAAGAACTGGCGTAATGGTGGTTGGCGTCTCCTGACTTGAAGAACTGAGATGACTCAAGAAGATGAGCTCTGGATCTGTATGCGACATACGAGGGGTTTATTTTTGAAATTTGTAATGATTTTATCAAGGGAAATCAACCAGGCTGAAACAGGAGATGCTCAGTGTTGCATATAAGCCCTAAATGCCTGACATCCGTGCACAAATCTGCACAATTCACGTCTGCACTTTATTTTGGTTTCTCTTTCCGCAGAAGCAGCGTACGAGGCCTTTAGCTCCGCGGGCCAGAGACCGATCTGCTTCACCAGGGTTTTTTGGGTTTTTTTTCCTCCTCGCTGCAAAAGCAAAAAAAACCCCAGATGCAGGCTCTCGGCCACGGGGAAGTCTCCCGAAGTGCAGGAAGCGCCGGCTGCAGCGAGCTTTGACCTTTCACGGCAGAAAGACCTAGTCTTCAAAAAAATAAACAAAAAATTCGAGGAAGTGGCTGTCAAAAGCGCTCACTGCTCGACTCGCAGGGGATCTTTCGGGGAGACAAAGCCTTTTTTTCTTTCACATTTAGAAACTTAACCCTCTATTGCCCCCCCCTCCATTTCTTTCTCATTTTATTTTTATTTCCAGTACTACTCTCACAGGAAGAGACACACCTCCAGTAGTAGTGAGTTCTCACACCTCAGGCCACAGTTGGGCTGCTTTCTTTCACTCTTTAAACCCGGGTCAACACTTTTCGGCTCGGTTGCAGTTTTCTGTTCAGAGGCTCTTGTTTTTTGTATTTGGGATGTGACTGCGACATTTAGGTACTTTCCTCTCCATGAAAAAAATTAAACAAACCACCAGCTGATATTGGCCACTAACCCCCCCCCACTTACAGCTGCCCGCCACACCGAAAGTTGAGTTCAACAGGGCGACACAGACTCAGGGGTTAAGAACCGGAAAAAATAATAAATAGCCAGGTTCTTTCTTTCGAAACCCTGTCTGAGCGATTTGCCTCAGACAGAATCACAGAAGTGGCTGCACAGGTGCGTCCACCTGCGACGCTTTGGACGTCGCTTTGGACGTAGCCACTCAGACCCACTTTACTGATCGTGAATCATCAAACTTGAAGTTGTGTGATTTCGAACCGCTTCGGCGTTTCCGGCGACGATGAGACGTACAGATATCGCACGCGGGAGGGGGCCGACGCCGGGCCGACCCCGCGCCTGGACGGGGTCTCACCAGGTCCTAGAAGCTCAGGATAAAAAGACAAAAAAAAACCCCAAAACAACCAACAAGAACAAGGAATGAGTGTCTGTGACGGACCGCGAGACAGCGGCCCGCCGGGAAACGGACAGGCCACAAGACAGTGAAATCACGAAACCGGTGGGTCGATCCTCTCCGAGGTCTGTGACCATCGAACACGAGATACTGACGGGGTCGCCGGGTCCCGCGCTCTGGTCGGCCGCGTGTCCGGGGACTGTACGTGTGGCGAGGAGGAGCTGGCAAGGGTGTGAGGCGGGTAGCTCGATGTGCCGAAACCTCAGCCGGCAGCGGCGTGAGGGTCGAAACCCGACTGCTCGTGCTCGACGGGGAGTTTAAGTTGAAAAAAGGCAGAGCCCCCCCCGCACCCGTTAGTCCGGACACGAGTGTGCCTCCGAAATAAACCGCGTCCTCTTGGAGGATGCAGGGTTAGGACCCCAGGACTGAGGTTGGGGGGCGGCGACGGCTTCTGCTGCTCAGTTTCGGTTTGTTTTGGGTTTTTTTTCTATTTCCGGGAATTATTTTAGAAAGTCTGGTGGAGGCCACACACTGCTCACGATGCTTCAGAGGCTCCAGCAAAAAGCAACACACAACATTTCCATCGGAATTTTAGTGAGGCAGAAGCATTAAGAAGCATCAGACCGGAAAACTCAAGTACAGGTACAAGCACCTTTGATATTGTAGGTACCTACAGGGAGTCGATGCAGATCTGCACCTTCTTGGTTTAGTATCAACAGTTTGAAGGTGAAGCTGCTTCTCTCTCTCTCTCTCTCTCTCTCTCTCTCTCTGCTGCTGCTCGCCCCCACAGTCAGCTGACGTTGTTTATCTCACTCGCTCATGAAGCTTCGTCTCTTCCATAGAAAAATGCGTGGGAATTTTTTTTTTTTTTTTTAACTGAAGCTGTTTGGTTAAAAAAAAAAAAAAAACCCAAAACAAAACAAAACCTGGCTGTGGCCTCACGTCACACACACACACACACACACACACACACACACACACACACACACAGGCTTTTACCTGTGTATCCAAAACAAAAAGAAAACTGGAAAAACTGAACCGTGGCGTCACCTCTCCCAGGGAGAGCAGGTCGGATCTTGACTTGGCAAACGCCGGCGGCAGTTACGCCGCCAGCTGCAGGTCAATTGTCTTTTTTTTGGGGGGGGGGGCACTGCGACTCAGCGCGCCTTCGCTATTCCAAGTGGGGACTAAGGGGACGGGCAGGACACAGACGTACTCAATGTTCCCAGAGCTGCTCTTTCCTCCAACCCCCCCCCCACCTCATTCTTCCCTGGAACAGCCACAAACCGTTGCCCAGAAATACTGAAGGGACAAGTGAGAAGAGGAAAAGAAAAATAGTCAAACTGATGCTGTTGTTTTTGAAGTGCGAAGATGAAACGGGGGGTGGGGGGGGTGAAAGGTCGAGCCGTGGGCCGACAAGCGTCAACAGGTATGAGTCAAGCCTGCTCTTGTGAGTTTGGCTTCCAACTGCATGACTGAGTAAATTTACTCTGGGAGGAAACAAACACAGTCAGCTGATGGAGGAGGAAGACAGCCGCCGCCGCCGACCCCCCCCCGCCGCCGCCAACCCCGCCGCCTGGGATAAAGAAAAGTAAAAAATATTAAGAAACAGGGAAGTTGAGTTAAATTCATTCTTTTCTTTTTTTAGTGAGAGATGCTGTGGCTGACTTAAAAAAAGTCGAAAAGGTCAAATCACACAGCAGCTGAGAGAAGTCAGGACTGAGAACGGATGTAATCAAATCATCTGTTTTCAGAAAGGACCCGGTGATTTCCAGCCAAATTCTCTGTAGCTGACTTATGTGATTAACTGTATGATTAACTGTAACATGGGGGGGCGACAGGGGGCGACGGGGGGGGCAGATCCAAACAAAACCAATGACAAACTTGAACCAAAGCACAAGCAAGAATGGAGGAATGGGATGTGATGCACTCGCCTCCTGACTCATCCTGCCCCCTCTGAGTCAGGAGTTAACTATTACCCAGAATCCCACTTGTTCTCTGTGGACTCGCCATGCACCTGCTGGGGAGGGAAAAAAAAAAAAACGGTTTGTAGCCTGACATCAAAACAGACGTCGATTTATTTATCAAAGTTTTCACGTTGCAACAAAAGTACAAAGAAAAACTTCTTTAAAAAACAGGGAAAATCCACTTCTTCCACTTTCGAGTCCAAGTGCAGACACGCGGGTTCGTTGGTTTTTTTCACCGCCTCCTGCTCTCCTTTTGGTCGGACCGGCTCCGTCCGGGGCTCGCTCATTGGCCGCCCGGTGCCGCGAAACGAGAACAGCGGGGTCTCCGCCTGCTCCGCCCTCGATCCGCCGAGCTTTAGCCTTTTTCTCGGCTTAGATGGTTTCCGACCGCGTTGTTACGCGTTCTCTCCCCTCTGCCGCCGGGTGGTTTATTTTTGCGCCGGCCTATCGGGACGTTAGCCCCTCGCGGTTTCCCGGGATCCGTCCGATGGATAAACTGAACCTCGGACCTCGGGGGCAGGTGAATGGAAACGTGACCAGGTGATTCGTTTGAGGGGGGAAAAAAAATAGTCAAATGACTGCAGGCCCGTGTCGGGCCTTGTTTACTAAGAATTAAATGGACCGGAACATTTATGAGGAGGATTTTCATACGGAATTTGTAGCCAAATTTGTGTTTACAGTTGACATTTGTAGAAATTAAGCTTTTATTTTGATTAAAGTTCAAATACTTCCCACCTGTGTTCTACACAAAGAAACCAGAAGCTGAGCTTTCTCTAGTCCGGGGGGGTTTAGAAGGTATTTTGGGTGGAATATCTCTATAACGCAGCTGCCTCTTATCACCAAAGACAAACGGCTGAAGAAGGAAGGAAAAAAAAAAGCGAGTGTAGGAGTGTCGCTCGGTGAAATGTGACACCGGAGGACGTGTTTCTTTAAGAGCGTGGGCGAGCAAAAGAATGTGGGGAGAGAAGGAAAATAAATAAATAAATAAATGCACATCTCATCCTCTGAGGAGAAACATGTATTACCCCCCCCCCCAGACTCCACAGCGTAGGGGCCTTTAATTAGGTCAGACATGGACGCTGGCCGGCGTTTCGCTCAAAATGCCACAGAGGGGGGAGATTTCGTCTCAGGTGTAAGAGCCAAGTGTTTTGGGTTTTTTTTTTCCTGGGGGGGGCAGGAAGTTTTTTTCCCAATATCCATTGGGTACCTCTGATACACTGGTTTCTTGGCTACAAACTTATGGTTGGATGTGTTTTATAACATTTCTTAGGGGAGCATCCCCCCCCGCCCCTGTGTCTCCACTGAAGTCTGTCAGATTGCTGCAGTAGTTTTTTATTTATTTATTTTAAATAATAAACTGTGCAAGTAAGAAACCCACAAACAAAACATGTGAGACAGAAAAAGAACACACCAGGCAACCGTTCCCGTTCTCTTTATCTAATCTATTGAGCTTCTTCAGGGTCCAGTGAAGGGCCCTCTGCATTCCTTAGCGCTAAGCTCTTGTTTTTCTGGACTCACGGAAGTGGGGGGGGGCACGGCCAGACATCAGTGAAGCCTGAAAAATGCCTTGGATCACTGAGCTAAAGCCGACATGGCTCAATCCCACCGCCGACGCCGCACGTGACCGCCCGGGCTGGTCAGGTGAGACCCGGGGGGAACGGAGGCCCGCCGCCGGTCGACGCAGCCGCAAGGACTCGGGATCGCCGCGATGGGCTTCGATCGCCGCATCCGCCACGTTTCAGTCGGCAGAAGTTAAAGCTCGCAAAAGCAAAAAAGGGGAGGGGCGCTGCTTTGGTGCTGAAACGATCAGTAGAATGACAGGAAACTAAATCAACAACAACTCAGATGATCGAGTCAAAGATTATGCAAGTTACAGAGCAAGACCACAACTGTTCCACAGCTCCGTGGGGCCGCAGCGAGGACATAGCAGCTAAATGCTAACATTAGTAATGCTTACATGCTAACAATGGAAAAGCCAGCATGCTGATATATACCAGGTATATATCATTCACAGTGTTCTAAATCTTCATTTAGCATTTTGTCGTACTAACGTTTGCTTGGTGCAAAAATTGGGGAAAAAAACAAAACAAGAAAAAAACAAGAAAACAAATTTCAAAAAATAAATAAATTCCACTCGACAAATGTCATCAGTTTGCATGTATTTGGTCAAAAGGCAATGGGCTAATTGAAGCTTTGACATCACGACTGCACTAAATTAAGGGATAAGGGATCATCAGAGGTGATTACAGTTCATCCTGTGGGGAACGTGAATGAAATTTAAAAGGAAACCCACACGACAGTCGGCGAGACATTACACTCAAAACTATGAATGTTGACTTCATGGAGGAGGAGGAGGAGTCGAAGATCATCAGGGTCGTGAGAATTCATCCTCTGAGAACCATGAATGTACCACAAAGATTTACCACAAGATCTTGTAGATGACATTTTGACAAAAAGACAACTTTGGTCCTTTAGTGGCGCAAGCTGAGAAGTCAGGGAATCACCTAAGTCAGTAGGATTCATCCTCTGGGGACCATGAATATCTTTGCCAAATTTCAGAGAATAGATGAGATATGTTGCTAAAAAACATCACGTTTGGCTCATCAGCTGATGGATTGGTCAATAAGGAAAATAAACAGTTTCTCGTACATTCGTCTACGCTCGTCCATCGGGTCGGGTGTCTGCATTTCATCAGAAGGTCTGATTTGGACGGCGCCCGAGGACAAGGTCGTTCGACCCCCGACGTGATCCAAGGTCTCGTCTTCATTCGAGCGTTGAGGATGTGATTTTTGTAAGTGAATCCAGCTTCCTCCTGGTCACAGCGGTGCAGAGTTTCGCTGCCTCAGGCCTTTCGGGTGCAGTTTCTCTGGGTTCCTGGGTGCTTCTCCTTGACCTCGTGCTTGTTTTCCTGGGTCATGTGCTGCCGCCGACACTCTATCATTGCTCAGTCCGTTTTTTGCATTATCGTCACGTGAGGGGGGGGGTGTCCTCCCGAGAAGGCCTCCTCACATCTGTCTCACGCGTATCAGGTTTCATCAACGGGGCCTGATAGAGTTTCAGCCAACACCTATTTCCTCGGGTCATACTGTCCAACTGGATATTTTGGTTGGAGGGGTGGGGGTGGGGTGGGGGTGGGGCCTTGTTGACTTGCTGGATTACAGCCTCCAACACAGGAAGATAAAACAACGGCAATATGTTGGCCACATCGCGCCCCCCCCCTCGATTCGGAGAGGGAAAGAAACCGAAGGGATTTTACGCAACTTGACATCGGCTTTAAAACGAAAAGTCTGAAAACTTAATCGCAGTTTACCACACAAGCACTGAGACATTAACCCTCCGTCCCATCATGGAGCTCCACTCACTGGGCCGATCGCTGGGCGGCGGTGCCATGTTATCAGCAGGCCTCCACCGGCTCCGTGTTCACGGGCACGTGTTTACTCACACCGAAACTTTCCACATTGTATTTGATGATACGTCATTATCTAGAGTAATTTTGGGGCATATGCGCCACCGTTTCCTTTGAAATGACTGTGTATGGAAATGAGGCCGAATGAGTCACAGGCCTGTTTTCTAACTGTGGCCACTAAAGGATAACTATCTAAATTTTGTTTTACCAATGAATAAAGTTGTTGAGATGAAATGGACGAACTGCTGTTTATTTTGTTTTTTGTTTAACCCATCCGATGGTCTGGCTGCCCCCCTCCCCCGCCCACCGTTTCTTGCAGATAGATAAACAGAACCCCCCCCCCCCCCCCAACCTCCGAGGGTTCAGGCTTGTTTCAGTTCTTTCCCACGAACTGGAACAAGCTGCAGTTCGGCTGCAATCTGCTCCAAAGGCTCATCACAGGGAGAAACAGGCAGAAAAACAGTAGCAATCATCAACAACCCTTTAACGGAGAGGGAGGGGAAGTGTGTGTGTGAGAGTTTGAGCATGTGTGTTTGTGTATGGGGGAGGGTCAGACAGGTCACAGGAAGTGATGTAAATGCAAGGAACCTGCAGAAACTGCAGCATGAGGCACAATCGACATCAAACGCACTCACAAAACAGCTCAGATAACCTATCAGAGGTTTATCGAGGTTTATTTGCGCTCGGCCGGCGGCGGCTGAGGTCACGGGACGGACCGCGTGCAAACACGAGCGCTCGCTGTTTCCTCAACACCCGCTGGGTTTTGGCCAAACGCTCGGCGGCAAAACACGAATCGAAACGACGGTCAGGCGTTGAAGAGAGGCTTCGCCTTCGCCTTTCCCCGGATCCCCAACAAACACGGACGTGGAGCTCCAATGGCGATCGGTGCTGCGTCGTTAAAAGATAAAACGGCCGAGCGTGAATGGAGGCAGTGCCGTCGCTCCCCCCCGTGGAGCCTGACATGTTGTCTTCCTGTGTCCTTGAACCTCGGTGCATGTCACCCTTTGTTGTTGTGTTTTCTGTTTGCGTTGTGTGTGGGCTGTTTTGGGGGTGGGCGGGGCCGGTTATTCTCCTCAGGTGCAGCCATGAGTAGGAGGCTGTTGTTTCTAACCTGTTTTCCACAAGCTCCTCCAATCAGCAGATGCTAGTAAAAAAAACAAACAAACAAAATCGCAGCTCCTGCTCGCTGGCGTCACGTACGGCTTAAGTTTTCTATGCAAGACATTTGTCAGTCATAGTGTGATAATTAAAAGAAAAAAAAATACATATACATATACATACAATCTGTTGTTGCAGCAGGAGCATTAGCAGATGAAGGATGAAGAATGTTTCTGATGTTATTTTAAAAGTTGTCATTTGCGCTTTATCTAATATTTCCTGCTGCAACAGTTTCGTGGTGGCGGCGACACGAGGAAAAACTTCACACTCACGGTTCTTTCTCGCCAAAAAAATGCGGCCTCGGCCGGATTTTTTAGTTTTAGTTTTTTTACTTCCTACTTCCTTGGCCACGGGGACAGAGACGTGCGCTCGGAGACTAGGGGCGGCCCGAGAGCGTCGGGGGGAGGACGTTGGAGGAGGAGGAGGAGGAAGGTGCCAGCAGCCCCTGGCACCCCTGGGAACACGCAGGCTGAAGAAAGCCCCTGTTGGGACGAGCAAACAAAGCAACACAAACAGAAGCGGCTGCGCAAACAATCAGGTGATTCATGCACCTGCACAGTTTCTGCAGGGATTTCCATCATTGTTCACCGAGTAGACGAACGAACGGGGGCGGCCAGGTGCTTCTGGTTGACCCCCCCCCCCCTCCCTCCGAGAGCATGGAAAAGGAAACCCCTGACTCACTGGTGGCAGCGTAGCTTCAAGACCAGAAAGATCTGCACCACTTTCCAGATAAAAAGTAGATTAAGTCCATTTACGATATTATTTTTATGCTGAACGGAAACGGGGGGGGGGGGGGTAAATAGGGCTGCTGCTTTTCCTTATTCATCCCGTTGTCAATGAATCTGACTGTAATACAAACAGGCATCGGTCCATTCCCTGAATACTTCCTGGTTTCCCCACCTCAGCCCCAAAGGGGATCAGTAAAAAAAAAAAAAAAAAAGATAAGCAAAGAAAAACATCATATAATAACAGACATTCACTGATCTCAGAAGAATGTCAATAATCTACTTAGCTGATACTGATCTCATTAACCCGATAATCCCGCCACCCACGCGGTCACAGGATCCCGTGTCCAACACGGGCCGGCGGTTTCAGCTCCGCCTAACACGTTAAAAATAATAATAATAATAATAATAAAAAGTTCAAAATAAAATAAGAAGATGCAAATGGGAATGCACCCAAGGCCAAGTTCTTTTTGTTTGCCTAGTAAAATCAGCTCACGGGGGATCAATGGTCCCCAGTGATCAAGAACGAGCAAAAACAACAGCTTGTTTTTGTTTTTGTTCTTTTTAATCAATCATTAACTCTTAAAATGTCCTTCGGGTGACCAACCGTTGTTTGTATTGTCAAAACGGATGCTGCGTTCCTTCAGCGCTCACGCGATTGCTCCGCTGATAAAGTGCTGATAATTTCAACAACTACTCCCACACTCGTAATTACTCAAGGCCTTAACATTTGCCCTTAGGTTTTTAGATAAGGGAGCATGTGGGGGGGGGGGTAAAAGGGCTGCTGCTTTTCCTTATTCATCCCGTTGTCAATGAATCTGACTGTAATACAAACAGGCATCGGTCCATTCCCTGAATAATTCCTGGTTTCCCCACCTCAGCCCCAAAGTCATTGGTTCCTTCTCAAAGTGTGAATCTTTAAAAAAATAAAATAAAAACTAATAGGTGATAAATGTGCGGTTTTTATTATATGAAAGGCTCAGTGATGTACTGAAACATCTCAGCACCCAAACAGGAGTAAACCCTGCTTTTTTTTTTCTTGTCTTCAGGGACTATTTGCAGCGGCGGATTAATCCACAGTCAATGCCCTGGATAGGCGAATTAGCCTACCGGCAGTGGGGAGGAGAGAAAAGTTGGTCCGCTCGCACCTTCCCGCCGTCCGAACATGACGGGGGCCGTCTCTCCGAACGGCGACACGTTCTGGCCACACTCGGAAAAAAAACGACGGAGCGGCGATGCAGGGATCAGCGCTTCGCCACAACAAAACACAAACTAAACGCCGGTGAGGTGAAGCCGCCGGGCCGATGCTGCCGGGCCGACGCCGCTGGGCCTCATTGTGTCCTCGGTTGTCAGCCGAGCTCTTATTTTGTCTCCGGCATAATCCCTCCACTCGTCATCCGTGGGGGAGGATGAAAGGCTTCAGCCCTGACCCAAATTCACACAGAGACCTCGAGAGACAAAACAATAGCAGAGCCTTTAGAAAAGCCCCTAATTATCGTCGTCGGTTTTTTCTCCCGCTCTTTTTCACAGGAGCGTAGGTGTGCTCTCCGGCATCGGCGGCCGGGGGGGCGCCCGGGACCCTGATGCTGGGCTGTGTCCGCTGGTTTCAGTATCTGAGGCTGTGGTTTACCTGGTAGCAGGTTGTGGGTGAGGACGCCGTCCCCCCGAGCCGAGACGCCGTAAGGTCTCGTGTGCCTCACGAAAACCAACTCTCACGAAAACCGCGGCGTTGAAAGGCATCGATGTCGGGTAAAAAAAAAAAGGGGGGGTTTAAGTTAACCTCAGTCCAATAAACAAGCTCCCTACGGTACATTAGTCCTCAGACCCTTTCACCGAAACTCTGGTTACGCACAATAACATTAGAGGGAAGCTGCACCAATTTAAAGCATCAAAGTGTGTTTGCAGGTCTCAGAGTGCATGACTAAGTACAGCGGGGGAAAAACGGCTGTTGTGGTTTCAGAAAGGGGGGGGGGAGGGGTGCTTGGGGGGGGGGGGGTGAGGTCTGATAATTACCCTCAAGCGATGTCCCTGAGTCAGCATCAGTTGGGGCCGGAGACCACGAGTCTGCAAATGAAAAAAATCTGGGTGCGTTGGAGTTGAGAAGGAGGCGAGCTCGCCAGGCCATCTGTGCCCCGGCTGGGGGGGCATCTGAACCACCGCCAGCGAGCACGCGAACCTCCAACTGAGGCGTCAACGCCGCGGACGATCTGTGGAAGATCGGCATGAAACGGACGACGTCTCCGGTTCCTCCATGGCAACTTTGGTCCTCGAAGAAAAATAAAAGGAAGCCGAGAGTCACGGTCAAGTAGTTGGCGGAGTCGGGTTTTTTTACTAGACTCAAACCCAAGTAAGCTCAGTGGGTTTTGATGTGTAAAGTCTCAGAGTTTTCATACGGTTATTGAATATCTACCCGTCGCGGCAGAGACTAAACCTTTTATCATCATCACCCCGGGCCAATCACATCCCAAAAGACACCACCATAAAAAAACCCAAACAAAAAATCCCAACTCTCGTAGCCGACCGCTGGAACTCTCTTTTACCCAGATCTGTTTCCTTGTGGTTAGTAAGTGTGAACGTATCTATATAAAAAAACAAAAAACAAAAACCATCACCAATGTAAACCAGTGGAACACAGTCAACTTTCAACCCTGGTTCTGATCAAACAAAAACAAACCGTTGGTGTGAAAATCATTTTCCGTTTTCACCGCCTTGCCTGTTTTTATCTTATTTTATTTCCCTGTGTGTGTGTGTGTGCGATGACAGCTGCTTTATTGGAATCACCAGAACAGGAAACATCTACATTTATTTTACTTTTGCTAAAGTGGGGAGGGGGATGGGGGATGGGGGATGGGGGATGGGGAGGGTGTCAAAACAAGTGTGGCCCAGGGAGAGAGAGTCCAGTCAAGGCCTCCATGTGACCGTGGCCGGGGGGGGGCAGGTTAATCTGTGACAAAGTGTGACAAGTGAAACAGCTGACAAACATTTCATGAGGTCAGAGAAAGGCTAAACGGTTCATTCTCAGTTTGAAACTCGATAGATATTGATCCTCTTCCTCATTTGGTTGAGGTTTATGTCAAGATTCTAAGAAGCCCCCCCCTGTTGCAATGCAGATCCTTTTGAAACTTCCCGCTTCGTATTACAAAACCCTCCGAATCATCAGTTAAAATGTCAGCTTCGCAACAAACAAACTGGTCGAACGGTTTCGTTAAAGCCCAGTAAAGAAAAATTGAAAATAACTGAAAGTGCATATGTATTTTTAGTCTTGTTATAAACGATTATAAGTTTCATTTTAGTTTAAAAGTTTCTTTTTCTGGTATTTTGCGTCATTCGTTTCATTGACGTTTTGGTTCCCCTGCCTCTCACAGCAGGAAACAAGCCTAAATGGTTGTCAGACGACTGGATGGAGAGAACATGGCATCGCCTCTTGGTTCTCTGGGCTTTGCGACAAACTCTCCAGCGCCTGTTCGCCTCTGACCTTTCCTGTTTGCTCTTAACGTCCGGACCGAATGGTGCCTTATGGAACATCAGCTACTTGGGAACTGTGGAAATTGGACGCGTACGCCAGCCTTGTCCAATCACATCTAAGATTTGTTCCAGTGATGGTTGTGTCATCCCCCCCGGACGACCATGAGCCGGCCGTTGCTCCGTGGACGAGGCTAAGTACAGAGCCGACCTCTTCCTGGACCAGAACCGGAATCGCTTCGGCCCGTTGCAGTCTCGGGGACAGACCCCTGGTTTACCGGCGGCCAGAACGCTGCACAGGAGAGACTCAGAAACCGGGTTTTGAAAAGTCTTTTTTTCTATGGCGATTTTTTACGATGATGCGAAGCACCTGCACCTCAGGGTAAACCGCCAGGTGCGTGCGCCATCAGCCACCGCCGTGTCTTGCCCAATGATGTCATAAGTTGAACCGGGCTCAGCTCTTTTGGTTGACGACCACGTGTTTCTTTGTTTTGGTCTGTTTTTTTTTCTTCTTAAACCAGGACCTTTACCTTGGGGGGGGGGGTCATTTTGTTCTGTTTCTTTTTATTAACACGGGGCTCAAGTCTGACCGAACGCAGCCTTTGTCTCCTTTTAACTTTTAAACAGTTGATTCCCGAGACCAGAACAGGCTCAGTCCCCTTCAGCCAAATACCAGAGATCATTGGGCCTCGTCCTCCTCACAGCTGTGATTTTTTTTTTTTCCAAACGCCTGGCCCCCTAAAATTTGCAGACTTTTGCTTGAGTTGTATATTTCGCCCCCCCCCAAAAAGGTTCATCTCCCAAGGGTCTGTGTTCGCATTTTTTTTTTTGCTGACAAAGTGCTGATTCCAGCTTCGGGTGAAGGATGAGGTCATCTCTTGAACTTCGAGTCATCCTCCAGCTGACACTGGGATTTGGTCACGCTTGTGTTATTCGGGGGTGTGTGTGTGTGTGTGTGTGTGTGTGGGGGGGGGGGGGGCATGTGATCCTACAGATGTGTGACTCTGCGTTTGCTGTTGCGAAGCGAAAAAAAAAAATCGGTCATATGAATTACGCACGGCCACATGCCAGGCGTCTGCGGATGAGTATATAAGGAGGATGACTATCAGCAAACAATGACTCTCATACAGCTCGGGGGGGGGTGGGGGGGTTAATGGCCTTTGCACCGCCGAGCTCTACAGATCATTGTGTGGCCGCCGACACACGCCGACAAAATCCCATCAAATCCTCGGCAAACAGGCCGTTTCCCCAAACAAGAGCTATCATTGACACCGACCATCTGACCCCCCCCGCTCACCTGAGTGGTTTATCCAGACATAACAGCGTCACACCTTGCAGGAACAACTCAGACAAGCCTGGGCACATCACAGCCCCCCCCCCCAAAAAAAATGCTGCAAAGTCAACAGACAGAGATGCCCCCCTCCCCCGCCGCTAGGAGACACTGCATCGGCAAACACTGCATAGGAGGATCATCTACCACCAGAGTTCATGCAGGTTCAGTGGTTATAGAGGAAGCGGGTGACCTACTTCTCACATGTTTGTCACCCAGTTTCGGTGCTATACAGCTGGTGGGGGAAGTGTGTCGACACCAGGCGCATAGTCCCGTTGAGGTGGTGGTGGGGGGGGCACGGCTTCATGTTCCCTTCACGCTTTAAAGTCGGTCGCTACGTGTCAATGTATAAATAAGTAAATAAGTAAGTCGTTATCGGGAGAAATCTGTTCAAAGAGGGAGATCAGACCCCGTCTACTCAGGTCAGTGTAAAACCTGGGATTACACACAGCCGATCGGGAACCAGGTTCCGTCCAGACCCAGGTAAAAGCTCGGCTTTTCATACGTTTCTGTCTTTGGGTTGGGTTCCAGGAGCATCAAACCCCAAAGGGCCCCTAAAGCCCCAGGTTCATTCAGTGTCATCTTCTTTAGGTTATTTTAGTTGGAGTCGTTTCTCCTTTGCAAAGACACAAATTTGCACCTTTGAAATACACATTTAATGGTACAAGTCTGGTTTCAAACAAGAGAAGCTTGGGTTTTACCTTTGCACCATTGAAACATCAGCTAAAGCAGGTCCTGCATCATGTTTGTGCCTCCGTGTCAGAATCTAGTTTAGAGAGCTTTATTATTCAAGGTTTACATTGGGCTCACAAGGTGCATATTCCCAGAGAGTGTTGTTCAAGGAAACTACAAGAAACGAACACATCGGTGTCGGTGAAGTATTGATTCCCTGTGAGCTGGAATAATAAGCATGAGGAAGAGTAAAAGAAGAAGAACAAGGGAGGAAAGCAGTTAGAATGAGCCGGTTCTAGTTGAGGAGCGTCATGTGTCCACTGCTGTGGCTGGGAGTTTATTTTATTTCATTTTTTTCTAAGAATAGACTGTTACTTCCTTCCTGTCGGGAAATGGCTGGGAACCGCGTTGGGAACATTGCGTTCCCTCCCAGGCAGAGAACACTGGCCCCGCCTCCCTTTTACTCATGAGTAAAAAACAAAACTCGGGTGGGGCCCGACCCCCGGGTCAAGTGCGGGTCGGGGGGGGCCGTGGCTGGACGGGGTGGGGGACGGTAACACGACAAAAATGTGCGTAGCAATATTGTTAAATATGCTTTCACATCACACGTCCCCTGTAAACCTGAGAGTTAACGTGGGTCAGGTCTCTCTGGATTTTCAAGAAACAGATGCGCATCCTCACCGTTTCCTGATATTTTCGAGATCGAATAATTAAGAGATCTGTGGATTAACCAATAATGGCAATAATCGTTTGGTTGAATGAAATCCTAGAAGGTGGTGGCGTTGCGCAAGTGTGTGCCACATCACCACTACGATAATAAATCCACAAATAACAAATCGACTCAAGAAAATTACTGGGTGAAAGAGCAGAGGGAGGATCTTGGCTCTGGGCTGAAGCCCTGACCTGCACGTCAGTAAATAGACTGTTGTAATCTGCTTATGACACAGGACGCTCACGGGACCTCCTGACTTGGCCGACCTTTTTATAGCATCGGGGACAGGGCCTGTGGGGGGAGTGCAAAGAAGGGTGCATGAGTGAAATATTATCATAAAAAGGATAAAACGATCTGTAAAGTGCCTTAAAATCAGACTAAAACAAGCCCAGGACTTCCCCCGTCCAGAGCTGGGACCGAATCCCAGCCCTTTGACCTTTTGACTAGGACTATTCTTACACTTCCTTTCAAAGCCTTTTACCCCCGCCTCCCTTTGCATCTCCTAACAATGCATGGCGTCATTCGACAGCATCCAGCTCATGGGAGCTCCTGAAAATGTGCGCTACTCTGTGGGCAGCCATTTGTATGAATCTGGCATTTATCCCAAGGCTTCGGACACGAGGAAGAGTAGTTTTTGTAGTTTCCAGCAAAAAAAATAAAAATAAATAAATATTTGGATGATGACAAAAAAAATTGGGCAAAGTTCCTTTTGAAGAAGTTCTGAAACTAAAAGGTTTTTTTTAGTTTTTAACAGGGATCGCCATAAAACGCAGGGATCGCCATAAAACGCAGGTTTGCTTGGTTTATTGACCAAAGATCAAATCATTTGCAAAACCTACAACTCCCAACCACCCTTATTTTTTTTCATAAAGTCCCTGAATGGATAACCCCTGTTAGTGGCAGTTTCAGTTTTTGTGTCAGTCTTGGATGCGCGTTCACGGCCCTCACCCCCGCGGATCACATGTTTCGGGGGTTGAAGCTCCTTGAGCGCCGGCTGTCGACTAAAGCCTTTAAAAGGACATTTCCTGGACCAGCGACAGCGACGGAACGCGTCTGCTTTACATTCAGACGAGATTAAACTGGAGGATGTGTTGACGTCCATTTATAGATAATCGTGGGAACGAGTGGAAGATTTGCGTTTAATCTATAATGACAAACACCACATGGAACCCAGTGTTCACATTGGTTCACACGTATTTACAAATACATACATACATACATACACACACACACACACACACACACACAAACATTTTTTTGCAATTTGCATCAAGTTTTAAGGAAAGGTGTCTCCTAGCAACAAGCTTCTTGTTCACAAGAGTTGGTAGTTTTATGTTTCTGATCGCAGAAATTATTTTTTTTTTAAACTGAAATAAGAATTGAGGCGTTGGCAGCAGTTGATGTGGAGAAAAAAAAAAAAAAAAAAAAAAAAAAACAAAAAAAACAAAAAACCCCCAAAACACACCTGAGGACAGAATCAGGAAAGGGATTAAAAACAACTGGCAGTATAGGTCACACTGTGACGGGGGTTTGTGGGGGATGTAGTGCAAAAGCACCACACTGGCGAGCGCTCAGCACCAAACATGGAAAAAATGTAGCACTAAAAAAAGAAAAGAAGAAAAAGAGGGAGGTTGTTTCGCTCCGAGTGCAGAGCTGAGCAGGCAGCATCAGGTTGCCCTGCAAGGACCCACGGACAGCTTCTCAACACCGCCATGGCGGAGCTCAGGCTGCAGGCCGGAGGCCGGGGCCTAATTACAGAGTCTCTGCCAAGCTCAAACACTAACTGCAAGCCTCTAATTCTTCTGCCAGCGAGGCAGCTTCTGTGATGTGTTCAAGTGCTCGGTCGGGCCTCTCTGTTGAGGGTTTTTCTTTTTCGTTTCTTTTTTTGGTGCAGGAACTTCACTGAACCTTCTGGTGGGAACGACTGATGACTCTTGGCCACAGTGCGACTTCCGTCTGCCGAGAACCGGCCCACCGCCCGCATCTCGGGGGTCGGGGCTTCTAATCGGCGACGCTCGGGCCGAGAACTTAATGTTAAAGATAAACCCGTGTGTCAGCTGACTTCCCAGAAACTGTTGCCTTTTTAAAAACAGAGGGGGGCGGTCTGTTGCTACGGGGAAGTGGAGAGGCTCGCGACCAATGCCGTCGCTGCCGTGAGAGGGAAAAAAAAAAGAAAAAAAAAAGGGGACGCTCCTCAGAGCTCAAATTACCGAACTGCAAAAAAAAAAAAAAAAAAACTGCAGCAGGACGTGTAGAAAGTTACTTTATGAAGAAAAACCTTGAGCAATAAACTGTGATGAAATGTGGCTTTAGATTAGTTTCAAATTTAGATCAACTGTTTTGCAAAGTTCTCTCAAATGTCAGAGCCACCAAAAAGGCCAAGATCCTCTAAGAGTCTGCAGAGATCCGCTGTTCTTTTTTCTTCCCTCTTTAGAATCTAAATGTTTTACAGTTGTGCAGAAGCAGGAAAAAAAAAAGCAAAGCAAAGCGACAAATGTGCTGAGTCTGAGTCTGAAGTCCAAGGTGCTGAACAATGTTCCGGTTCCTCCTCCAGGTCGGACGGCCCCGATAGTGTGATTCAAGCAGATTATGATCAATGCTCGTATTTGAATGTTAAGAATGTGCAGACAATGGTTTCACAACCACTCCTTTAAAACTAACCCACGACAGGAATGTGAGAGGTTTCCTTTGCAAACTGGAGTTTACAGCTGCACTTGACAAGTTGCTTCAACCAGTTGTTTTAAAAAAAAAAAAAAAAAGCCAACCCAGCAGCTGAGATGTGAACCCTCTCACCCATTTTCTTGAAAGGTTTCTGTTTCCAGCAGCTTCCTCCTCAACAAGGTTTTTTCTTTTGTTGTAAAAAATAAATATAGAAAATAAATAAATGACCCATCTAATCATAGAAGGTAAAAAACAAAAACAACCCCCCCCCCACACACACACACATTAGGAAAAAAAAAGTGCCGCAGCTGTTTCATTTTCAGTTTGATGCACATTATGATTTAGGGTAAAACAAATTAACCTGTGGAAAAAAATCTGTGGCTCTTTAGAGGTTTGTTTTTAATTATTTAAAAAAGAAAAAGAAAAAGAAAAAAAAAAAAAAAAACAACTTTAGCCAATGACGGTTTTCCTATTGACAATGTGCTATCTGCCTGTCCTCATTTCTGGTTACCTGAGTTTCAGTAGTTTGACTCTGAGCTAAAAAATGTTTGCCTGTGTGGAGGTAGGTTTCAGTTATCACCGCCACCTCCTCCATCTGCTGCTATTCTCTTATCTTGATGTATCAACACCGATAGACAATTTAGAGCTGAAAGGCTCCTCTGTACGGATGGAATTCATATCAGATACAAGATTTTACAGCATGTACGCCCAAAATGATCTATGCACACGCACGCACACACACACAATTTAAGTAATGCATTGCACCAATAGACTGGTGAATGGACCAAAGGCTCTGTGCTCTGCATGCTCGGGCCCAGAGATGCCATCAAATCCACAGGTGTATCCTGAAAGCCGCTCAGCGAAATTGCCTCATCCTCTATTCCCCATTGGGCGGCGGGCCTGTTATTAACATCCAAACAGCACGAGTGGGGGGTAACCAGGGCAGCAGCTAACGTCGCCTACCACGAGAGAGAACCCCCCCCCGACTGAAACTGAAATGACTGAATTAAAAACAAAGCAAAAAACCCAGCCAAAAACCAAACCCAAAATAGAAACATTCTAGACATCTAAACACCTGGTCAAATGCATCACAGATGATTAAGTCGAAAGTTTGTATGTAGCTATAAAAAAAAAAAAGCAAAAAAAAGCAAAACAAAAGCCACAGCTCAGGAAGTAGACGATGTTATGTAATTTTCAGGATGTCGTGAACTGTTTTTTACCCCAGTTTGACAATCTGGCTGATGCAGGTGGAATCCACCGTTTGCGCACCAGCACTTTTTTCTTTTATTTTTGCAGCTATCAAATATGCCACCTCTACAACTGGTGAAAAAAAAAAAAAAAAAAGCCCCGTCAAAATTTCTAGGAAACGCCACCAGCCGTGCTCGTATCTGGGTTGTGGTGTGAATAAACAAAAAAAAAAAAAAAAGGTCGACAAGTGCGGAGGTGTTGAAGTTTGGTGCTAGGCGACTCATTTCTAACACAACAGAACTGGTTTTAAGTTTGGATGAAACCTCGACCTTGTGCTGGAATGAGGGAAAAAAAATCCCTCAACAGAAAGACATTATCAAAAAGGTCAAACCATGTTAGTTATATTTGTCTTTTTTTTATTTACACTTTTTAGCTTACATCTGGGTATGTACTATTATTCATTACCTGTAATATCTCTGAAGGACACTACCAACCCCTCCCCCCAAAACTGTCAGCTCTGATTCAGTCTGGACAGCACAAGCTCACGTCTTCCCAAGCTCACAGTCCTTGTACATTTCTTCAGACCCAAATTTTTCCTGCTATGCGGGGAAAAAAAAAAAAAAAAAAAGTCCTGCATGAGGTTGCTCTTGTCTCCCGAGTTCATATCCGACATTTTCATAACAAGGAAGTGAGCCTACATTCATGCAAATCCCCCACCCTCCAATCCTCACCCTAAATGGCTGAGGCATCCTTAAACCCAATCCAAAAAGGGAAAGGGGGGGGGGTTATGAATGGGGCTTTATGGAAATGGGTTTCATGACATGGAAAAATGCAGCTCTCCCGTCCTGCTTTGCACACAACCTTACACACCCTTCACTGCCAGGGGGGATTGTTATATAATCACAAACTAGTAAACATGATCAGAAAGAAAAAAAAAATAAAAAAATCAAGGGAAATATAACAATCAACTGACTTCCCACAACCATTCAAATCTGTATAGAACTGCTTTACATTTTTATTTAGAAAAATAAATTTCTTTTGTACATAAATAGATCCTAATTGTTTGAAGGTTGACTGTAGTAGGCAAGTCCCATTTCTTTGCAGACAGTAAAGTAAAAAGTACTGTTATCTGTGGGTGCGGGTGGAAGGGAGCCAAGGAACAAGGTCAGAACAGCCACTTCGGTGATTGGCTTTTGATTTACTCTTAAATTAGGCGTTAATCTCCATAGTCCCAAGTCCAAACCCAAGGCTGTTTTTTTCTTCTTGGAAAAACAACAAAAAAACCCCAAAACAAAAAACAGGGAATCCAGCATTCGAGAGCAAATCTCAAAAAGTGTCCAAATTCACCTGATCAACAGGGAGATCGTCGCCCAGACACCCGCGAATCCAGCTAAGGCCATGAGCGTGTTCCTTGCCGTCGACTCCGTGTCTGTTACTCTGAAGAACTCTACGAAGCCGTCCTGTAAACAAACAACAAAAATATGTTTAAAAATAAATTCAAAAAACCAAAACATCGCAGGGAATGTGCAAAGGGGCGGGTGGAAGTGGCGGAGGCCTATCCGGAGGACACACAGGCTTTGTTGCTCAACTAGAACAGTTATGCAACCAGTAAAAAAAGAAAAACTTCGCTTCACCCTTCCGCTCAGCCACCAACTACCCCCCTCGCCCTCGCCTACTCACCCAGGAGTTGTTCTTCACCAGCCAGTCCCTCCGGTCCGACAGCAGGTAGGAGGAGACCTCCTGCCCGACCTCCTCCACGCAGTTCTCCCGGCCCATCTCCTTCAGGTGCTGGCACACGACGGCCGCGAAGGCCATGAGGCTGACGATGCGGCCCCAGTTCGTGTGGCCGTCCGAGAAGAGGCTCTCGGCCACCTCGCCGATGAACCTCATGTCGTCCCCCTTCTTGTCCAGCGATAGTTTGCTGATCATACCTATATATGTATATTTTGTGTGTGTGTGTGTGTGTATGTGTATATATATAATTTTTTTAGAGAGAGAGAGAGAGAGAGAGAGAGAAACATTTTAAAAAGCAGAATATTTGGCAGAAACCCATCAAGTAAATTCAAATTGACGTTTCTGCCTCAAAGTCGTACGAGTTTTTCCTCCTAACACGGAGGCCGCCGCGGGGCCTCGGCGACCCAGCGTCCCGCCGGGCCCCGGCCAGCGGCGCCGCTCCCGGCGGCTCGTACTCACCGTTGAACGCGTATCTGTGTTTCTCCACGACGCCCTGCACGACCCTTTTCAACGTTTCTAGCACTTTGCCGTCCGCCGACCGACTCTTGGGGCAGCCCGTGTAGGTCCTCAGGAACTGGATCACGATCTGCTTGGTGCTGGCGTCCAACGCGTCGTACCCCCCCGGGCAGGCGGACACGTCGAGCTCGTCGTACGACAGCTGCTCCGGGGTGCACGGCAGAGAGCCGTTTTCTACTTCGCTGTCCTCCCGGCAGCTCTTCGGCGCGACCTCCAGCATCTTGGGCCTCTTGAGGCCGTCGCCGGGACCCGCGTTCCCGTTGCGATGGCCCAGCGTCGAGCCCACGGCGATATGCGAGGCGGCGCCTCCCGAGTCGTAGTGCATCGATCGGTTGACGACTCCATCTTGGGGAATTACTAAACAGCTCATGACTCCGCTTGTAATGTTGAAATCTCGCTTCGTGATGTTCATTTAGATTTTCTTGGCTCGGGGCTTAAATTCAATCGAATCCGTGGGAGGTGGAGAAGGTGGAAATGTGGAGTTAGCCCGTCTAAAACAAAAAGCTAGCTAGAAGAGACGGCGCCTCCACCATGGCGGAGCTGAAGGGAGCGGAAGTGAAGCCCCAGCCTGACGCCAGCCTTTATCTAGCACGCAGTTAGGGCTCGAGCGTCCTACGTCAGAAGCTACGTCATGACGCACGTATCCGACTGTTGGCCGTTTATGTGGGAGGGTAGAAAAACAAACAAACAAACAAACAAACAAAGAACTGACAGTAGTAGCGTTAAAACTAGTAGTAGTAATAATAACAGTATAGTAGCTGTTTCTGACGGGTTTAATCAACATTTCTTCTGTTCTTTTATCCCCTTTTAGCCCCCCAACCCACCCTTTGACACCATTATATATAAATTGTGATATGCAACTGTTAGGTTGACATTTTATTAAATGGACAGTCCGACGTTTTGATGTCGTTTCTGACACTGATCTCATTCTGGCATAGCAGGAAAACGAAAGCTAGGCTGTAGGCAGCGTGGGCACAATGGTAATTTACTGCGGTAAATCCCAACTGAAAACAAAACATTTAAAAAAAGAGGGACGGGGCAATGACGCGACTGTCATTTACCTTATCATGAGAAGATTGAGACGCTTCCTCTCATCTTGGGACACCGGGGTCTTCTCACCTCGGTCCGTGGTTCTTTCCCACACCAACTTAAAAATTTCCATTTTTTTGTCGACAAATGTAGGAAATACCCAGAACTTTGTCTTCAATAGAGAAGGACTGTGCTGCCCCCTGGCGGTCATCAGGGGGGACTACACCGTTGTGTTTACCCATCGCATTTAAAAAGGTTCACACTTTGACCTGGCACTTTTTTCTCACCAGAAAAAAAAAACAAAACAAAAACAAATACAAACCAAAAAATAACACTAATAACACGCCAGTGGTAGAGACTGACCAGAACAGAGACCTGACAAGCAAACGTTATTAATGTAAAAGTTTATTTCAAATACTGACAAAAATCCTCTCGCCTACTCCCACACGACTGAAACATTCCACGTACTCCTGTACTTTCTGAATTCGTAAAATTACTCCTGTGTTCTCCAGTCATCCTCTTTTCATGTAAACCCTTGTTTTTTTATTAGTTTATTTATTTTATTTCTAATCTTGGAAGCAAGGGTGCCTCTGATTTCCCTGCAGTTATCTTGGGCCAGGATGAAATATACTAATTATGCAATAAGAGAACACAAGAAAAAAAAAAGAAAAAAAGAAAAAAAAAAAAGAACAAACATTTACTTGCAAACAACAAGAAAACAGATTAAGGTAAAAGCAGCACAAAAAGTACTTCAGAGCACACAGCCTGTCATTTCTTCATACATTCTGGCACGTGTTAATCGTAGCTGGACGAGAGACACCCTGCACGCCGGGTGTGCAACGTATGCCCCCCCCCCCTCATCAAACTGCCCCGTGCAAAGCCAAACATCAGGTAGCGTTTGAGAACCTCCTGTCCACGTTGTTTCCCAGAACACGTTGTAGCCTATTCACCCGGTTCTCTTTAGCGGCCTTTGCTTGTTAAAGCATGTCAGCCGTAGGCTTTTCTTTCTTTCTTTCTAAATTCAAACAGAATAGAACGCAGAACTGTCTGTTCTCGCCGCTTGACAGAGGCACAAAGTGCTCCTGACTGAAGACTGGCTCAAATTCTAAGACCCAGCTTCAGTAATTTAGCAGCAGAATTTGCATTGAAGTCTGCTGCAGTCTGAAACCGAATCGGTTTCGGGAGCTGCAGGACTCCAGAGGGGAAAAAAAAAAACTGAAAAAAAAAAAAAAAAAGAAAAAGAGACGCTCGGGTGGGGAGAAGAGAGTCGGACTGGCAGAATCAAGAGGACAGGTGTTCTTTACAGGGCATCATCTCGCCGTAGATTTGTCTGACTGAATCAGCAGCATTTACACATATTTTCATATGATACAGATTCACATAGCCTCCGCAATACACTAAGTTATAGCAGAAGTAGTGTTAAACTGAAAGGAGAGGAACCATTGAGTCGGGCTATGGAAGAGTAAAAAGCAGGTGAGGGAGAAAAAGGGGAAAAAAAAAAAGGAAACAAAATCCCTTCCTGTTGAAGTCTATTTACAATGGCTGGAACAGAGAGAAGCAGTGCATTCATACAACACCTTCAACAAGCACTTACATACTCACATACATATACACATACAGGTCAGTTTGCTTTCAACTGCTGCAAATTTGACACGTTTCAAAGCCTGGATGGAGGGGAAAAAAAAAGAAGAAAAGAGGCTGAGGGTGTTAATGGCGCACGCACCCGTCACCTGGCCTTACGTGGTGGGGCGTGCACGTGCGAAGGTTCCCTGAAAGCGGTAACGCACAGGGAAGGCCATGTCAAAAGGCGGGGTGCTCGCTGGCATGCCCCCCCCCATGTGTTATAAAACTGCCCAGCCAGGAGTGAGCACACCCAGCAAGCATGCAAGTATCCCCCGCCCTTAAGCCTGCTGTGACGACATTGGGAGGTGAGCTGACACCTGTGGTTATCGGGTTACCCGCCATTTTTCCACCTCTGACGCAGTATCAGTCTGTGTGGTTTGTCGGTTCGGGGGGGGGGGGTGGCATTGTTCCCATGGGTGCTGGTAACAGAAGTGGGTTTATGCTTCAGAGAGGGTCGTTAGGGAAGTAGTAGTAATCTCTTATATAGGTTAGTGTTTAACAAGGTGAACTGTGGGTCGATGGAAATCTCTTGCACCCTGGAACGATCTTTATGACGGAGGCAGAGTAGAAACATTTGAGCAGAGAGACACGACCGCGCACCATCTTCACTCAATTGATAAAGATCTTTTATTACAACTCATCAAAGTCTGTCTTTTTTTTATCTTTTATATATATATATATAATTTTTTTTTTTTTTTTTGTATTCCTGGTATTTACCCAAAGAAGGTCTTTGACCGAAACGTTTCATTAAATGTTCTTCATTTAGCAACTGAAGACAGTGTGCAGCCGTCTCTTCTTTCTCATAAAACAACAATTGCCAGAGAGGACAAGATTCGAAGGGAACCACAGCAGCTTGACTGCGATACATGTTCTGGAAGCGTTGAGCCATGGAGACGACAACGCGCCACAGAAAATGAGAAATCAACATCCATTTTTAACTAAAACAAGCAGCAAGAATAAGTCTATACTTCTGGTTCGCTCCCAAATGTCACATGCCGCTGCGGGACACTACTGTGAAAGGCTACGACAGAGGTAACTTTTCTTAATATGACTGTGCGATGACGTTTCGAGTGTACTTGTTCAGCGACGTCGACGTGCTAACTTTTAGCCGTGTTCAGATCCGTGTACCAAAGACGATGGGAAAGCTGGATGTCTTGGTCCAGCCCAGAGTGCTCGTCTGCCTTGCTGCGCCACAATGCCACCCAGATGACTGGGCGGTAACAGACGCGTCGGAAAATACGAGTGTATGCGTGGCATCTGAGCCGGTGAGCCGTAGTGGGAAAATCTAGCCCTGCCGGAAACGTTGAGAATTTTTCCGAACCAGAGATCCCAGGTTGACCCCAGGTGAGTCGATTTTAGTGCTACCGTGTCTCTCAGGTGCACTAGCCGATCCGGTCCTCAAAGCACTGAGCCAATGACAGATAACGTACTTATTGTAATATTATTTACAGAACCATATACTCTATGCAGGGCGCTTCAACAACAAGCCCCCCCCCAAAAAAAAAAAAAAAAAAAAAAAACCAAATCTTTTAGGGTTGTAGTAAACACATGTCTCGGTGCAACTCGACAGCGACCAAACTAAAGACTAGACTCCGGCGCTGGCAGGGATCCCAGCCTTTGAAACTCATTCGAGGATATGCTCAGCTGGCTCTCGCCCTAGGGCCGCAAACAAGAGTGTGTTTGTACATGGATTGTCAGGACAGCAAAATTAAAAAAAAAAAAAAAAAAAGGAAGGAAGGAAGTGTGACTGTGGATATTTCAGGGCTTCACGTGTTTGTTTTGATACGTCCTATCATTAAGCAGATGCCCCAATCTCATAAAAAAAAAAATAAAAACAAAAAAACATGTTAAATTTCCTTTTTTTTGCGTTACATGTTACAATCATGCAGCATATTTAGAGACAACAGGAGCAAAGGGAGTTAAGAATTAAAGCAACGTGAGCAGAGAGAGTGAGAGAGAAAGAGCGAGAGAGAGAGAAAACAAAAAGGTGGCATTTCGCATCCCTGTGAGCCGTAGCAGACGACCTCTGGGTTTTGTTCGACGGAAGTTGACCAGAGGACGAGACAGAGGGATGCCTCCATTCACCCCCCCCCCAAGCTTCCCCAATATGGTGTCGGTGAATGCTCGAAAACTCTTAATCTAGGCAGCTTCCCTCTCACAGATTTGGTATGCAAGCGATTATTCACAATGTGCATCTTCAGACCCCTCCCACCAAAAGCCAGCCGTCGGCATTGAAGGAGAAAAAACAAAAAGAAAAACCAAAACAAAAGGGGAACGTAAAGGTCAAAGAGCACGCTGCGATCATGGTTCCTAGCTCCCTCACACACATTTTGGTGTTATTCAGGATGCACAAAAAAAAAGAAAAGAAAAAAGAACAGAACTTACTATACAGAATACAAAGTGCATTAACTCCCCCCATCCAACCCCTGCCCGATGACACACACCTACTGTGATGCATCTTGGAACAGTGAAAACCAAGACATAAGGGAGGCGGTAGAGCAGAGTGCGCAGAGGGGAGGGGGGGCAGAGCTGTGCATGGTGGGAAGGCAGAGAAGGCGGCGGCCCACAAGGCCACCTCGACCTCCATCCCGCCCGCCCCGCCCCGCATACAAGCAAATGGAGTTTTAACTTCTACAACTCTGCCCGATATGTTAAAGCCAGTGGTGCCTGGGGATGACGAGGAAAGAGAGGGGGAAGGAGGGGAGGGGCGGGACATATCGGGGACACAGGTGAGGAGGAGGAGGAGGAGGGACCTTTGTCAGGAGCCCCGGCGGATGGGGGTTAGGAGTGAGGGGTGAGGGTGCTTCGGTAGTGCTGAAGGCTAGCCGGCTAGCTTGCTGGTCACCAAGGACGACTTCCTCTGGGGCAGGTCCTGCGGCGTGGGAATGTGGTCGCCGGTCACCAGGTTCTTGTCGGGTCCCGCCACAGGGAGTTGCTTGTTCTTCATCTTGGCCTTCGCCATGTTGTAGTCGCCCGAGTCGAAGTACTTTTGCTGTGTGGGGAGAGAGAGAGAGAGAGAAGAGAGGTGCTCCAACCTTTTCACTTAACCGTGATTTTCCTAAAAATAATATTCACCCACCCATATTTTCAGTGAAAGAGTTATTTGTCAGGGCACTCCCTGTTACTCCTCCCGTCCATACCTGCCCCTGTGGATGAATGTTCCTAAAGCAAGATATGGAGGAAGGAACAAAGGGTCCTCACTGTGCTGGAGCCACTATGAGGCCTCTACAGTCTGAGCTGGGCCCTTAGGAGGTTTCTCCTGCCAGGCGCCTCCAATACTCGTGCACTTGTAAATCTCCGAAATTATATAATAGCTGCCAGCACGTGCCTCAAAATTTTAGAATTCCGCATTAAATTTCTTGGAATGCATTTTTGCACAGAACAGCAACTGTGGATTTCAGAGACTCAAACTAATTTTGTATTAGAAAGAAAGGACCTGGGCAGGAGGAATTATAACAACGACAGTATTGTGTTAAGATGAAATAAAATATGAAAAGACCATCAAAGATGAATTTGGCTTTGATTATTTTTAACTTTTTAATGAAATAATCAAGTAGTATTGTGCTGATACAATCATCACAAGAAAGGAAAAGTCCACTAACTGTGCGCAATACCGTCATTCTCTGATCATTCTCGTTCTTGAAGTTACCTAGTGATGAAGAACTGCAATTTACTTTTTGCCCCATCCTCCACCAACTACCCCCCACCCCCACCTCGGCTACTCCTACTCCTACTCCTACTGCACGTTATCCCCGGATTACTTTCAACAGTCTCCAGAGGTGGAGGTTCTTTGAAGCATATAGAGTACACGTAGGTGGAGAGAGCAACAGTTTTTTTCCCTAGTCGAGGAAAAGTGAGACAGAAGGGGGGATAGAGATGCATTAATGTGTTCAAATTACAAGTAAAAATTGATCGCAGCACAAACATCGACCAGACCAGACAGCTGAAACACTTTTTAAAGTTTTGTTCAGAGGCCCCAATTATGTATGAGCAGGGAGGGGGCTCAGGGGTTCGCCGACAGGCATGCGACTGCTGAGGGGGATCGGATCTGCCACCGTGACACAACCCTGACTCCCAACTGTCATTGTTCCCCGACCATGTGGCAGACAGGCCGCGGTCACCTACCCCTTTCTGTAGTCTCTTCATGAGGAAGTCTGAGCCGCCGGGCTTCTGGCCCAGACCGGGGTACTTGGCCTTCAGCTTGGCCTCCTCTGCCTTCACCGGGTTTGCATTCTTCTCCTGGGAGTCCTGCGGGGACGAGAGCAAACTGGCATTAACGGGGACCTTTCAGAGTTTCTTCATACATCATGGGAGAAGGCTTAAGCACATCTGGAGCAGCTGGTTATGTGACAGCCACTCATTTATAGGCACCAACCGTTCCAAAAAAATGCTGCCGCTTCTGCAAAAACATGTAAAATTCCTGCAGTAAAATCTTCACCCCTCAAAAATACTAACACGGCTCTAGAAAAAACACCTCTGCTGTGAAATGGGCTAAGAACTATGACGATGCCTGGTGGGAACCGAAGCTACTTCATGATCGTATGAGTCACAGCATGAATGTTCCTCTATTAAGGCCTCTCATATCACCGTCATCCCTGAGGGAAATAATACAAGAAGAGAACGGAGCTTGGATTTTCAGAAGCTTATACTGAGAAACTAACGTCTTAAACTTAATCACTGAGGAATGAAGTTCTGACTCTCACGGCTCCTTTTCAGCAAATCTACCTATGGCGAAATTATAATTGAGAAACCAAGTATTGTTAACAACTAAATTGTAGGTTCTTACATGCTGTTATTTTTAGTTAATGTAGGCATGACAAACGTTTCTGTTTTCTCTGTGTGTGTGTATGTGTGTGTGTTTGTGTGGGTGGGGGTGGGGGGGGTCATGCTCTGGCTGTCATAAATAATAATGTTGACAGTAAATCGCATGATCCCATTGTCCGTTAATGTTAATGTTTTCAACACTCTGTGAATCAAGGTCAAGAAAAAACAACCTGGCAGCGCTACAGGGGCCTGAGGCGGCCATTTGTATAGACAACACAAGCAGCTGTGCTGTCGTTGCCACTGATCACCACTTGCCAAACTGGTCGGATACCTGTCATTCAAGCCCGTGTCAGGTAGATATTCAGGGCAAGAAATTAGGCCATCGGGCCACGCTCTATTTGAGTACAAGGTGTGAATCAAGCGTGAGAAAAAACCCAGGAAGTAGTAGGTGTAAAGTGCATCTTGGGACTACAATTGCCCACAGAACTCTAAAGGCCGTTTATACACCTGGAGGGAGCAGCGCTCAGCACGGACCTACTTCCACTATGCTGAGACAGGGCACTCAGCCTGCAAAGCTTGCTGGGGCAGGGATAAAATGTGACTCAGGACACAGAAGCCGATGAACAGTATCCCTCAGGAGGAGGAGGGAGGGGGGCGTGTAGTACTGAGTGTGCTGATTCACTTAGGTCCATGACGAGAAATTTATGAGCTACTATATTCGTCCCAAATGCAGGGAAACTGCAAATCCAGCATTGCATTCTTTGTGCAACCTCTACAACAGTCACGGGCAGAACTGGGGGGAGATAAATAAATAAATAAATAAATAAAATCCATTTGGGAAAAGTCAAGGTTTGACTTAATTTCTTCCACACTATTCGACTATAGATAGACTGTGTCTGCTTCTTCCAGTGCCTCACTGGCACTGCATCACACTTGTTAGTGAAAGTAGTGAAAGGGTAGGTAAGAGGACTGCTAAAACAAAATGAAAAATAAAGAAATAAATAAATAAAAATAGAGAAATAAATTTTTAAAAAATTGACTTCCAAAGCTTCCTCTTATACATAAATCTTCATGACACTTTTGGTATCTTTGAAAACTTTGGAATACCGATAAAAAAAAAAAAACAACTAAAAAATAGTTATGTGGGTTTAAGCAACGCTTAACTCTTTTTTTTTGGGACGGGGGGGGGGGGGGTCATTGGGTTTGAGATGGCCCCAATGTGTTTTGATTGATTTAAGTTTGGCAGTAACTATGTCCAAAATGCGGTGCCTCTCGAAGCACTTAACATAATTACCTTTCACTGCAAATTTATGACCAGAGGTGTGCCTGCGCATGTGTGTGCATAGCCAAGATTTTGCATAAAACACAAGCAGGTTTGTCAACAGAATTCCAAATTTGAAACACGCAAATCTGCCGTGCAGCCAGTCAGGTGAATGTAAGGGCTCGGCATTGTGTCAATTCTGATCGTTTATTGGCTGACATTGCATTTCTCTTGTTGTATAATTTCAATAACACAATTTAAATATTGGAATTATCAAAATAAGACAACTACTGAGTCTTTTTTTGCCAAAACTCTTCTTGAAACCACTCCAATTTGCATTTCGTCACTGTGTTTTGCGGATACTGTGATTTATACCATCGTCCTCATAAACGGTTTTATTTCTTCCATCTTCCTCCTCTGTTTCTGACACTCGAGCAGTGGAAACAAACTGCAGGCGTCCAAACAGTTGACTAGAGGAAACTTGG
Organism: Istiophorus platypterus; assembly: GCA_016859345.1. Lineage (NCBI taxonomy): Eukaryota > Metazoa > Chordata > Actinopteri > Istiophoriformes > Istiophoridae > Istiophorus > Istiophorus platypterus. The sequence continues at coordinate 2,941,647 of CM029126.1, read as the reverse complement.
CCCGGACTGATGTCGGCGGGCGACACAGAGCGATAGAGCCTTGATCCAGGTGTTGACGTGGGTGCACATCTGTCCCTCTGTTGTGGAGGTGGTGGTGGGTGTGAATAGAAATGCTGAGGCTCTCTCCACTGCACACTGCAGTTGTTGTCAGTGTCAGGACGAGACCATCAGGAATCTCAATTCGAGGCTGAAGAAATAAAAATACCTGTTCAGACTGCTTTTTGTTGTTGTTTTTGTTTTTCCCCCAGCGCAGGTGTTTCCCACGGGTCGACGTGTACCGGGTGAAGTCTCCGTGTCACGTCTTTATTCCACGGCACGTTCCGAGGACCCCCCCAACCCCAGGACAGACCAATGAGGCCCGAGCAGCCGTGGACTCGCCAGCCAATGACACAAGGCAGGAGACAAAACAAAAGTGACACACTGGGCAAGGTGTTCTGCGTGTGGCGACGGCGGCGATAAAAGCCGTTTTCCAGCACACTGGCCTGATTATCGCAGCCATACGTGTGTCCCGGGAGTCCACCCCCACCCTGGCACCGCAAACGCTCCACTTGCGCTAGCCGCTGTTAGCCGCTCCTTGCTAGCATGCGCGGTGGTTAGCCAACAACATCATGACAGCAGTCAGAGAACCCACCTGTTTTTCGTCCTCGAAGTCCACCTGAGTGTCCGAGTCCAGGTTTTCTGACGACATGGCGTGAGCGTGGTGGACAGGCGGGGGTCCCGTTCGCCGGACAACTCGGGAGACGACTGTGCGCGGCGCCGTTCGTCGTACCTGAGCTCAACCTAATCCTCCTTCTCCGAGCGCGACTGCTCCCCAGCAAAAATGGCGTAACGAGGTGTGACATCACCGCGGAGGAGGGCGGCCGGCGGAGGGCCCCCGGTCGCGATTGACGTATACGGCGACCAATGGGAGGGCGGCGGGGGTCCGGGCAGGGCCAATGAGAGGCCGCGGACGGCGCCGCCCTCCGCGAGTGACGGCGCGTCGTCCAATGAGTTTACGGAACGGAGACCGGGGGCGTTGCGGAGGGGGGCGCACCGCATCAGCGCAAATCACCTGAACGGCACAAAAGATAAATAATCATCTCAGCGTCCGACGGACGCGGGGTGGTGTTAACAGGTGAGGACGCGGGGTGGTGTTAACAGGTGAGGACGCGGACACCGGCCTCCGACGTCCTTTCCTTCGTTTTGCCTTTGCAGCGCACTCGGGACGAGCCGACTCCTCCGTGATTGGCTACTTGACGGTGACCCTGTTGCTAGACCGTCAATCAAACTTTAGCGGGAACGGTTTCCCTGCGTCAACGCCTGCATCGTCCCCAGATCTCTTTAAAAAAGCTCTTTTCTTACACACCGATTGCTCTGCAAGGTGTCGGTGAAATATATATTTGTTGTTGCCATGTAAGTACAAGCTCATTGTCCACGGGCTGGGTTTGAAACGACTTGAAGAGCGGCTCAAACGTAGTGTCGCAGGTGGCTGCCCAAATGTAAATTAGCATAATTAGCTAATGGCAGTTAACAATAGTAGCGCTTTATGTTAATGTACATGCGCTAAACTAGCTAAGGAAACCTCGTGGGCCACTTTTAATCCTCCTCACAACATTCCTCTGTTTCCTTAGCCGTTCCTCATCGGTGGTTTCTCCTCAAAGCTATGGCCTGTGTACAACGAGTGAGAAGTTCACAGGTAAAACTCACCTAGCTAGTTCAGTGTTTTGTGATGCTGCAAACACCAGGTAACTACAGGCCAATGGACAAAATGGTCCAGTTTTAGTCTAGGTTATGTCAAAGTTTCACTCCCTTTATAACATGGTTATTGTTACTAAATTGAGTGCATTTCTTTGTGTTCTACAATTTGACATACTTTTCATTTGTAAGTATTCCCATTTTATGCTCTATAATAATTTGAGAGCTTTAATTATTTAGATTTTAGATACAAGAACATATGATCCTCATATATTCATCATAAGATTATCATCTTGTGGTAAAGTGGGTTTCTTTACAACAGAACTGACTTAATTGAGGTTTTGGCTAAATGCTAATTTCAGAGAGATATTTTTAAATCCACCGCATCTTTGTTTTTATAAAAGATGATCAACACTGATATTTATGTCCAAGAACTTCAGCGGAACCATATAATATATTGCAATTCTTAAAATTCTATATATAGGTTTTATTGATCTTAGCAAAATAGATAAGTGTTACATCATTATTGAAAAGTGGCAGGTTTTCACTGATTACCGTTTCATACGTCATGATATGTTGGAGGTTCACACGTAGCTGTTGGCTGTCCAGGTTTCCAGTGTTTGTTTTGTTGCCCTCAGTTTTTGCGATGAATCCATGCAGGACACTCAGCTGCTGCCTAATCAGATCCTCTCAGAGCAGCAATCCTTGGTTGTTGTAAAGAAGCTCCTGGCCATCGCCGTGTCGGGCATCACCTACCTCCGGGGCCTTTTTCCAGAGAAAGCCTACGGGAGCAAATACGTTGAAGGTTTGTTTACCCATGGAAACACACACAAACACACACACATATATGTATGTGTGTGTGTGTGTGTGTGTGTGTGTGTGTGTATATATATATATATATATATATATATACATTATATATATATATATATATATATATATATATATATACATTATATACTTCACATTATTTACCATAGGGAAATATTTGCAAAGATTATCACCCTTTCGTAATATTTTTTCTTTTCCTCCCACAGATCAGAAAGTGATGATCCTCAGAGAGGAGCGTGGCTGTCCCGGTGCCAGTCAGATCGTTCAGTGGTAAATAATAACAACAGCCCCTTACTCGCTGGCCAAAGCTGTTGGATCAAGCTCAATAGGGCAACACTTTGAAATTTCTCTACCTTTTTGGGCTTAATTCCTGTTGTAACAGAAATTTTGGGCGAGTCCTAAAAGAAATTGGGCTGAACGATAACGACACAATCAAATATCACAATGTTTTTGACCAATTGTCCTGATGTCAAGCTACTGTACTTAGGTATAATAATGTCATAAGAGTGTTGTGATTCATTACTGTGAAATGTGTGCTGTATGATGATGTCACACCCAGCAGCTGCTTGGTTTAACAGATCGGAGGGACGAGAGGGGAACAGTTAATAAAAGTTCTTATAATTTCTAAATTACATTTTAAGGAAAATCTAACGATACACAAATGCTGTTGTTTAATTAGCGTGTATCATTATCTTAAAAACTTGTGAAAAAAGGTCCCAGATGAATTCTATTGGGGTCATTTAATTCTTTTATGCTTAAAAGGTGAATATCTTTACGTCTCCAGTCACACTCTATTTATCATATCATACATATGCGTGTGGACCAAAATGCCACAGCAGTTTGCTTAATGTGAGATGTACTGACCTAAGTAATCGTTCATAGAAGAACGTCGAGGGATAAGGTCAGATTTAAATAGGTGTGTGTGTGTGTTTTAATTCCTCCAGGATGCAGGGATGCTTTGAGGCCATCCAGAAGAAATATGTAAGTCATATTCAACATTTTCCACCGGTCAGACCATTTATAATGTAAATTCGGCTGAGTCATTGCAAGTTAGACATGAGAAATAAACTCAACCAGCTAAAGCGAGTTGTCTTGAACGCATTTTTCCTTGTTTCTCTTAACAACTAATGTGGTTTAAAACATTCTTAAATGTCTTCCCCCTCCAGCTCCGGACAGTTATTATGTCTGTGAGTATTTTGCTAATCTTTCACTTCTTATGTTTGGTCCTTTTGAATGTTTGAGGTAAACATGTTATTGTTCAAACTGAGTTTCACGTGAATATTAGGAACTGTAACTCAACGTTTGAGAGCACTTAAAACATCTAGTCTTTTTCCACAAGGCCTTTAAAGAAATGTAGAAATATTTGTGCTGCTGATGTTTTGTCTGTTTGGCTCTTTTTTTTCCCCTTAGGTTTACACTGACCCAGAGAACTCCCAGGTGATGTGCAGACTGTCTTCTCGCCATCACTGATTTTCCATATCGTTGAGGTCATATTCAGCTGTTTAACTGATTTTTGTGTATTTCATGAACATTGCCTGTCCCGTCTTGCCTTGTCTTACCTTTCAGAAAGTGACAGAGTTTTACCAGTTCAGGATCCAGTACACAGCAAAAGGAGCACAGATGGACTTCGAAAGGTGTTGTTAAAAAAAAAAAAAAAAAATGATGGCTTGACAGTGAAGACAACACAAGGCTGAATAAAACTCATATTATTGCAGGAAACGAAAGGAAAACACCTGTATGAATCATCTGTAAACTGCCTTTACTCTCATATCAGGGAGTAATTTAATTTTCTGTCTAAATATGACTCAGCAAATGCATGAATTAACCCTTTCAAAACCATGAACAAACATCAATAGTCTATATTATGGCAGAGTATGGAAGAATTTTTGTGCTCTCAGAATCTTCTTGAACCAAAACTTTAATGGAAGCTGATTTAGACTTAGATTGGACTGAAACAATAAAATTGCAATATGCTCTTTGTTATTGCATTATTGCATCATATGAAAAAAGTCTGGCTGGTAAACAAGCCTCTACCATCTGCAAAAGCGTGTCTGCAGTTTTTGTAGTCCAGCATCTGCAGATGTTTTCCGCAGAACATATCGGGAACCCTAACGAGGCGACAACCTGTGTTCGTTTCTCGCCCCACTTCCTCCCTGCAACAGCAACGGCAACGGCAGCAGCAGCAGCAGCAGTAGCAGCAGCAGCAGCAAGGTGTCAACAATGGCATGCGGCAACACCAAGAAGGCGAGCATCCTGCTGGTGAGGAAGCTCTACACCCTGATGCAGAACCTGGGCCCCTTGCCAGACAGCGTGTGCCTCAACATGAAGCTGGCCTACTATGACAACGGTAGCAAGCTCAAAAAAAAAAACACGCCATAATTATAATTTTTTACAGGTGGACGATGGATTGAATTAGTTTTTAAGTAAAGTTTTTTGGTTAAACAACCGGATCTTTATCAAACCTGATGTCATGAGCTGCAGCTTTGATCAAAGCTGTGCATCTGTGTCACATTTTAGACATTTAGCTGCAACTAAAGATTAATTTTTTTCTGTGAGGGCGTTTTTTTCGGGGGGGGCGGGAGTTTCAGAATTACACAGCAAAGTCACGCAAAACGGAAAATATGCATCGGACACAAAGGTTAAATTTTTTTTATATCTACACAAATTCAGAATTGATAGTGGTAAGAAACTGTGGCCAGTTTTTAAAGAAAATGTAAGGAAAAGAGACGTTTATGTGTTAAACTTGAAATGGATACTTTTTGATTTTTTTTTTTTTTATCACATATTAGGTGTATATTTCCCCCAAAAAGTATCCAGGTGCATTAGTCTAAAAGGGTCACAGTCTATAAACCCGTTTGTGATTTTCATCTGCTTGTTAGACTCTATGTATGTTTCACTGTCCGCTTTTATTTTTGATCATTGTGGGACTGTTGTTGTCGGATCATCACAATAAATGCCTCTACTAGGTCAACCCACGGGGCTGATCTCTGGGCAGCTGCCTAGTTGTCTGCCCCCGTTTCCTGGCTCTGAAATGTTGACATGCAGGGAACGAGTCACTCTGCATGGACCACACGATTTTAAATGCAAAATATTTCTGAGTCTGCGTCATCTGCTTTTGACTCTTTATGTTAAAAATAAACAAAAAAAGGGTTCATGGCTTGTCCGTGTGTCCGACTGGCCGTTGTCTAGTCACCCCGAATGACTACCAGCCGCCAGGCTTCAAGGAGGCCGACGGCGACACCTTGGAGTTCGAGAGGGAGCCGGTCAAACTGACCATGGGCGAGGTGGCCACCCCCTTCCACACCCTGAAGCTGGACATGGCCACAGAGAGACAGAGGCTGGAGCAGGTGAAGGGGAAACGAAGCGTGGGACAGGGGGACAGAAAAAGGGAATCACAAATGTCCTCTGATAACTATGATAGAGCGTTAAAACTCCCTTTAACTCCTTTCAGTTGTCATAATATTCACGGTCTTTAATGGACAGATTTTTATCGCCATTGTCTCCTAGTCGACGAGGACCACTCTAGTCTACACCTCCTGGAGCTGGTTTTAATGGACAGGCTGTGCATTTTGCCGAATCTCTGCAGGTGGAGGAGAGTGTCAATGTGACGGAGAAGTGGGTTCTGAAGATGGAGGAGGAGGAGGGTGCCCTCTCACAGGTCAGCACACCAACATCTGGGACATTAAGCGTGTTCACACTCAGTAGGGCAAAGTGGTTTCAATCATGATTTGTTCATAAAAAGTCTTGCTTCTGACCTACTTTATAGAAGTAGAAATATATTCATAATCAAAGTTTTTCCACTTTCACATGAGGTTATTTGGGCATTTGCTCTACATAAACATATTTAAAACTGGAGTCCCATTGTAACGTAACCAGAACCTTATTAAATGTTTTCGCCAGCGCAGCTTTCAGATGCCTCACTGACACGTTCCTTCCGATCCACAGAGCTACGTGATCGAAGATGTGGAGAAGCCCGACAATGAGAGCACAGACCTTGATAACGCCAGTAAGTCCAGACAGAATAAATGATTGTTACGAGAGCGCCAGAAACAAGGCTTGTAACAGAGTTTGAACCATGTGAAAATCATGAAAAATACGTGATTTAAAAAAAAAAAAGTTTAAAAATTTATTTGTTTATTTTTAAGAAATCCAAATGAGCTGTCAGGAGAAGGTCGAGAGTTGTGAGGAAGTCACAGAGGTAGGTGTGACGTCAACTACACCAGAACCAACCCACCGTGAGCATGTGTCAAATGTTAAACCTCCCCGCAGAGGCATGTCTTGCACGTTACAGTTCACTTAGTTGATTATTGTTTATGTGGAAATTGGTGATGAGGAATCATAAAGGAAAAAAAAGTTTCTCCTCATCAACAGCATGTAAACGAGATGTGGTACAAAATAAAAAAAAAAGAAAAAAATGGAAGGAATAAAAAATGAGGGGAAAAAAGGGATAATGATTTCTTAAGAGATGGAATATAGAAGAAAGTGGCAAATCCAGAACTGATTTAATTCTGGGCTCTTTATTGCAAAAGCGTTCTCGAAGCAGAAACGCTGTTGAAATGTCGAGAGAAACCTTTTAATAGCTGGTTTAACTATTGATGTATAGACGAATGCCTTTCTCGATTTAAAAAAAATAAAAATAAAAATTCATAAATAAATAAAAAGAAATATATATATATATATATAAACATATTAAGGGTTTTATCAGCAGCAAGAATATACAGGATGCAATACTTAAAGCAAAAAGGGCCCCTGGGAGCGTACGTGATGTCGGCAGCATTACGGACCATCTGTCCCCTCTCAGATGGACACTCTGGTGAAGAGGACCTCCGACATGGACGTGGGCCTGAAGAGGACCAGGAGCGGACGGATCATCAAGTCAACCACGGTCAGTGAGCCACTCAAAGCCTTACAGCCACCCACTCTCTCCACCGGTACGCTGCCACAGCTAGGCGACCTGAAAACCCCTTCAGATTGAAGAACCTGCCTCCTTTGCACTTGTGCCATAATCAGTTTACTCGGTTAATTCTCCAGTCGACGGAATGAATCTGTGTGTGACCGAGCAGTTTAAGCTGCCAGATTTTACCCATAAGTTTTTAAGTGTTGAAGCCTTAAAGTAAGAGTTATGGGGTTTTGCGCAGCAGTAATTATTTTATTACCAGATAAGCTCGACATCTTAACCAGGCTTTTCATAATTAGGTTAATATGTTTAGAGCATAAATTAAACCTGGCTATTTCAGTATTATATCATATGTATAAACACTGATTGATGTTCGAGTAGATGAGGAAATAAAAAGCAATATTTTACTTTAAAAGTGCTAAAAACTTGTTCCAAGAATCTTATATTTGTCGTAGAAAACTGAAACATTTAAGTGGATTTTTCACTTTTTTTTTTTTTTTTTTTTTTAGAAATAAATGATTTAATTTTAAAGATTATGATCGAAATGGTATGTGTGTTTGTGTTTGTTTGTGTGTGTGTGTGTTTGATGGGGACAGGAGACAAACCTGACTGTGAACAACAAGCCGACAGCTATGAAGGAAAAAATGGTGAGAAACGCTCCCTTTTCAACTCTTTTAATTTATTAATATAAATAGTATAAATAATAATTAATATAAAGGATTTAATATACATATGAAGCTAGAAATAATGAATCGTCACTCTACATATTATTAGGGAATAATCCTTTCATGTCCTCATGTAAGTTGAATTTTTTTTGATTTACGGTGATACAACAGCTGCAGGTTTACATAGAAATCTGTCCGTGACAGATTTAGGATGAATTTCGAATTGAAAAAGTGCGTAGGGGCCCCGTTGGCTCCAAAGATGACCCCCCCCCCCCATCTCACAAAGTCAGAAAAACATGCAAAATTCTGTGGCCTGACTCCTGTCAACCGTGTTTCTCCTCTGCCTTCTTCAGGTTTCACCGTACGAAATCCCCACCAGCCAGGAAACGCCGTCCGCCCCCGCGCCCAAGACGAAGAAACGCAAATTCAGCGAGCCCAAAGAGCGCTACTGACGCCACAGCCCGCCGCCTCGCACAGTTGAGTCACGCTGATGTTTTCTTAAGTTTCAACTTCAATCACAAGTGATGTAGTAATGTAGATTTTTTTTTTTTTAAAGGGAATTCCAACCTTTTTTGAAACCATTTTAGCAGTAATTTTGAGGTCGTGACAGAAGTTCCTTTGAATGAAATACAGACCTTAAATGTTTTCCTACAATTTCACATAATTCACCGATGAAGTTGGATTAATACTGATTTACGAAGCCGGGCTCAGTGGTCAGGTTTGTTTTGCCGGCACTGTTCTGTTACTTGTGCACAAAGCAGGAATAAAACACTGAAGAAATGCACCCTAAGTGTGGTCTGCGTTTTCAGTGAGGCCTTACTCTATGTGACACTCGGCTTTAAGTCACAGTGACGTATACATTTGATTTACAGATGTTTTAAGGAGCAGGTCGCCCACTCAGGCTGTGCCGTCCCTCGGCGTTTCCATGCTAGAAAACAAGTCAGGCAGAGTTGGACGGAAAGAGTTATCTCCTGTCCTTTTTCAAACTCGTATTGGTTCGACTCATTGGTGCAGCTAAATGCTTGTAAAAACTTTTTTTTTTTTTTTTTTTTTTAATACCAATTTTAATTATAAATGTTTGCAGACGATTTGGTTATATTTTCTTTGTTAAAAAAAAAAAAAGGTAAGTAATTGGCAAGTGAACTGTGTTTGTGAGCAGTGAGCTCAAATATCCAGATCATCGTTTTACAACCAACTGACAGATGATAGAGACAAATACATTTTGCCTGGGGCAGCGTGTCTTTAAATAACTCTGACACATGTGGATGTTGGTCTGTGCAGGTCTTTGCCATGAGCGTGATACGGTGTGTGCCAGCTCTGTACGAGTCGCATATTTATTAGCTATAAGCAGAAAGTGATAAGGGAACTTTGTACAGGCTGTGTCAGTTTTTATGCAGGTAGACGGGAACATAGTTGGAGCTTTTTGCTAAAACCTGCCAACAACTGTACAGACGAAATAGCAAAGCTCTGCTTCAGGAGGCTGTTTTTTCATTTTTGGTAAAAATGACTAAAGGTAATGGGCCGGTTTTTACACGCAGTCATTTGATAGCGATGTGTATGTGTTCACAGTTGTGTTTTGATGTACATTATGTGCGATGAATTTTTATCTTTTTTTTTTTTTTCATTGTGGCCATGGGGAATGGAGTAAAATCGGACCGATCGGGGCAGAGACGCAGCTCCAGAGGTCGTACGGTCGTAACCCTCGGCCCTGAGGGGAGATGCCTGCGCTTGTCCCCCCGTTTTGGAAAAGCAGGAGGTTTCGGCCTCTGGGACTTTAAAAAAACAAATAAATAAATATAAATTCAACAAACCTCCATCTCTCTGAATAGACGCTGAAGTGCCACCATTTGCATTCGAGGTCCCTCAAATGAAGCTGTTAAGTGAAAGTGGATTATATCTGTACACAGTGACCTTTGGGCCCAGATAAGGGCCCATCAGCAGCCTCCCGCCCGGCCGAGCTGTGTGTTTTTAATCTCCTATTGAGGGACATTTGCTGATAGACTGCCTTAACCCACTGCGGATCAATACTGCAGGAAGCCTTTGTGATGCATATCCAAGCAGCAGCTCCCCCCCACCCACTTCTCTCTTCCTCTGTGTCTACAGCGGGCCAGAGGGGTGGGGGAGAAAGAGAGAGACTCCATCAAATCAGCCCTCGCTCGCCTAACACGGACATCGTCTTGACCAACCACTTTTATTTCACTGTCATTGGGCTTTTTACGGGCGTTCCTGATGACAGAGGCGTGTGAGGCAGAGCGGACATGGGAAATCCATGGCGGGCAATACACAAACATCGGCACATCGATGCTATTTATGAGCTGTGAAATTAGTCAGGGTTGCCCGACCCCCCCGCCCGAATCCAGTGGCATTTTTCAGGCTTTTAAAAAAAAAAAAAATTATCATCATTTTGAAAGCAATTTCTCTAGGTATTGCTAAGTGAGGAAACGCGACGAGAGTTAGACATTACGGCCGAACTATATCACAGAAATGAAACGATGAACAGCACCCCGGAAGGCGAAGTGTGTCCGAATTGCATGGGAAATAGCGGGAAACATACAGCGGACTGGAAAAATGCCTGACTTTGGAGTCGTGTCTCGTCTGGCATCCGAAGGAGCGTCACCCATGGAGACACTCGAAGAGTTTGAAAAAAAATGAAAAAACAACATAAGGACGTATTTAAAAGTAGAGCAGCGTTCCCATCAAGCACGTTCCAAACATACAACAACAGACGGGAGTCTAAATCGCAATTTTATTTTGCCGCCGCCCTCGATCCTTCACTCGGATCCTGGGGCCCTACATCATTTCTGTACACACACGTCTCCCATAAATGAATTCTGAAATTAAATTCAGGGACACACGTCCAGTGGCCAGTGTTAACAGATCAATCAGCTGGTCAAACAGCAGGGGGGGGTTACCAGACGCCCCTGCAGACCAATCAGAAATCTGGGTACGGTCTGTCTGAGTCGATAGCTTAGGTCCAGGGCCGCCCGCGCACGGTCAAGGCGAGACCCGCCTTTGACAGCCTGATGGACAGACAGCCGCAGTCCATCCCAGGGCTGCGTATAGATTAAAGCTAGCTTCTGTGAGCCTATGGTCGCGGTGCGGTGATTGTGCCTGCAGGGCCTATAGGCCCCAGAGGGGGGCTGGGCTTTGCAGTAGGAGGAAGAGGGGTGGGGGAGGGCGAGGGATGGAGTGGACGTCCAGCCCAGGGACCCTGACCCCTTTGACCTTGCCAGAAGGGCAGCAAATGTTTCCGAGCTGATTAGCGCTTCGCCGGCAGAGTAGCCCGCTCGCTGTTAACCCTTTGGAATCGGGCAGTAGGGCAGAAGCGCCCGAGGAAATCCGGGGGAAAAAATGTGTCATTCATTTATTACTGTTGACAAAAATACAGTAAAGCTAAAACAAGGATAATGTAAGTTCAGATTAAAAAAAAAATGCCTAAAAGAATTTAACATTCTTATACTGCTAAATACACTTACACAGAATAGCAGCACACTGTCTGTTACCAGATGTCAGAAGCAACTAAATACTTTAATACTATATTAAAATTCAGTTTCAAGGTACTTTTACTTGTGTTTTTTTTCCTCCTATTAAGCTCCTTTTTACGTCTAATTCGCTGCATTCGTACATTTTGTTCCCCCGCGTTTATTTGAGAGCTGGTCACTTTGCAGATGAGGCTTTGACCCACAAAAACATATCATCAGTTCACTGTTACATGTAGAATTGGCTCCGTCTCAATCAGCTCCAACACGAATATTATGCTAAGATAGTTATGGGTCAGTGCTGGTTTTAATGTTGTGGCGGATCGGTGGTGTATAACAATAGTATAATACTCTGAAATGATTCGTTCCGCATGACGCGTCTACATTTCATACTTGAGTTCATTCTGCCGCTGAGGCAAGTTTACGTGTGGACAACCTTTCGATAACAGGCCAATTCAAAGCACTGCATGTGAGATTTAAAGGGTGTTAAAAGAAGATATAAAAAAAAGCACAAACTGGATCAAAAAGACACAAATAAAGTCAAATAAAATATAAAATACACTAAAATTTTATTAAACAGATCGAATGGGATTTGATTTTTTTACAATTTATTTGATAAAAGCGGCAGCAAGAAAAATCTTGGGTCTAGATTGAAAAAGAAATTTAAGTTGGAGCGAACTTCAGGTCAAGACCTGATAATATTTATATATAATATTAAGTAAAAGCCTGAATACAGGACTTTAACCCGTAGTGGAGTAGGTTTACATTCGAGTATTGCTGCTTTTGCTGAAGCAAGTAAACTCTATCTTTCTGTGATTGCATGGAGAGAACATTACTGCAACAACAGAGGAAGAATTCACTGTCAGGGACGAAGCGTCCACAACAGCCACAAGGGGGCGATGAACAGCCACGGAAGGAGCTGCGAGACTGAGGGGGCCGCACAGGATAACCTCCCGCCGCCTTGTGCCAGGACCCCCCCAAAAAAAAAAAAAAAAAATCGGCATCCTCTACCTCATGCATGCCTTAATCAACTCGTACAGTTGGCCCCGGCACCGTCCGCAATTTAAAAAGCATGCGATCCTCCTAAACAGCCAGCGCCAGGCTATTCAGCTCGTCTTTTGAGAGACACGGTGGCGGAGCCGACGGTATTGATCCGAATGAGGAGCGATAAAAGGAGGGGAGGCCGAGAGCAGGTGGTGGCGGGCCAGCGGATTCGGGGATTTGGCCGCTCACCGTGCGTTTTACGGTCAGCGCTGCCCGAGCAGGGAAGAGTGTGTGTGTGTGTGTGTGTGTGTGTGTGTGTGTGTGTGTGTGTTGTTGTGGGGGTGGGGGCTGGGGTGGGGGCACCTACTTGAGACAGATGCTCAGAGCAATGGGATGTGCCCCCATTGTGATCAGAGTGGACAGCTGAATTGTTTACCACCAAAGGGCCCTTTTCTTCGGCGGCAGGCCTGCGCACAATGGGGCCCCCGCCGCACTGACACACTGAGGGTTTCTGCAGGGGAGTTTGTGTGTGGAGTGTGTGTGTGTGGGGGGGGGGTTGCGTGTGCATCAAGGGACAGGGGGTTTATAGGGTGAGCCTCTGTCCTCTGTTTTTGTCTTCTTTTTTTTTTCTTTCTCTGTGCTCAGATGGACCTCTCTGCAGCCCCCCCCAACCTCCACAAAGCTACCGGAGGGCAGGGGTTTAAATGTCACGCTTGGCCATCAGAGCGCCCAGCCCCCGGCTCGTGTCTCCTGGGGGAGGCGCGCCGGGAGACAGGGAGTAAGGAGAGAGGAAAGCCGAGGGGAGGGAGACACTTGCCCTCGCCCCATTGTCCATTACGATGGGCATGAGCTGCTAACTGACTCCAAATCAAGTGTATCCTCTCGCCACGCGCCCCGGCCCTGTCCCGCTCCTGCTCAAACACAAAGGCCCCCTCTGTGTTTTTTCGGCTTTTTTCAGTCATCCATAGGTGAACAGCAGCCTTGGTCATGGTATGTTTGACGGGGCGGCTTAAAGGGGAAAGGCTGCGGGGTTTAAATTCAGCCGGCCACCGGGCCGAGGGGTGGGCGCGGCTTTTTCTACCAAGGATCCTTCCGTATCATGCTCCGCTGAGCCCTCACATGATGAAAATCGTTGCTAACTTTTTTTTTTTTTGGCATTCAGTCACATGAGAGGGACTTCAAAATGTTTGTAAGTGGTTGGAGGTGGCAGGAGGGGGTTGGGGGCAGCGTGTCAAGCTGAAATACAAGCACAGGACGAAATATACGATCCGCTGGCCAACTTTATCCCGGCCAAGGTCCCGGCCCATACTTTACCCAACCGCAAGATTGAGTGTTTTATGTATCTATTTGTTCTAAATAGTGGCACACTTGACCTTGAGGCAAGATGGGTGTCTCCCAGCAGCCCGGCCCCGGGAATCATCCCTCCTGTCAGGGACGCGTGAGGGAGTGACCTTGAACCGCCGAGGCACGGGCGTAGCTGAGTGCACAAACTCATTTAACTCCCGGGCTTGTTATCGACATGCTGTAATCGTTAACATTATGGATGATGAATAACCACTGACTGCTGCGTACCTGCGCCATATGTCGTTGTGCCCGCCGTGCGGGTCCTGGGCCGGCCGAAGGGGGCCCCCTGCCACTGGGCGGATGCACCGCGCCGGCGGTCTAGGTGAGTGGAGGGCCACATCACTTAGACTTGTCTTTTTTTTTTTTTTTTCAATCCAATCACGCCGACAACTCATCAAGCCGGAGGCGATTAAGAACATAGATCACTTCCGTGCTCTACCCTTTTTTTTTTTTTTAGCACACACCTCAGTCTTTACCCAGGAACATTTAACCTCCAGCTGCAGCTGTTCTGGCATCTGTGGTGGATCTTATTTTTTTATTTTCTCCGACATCTCTGTTGACCATTGTAAATGGGTGAATCTATTGTGGTTTCTGGAAAAAAGATACAAAAAAAGGATAAAGAAACGGTTATGGTAAAAATTGCCAGAGTTGGAGGCGTGAATTTTAAATTTTAGGATTTTAACACTAAAGTTAATGAATTAGTGATAAAAGTACTTGTGGAGAACTTTGTGAGAGGGATGCGAAGAAAAAAAGCACTAAAATGTAAGTACATGTTTCTTGTACTCCAGTTCTCTGAGCCCCGCGATTAGGGATCAATTATCAGGTTCCCTACATTTTATTTGTTGCTTCTTTTTGAACGAGTGATAACACCATGCCCCCCCTTTGATCAAACAGTCCCAGGAACCAGATGTTAAGAATGAACATATCCCTCGCCCGTCCTCGTTCGCATCCCCAGCGCGTCCGAGGAGACCGTTCCGTTCATTTCAGTTAGTCTGATGCCGATTTGGGAAGCAAATCCCGAGGCAGGTGGGACCTTATTGGTAACTGAGCATTTTAACTGGAGGACGGAGCCCCCGCTGCCGTCCTTAACAACCGGCGACACTCAAGACAGAATCTCATTCTGATTCTCCACATTTCAGCTATGAGAAACTTTTAAGAAACAGAATGAATTTTAATGCCTGATTTATTTATTAATTTATTTTTCCCCTTTAATGTCTTTCGGCCTAATTACCAAAGGGGGGGGGGCAACAAATAATCAATAATGCGATATGTCATGATGTGATCTCCCGTGATATGGCATCAATATTCCAGCTTGGGCTTGGCTGAATGTTCTCAGGCAAAAGCAGAGATCCTTCCCTTCTTTTTCACCTTCACACTGCCGGACCCAGAACTTCTCCTGCTTTACGGACCTGTGCAGTTGAGACTAAAAAAAAATACCTGAAAACTAGACTTTTAAATCCTAGGTGTGCCCGTGTGACGTTGGTGATGTATTCTCAACTAAATGGCTTTTGAACTGATAATAGATCACAACACTTGTGATGTGGCCTGATCGGATTTTGACGGCGCATCAGCGGCAGAGGCAAACAACCCAGTAAACCAAATAGATATCTCCGAAATCTGACTCTAGTGATGTAATTTAGCTAAAATCCGATTGGTGCGTTTAAATGCCTCACATCACTTTTTCCCTACTCAGCCCGTATCCACTTCAAACCAGTGAGAAATACACAGAGAAATTTCAGATTTGGAAAATACATTTTGTTTGGGCCTTGAATTAAGTCGCTGTCCTGTATACACTTTATTAATGGAAATCTCAGTCTTCTATGAAAACTGTGGAATTGAAAGCTTTTTATCAGGTGGTTGTAAATATGGTATATTCATGTGTTTTTGTGGGGGTTAACTTTCTTCTACCGTTATAAAGATACTCGAGTTGCTGTTTATAATCTTGCATATATTATAATGCAAATGGCAGAATCAGTTGTATGTGAAGAAAAAACGTGTTTCAACAGGCAGGATGTTGCGTGAGTAATGCGATTTCCAGCCCTTTTGATTACTGCAAATTTTTCTTTTTCTTTCTTTTTCTCCGGAACACTTTAGATGGCATTTACAATAAACTTAGCCAAGATTAATTAAAAGACGTACTCAGTGATTGCGATACCTTGGGGAAAATGAACAAAACAGTAACAGTACCAGGGGGAAAAAAAAACCCCGAACAACAAAAGCATCCGTCTGGCTCGATGTGCAGGAAAAAAAACAGGTCGCTGCTGCCTATCGGCATATCACAAGTTTCCCAGAAGTTTCCAGCAGGGCTGGATGTACATTTTATATACAGTAAGTAAACTCAGAGTTTCCACACAGGGCTCTGCAGCTTGACCACATACACAATGTGCCGCAGGGCGGAGAAGAAAGAAAAGTTTGGTAGATCTTCCTCTCCCTGCCTCTGCGATGGCTCAGGGAGTTTGACTCCTGCCCTGCCGGTTGTTTTTCTTCCTCTCCGGGCTCCGCGGGCTTTTCATCTCGCCTAGGTGCAAGGGGGCAGCCACTTCTCTCCTCTCCCGGCCCCTTTCCTCCCATCCGGGCAGGATGCGGATTTCCATTTCGGCTGCAGTGCGAGATTAGCAGCTCCAGCACCCTAAGGCTGGCTTAAGACGGGAGGGCAGGCATCCAGCGGTGTTGGTGGGATGCGTGCGGGGGAAGAGGTTCCCCCAAGACTCGTTTGAGGCCGCGGCGGATCCTTGGATGAATCCTCAAAACGGGCGTTTGTTTGGGATGAGCTGTGTTGCGAGGTGTCAGCTTGCTGTCAGCCTGATGGCCTCACATGCAGCTAAGCCCCACACTGCAGGCGAAGACAAGACATAATTAAGTGTTCACTGTATTTATAGATTTAATCGTTTAATCTGAGGGATTTTCTTTGTTTCCTTCACTATATGAAGTAAAACAGTCGTGTGCAGGTTGGAATCATCAACGTGGTCAGATCAGTAACATGTAGCTGGCACCGCAGTGTCTTTTTGCCTGGATTTTTGTTTTTTTGAGGTTAAGCCCCTCGAATCCAACGTCTATTGCTGTTTTTACTTCTAGGTTTGCGGCATACTGTTTATTATTATTATCATTATTATTATTATACCGTGTATTATTATTACAGAAATGCCATTATTGCGCACCTGACAGGTGCTATAGTTGTCCTGGTTTTATGACATTTGTTTCCAGAGGGGGCGCAGACATCACTAAACCTGTTTGAAACGAAACATGAAAGATTTCACCAAGTGTCTTGTTGGCATCTAGTTCTGAATTTGTCTGATCTTGTGAAATCCTTTCCTGGGATTTCTGCCTACGCACTGATAATGTGATTTGTGGTGCTCAAAGCGCTTCTAAAAAAGAAACTACAAAAAAAACCTAAAAAAACAGAAAACTTCATCAGCTGCTTTCTGGTATCTGGTGTTTCACTGGGTAACCAATGGGGCCGATTATAACCGTTTTACTAGAGACTATTTTGTCAGTAGAAAGTAGTTTCAATGAAAAATGGTACGTCGATTAGAAAAAAAACAAGCTGTATCTTAGTCAGAATTTTCAAAAACGTGTCCTTAAACTGGACTCGTGCGTTGCTAAAAAATCTCAAGAAGTGAATCCTCAAAACATCAGCAAATTAAAAACTAGCCCGTCCGCACAGCTTCCTTGGGACAATTTGGTCGAAAGGACCCTTCCCGTTACTTTTGGTATCACATTTTCACAACAGAGCACAAAGAGAGGCTTATATTTATTTGAAATTGTTACGATGTTCTACCCGAATATAATCCACAACCATACATTAATCTGAAAAACTCCCTTCTTTAGATGCAAGCATACATCAGTCGATCAACAATGATAGGACTGCAAACCCCCAACGAGCCCATCAACAACAGCAGGCATTCAGTGGCAGGGCTCCCCTGTTACAACTGACCCGTAACATGTGGCCCAACTACAACTAAATTGTGGCTGAATTATTGATACAGTGGCGTTAGCCGCTTTTGCAAGTGGGGGCATGAAAGGGAGCCAACATGGGAATGGTCTGCTAATTTTATATGGGAGCCTCAGGGCACATTCCTCCCAGTGAAGACCAAACATATTGACATATGTGTGTAGGGGGAGAGACTGTATATAATATCAGCCTGGCTTCTGAGGCAGGAAAATGGACAGTGTGGCTCTCCCGTATGGACTTGAACTCAGTCCACACATGTGTTGTCTCCCATATTTCTGTAGAAAATGGCTACAAAACCCGAGCATTCGAGTGCTGAGGTGATGCACGTATGGAGGACGTGGCGGGTTTGAGTAAAAACGTATGCGATATCGTATGGGATCGAGGCAATATCCCTTTCTCGTTTCAGATCGCTCCCCTGGAATTATTAGAGCTAAAGCGTTTTCGTCTCGCATTCGTTCATCAGTGTACCATCCATAGAAATGGCGAGATGGATGGCCGACGTATGGGATCAAGGCGTTTAGAAGGGCAGGCCGGGCCGGGTGGGGGATGTTTTGTGGCTAAGCCGAGGTTGTTTTGACCGTCAGCGAAGCCGGCTGCCTAATTTCTCCAGTAGTGTCCGAAAAGCCTTTGTGTCCTCAGCGCGCTCTTATTTCCACCTCTCTCGGAATTGTGATGACCGTGCCTCGGGGCGACAGAGACACCTTGAGGAGCGCCCACCTTTAAATCCGCTGCTCCATGACTTCAACCATGACCCCTCGCTGGAGGGATCCCTCAGGCGAGATTTAAACGAGCTCCCCCAGGTCTGCGGAGGCTCCTCTATTCACCGTCACATTTTTTAAAGACACGAATTGGCCCCCTCTCTGATGGCTGATTCTAAACTTTAGTTGAATAAGGAAAAAAAAGGGGGGGGGGATTTGGATAAATTGATATAAAATCTTACACATGTGGATAAATGTGCTGTGACATGTATGCGTAAACATCGTGCCAGGGAGAAGGAGAGGGATGATTTTGGAGTGACGGTGACAGAAAGACACAAGGAATGCTGAGGGCCCCTGCAACCCCCATTTTCCTTTTCTTCCTTTCCTTCTTTTTTCTGGTCTTTTCATCATTGTTATCCTTGAAAAAGAAGGGAATCCCTACAGTGCTCAAAAGACTAAAACACCTTTTACAATATTTACATGTCATCAGGCTACGGTCCTTTTTCCTTTTATCGTCATCACCTCATTTTTTTTCCCCAAATCGTCTCTTTTCACGTGCAACGGTATCACTTACATTTTTACAATTTCTTTTCTCTCGCTCTCTTTTTCGCTATTATGGAGGACGAATGGCGAGAAAAGCATACAATATACAGGCTATTGATCCACGCCCATCACTGCAGAAAAAAAGTCGGTTCAGGGGGTTGGGGGAAAAGGAGGGGGGGACTGGACACAGCGATCGATAACCTACTCTATCAGCCGTTTCCATGGCAACCGGCCGAGCAAGGACAGAGGGCTGCCATGCATTTTGCACCTGTCTATTTCATATACCTATTGTGATAATGAAAGTGTCAGGGAAACGAATGCAAAAGGTGACGTGGTGCTCCGGCCCAGCGTCTACTTCCACATTAAGAGAAATTACATAAAGGTTAATGGCTTGCTGGAAGAGAGAGCTGAAAAATTGGTATCGAGAGCTGGTTCCTGGAGGGATTTTGGTGACCTCCTCCCCAACACTCCCCCCTCCCCCACCCCCCATGTGGATTGAAGGACGCCGGAAGGCAAAGTAGGTTGCAGCAAGTCGGGCGCAAACCGGGGCGTCCCCGGTTTCTGGGTTACATTCGGAAAAAACATGCACAGATGACTGCTATGAAATCGGCAGTTGTGCCCTGACACCGGAGAAGGGGGCCTCTTGTTGAGGTTGACCCCAATCTGGGGGTCGAGCAAGCGTGATCAGGGGCCCGGCCATTAGCCCCTTCGCCACCGTGAGCGACTGTAGGCACAAGAGAAGGGAAATATGTCCGGGTAGATACAGGAAAGCAAGGAACGAAGGCCAGGGGTTTTAGGGGGGGTGTCGGTGGAGGTTAGCCCAAGCGTTCCTCGGACCGCAGCCCAGCGGGCTCAGCCAGACGGACTGACAGGGGAACTTGACACCCGCATGGCTGAAAAAAAAAACCCTCCGTCTGTCTGACCCGCGGTGGGCATTGAACTTCCAACCTCCTCTGTGAGCCGGGGGGCTCAGTGGCTCCAGAGCCGCGGGCGCTGAGCTGGGTCGGCCCTAAGTGGAAGGGACGGCTATGATGATCCGGGGCCAGGCGTCGATCGTGTGCCGTATTGATCCCAATTGAAGCCGCCGCCGCTGAAATCGCAGGATCGCGAGGGAGCGAGAGTGGGAGGGAAGGCGACCAGCAGGGGCCCCTGGCCGCATCCGCTGGCGGTTCTGAAGCGTATTGAGCATCCATCTGTACGGTGGCATGAGTGTAACTCGATTGTGAAATGCAGCGGGCCGGCGAGCAGGGGAGGCTGCGCCACTGCGGAAAGGCGGTGTCCCTCCTCCGGAACCGGGGGCCGCTCCGTGTTTTGCGGGCCGCGACAGTGAGCTGTTGACAGGCACGTGGCTCTGCAGTGTTGTCCGGGGGCTGCTGGCCACCGCGCTGACCTTTGACACCCCCGTCCATTCCGCCGCTTCATTGTAGGGGGAAGAGGAGGAGCAGGAGGAAGGGCAGGAGAGGAGAGGAGGGGGGGGGGAGATGACCCTTGAGATCCTTGCATTTGAATTCCCCCTCCCCCATAGCATCAACCCCTCCCTTCCCAACACCTCCAACCCCCCCCCCCCCCCCCCCCAACACACACACACACACACACACACACACACACACTCACACACTCCACCTTATGCCGATCAATGACAGTTTCATGTGGCTTCTCTGGGCCTGCAGTGACGTGTGTCCTATTGATTTATCGACATTACTCCAGGCAAGCGAACCCAGAAGCCCCCCTCTCTCAGTAGGCAGTCAGGCTCCAGCCCAGCAGAGGTTTTACCCCCCCCCCCCGCGCCGAGTGCGCCCATGCCAAGTCATCCAACTGCACCGGCCTCTCCGGAAAACAGCGGCACATTATCTGCACACAACCCAACTGTATTTTTTTTATGTGCATGTGTGTGTGTCACTGAGAATGCTTTTAAGCACCCCCCCTTCCTCCCTCTGCCAATCTAGTTCCAGCCCCCCCCCCCCCCCTTCTGTCCTGCACTCCATGGGACCTGTAATGGGGACAATGAGTGAGACACCCTGGCACTCACAAACACATTTGCTGTCGCCTCTGATTTCCAGAGGCGACCATTCCACTTTTATGGTTAAAAGGTTCTTTTCTTTCGTCCGTGTCAATGTCATGCCTCTCTGGCCATGGCTCATCCTTGTGGCTATTGCCCTCATCTGCCCCTCTTCCTCCCTTTTTCCACTCTGCCCCCACCCCCTCGGGCTCTCCTGTGTCCAGTGAAAGGCCAGTGTATTGGGGGATTGAGTGAGGGAGGGAGGGGAAGAGAGCAGCTGGACACTCCCCATGGCCTGGCTAGCCACTGATTTGGGGCTGGGGGGAGCTATCCCGCTCCATTAGGATAAGACCGCTGCAATGGCAGCTGGCCATCAAAAAAAAAAAGGACAAGCAGGGGTGGGGGGCTCAGAGATCAGTGACCTGGCCACAGTGTCCAGCTGGGGCGTCATTTCATGGCCCACCTCCGGCCACGTGCTGGATGACCATCTGGGGAATCCGGCAAACCCCACGAGAGCGTCGTCCTCGCGGCCGACAACAAAAGTCAAGAAATCTGTCGGCCTAATCTGGAGAAGAGGTGGAGGGGGCGCCGCAGCTGCCTGTTGTTGTTTGGCATCAAGTGTGGCGCGCATCTGCTGTTCAGTGCAATGCTGTGCAGTGTCTTTAAAGCTCACAAGCTCTAGTTCCTGATACTGTGTCATCGTGGGCTGCCGATGATAGTTGTTTGCGATACCACTTTTCGATTAATTTAGTCTGTGAAATGTCAGAAAATAGAGAAAAAAATATTTGGCATGGTTTCCCAGAACCTGGTGGAACATCTTTAATTTATTATTTTTTTAATTGATTAATTAAAATTTTTTTCCCAATCAACAGTCCATCATTCAAAGATGTTCATTTCACAGAGATTCAAAGCAAAGAGAAGCCGCAGAACCTCATTTTTGAGAAGCAACGACCCCAAGTGTGTCGGCACGTTTTGTTGTGGGTTTTTTTTCATCTGATGCGTGACTTTACTGGCCCATCGATTGTGAAAATTGCTGTTTTCTCTCTCAGTCTCACAGAAATTTGATTGATTGTTTAACTGATCAATCGTTGCTTCAGCACATCCGCTGCTACATATACGCACACACACCACTGACTTTAAGTAAGTAAACGGGTCAACTATAGTCATGAATATCTGTTGGACCGTACCGTTGAAGTGGCTCCTAAAGGGTAAAGGTGATTTTAAATAGGAGCACAGGGGTTGGGGGTGTGGGGTGGGCCTGGATGGGGTGGGGGTGTCCACTCAGCAGCCCAGATGGACGACCAGATTCTCTTTTAGCTGAGCCGTTCAGTTTGATGGCTCTGATCGGGGAACAGATTAGCACTGGTTTGTTGTCAGTCCTAACCTCCCCCCTCCTCCTCCTCCTCCTCCTCCTCCTCCTCCCCTTCTTTCTTCCTCCTCCAGCCCCTCCGTCCTCCCCCATCCTTTCATCATCCTCCTTGCCCTCTCCCCAAGCCTTGTGTCTTAAACTGTTTAAGGTGATCGAATCTTTGCCCATCCTCCCAACGTGGTTGGAAGGGATCAAAGGTTGCTGACCCTGGCCTGATTGTAAAGGTTGCAGAGGGGGAACCTCTATAATAAATAGAGGCCCCACTAAACAGATCTGACCTTTTCAGATATTTCTATGAGCTTAAAAAAAAATCTCCGCCTTTATTTTTGGGAATTCTGTAATCCCCTTAACATTTATCGTTGTTCTGCTAATGAAAGTGATCTTTGTGATCATGTCTGATAGGTTTCTAATTAGATTCACATAGACCCGCGTGGAAATGATCCAAAGGACGAGCCAAGGGAGGACGGAGGGGTTGGAGTTATTGCTCTTAGAAACACTGGAGCGCCGAAAGAAATTCATAAACGTGGTGGCGGGCTGGGTTGGGGTGGGGTGGGCCACAACTGTGCGCCGGTGTAATCTTTGGTCAGCACTTCCTCATGGCCGATACTGTTATATAGGAAAGAAATCCTCCCCTGAAATTTGATTAATCACCGCCTCTCCGCCTCTCAATCCAAACATTGGTGGAAATGGAGGCCGGTTGACAGGACAGATACATCAGCCGCCGGCAGCCGCGAGCACCCGACAGGCGGAGGCATTTCTTAGCCTGTAACGGGATATCCACACTGAGCGAGGTGCGGAAAAGTGAGAACTGCATCGTCTTCATTTGGCCATAACAACGAAGAGAGAAGGGAGGAGGATGAGGAGTGTGAGGAGGGGGAGGATGGTGGACGGGGGGGGGGTCGGCCAGCCAGCCAGCCAGGCAGGCAGCTCGCTAGGTTGGGCCGAGGCGTATCGATTGATTTCCCAATAGCCTCTGGTCCATGAGCGGCGAACCCTGGCCCCGGTTGCTAGGTGACCACACTATCCAAGATGGAGAGCAGGGTGATGAAGGGTGACAGCAGCTCTGGGGGTCAGAGGGGCCACCGGTCATTCTGTGGCCCCTTTGGGACGCTCCGGACATGCAGATATAAGGCAATGAAACTGGACCATAGCTCGCAGGGAGAGGCCCAGCAAGGCAGGAATACAGAGAGGGAACGTCAGGGAGCGCCGGCCGCCATCTTTGTTCGAGCAGCACGAGTCTTCGAGTCTGCATGTGGCTGCATGTATATTTATGACGCACACTATGGATAAAATATTTTTTAAAATGGAGGGCAGCTACTAGATTGGTTTTATGGAGATCATGTGACATCTCAGGTTCCACGTTGTGGATGTTCCTGCAAAAAAAAAAAATGCCCTGAAAGATATTTATTACTCCCATGTGATTTCAAAAGGAGCCGTTGTCCATATATGAAAATATTGATTTGGCAAACAAAGGGCTATTCAAATAGTCATCGTCCAAAACATATTGCCTAAATTCAGAGCTGAGGGATATTGTCCTCTCAGGGTCTCAGTAAAAAAACAAAACAAAACAAAGAGGCCGCGGTTCTCATTATCGGACCCAAAGCAATTTACCGAAATGTGCAATTCGCCGAACCAGAGGAGGAGGCCGAGGGATTTATCATCATGGTTCCGTCGAAGTGAATACACGGCACTCAGTCGTGGGCAGGGGGCGAGACCGTCCATTTTACGCGTTCGTGCTGGAAAATTAAGTGCAACGCACGACATGGAGGGTTACATCCCTGTTGATGAGATATCTACACATTTATAAAGACGACTACCTGGTTTCCAGAGCGATCACAGCCACACAAGTAGGGCATTTTACGGCGTTTTATTGAAGTATGACTCACGACAAGACCTCCCCTCATAAAAATAATTTAAAAAGAAAACATATTTTTACGTATGCGCTTCAGTTGGTGAGACCCTTCAATCCAAAAAGCAGAACAGATGCTCAGCGGACGAGGGCGTCTCGCTCACGAAAGCCCCCCGTGATCCGAGCGGCACGGAAGAAAAATACTGCAAACATGAACTGGCCATAATCTATATCACATATTCCACAATGATACATGATGCCGCCGCGCTTTTCTACATATCGATTGTTCCGCGGGTTGCGAGTGAAAAATGATACGGAGGGCAAAAAGAGAGGAGGAGGAGGAGGAGGAGGAGGAGGAGGAGGAGGTGGTGGTAGAGAAGAAGAAGAGGAAGAAGAAGGGAGGGAGGGGAGGTGGGGAAGGGGGGGGGTTGGATATAAACTGGGAGACAAATGTAAAAGGATCTACATCACACTGTAAGCTCTGCACTGAGAGAGAAGTTACCAGAAGGCAAAAGAAAAGAAAAAAAAGAAGCAGCAGCACTACAGAAGCTGGGTGTGAGGTTTTGTCTATGTGTGTTGCTGTTAAGCGTGTGTGTGCGCGTGTGCTCGTACGCGTGCACGCACCGGGTCGAGGGTCACGGGGGAGAAAACCCATCGCGTCGGCCCTGAAAGGCCACCTTGCTTTCCGGCTGTTGCCTGTGTTCTTCCCGTGTATGAAGGATTTCCCTTCATCCCGTGCCATGCCTCTCATGTCCTCCTCAGAAGTGTGTGTTGGAGTTCCATGTCCCGAGGAGGGAGGACTTATGTGTCTCTCTATGTGTGTGCGCGCTTGTGTATTTTTCCCTCCCTCCTGTCTATTAATAATATTGGTGGTGGGGGGTGGGGTGGGGGGTAAGACAGAGACACAGGGAGATAGAAGTGGATGTTTGCTTTGGTGCGAGGCGAGATGTTTCTCCGTTTGCAGCCCTAAGCTGTGCGAGTCTTCAGCTCTTAAGCATTCCCTCTCCCCCGTGACTCCGAACCGTCTCCTGCCCTGAAGGGGCTGTGTGGACCTCCCTGGCCAAATACCCACATACCTTTAACAGCGGCTGGTGAAAACGAGTTTTTTTTCACGGCGGGAGGATTTAGGGCCTGGACGGCCGGGGGGGGGCTCGTCCTGGATGTCTGGGGGAAACGATCCTTGTCTTCGACGCTCAAGACTCAACCATCACGATAACACGAAACCGGTTGCGGTTTCCTGTCCAGGCGCACCAAGTCTCCCAAAAACAGAATACAATAAAAATCGTCGTTTCCTCTCGTCCCACGAACCGGGCAATTCACAGGCCTTCGCAGTTTAGTCCGTCGTCCTCGTCCAGGCTGCTGCTCTATGCCAGGCCTGTCTTCTTTGGCTTCCGGCGAGGTAAAGGATTGATTTTAAAATCTCACTCTTTGTTTATTAAGCTAAATGGCCTCCTCTCGCATCCCTGACCTTTCAGTCCCTCAGATTCCCTCAAGGTCTCTGAAGCCTTTAGCGGCCCGGAGCCTCCCAAGTGAAAGACGACATCAGTAGGTCCCTCACACGCGCCGGCAGGACGGGATCGAGGTCGTGGCCCCCGAAGAGGCCGACCTGGTTGGCAAGAAACGAGCTGCCAGCAGGCGCCCATGTCGTCAAATTCTCTCACTTTTTTTTAAGACCGAAGTTCCTCGCCCCAGAATTTTTTTTGGGGGGGGGGGTTCGGCGACACAAAAAAACAGCGCTGCCTCCCCGTTTGCTTCCAGGAGACGATAGCCTTATCTAGCACGGCCACAAGAGGCCCTATCTGGTCGACGAGGCCTTTTTTTTTTCGGTTGTTGTTGAGGATGATCTTGCTGCAAAAGGAAATGCAAAGGGGGTCGTGACCTTTTCCGTGGTGGCACCCAGACTTTGCAAAGGCCTCCGTCAGGAGCTGCTCCCACGGTTGAAGCTTAAAAGTCCTGCTCTCCGAGGCCTTCCTTTTTTTTTTTAAATCCTTGGCGTTGGTGCTCGCCTCGCAGTCTGCCCCGACGCGTTTACTACCTCGCTTCGATTGCTCCTAAACGGCAGATTTTTATCCTCGCCTTGGAAATTGTCGGAAAACGGTGCGGCAATCCGGGTCTAACTCGCTACGTTGAAATGAGCTTTCTAAATAAAGTGACTCCACTAAATTACAGCAGAGGGCCCCTGCACCCTAGACAGTCCTCCAGCTGTGTATTTGTGTGTATGTGCGTGGGTGTGTGTGCGTGTGGATGTGGGTGTGTGTGACTGCGTGTGTGTGTGTGTGTGCGTGCGCGTGCGTGTATGTGTGTGCGTGTGTGGGTGTGTGACTACTGTGTGTGCGAGTGTGCTTAGCAGTGGAGAGCGAGGGGGAGGTGTATGGGAGATGGTATCAATCGCCAAGCTAGGCCATTGAATGTATTGATTAGTTACCTTTCTTATTAACATGCTGATTAAAGAGAGAAGGGAGAGAGAGAGAGAGAGAGGGGAGTGAAAGAGAGGCGGACGAGGCTGCACACACACACACACTCCTCACCTTGCTTCGGACGGATGGACGGAGAGGAAGGCGGCCGCGGCCGACAGGGGAAGAGGGAAGAGAGGATGCGGAGTGGATTTAACAGCCGAGCGGGGAAGGAAGAAAATCAGGGAATTATCGGGAAGAGGAGGAGAGAGGGGAGACGAGCGGATGCAAGAGAAGAGGAGGAGGAGGAGGAAGAGGAGGAGGAGGATAAGGATTGGGGGGGGTTGGATGCAAAAGTGGGTGGGAGATGTGGGGGGGGGGGCAACCTGACTGGAAAACCAAGGAAGGAGAAAGCGAGAAACCCCGCAGCCTTTGATCCCCCCACCGAGTCACAGTGGCTGAACTGGCTGGAGAGACATCACACACACTTTTGGGGCCGTGAGACACACACACACACACAAACACACTCACACACACACACACTTACAGCCACACGAGCTCACACACCTGCACAAACCCACACACACACAGGGACCAGTAGGCCGAGGCTTAAGCAGACAGCCGAAGAACAGCTCTGTGTGTGTGCGTGTGCGTGTGAGTGTGTGTTTATGCGCCTGTGTGATCGACATGTAGATGCTTTTCTAAACGGTTATTTTTATCGGTGTCCGAGCTTGTCGAGCAGCGTGAGGGTGAGGGCTTTTCTAAAGATGCACGCCAACGATTTCCGAGAAAGACAGAGTTTAGTTTTTTTATTATTATCATTATTCCGGGGGGGGGGGCATGTGAAGGGCAAGATGGAGAGAGGGGCAGGGGTGGAGGGGGGCTGCAGGCAGGCAGAGGGTTTGCAGGGAAGATGCAGACTTGTTTATTTCTATGTTTGTGGCAAAGTGATTGAGTGGGTGTGTCTGCATGTTTTCTTTTTTTCCTTTAAGGATGTTTGCATGGAAGAGGAGGGTGGTGGTGGTGGTGGTGTGTGTGTGTGTGTGTGTGTGTGTGTGTGTGTGTGTGTGTGTGTGTGGGGGGGGTGTTGGAGTGCTCTCCACCAGGCAGCAGCAGCAGCAGCAGCAGGGATCAGAGCGTCAGAACAGGGGCAGGAACCGGCATATGCACGGCGTCCGACTGCAGAGAAACAGCTCACGGTGTGATGTGGCGGCGGCCGCTGCGGTGAACGTGGTCATTGGGGGCCAACGACGCGGCCCCTGGCGCGTGTGTTGGGCTCCTCGTTTATATGTTTCTATCGGTTTAAATCATGCATGGGTTATGATTGTTTCGTGTGAGCTCTCACTGGTAGTAGTTTTACAATACTAGATGAGAAAACATGAAGAAAACACACCTTTCTAATTGAGATTCTCGCTTTTTTTTCTTCCTTATTTATCTGCTTGCTTATTTAAATATTTTTTGTTTGTTTTTCGTTTTTGTTTTTAAATTAGAACCAAACAATCTTTCAATAAATTGCCCAGAAAAGTGAGTCATCTGCGTTAACAATGCCGGAATCGATCGGAGAGAGTGTTGACGATGCAAATTATATTCCCGTTCCTCATGTGGCTGCTTGTTTTGTCTTCACCCGAAACCAAACGCCCGGAAAAATGACACAGATTAAGGATAATAAATCGTTTACATCTCAGCCGCTGGAGTCGATAAAATCTCCGGCAGTGATAGAAACTAAAGTTAAAGATTTCTGAAAAACGAAAAGCATTTAAATTATAACAAAACTTAAAATAACCTAAATGTGAGTTGAGTGAAAATAAATCCATAAAACCTGCAAAAAAAAAAATAAATAAATAAAATGTTGCACAGAGGAAGTGAAAGCTGGGTTTTCACATTAAAATCCACTTAGGGAGAGAAAAAAACCAACTTTACCTGTAGTAAACCTCAGTAGCTGCAGGATCATCACAGGACTCCTGCTGCTGTTTGACTAATGAGGGAGACAAACTAATTGTTAAACTTAAAAAAAAAAAACCCACAAACTTCTAATGAGCACTAACCCTGAGCCAGAAACAAGCACAACAAGAGGAGAGAGAAGAAAGAAAAACTCAGACAAGTTGCAGCTTATCGACCTCGTCGACCCCTTCAGCTCCTTTTTGTTGGGCTTTTTTCTTTTTCTTTCCCATTTTGCATAAATTAAACACTTGCGCTTCCTCCCCGCGCGGCTCGGGCCACCGGATAATTTTATTTGCATAAAGAAATGCGGGGCCAATTACAGCGGGAAGGACATTTACATTTTATATGAAAAATAGTTGTAGGGCAAATAGGAGGCTGTTTAAAATGCACGGATCGATACTGACACACACACACACACACACACTATCCCTTCAAGTCTAATTGAGGAACTTTATAAAATAAAGACTTTTATTCTAGTAAAAAACAAAACAGCCCTGCAGCAATATTTACAGACAATATTATTAAAATTTATTCCAAAGAAAACTTTTGTACCAAAGTAGTGAAGCAAAAAAAAGAACTAAAACAGCCATCAACTGAATATTCAAAATAATATTTATTTATTTGTATTGTTTCGCCTCAGCTCTTGCTGCTGCTGCTGCTGCTGCTGCTGCTGCGGCCCGTCGCCGACGCGTCTGCGCAGGAGGCGAATCGGGCGGAAAATTAAAAATTAAAAAAACAAAACGAAACCAAAGATGAAAAAAAAACCCACTGAATTTGCATCTGGACCAGATGTGATCGATAATGACGTTGTTCGTGCGCGCGGACGAGTCGGGTTTCGACGTCGAGACCGAGGCGACCGTTCGCCGCGGCGCCAAGTCTGCGGACGGCGGAGGGAGAGCAGGGTGGTACGGGCCCGGTCGCCCCGTCGCCCCGTCGCCCCGTCGCCCGCCCGGTCCCGAGTTTTCAGTAGCAGCTCCGCTCCCTTCACCTGAGGGGACAGGTGGAGCAGCTAGACTCCGAGGGTGCGTTTTATTCTATTCTCGTCATTTTTATAGTTCATATTTGAATTACAGTCTGACGTGGCCACTTGTGAATATGTTGTGAATTAGTGTCTCTGGTTTGTGAAAATCTTCAGACATCAAAATAGAAAATGGGGCTTTTTCTTTTGTTATTGTTGCCATAATAATATAAATAAATACATTAATTAAAAAAATAAATAGACACATACCCGCAAGCTGCTCTGATTAATCAGCAGTGTGTTCTTACTCAGGTAGTAACCTGTGTGTGTGTGTGTGTGTGTGTGTGTGTGTGTGTGTGTGTGTGTGTGTGTGTGTGTGTGTGTGTTTGTTTACGTCGAGAGAGAAAAAAGGACTTCATGAAAAAGAGCCAAGAAAAGATCAATCTGAATTATGTTAATCGTTATAATTTTTATGTTGCTCAACAGATCAGATCAGACTGATGGAAAGACCTTTTTTAACCTCTTGAGCATCAATATTTATGTGTGTGTGTGTGTGTGTGTGTGTGTGCGCGTGTGTGTATGTGCGTGTGTGTGTTTGTCTGATACGAAACGTGTAATGAGTCAGTTGTTTTTTTTTCTTCTTTTCCATCAGGGCTAATTTCTGCCATTATTATTATTTTTGCTTTTCCTAATGCGGTCAAATTAAAATTCAGTTATCGATTATTCACATTGTGATCTGTGCAATGCCGGGTCTCGTTGTAATAATTGATCCCATCGATTGCTTAGGGATGAGAAAGAAATATATTTAAATACAAAAAAAGGAGAAAGAAAAAGAGGGACTTGACAACAGGAAAAAGAGGAAGAGGAAAAATTGGACCAGTGTCCGATGAAGATACTTGGAAAGTTTCCATTTCCAATCGGTTTAATGTTTAATGAGCTGCTTAAATTTCACAATAAAAGACGAGTTTGAGTCTCCGAAAAATGCACATTTTAATTTGATTTTTTTTCAATTTTTTATTACTTCTGCTGCGTCTCTTACAATTACAGACATAAAATTAATGTGTTTTAGGAATTTTATTTTGTAAATACATGCTGCTACTGACAACACAAGGTGTTTTAGCAGGGAAATAATAAATGTGTTTATAAAGCTTAGAACAGGATTTCATTTCTGAGCCGCCTTAAACCCTTTTGATAATGACAAATAAAATATAGTAAATATAGAAATTCTGATATGGCAACAATTGTTCTGTTGTTTTTTGTTTATTCTGTTTATATTATCAACAGTGTAGACGTTTATGATCATGTCTAAAGTTCAGTTTTATATCTGTTGACTTAAAGTCCCCAGTGTGTTAAACTCCAGGAAATAAAATATTTACCTCGTTATTGTAAAAACAATTTATTTTTTTGCAGTAAAAGTCTTTTTTTTTTCCAACAAATGAACTTTCACACACAGTGAGGAAACCAACGCGCTGCTCGAGCTGTGAAGTCGACTTTATTAAACGCTTATTAAAAAAAAGGGAGGATTTTAAAAAAAAGCTTGGCGACGTCGCGAGCGACAGGGTTTTATTTGGATTTTTACTGGTTAAATAAAGTCGATTCTGACATGACAGTGGTAATGAAAGAGTTGGAGGCAGGTTGAGGGAGTAATTCAGGTGTGTTGGGATCAGCGCAGGTGAGAAGTGATTGGTTCAGTCTCTGCTCTGCGTCTGTTGACAAAACTGACCAGACTCCTATACTGAAGATTAATTCTTAGTTGACGACCCCCCGGAAAACTATGGAAGATTTACGATGTTACAGCCACAGACTTCTGCTTTTACTTTTTATAAGCCACAGCAGCTTGTCTCCATGGCAACGACGGTGGCGGCAGAAACATTAGGGACAGGTTGAGCTACAGTAGCGGCGATTATTGATTATTGATAATTAGGGTGAAGAAAACAACCACCAGTGCTGATTGAAACTATTCCTTCACCTTTACCTTTATCACCTCAGTTTGGAGCCACAATCAGAGGATCCGCTGCTAATAATTCTGATCAATAATCAATATTCTAATATTGCTCAGAAACTCACCTGCTGAACATTGTTTTCAGTGTGTCTGTGTGTGTGTGTGTGTGTGTGTGTGTGTTTTGAGTTACATTTCTGTGACTAAAAATGTTGAATAAGATGATTTATTTTGATGTTATGTTCATTTTTCACTTTTGTTTGGTTTTCAACAAGAGAAGGAAAACTGTCAAAAATGTGCTGCAAATGTAATATAATAATGTTTTATACAGATTATATCACAATAAAAAAACCTTGGAAAATCAACTTGCATTTTGTATGTGTTTTGTACTGTGCTCTACTGTATGTGTGTGTGAGTGTGAGTGATTAAATAATGCATGTGATATCCAGATTAGGTGAAAACAAAGCCACCTTGACTCCTAATCAAAACCCAACAACAGCCTCGTCATCTTCATCATCATAGTCAACCTCAGTGTCTTTTCCCAAAATACAAGGCTTATTGTGACATTTTAGACAACATAAGAAAATTAATGTATTGATGTGTGGAAGAATCTTTGCACCTGTTTTCCTTCTTTAGGGGAAACTTCATAAATCAAGTCACCAGGAACAGAAGGAAGCTGCATTAAAACCATCATTTAAATTTGTATTTTTAATTTTTTAGATTATGTATATATGTACATATATATATGTATATATATATTTATATATACATATATATATTTATATTTATAGGTATAAGTGTGTGCGTGTATGTATATATATATATATATATATATATATATATATATATATATATATATAAATATATATATATATATATTTATATTTATATATAAATATATATTTATATTTATAGGTATAAGTGTGTGCGTGTATGTATGTATATATATATATATATATATATATATATATATCCCAGATGCAAACGAGGAGCAAACATCCCATTCACATCTGCAGCCCCCCCCCAACCCTGTCTGATTTTACCAACAAGTGATCACGTTTGCTCGGTGATTAAACAGCGGGTCCGGGGCGGGGGGGGGGGTGGATAACGCTCGCTCCCTCTCCTGCAGCTGGAGCCGCTCGAGCCGGGATGCGTTCAGGCCCGTGGCCCCGGCGCGCGCACCACGTCCCCGCTGCCGCATAACAAAACCACGCTGCTGCTCATTTTATCTCATTTTCTTCTGATAAATGAATGTTGAATTACGGATCCCGACGAGTCCGACCCCAGACCGGGAGCCGGCTTCTCCTCTCTCTTCTTTTCATCCCCGCATCAGAAACTGAACCTGGTCTCCTCCTCTCTCTCCTTCGCCTGATTCTGTTTGTTTCCCAGCACACGCGTGGTCATCCCGAGGTCACAGCGGCGTCCCCTGACCCTTGACCCACCCCCCCACCCCCTACATGTCCCCCAGGATGAAGGCGTCAACCACACGATTCAGATTCAAACCCGCTTCAGATTGGATCCCGATCCTGGACCCACCGAGGGTCCAGGGCCACTTTGGACCAGAGCAGCGGCCACAAATGGCTAAAATGTGAGATTTCCTCGGTGGGTTTACGGCCTGTAGTGGTGGTGGTGGTGGGGGGTCTGGGGCTCATACTGTACGTCTGACGTGTCAGTGTTCAGGATGCTGCCGCTGCTGCTCTGTGTGTTTGAGAGAGAGCGTCAGCTGAATCCTGATAAAGGGGAAACGGCCTCAGCGCCACCGCCGCTGCTCCTCCAGCGTAGAGACATTTCTCATCACGCAGGACTGGAAGACAGTTTTTGTGTTGAATGAATGTGGCTGGACGCAAAGTCGCCGCGTCGACAAAGCCCCGCTCAACAGCCCGCGGGTGTCAGTTTCTCCTGTAAAAAAAAGTTGGGGTGTGTGTGTGTGTGGGGGGGGGGGGGGGGCTTTGGAGCTCGGGTGTCAAACTGCCTTCTCGGGTTTTCGAGCCACAGAAGGTGAACTTTCACCCCGACCTCCAGAAAGGACCTTTTTTCCGCTCTGTAGCCGTTGACCATTTTTTTTTTACCTCCAGCTACTCGCCATCCATACGCGCATCCCATCCCTCCGCGCCGCGCTGCGCGCAGGGCGGATCGATAGGGCAGCATCTGCTCCGGGAAGCCGGCGGTCCCACACCGCGCAGCGCTCCGCTGCTTCCAAACGCCAGAACTGCTCATCTCTGAAAATTAAACTGACAGACAGATATGATTAGTATGCGCGCTCTGCCTCCCCGCGCTTCTCCCTCTCTCTCTCTCTCTCTCCCTCCCTCTCTCTCTCTCTCTGGCGCGCGCGCTAGAAGGGTCGTGCAGACTGGATGTATATTTATGCCTCTTATATACACACGCGCAGGCGCCAGCGCGCGATATGTGGACGCCAGACTCGTGTGGACGCGCTCCGATACGAGCGCGCACGCTCGCGCCCTCACAGAGACAGAACGGTTATAAAATCACACACACACACAAATTAGACACAAATTCAAGCCTACGTTTAATTTACACGAATAAATGTGCAAGCTGCGGACACTGTTGCACGTGTGCGAGAGTACACAAACAAACACACACACATGCACGCGCTCCCAGCAGGCCAGCTTGGGCCCTGCATGCAGTGTGTGTGTGTGTGTGTGTGCGCGCGCTCGATGCAGCAGCAGCAGCAGGTCGAGTGTCTTCTGGAGTAAAAAAAAAAAAAAGGGGGGGTCTCATTGATCCTGTTGAGGGACTTTTCATGACTGAAGTGTGTGTGTGAGTGTGTGAGTGTGTGTGCGTGTGTGTGTTTGTGCAGATGGAGCACCGCGCTGAGTGCTGATTAAGAAGCGGGGCTGAACACGAGCATCACTTGACAACATTAATTCCTAGAAAGTGGGATTTTTTTTTAAATTGGTCTTAAACCAACAAGAGGATCCAGAATAAAACTGAGAAACATCTGGATTTTTTGGCTCTTAACAGGAACTTAAAAAAAGAAATCCAGGATGTGTCCTGGTGTGAAGATGGCGCACAGCTGAGTGGAAACGGATAGATTTTCCTTCCCCTTTTTTCCCTGTGGTCAATAAGTTAGTGAGGCGATCCACATCATAGCATATCCACCCTTAATTCGGTTTTTTAATCATCTCGGGGCCTCAGCCACTGCTCCCGCATTGATATTAGAAAAATTACTAATAAGAGGAAGAAGTTATTAGGGAGATTATTCCAAATGATTTTAAAAAAATCCCAACAAAGGGGAAAATGAAATTCTTGTGTATATTTGACCTCAGTTCCGCCTCCATGTCACGGATGATTTTTTTTTTTTTTTGTCCCGGTGACAATAGCAGCAAAAAACAAGGAGCTTCACTTGTTACATAAAGAAAAAAGCGACGTTAGACGCAGCCTGAGAAAATAAAAAAATGGAAAACCATTGATCAGGCGCGATAACAGCGGCGCAGCGGGGCGACCGGGATGTGCGCACATAATTCATACGTTGTGCATGCAATCAGCTGAAGGAGGCTTAACCTGTGGGGTTGTGAGAAAGGGAGCATCTCCAATCTCCACCTCCACCCCCCCTCCCCTAGTCACCCCTCCCACCGCCCCCACCCCCGGAGAGAAAGGGTTAATTGGAGTAGGAATTTCATCGCACATCTGTCAGATTTTTAAGGCCGTGACGCACTGAAAAGCAGGGGAGTCGATGTGAGCGAGGTGGGGAGGGGGTGGGTGGGAGGGAGGAGGAGGAGAAGGAGAAAGAGTTGGTGGTGAGATCGATGAAGTGGCAGGCAGAGGGAAGAGGAGGGAGGAGGAGGAAAAATCTCACGAGATAATGAAAGAAAAAGAGGAGAGCTGCTAGTGAGGAGCGAGAGGAAGAAGAGGAGGAAGAAGAAGAAACGCCGAGGCTAGACCCGCAGATTTTTTTATTAGCGGTGGGGGGGGGGGCAAAGACTGGGGGAGGAAGAAAAAGCCCCAAAAATAAAGATAAAATTAAAAAAACGAAGAGAGAGAAACAGACAGAGAGGGACGAAAAGAGAGAGAGAGAGAGAGAGAGAGGTTCGCTCCCGGAAAACCGCAGATGTTTTTTTTTTTTGCGCTCTGGTTTCGGCGAACGTAGCAAACCCCCGGGGGGGGGGGCAGCGGAGGACCAATTGTGTGTATCTGCAGGGTCTGCTCCTCGGCGACACAGTCGGAGGGGGGGGGGCGCACAGGACGGACAACGGCCGCGGACGCGCTCTGGGAAGCGGACGCTGAGAGGTAGGATCTCCGGATCTCCGTCCTCCCGCAGCCCAGCTCGGGGATTTTCGTTTGGTCTTTTTGTGTTTTGTGTGTGTGTGTGCGTGTGTTTGCGCGCGTCTGTGTGGATCCGCATCATGTTTTGGTCCGTTACATGTGGTTGTAAATACGCAAAACGCGCCCGGTAAATGTGCGGCGCTTCGCATGCGCACTGCCTTTGTATTTAACCTGTAAGTTTACATAAGAGCGAGGAGGAGGAAAAACACATATAATTAAGAATGAAAAAAAAATTATTAAAAATTTGTCGGTTCGGTTCGGTTCGGTTCGGTTCGGCTGAAGTGACTGAAACACCGATATCGCTGCTGCGTTCTCTCGCGGGATGTGTGAGGTATAAAAAAATCCCTCCGACGCTTCTGTTGTACGAGTGTATCAGTGTGTGTGTGTGTGTGTGTTTTCTATGAGGCTGATGAGACAAAACGTTATCCGCCTTATGTGTGTGTGTGTGAGTGTGCGCGCGCGCGCGTGTGTTTTTCCTTCCATGGGGATGAAAGTTTAAAATGCGCCTTGTCTTGTCTTGTCAGGCACAAAAGCCAGGCTGGAGCCCAGGACCACAGCTTGAGACACCAAAGAGACGGAGGAGCAGCAGAGAGAATCAGGGGAAAAATAAAATCTCATCAGGTTAAAGCTCCTGATGCTGCTACTCGTTTTTTTCTCTTTTCCTGGGGAGTTTGAGGGAGTTTTGAAGACGAGTACTTAGCGTTATCAGATAATTAATTAGACAACCCCCATAAGCCCGGAAATCAATTAATTCCCAGATCAATAAATCCATAGTCTGGTGTAAGGAGAGACCTTCCAGACTGCTGGGCCCCCGGCTGCTGGGCGACAACAGCAGGAGGAAGAGCCAGGACACGCTGGGGGGCGTGGGCGAAGCGTTTTCCTTTCCATCCGCCGAGGCCGAAGATGGACGGGGTCTGGGACGGCTCCAGGGACCTCAGCTTCCCTCCTCGCCTCTCCGGCATCCTCTCCATGCAGAGCCCCCCTCCCCGGCCCGGCCGCCTTCCCCCATGTCGGCGCTGGCTACAGCGCGATTTCGCCGTCCTGCCCGGCAGCACTTACACCCACCTGCCTTCTGCAGGCTCCCCCGACACCACCCACACCACCACCACACCACACCCACCACACCCCCTCCCCCCCAGCAGGTGCAGTTTCGCACCCTCATCTCCGGAGGGGCGCGGCCTGGGCGCCAGGCCAACCAGGCCCCCCCCTGCGGGACATGGAGATGTCGATGGCCTCGCCGGCTCTGGCCTGGGCTCTGGCCTGGGCTCGGGCCTGGGCTCGGGCCTGGGCTCGGGCCTGGGCTCCTCCATGCATGGCTACGGAGGCCTGGGCAACAGCCCCAACGGCAACGGCAGTCAGATGCTGCACAGCGGCTACGACGTCCACGGCGGGAGCCTCTTCTGCAGGACGTCGGATTTTGGCCGCGAGATGTCGCCACCGGGCCTGGGAGGGGGCGACGGGCCCGTGGGGCATCAGCTGAACAAGATGGAGGCTCACCAGCACACGCCGGGCCACCACCCTCACATCTACAGCCAGCACTACCAGCCACACCACCACCCGGGCCAGCAGGCCTCCAAGATGGGCGAGCACCTGCACGCCTCGCCGTCCGCCTCGTCCTCGCCCGGCGAGGGCATGCTGGCGGGCCTTCAGGGCGGCGGGGGCGGCGCCGGCGAGGAGATCAACACCCGAGACGTGGCCCAGAGGATCATCACCGAGCTGAAGAGGTACAGCATCCCCCAGGCCATCTTCGCCGAGAGGGTGCTGTGCAGGTCGCAGGGCACGCTGTCCGACCTCCTGAGGAACCCCAAACCCTGGGGCAAGCTCAAGTCCGGCCGCGAGACCTTCAAGAGGATGTCCCGCTGGCTCCAGGAGCCCGAGTTTCAAAGAATGGCCTCGCTCCGCCTGGAGGGTAAGATCCGGCTTCGCTCTGCATCTGCTGCACACAGACACGACAAACACCCAAACAACCGCAACAACAGACAGACACACTCTCTCTCCCCTTGTTTTTCCCCAAACACTTTTCCCTCCACTGTGTAAAAAAAAGCAAATAAAAGAAGCAAAAAAAAAAAGCGACCGTATTCTGCTCTACAGAGAATCAGTATTCAGCTCAGGTCGAGACATGAGGGAGGAAAAAAAGAAAAAGCATCACGCTGATGTTTCCTCGCACGCCACCGCGAAGGCACCGCTGGTTTCCTCCATTGTCTCAACAGCCCAGATAATGAGAACTTATCAGCACATCGAGGACAGTTTGAGCGAGGGGGGGGTGATGTGTGTGTGTGTGTGTGTGTGTGTGTGTGGGGGGGGGGGGGGGCACATGTGTCTGTCCTTTGTTTACTTTGGCTTCCCAATCAGCTACTATTGATTTGTACAGTAGCTACAATATTAAAAAAAGGAGGGAAAAAAAAAGCCACAGACATTTGCCCTGCTCTCAAATGAACCGTGAAGATCAGGCCGAGCGGCGGCACGGGCGACTTAATCGCCTCCGAGCCCGCGAAATAATTTGCGCAGATGTGCCATTCCGGAGCGATTGATCCGTCCGGAGCGGTGATTTATACCTGCCCGGCGCGCGGCCGGAGCGGAGCTGGCAGAGGCGGCCGATGCAAATCGGCCCGGAAGCCCCTGCCAGGTCGCCCTTTCATCAACGTCGTCGCCGAGGCGACCGCCGCCGGGCCGAGCACCGGGAGGAGGGTGAGGGGCGGGAAAAGAAAAAAAAAAAACAGTCATCGAGCTAAAAAATGGCACCATCAGGTTCCGGCTCCTTTAAAAAACGGGAAAATTTCCTGCCTTTCTCTGTCCGAGATCGGTGAAGCCTCAGTGTTTCCTGCTTCAGAGAAATCCTGCTTTTTGTTTGTTTTTTGGTTTTTGTGTTTTTTTTTTTTATATTTTCCCTTTTTCTCTTTTTTGACAATCTTCTGACGATTTCTCCTCGTTTTATTAACTCGACTCACATCGATAGTTTTGGGGAAAAAATAACAAAGAAAATGAATCGATTGTCGAAAAAACAAAAAAAACAAAAAAACAAACAAACAAAACCCACGATGCAGCGGCAGCGTGCGAACGGATTTCATGGCTTAAAGATTTTTAGTTTTCCTTTTTTTTGAAAGGCACATTGTAATCCGCTGCTTGACATTTAATATTCTTCGGGGGGATGCGGGTGGAGGACGCGACAGGGCGTCGCACAGCGCCGCGCGGCGTTGGCAGCCTCCGCGGGGGCCCGGGGCCCCGGGGCCCATCTGATACACGGCGCTCAGAGAGAGAGCCCAGCAGACACAGTCACATGAGATGAGCACTGGACGAGAGTGGTCGTGTGTGTGTGTGTCTGAGTGTGAGAGTGTGTGTGTGTGTTTGAGTGTGTGTGTGTTTGAGTGTGTGTTTTATAGTGTGTGTCTGTGTGTGAGAGTGTGTGTTTGAGTGTGTGTGTGAGTGAGTGTGTGTTTCAGAGTGTGTGTGTGTGTGTTTGAGTGGGTGTGTGAGTGAGTGTGTGTTTCAGAGTGTGTGTGTGCGTTTGAGTGTGTGTGTGTTTGTGTGTGTGTGTTTGTTTCAGTGTGTGTGTCTGTGTGTGTTTCAGAGTGTGTGTGTGTTTCAGAGTGTGTGTGTCTGCTCACTGCGGGGGTCTGCGAGCGGTACGTGTGTGTGAGTCTGCCCCGTTGATCACTGCTTTTCTTTTTCTTTCTCTTTTTTCCCTTCGCCCTCCGTCGGCGGCGTCGACTGATTAAAGCCCCGGCGAACACAATAGGGTTCATAGGTAATGATTGTGCACTCTTGCGATCCCTTCACAATTATTGATCTTTGATTGTTTGGCTCCGAGAGCACATGTGTACATCCTCTGTTTAGCAAAACGTTACGCCAATCAAAAAAAACGCCCAAAAACCCAGAACCCCGTCTCTGAGGGCGAGTTTTCTCCGGGGTCCGTTCCACCGAAACCTCGCTCGACCTGCCAAAATCCCGCGACTCCTCCTTTACATTTTTTTTCTGAGACCCTTGCATGCAAACCGCCGCCTCTTCCCGTCCCACAGAGAACCACAGAATTTTGTCCTCGCGATAGAAAAGGGGCCTTTGTTCCCTCTGAGCGGGTTTTTCTGGCCGGCCGTCGTCCGTCCGTCCGTCCGTCTGCCCCCCCCACTTCGAGCACGCGGCGTCCTCGCTTCCCTTCATCTTTACAAACACAAACATTATTTTAACGAGTCGGTGCTGCGAGTCCGAGCGCCCGATCAATCGGACTCATAAAAAATTAAAGTCCCTAACACAGAGGGTGGGGGGTGGGGTGGGGTGTGTGTGTGTGTGTGTGTGTGTGTGTGTGTGTGCTTGTGCTAATGTTTGACAATGCTCCTCTCTCTCTCTCTCTCTCTCTCTCTCTCTCTCTCTCCCTTCCTGCTCCCACACACTCACACACTCTGTAAATGCATATTTACTTCTTGGCAAAGCCCCGATTTGAGCACGGTTTGGACAGCTCGGCACTTTTCTACATAACCTACTTTCTGAGCCCCCCACTCGCCCCCACCCCCCAGCCAACCCCCTTTTGTTTAATTACAAGCCTCTATTGATTTCCATGGGAAAGAGCAGCACGCCTTGCCCACACACACACACACACATACACACACCTCGGCCGCATCGGCGAATCGAGACTGGAATTAGAATTCGCGGTTCCTCTCTCACCCCCCCCCCAACCACCCAACCAGCCCGCTATCTGAAGATAGCTCAAGTGCTCTTCGCCTTCACGGCTCAAGTTTTAAGAGGACCCTCCTTCACTGCGGCGCTCGCTCGGATACGCGGAGGGCCCCCTGCGGTCGCCGTGGCGCTTCCATGACCGCGCCTCTCCTGTGGGGACGGGCCCCGGAGATCTCTGCGAGGCCGGAGACGCCGTGATCACAAGCGTAGCCGCTGCCATTTTGTCTTTTCAAACAATCGTCCCTCTGCAGAGACGTGTTGTTTTTTTGTTCGCTAACACGGAGGTGGAGGGTGATCTCTTGGATTTATCCGCAGTATCTTGTGTTGGTTTTTTTTTTGGTGTGTGTGTGTGTGTGTGTGTGTGTATGCTCTATGGATTACCGTATTGTATATGAGATGCATCTCCAGCCTACAACCTCGGGCTGTGGAGGAGGCAATCAGGATTTAGTCCTGAGGAGAGGGCAGGATAAAGACACTTAAAGTCGAGGAGGAGGTGTGGGTGGGGGGATGGGGGGATCAGAGACTATAACTTTAAAGATGATGGCCGAAGCCCTTGACTAAAGGTCTAAATGAATAAGAAAGGTCAATGCGGTTTACGTGTCGGCTCCAGTGCCTGCATCACCCCCCCAACACACACACACGCCCCGCCCCCCCCAGCAGCAACGAGAGCCACAAAAGCCTCGTCCTCCTCTCGCCGCACACAGTTCACATCCGCCCGGCGAGGCTCAAAAGGTCAAAGCCGATTCCATCTGCATATCAGGGAACCGCGAAACCGAGGCCTTGGCCTCGCAAGGCTAAACGCACGGGCTTGTTGTTTTTGTTTTTTGTTGTTGTTGTTGTTTTTTTATCAGGTTCTTGCAGCCTCCACAGCCCCCCCCCCCTTGCAATCCGGCGCTGAAGGGGTTAACCAGCCTCTGTGGGTCGAGGAGTCTGAGCTGCACAGATTTAATCAATAATTTCTATCAGCCCCTGGCCCAAGAAATCAGCAGGGGGTGGGCTGGGGGGGGGGGTGATTGGGGGTTGGTGGGGGGGCTGTAGGTTGGGAGGATGGGGGGGGTTATGTTGAGACGCCGGGGGGTAGGGAAAGGGCTTTCGATCACGTTTCAGCAACACGAGACAGGGGCATACATCATGATTAGGGGGCTGTTCCCACGATCATAAGAAGCCTATAGGGGAATATTTATGTCTCCAGGAGTCGCCCCAGCACCGGGGATTTATAGCATGGTAATTGTGAGCCTTTTACACATGATTACAGCATAAGGAAGCATTTACTTAATGGTCAGCGTTATGATTGTCAGTAAGGGGGGGGCGAGAGAGCCGAGGATGGGATGGGATGGCGGCGAGGAGGAGGAGGAGGAGGAGGAGGAGGAGGAGGAGGAGACCCGCAGGACGCCCCGACTCCTCCAACGAGCCATAAATCCGCGATACGAGCAAAGCTAGCCACAGCGCTATCATGTCATTCCCTTCATTACTGCATGAGCTTAGAGTGCACCACTGTGTACAACCTTCTCTAGGCCTACCCCCCCCCCCACAACCCCACAACACAGAAATATCGATGGCGGGGATGGTGTAACGCCTGTGAAAAATGTAGTTTGGAACAAAAAAAAAAAAAATTAAATAATTTCACTGGTAGCGATATTGACACGCGGCTGACATCTCCGGCCTGTTCGGATTTTAATGAGACGCCGTTCGATAACTCTCAGAAATGCAAACGAGCCCTGGATGCCTAAAAAAGCTAACGGGCCCTGTAATCTCAAGTTGACAGGAGCGCATCCCCGAGTCAAAACATTTCCTTCGAATAATGATTTTACAGAACATATATGTGGGAAGGTGGGGGGGGGGGGTCAAGGCCAGATTTATTCTGAAGGCACTTAACCCGGCCTGGACGCTGGAGCTGTGGGGGGGGGCATGCCTGTGCGGCTCCGGGGCCTGGCCCCTCCTGGCATCACGGTGCAAAGACGCCGGTGAGGTCGGCGCTCGCTCCCCTGTTGCTCGCTTCCCCGGCGCTCGCTGGCCCCGCGACGAGAAATCCGGCGCCGCCGGTCCGGGGCGGTCTGCGGAAGAGCCGGTCACACGCCAGCCATCGGCGACGGGCCCTCGGCACGTGAGATGTTTCTCAATAGGAAGACGTGGGCCAATCAATCGAAACGTGCCAGGGCTGCTCTGAGAGCAAAAGAGGCAGCATCTGTGCTTAATATAATGTACGTCTGCAGCATGTGTTGAGTTGGATTGTGTGTGTGTGTGTGTGCATCAGGGTTCTAAATACGGGAATTTTCGAGGCTATCACCGGCTGATATCTCCATCTAATCAAGCCATTTTTTTATTTCATTTTTTTATGTCAATAATAGAGTTCAATAATCCTCGTTTTCTCGAAACGAGCGAAGAGTTTTGGCAGTGCAGCGAAAATCGGCAGCCAGTTTCCAGCAGAAAGCAGCTTGTTCCAGGGAATGGGATTTTTTCCCCCCTCGATTCCAGTGCAGTGATCTGCATTTTCCAGCCGTGTTTCCAAATCATTGGTGCTTCCTTTTATTAAAATCCTTTAAAATAAGTTAATATTTTATGCAGATTTCTTAGCTTATTAAGACAAAATTAGACATAGAAATGGCTTTTTCCGTCGATCTTTTCACAGCGGAGGCCGGTTTTTCTGCAGAAAGCGTCCACCGATCCATTGTTAACCCGGATATTTTTTGTTCTCCTGAACGCGGAGGAGCTTCTGAAGCTGCACGTTAAAGGCCGTGGACGCAACACGTCTGAATCCAACTGAAGAAAATAATCGTTGCGCATTCGGATTGACCCACAGAAGAAACGGGAGAGGGGAGATACTTTTCTTTTCCAGTTTGCAGGCCAGTTTTTAATAACACTCCACCACCGGCACCAGTCCCTTGGCCTCTCTGTACTCTGTGTGTGGGTGTGTGTGTGTGTGTTATTGTGCACGTGCATGCGCCCTTTTTCGTTGCGCACTCATACGCCAGAGCTCACACTTCGAACCGCATTTGATACCATCAGCAAAAACAGTCGCCCAACCACACAGTGCTGATTGAAACCTCTTAAAAGTGTGTGCATTTAGGTAATTGCACGACTCTACCCCCCCCCCCCCAAAAAAAAAATATGTTTTAGTCCACTTAAGGCCTCTAAACACCCCAGGCAATGCAGAGTCTGCTGGTTTTCACCCCCCCAGACGTAACCCGCCTTTAATAGAAAATAAATTACTTCCCCTTAAAGTGATTATTACTCACTCACTGCTGCCACATGTAAATGACTTTTATGAGGAACTAATGATGTTGAAGCGTCCACTAAGGGAAACGAAGAGAGGAAGTGGAAAGAGATGGACGGAGAAAGGCGGGGGGTGGAGGGAGGTGTGCTGGGTGGGGGGGTGTTGGCTCGGTACACAGAGGCAGAGGTTGGTGTTGCGTTTCCTGTAAATACAGAATTACAGCGTGTTGGAGGTGAAAGGTTCAGCGATGGAGATGCAGAGGAACATGATGCAGCCTGAATTTCTAAAACGTCGTTCGGACTCTCAAAATGGATCTGAGCTCAGCCCACACACACACACACACACACACACACACACACACACAATCAGGCTACGTTTTTTTCTCACCCCACCCAACAATGATTCATTTTTTTATCATTATTACTATTATCTTTTAGCTGGGTAATTTTTTTTCTCTTTAATTTCAGACTTTCCATGAGAAAGTATTGATTTATATAATTTGGCCGGGTGCCGCAGCCATAGCGTTGTTCAACCCGGACCCCCGGAGTTTTGTTTTCTCCTTTTTTTTTTAATTATTCTGCGGTTGGCGTGAGCGAGACCGACGTTAGAATACAAATCACCAGAAAGGCTTCATCACCTCCGCGCACTCGGGGGAAGTTTGACTGAGGCCAACTCTGACACGGAGCTAGCGCAGCACGAAGTAATGACATAATGAAATAAATAATGCTTTTTATCCTCTGCGGATCCGCAAAATGAAAAACAGATACAGAAATTTATTAGAGAGAGAAGGCTCTGCAGGGATGGATTTATCTTAAATGCACTTCAAAGAGGTTAGAGAAAATCAAATACATACTTTTGCTTAGTTATCATGACTCACTGACCAGTAATTGGACAAATCTTTAAATGTTTCTCATGTTTGTCGTACATTTTTTTCTTTTTTTTTCCCTTTGCATCACTTTCTATTTTGCCTCTGACTGAGTATCGCAGATTAAAATGTTTAACGTATCCGGAGGGAAGGGGGGGGGGAACCCCAGCGTCCACATGTGATGCGATAAATTCAACCTCTAGTGACCCATCGCAGCGATTAGACTGTAGCAGAACAAGAAAAAAAGGGGGAATGAAAGATTTTGGGCTGAAAATGATTCGTTTTTGGTTAATTGGTCCTTTTTTTTAG
The DNA here is from genome assembly GCA_016859345.1 of Istiophorus platypterus. Classification (NCBI taxonomy): domain Eukaryota; kingdom Metazoa; phylum Chordata; class Actinopteri; order Istiophoriformes; family Istiophoridae; genus Istiophorus; species Istiophorus platypterus. The sequence continues at coordinate 2,896,792 of CM029126.1, read as the reverse complement.
CGGAACGAGAAGTGCAACGCGAAACTGTTCATGTCTTTGGAAGCAAATTCTTTTTTTTTTTTGGAAGTCGGAGCCACTGACAACGGACAGCGGGATGACGAAACCAGAATTTTGCGCTTTGTCCTTAAGCCAGATCCGCGTTAGACTCGGAGCCGTCTGTTCAAAGGGCGAACGAGGAGCCCTAATGAAAACCATGAAGGAAAAACTTTCGGAGCTCAGGTCTGGACGTGGTTATCTCGTTTTATCCCGGCGGCCTAACAGCAGCTCCCTGGCAATAGGATGTGATCGGCCTAACATCTTGATTCCTTTACTGCACAATGAAGCAAGTTGCTGATTCATCTGTTTTAACTAATCAAAGTTGCTTAGCTAATCTGTTTGCTTTCAACAAATCCACTTTCCCTCAGCTTAATCCATTTGTCCTAGTTAGCCTGCCGGTCTGTTAGCTAACCTGCCCCCCCAACCCCTTCCTTTTTTTTTTATCTTAATTTATCTTTTATCCATTTGCCTGCAGCCTGCAAGCGTAAGGAGCAGGAGCAGAGCAAGCTGGAGCGCAACCAGGGCCCGAAGCGAACTCGCCTGGTGTTCACGGACCTGCAGCGGCGCACCCTCATGGCCATCTTCAGGGAGAACCATCGCCCGACCAAGGAGCTGCAGGTCACCATCTCCCAGCAGCTGGGCCTGGAGCTCTCCACCGTCAGCAACTTCTTCATGAACGCCCGCCGACGCAACCTCAACAAGTGGGCGGACGAGGGCCGCCCCTCCTCCACGGGCTCCTCGGGCTCCAGCGTTTCCTCCTCCGCGGTGTCCTGCAGCACGGCGTGATGACGACCGCCGAGGGAGGCGCGGCGGGGCGGGCGCCGAGGGAGCAAGGGGGCACATAGACTGGTCTGGGCAGAGATCGGCGGTGATAAATGTCCTCCTCGTTATCGGAGGGAGCGACGGAGCCAGCTGTTGTAGATGATATTACGAAGACGACGTATTTTTCCCAAAACCAAAGCAGATCGCTCCCTTGAAATGGAAGGGGGGCGATACCCAGAGTGATACGATCGCGGGGCGCGAGGTCCCGCTTGTACAGTCAAGGGTGCGAAGATGATTCGATTAGAAGAGTCACGCCCTTACATAGACGCCATCTCATTGCATTATTTTGATTATGTAGATTAGAGATAATGAGGGTATTACGAATCAAGAGGAGGCGTTTTTTGGCGTAACCCTCAGTCCTAAAGTCACCTCTCCAAACGTGAAGAATCAAGGAGGTGCCGTCGGCTCACATCCGGAGCGCCCCATTGTGTAAGTTCTCAATCAAAACTGTTCGCCGTCATCGAGTCGTTAACCCTATCCCAGTGTTCTTGTGGCCCCGCTTTTCTTTCCTCGAGAATCAAGGTGAAAGAGGAGGAAGCGGCGTATTTTTAACTTGACCGTTGCTTTCCAAAATACCCAGTTTCCCCTTTTCTAGCATGCGTGTTCATGGCGACGGTCCCGGGGTTAAGGTCTCGAGCTCGGAGCCTGGAATTGTCGGGGGGGGGGGGTATCCATAGCATCCGTGACTCCAAGCCATCACAATCACTTTCAACCGTCGACAGGAGCCTTTTCTGCGCTTATCCGAAGAAAAGACCCCCACCTCGAATGGACCAGAGTTTTCAAGGGGGTGGGTGGGGTGGGTTGGGTTGGGTTTGGATCCGGGTGGGGGGGACCGCATCGCATCTCGCCGTACGGCCTGGACAGAATCAATAAACGCAAGCGAGGGCGCAGGAACAGACCCGTTGGTGTGAACGGCCAAGCTTCAAGACTCTCACTGAGCTTTCCAGACGAAAAGCTCCACAGCCATTTTTGTTTTGACTCAAAATCAAGCCAAAAGAAGAAAAATAAATGAGGACAAAAAAAAAAAAAATACGAAAACCAGCCTTTGACCACAGAAGGCTCCGCGGGGAAGAGGTGCACCTGACACAATGTATAGTGACACTGTAGTATTTTTTCCACTCATTTCCAGACGACTGTACACACCTCTGCGCCATTACGAAGTCCCTTTTTTTTACAGATGTCTAGAAAAATGGAGGAATGTGATTCTTTCAGCCCTTTTTTGTACAGATTTCAAGCACATCGCTCTATTTGTAGAAAGCGACGTTGGAAGCGCGGGGCGGTTTGTTTCAGCCCCGCTGACGTACAAGGTCATTTTTTTGGTCCACAAAGGAACGGCTTTAACGCGCCTCCTTATAGCCAATAGTTTAAAAATCAATCCACGAACGTTTCAAATGCAATTGCTGATCTGATCAACCTAATTTATTACTGCATTTTTGTGTATTTACTGTTTACCCGTTTTTCTTTCCTCTTTCTATTTATTTGGTTATTTATTTATGCTATCTATATACTGTAAGTATTTATTTAATGATTGCTCTGTATGTCTGTGTGAAACTCAAGACTTTTTTCTGATGGGCACTTTTAGCTGTAGAATCCCATCGTAATACCAAAGATTAACGTTGCCTCCCTGAATGTACGGCCTGAATCCCTAACCCTGTACCCTGATCCCTGATCCTGTCCCCCTGATCCAGCCCGACCCCCCCCCCCCCAAAGTGATGTTATGTATCTCTTTCTATCTTTAAGGCCTGGCCTTTGTTTTTGTTTTTGTTTTTTTGTAGAATAATGGGGATTTCTTTACTCTTGCAAATGTCTCTGCGTTCAGCTCTTAACGCCAAGGCCAAAGCTTGTTTGAATGTTGTGATAATATTTATGATTAATAACACTATGAATAAGGACAACAATGATGACAAAAACAACGACGACAATAATGATGTGGCATCCCATGGGTTCACAGGTTGCTTGTAAAGTTGCATTCGGACCAGCGCCATCTGGCGGACTGTGCAACGTGTCTGGGGACCCACTTGAAGGACCACCGCAAGGCCCCATCATTTGCGAGTCCTTCAGGGTCACATGCAAAACACGTGTACTGTGTGTCTGCCTGGGGAAGTGCATGGTTGTGGCCCCCTCCCATCTCCCTCACCTGCAACCCACCCACCCCAGTGCCCCCCCCCCAGTGCAGTGCAGACAGACTTGTCTACGTCCAGCTCAGTGTGATCTCACCGTCCTCCACCTGCCAAGCCTCTCTGCCAGTTGTCTCAGTTCCATGAGGGTTCAGTCCTGGTCTTTTTGGGGGTTTTTTAGGGGTTCATAAGGTACGTTTGTTGTCTTACTTGGATCTTGGGTTGTCCTCCTGTTCCGTGGGTTCTAAGAGGTGTTAAGATTATTTCCTGGACTTTGAGGTTCTTTATGTATGTTCCTCAACTTCTAGGGGATCTTGGGTTTACCTCCCTGGGGTTCGGAAGGTCTTTGGGATAGTTCCTGGCCTTTGAGGGTTTTCAGGTTTCTTCCTGGAGTCATTCTGGTTTGATCCTCATCTTCTGGAGATCTCTAAGTTAGCAGGGTTTGTCCCTGGACCTCTCATGGTCTTAGGGTTTGTTCCTCATCTTTCAGGAGTCCTTAAATTTTTGTCCCAAGAGTTTTGAGGTTCATAGGGTTTGTCCATGGCCGTCTCGGGTCCATTCCTGATCATCTTGGGTTCTTTCCATGTTCTGTAAGGTTTGAGCCCCCCCCCCCGAGCCCCAAAACTTACATTGGCATAAGTGACTTGGTTTTACAGCATTTTGCTTGGTGAATGCCTACATCAGGAGGAATCACTCAAGACCTGAATCTCTGACCCTTGTGTAAATGCTGCCAGAGTGGTTAGGCTAGCTTGGTCATTTTCCATCCTCTCTCCCTCTCTCTCTCTCTCTTTCTCCCTGTCTGTCTCGGTCTCTCTGTCTCTCTCTCTGTCTTTAACGTTGTAAAGGGTGGATTGCCGGGGCCCCCTTCACAGCGTGCACTTGAAAGACGGGCGGTCATGAAAGAGGCCATCGACTTTTTCGCGGACTTCAAAGGGAAGGCTTTTTTCATCCCGTCTCCTCTCTGGGTATCTGGTCTGGGGTCTGCTCTTGGCCAGACCTGTGGGCTTTAGGGGGCATTCAAAAAGGGGCGGGGGCAGGGGGGGGGCTAGAGATCAGAGAGGAGGCTGAATCATCCAGAATGAGGATAGCGGTAGTGGTGTGTGTTGAGAGGTAGAAGGAGGGGTGGTTTGAGGAACAGGAGGTGTTGGAGTAGTGGGGCATTGAGCTGAATTAAACTTTAATGAGCAACAATTGTAAGCATGCTGAGAGCGGGGGGGGGGGGCAGTCGAGTCTGTACAGAAGGGGGAAAAATGAAAAATAAAAGAGCTCGGAGGCTCCTCTGCCGACCCCTGCCCACCACTGTCATCATATCAAAGCCGAGGTGACACCTTTCAGGTTTCTCTTTGTCTCCTGTACTGGGAGCAGAAAATGGAGACAGGGCTTTTTCCACCGAGCCACCTTCCACCCCCGTGTCAAGCAGGGAGGCTCTTCAATTCTGTACAGAGGGGGACCGGGGATGGGGGGGTACGGGTGGCTGCTGCTTGCCTGTGGCGCCCCCTAGTGGGCTTTTCCCCAGAATCTTTACCCCGGAACAAGGCTGGCAGCCGAGGGACCGTTGCAGAGCTTATTCTGAAGGAGATTCGTGGGGGGGGGGCAATGAAATAGCAGAACTGAAAGCTAACGTATGCTTTTGGAATAAGGAAAAAAAAGAAAAAAGACAAAAAAAAGGACTTTTTTTTTGATAATGTTTAAACAAAAAAAACAAAACAAACAAAAAGAAAAAAACCAAAGATTGATGGGTAACTGCTGAATCATTATGTATCATGGGTAGTTTTAGCAGTTTCCTATCAGAGCTACTGTAGCACTCAGAGGATTCAAAAAAAAGAAAAGAGCAGCGGCGGTCCGGGCTTCGGCCCGCTGATTATTTATGTTGTGTAACACAAAACACTATTATGTTGAGCTGGAACTGAGAAACTGACATGAGGCAGTGTCTTCAGATGGACGTCTTTTGACTCTGTAAACCCCCCGGTGCCCCCCCCCCCCACCCCACTGTCCGTCCGTCCGTCCGTCCTTACCCTTTCCCCCTGTGTGTACATGAAGACTTTACCCATCTACCTCAACTTTGTGAGATGTTGTGTGGCAAAGATATTCCTTAACCAAAGAATCCATCCTGTCAGGGTGTCTATCTATCTGTCTATCTATCTATCTGTCTATCTATCTATCTGTCTGTCTATCTATCTGTCTATCTATCTATCTATCTATCTATCTTGTCTGTCCATCTGTCTCTCTTCTTCATGCCTTTTTACTCCGAACCAAAACGTGCTGGAATCAATCTGTAACGAGGAGCCTGAACCAGGCCCCGGTCCAGCCAAAGCTTTAAGTCCAGTATGCTAGAGTGTCCCATCGATCCATGCTCTGTATATAAATAATAATTTAAAAAAATCATTCTCAAGACCAAAAAAAAAAAAAAAAGGAGGTGACAATCCAAGCAAGGAGGATCTTGCTGTAATCAACGTTGCCTATTCCTTGTTTTTTCCGAAAAACTAGAATCATGTGACTCGCTGTAACAGAAAAAGCCCAAGAATCAAGCGCTCATCCCGAGATAAATAATAATAATAATAATGATGATAATAAGGTCAAAGCAGACAGAAGCTATTTTTCCACATTTGTAAGCCACCCCCCTCCCACCCCCATTTTTTTTATTTTCTTTTTGTTTTTCAAAAAATGTTTAGTGTAGTTGAAATGCTGTTTTTCGATCCCACTGTTGTAAGTAGGAATTAAAAGGAGATCCATACAAAAAGCTTTAAACGGGGAAGAGCTGAGGGAAATGTTATATTTGAGTCTAGTTTCCTCAGCTCGGACCCGACCCACCATGCTTTATCGTGCCATCCTCGTCCATGTGTTAGACTTACTAATGAATGTGGCTAACCAACCAAAGGCTTTAAGGGAAAAAAAAGAAAAAAGACAAAAGGACTTTTTTTGATAATGTTTAAACAAAAAAACAAAACAAACAAAAAGAAAAAAACCAAAGATTGATGGGTAACTGCTGAATCATTATGTATCATGGGTAGTTTTAGCAGTTTCCTATCAGAGCTACTGTAGCACTCAGAGGATTCAAAAAAAAGAAAAGAGCAGCGGCGGTCCGGGCTTCGGCCCGCTGATTATTTATGTTGTGTAACACAAAACACTATTATGTTGAGCTGGAACTGAGAAACTGACATGAGGCAGTGTCTTCAGATGGACGTCTTTTGACTCTGTAAACCCCCCGGTGCCCCCCCCCCCCACCCCACTGTCCGTCCGTCCGTCCGTCCTTACCCTTTCCCCCTGTGTGTACATGAAGACTTTACCCATCTACCTCAACTGTGTGAGATGTTGTGTGGCAAAGATATTCCTTAACCAAAGAATCCATCCTGTCAGGGTGTCTATCTATCTGTCTATCTATCTATCTGTCTGTCTATCTATCTGTCTATCTATCTATCTATCTATCTATCTTGTCTGTCCATCTGTCTCTCTTCTTCATGCCTTTTTACTCCGAACCAAAACGTGCTGGAATCAATCTGTAACGAGGAGCCTGAACCAGGCCCCGGTCCAGCCAAAGCTTTAAGTCCAGTATGCTAGAGTGTCCCATCGATCCATGCTCTGTATATAAATAATAATTTAAAAAAATCATTCTCAAGACCAAAAAAAAAAAAAAAAGGAGGTGACAATCCAAGCAAGGAGGATCTTGCTGTAATCAACGTTGCCTATTCCTTGTTTTTTCCGAAAAACTAGAATCATGTGACTCGCTGTAACAGAAAAAGCCCAAGAATCAAGCGCCATCCGGAGATAAATAATAATAATAATAATGATGATAATAAGGTCAAAGCAGACAGAAGCTATTTTTCCACATTTGTAAGCCACCCCCCTCCCACCCCATTTTTTTATTTTCTTTTTGTTTTTCAAAAAATGTTTAGTGTAGTTGAAATGCTGTTTTTCGATCCCACTGTTGTAAGTAGGAATTAAAAGGAGATCCATACAAAAAGCTTTAAACGGGGAAGAGCTGAGGGAAATGTTATATTTGAGTCTAGTTTCCTCAGCTCGGACCCGACCCACCATGCTTTATCGTGCCATCCTCGTCCATGTGTTAGACTTACTAATGAATGTGGCTAACCAACCAAAGGCTTTAAGGAAAAAAAAAAAAAAAGGAAACACAACACTTTAAACGTCAATCATGGTGGGACATTTTGTATCAACAACTAAAGAAAATCCCTTTGAATACCTCATGTGAAAATTGTTTGTTGTGATGTTGCACTAAAAAAAAAAAAAAATAAATAAAAATGACTCATTTGTAACCCACCACTGCATCCGCTGACTTTTCTTCTGGCCTCGTTGGAGGCGTTGGCGCCGAAGCTCTCCGGGCTTTTGGGGGGTTTTTTAAAGGCCAACGCCGACACCGATAACTTTTGGAAGATGCAGCAATCCGGCGCTCGGCGGTGTTAAACTTTGCACTTAAACTGGATTACATTCATCCAAGAAATCCCCCTTGTGACCCCTGTGGTTCCTCCTAAACTTCGCCTTAAGCATTTTACGTGCTTTTTTTTTGCATGTCAAATGTGCAGTGTATATTTAGAACCCGCTTCCTTCAGCACTGTGATTCTCTATGGAAATACTCTAACCCCTCGAAATACTTTTATTTTCTCAACATCAAACACAAGCATTGTGGATGTGCTGGTAATTTTTTACTAATTTCCCCAGAACTCACCCTCATATATTTGGTGTCTTTGGAAGGTTTTGCCAGCCTCAAATCTAAATATAACTTTTGTGGCTTTGAACAAAACTTGTCCTCACAACATGATTTCCTGATGATAAATCATTGCCGGAATTGGCAGCATTTAAAGGATTAAAATAAAATATCATCACCACTTTTATTTCTTCCAAACTAAAGAGGCCCTTAAAACTTTTATACTCTAAATCTTTCAACTGAGACCAATAACTGACTTTATCTTATTAGAAGGATTTACAGCCACAATTCAGCATTTTGGTAAATACATTTATTCACATTTTTGCCGAGAGAGCCAGAAGTCAGTTAGCTTAACTTGGCGTGACGGCCCGAAACAGCTAACCCGAAAACCGTCCCATCATCAGTTTGAAGGACCAGAACTTGTGAAAAAAAATTTATTTCAGTTTTTGTATCTGTTAAAAACCAAACGACACGTGACGGGTCGACGGAGGAGCCAACAACTTCGTTACCTCTCAGTTTCCCACCGTCTTTATGCTAAGCTAGGCTAACTAGCTGTTGGATGAGGCCTCATTTTTTTTAAAAGGCCGGACACGAGAATCCATCAGAGGACTCTATTGACTTTTTGGTAGTGTAGCTGCAGGTTTGAAGCTCAGCAGAGAATAAACACACCAGAAGGTTTTTTCCTCTCATAAAAGACAATGCTACTTGCCTATGGGCGGCGAGTATATGGTTTGCTTTCACATCAACATGTGCAGAGCACGAGACAGAGACATTTACCAGAGACACGGGTATTGATTTTGGCGTTCGCTCCATGGTAACATGTAAAAGCTAAATTGACCTACAAACCAATTTCCCAAAGAGGCGGATGGAGTCCTCGCAGGCAGTTTTCAACGGCAGGTGCAGCGTTAAAAAACCCGCACTTCATAGAACCCGCCGGATCTGGATGTTTACAGGGAGCTTGTGCCCGATCAGCAAACGGATGAGATCGACCCGAACCTGGCGCACATCACCGGCAAGGAGTACATCCGTTTGTTTATCACCGATTCACACACACACTTATAGTCAGACACAAACAAGCACGGTCTTACAAGACAAAGATGTTCAGTGATAGAAGAAAAACTTAAGCTCTTCTGCAAGATAATAGTTTACAAAAAAATCAACCAAAAAAAGCAAAAACCAAAAAGTGTGGGCGTCACACATAAGGTAATGAAGACTTGACGTTTCGTGGTCCTCGTTGAACAGAGGGGAAGAGCAGGAGCGTTGGATCCCGCGGCCGCCTCGGTCCAGTCCTCCGCCGCGGCTACATGATGGGGTAGCAGGCGAACAGGGCGATGCCGCACTGGTTGTTCTTGTTACGCGCCATCCGGATGTAGCCCTGGTCGCCGAACCTGTCTCCCCAGCTGGAGGAGGACAGAGTGACGAGGTTAAAAGGCGCGGAGCGCGGACCAACCCCCACCCCCCCGGTGGACGCTGCATTATCGGCCAACGCCCCTCTGTCGCGCGGTGAAAGCGTGAGCAGGAAGCGTCATCCACGCGCTCGAGCTCAATCAGAAAACGCACACGTGCTAATTTCATTTCAGGAATAAACTACTTTCCATGCTTTGGACAATCTGTATGTGATAAAACCAGGGTTATTTTTCCTGTTTCTGCATGAAGGGACGGTTGGGGGGGGGGGGTCGCAGTGAATACCGTTAGAGAAACAACAGATCTCAGTTCATCTCGGATACTTTCCTAGTTTTTATTGTAAAGTTGTCTTAAGAGGGAGGAAAAAATGGTGCTACTCCTAAATGCTGTTGAGATTTTGTACAAGCTGAGTGTGACTCAAGTCCACCAGGTGTCATTTATATGGACGACCCCCCCCATTCACAGCTGCCTGTCGTCAGTCATTAAGACGATTAAAGGGGTCGAAGAAGATTCACTCAAGTCAAATGATGTAAAACTGCATCTGGCAAATACTAAGAAGGAAGCTTTTTTTCCCTTTTTAAATGCATGTGAAAATCTATTTAAGCTACTAGCGTTTAAAAAGAAAGAAAAGATCAACCTTAAATATGAAGAGCGGAGCGACAGTCGGAGATTTACCAGGAACATGAGGATGATTTTCCACTGCCATCGTGGGAGGTTATTAAAACCTCTACTAAAAAAGTACTAATACAACGGTGTCAAAATACTTAAATATAAATAGTTAAAATTGGTCTGAAATCCTACTTAAATTAAAGTGCAGAGGTTTTATCAGCAGAATGAGCTGGAAGTATCAAAAGTAGAAGTACTTGTATGTAGAAAAAAAAAGTGTCACTGAAAGTTTTTTATCATCATTATTATTATCATTACCATAATTATATTTAATATTTTATCATATAATATCAGGAGATTGTTAAAACTGATGCATCAGTATGTTTAATATTGATGTCGGTCGCAGGTGAGACGATTTTGACAACTTTATATACAGTAAGGTAGTTACCTGGGGGCCGGGGCCCCTTCAGGGGGGCCATCAGATAAACCTGGGGGGGGGTTGTGTGATTATTAACAGGGGAAGGAAAGAAGAAAAATCATAGTTCTTATAAACAGATCTGTATTTTTTTTTCAAGTTTTTCAAATCTTTGGTTTTTCTTTGTGAAATAAACGACAATTTTAGCTCCTTAGAAATTTATTTAAATGAAACCATATGAGAGGTTCAGGGGGAAAATTTCTCTTTGGTGAAACTATAAAAAACTCTGGAATAGGACGAGGGACCCAAACCAGAAACTGTGTTTTCTAAATGGTTTAATTTTTTAAGCGCATGGTTTATTTTATAAGATTATTGTGGGTGTTTCTGGGTCAGATCTTAATCTGAAAAGGAACCACAAACCTCAGCTGTAAAACAAACTCAGCGAAGTAAAGAGGAAGTGTCGTACGAATGCTTAAACGTCTGTACTCGACTAAAAATACTCGGGTCTCACCTGTTCTTCACCAGCCAGTAGTCTTGCCCCTCCAGGCTCCCGTAGCCCACCGCCAGCACCCCGTGGTTCACGTTCTGGGTGCAGGACACGTCGTCGTACACCCCTGAAGAGACGAAGGTGAAAATCACAGCGTCTTCATCACTTTCATTTTTAGACACACTTAAGCAAGAAATGTTGTGTATATTTTTCAGGCAATTTTATACAAATTAGCCTATAAATAGTGGTTTTGAATCCCATTTTGAAAAAAAGTTACATAGACAGCTGTGTTGTTATTATAATTATTATTACTGGGCTTCATTTGCATCTATCTCAACTAAAGGTTCGCTGATGTCTCCAGCAGGCGAGACGTTCGCTATGTTAAAAAACCTAAACCAAATAACAAAAACACGAGCTCTGACGCGAGAACCCACCGCTCCTGTAGAAGATAAACTTGGGCCGCGTGGCATCAATCGCCACCGAAATGGGCCCGATGGAGGCGAGCCCCTGCTTCAGGGCCCCCTCGTCCCCTGAGGGCAGGAACGCGTACCGGGAGCAGTTCGCGGCGCGGTAGTAGGGGTTGTACTGGCACGGCTGCTCCTGAGGGCCAGAGGAGAAAGGGGGGTCGGTTAGATTCTCACAGGGTCTCTGTCAAAATATGCCCGGTGCCATAAAAGAAGCAGTTATTAGGAAAGACTGTAAAGGAATTTCTGGATTTGTCTCCCACATGAGAGTTTACAGCTGATGTGAGGTCACAAAAATAACAGATAACGTCGTTACAATATCTTAAACAAAACGAAATGTGTAATCTGTTCCAAAATGCTTCCGACACTTATTCTGTCATTTTTTTCCTCAGGATTCGATTCTGACATTTCCCAGGTCTCGGCAGGTGGAGATGGGAAGCAGAATTCCGGCCTTGGAACCGTAGCTGCAGTGGCGCGGCTTGTGATGCGGGGAAGGGAGGGACCTGCCGGACAAGCTCGGGCCCGCTTGGGCCCCCCTGGACCCCCCCCCCATTGGGAAAAAGGCACTGACCACTCCGATTAATTTCGTCTTTGCTCCGAAGAGACATTAACGGCAGACGAGCGAGCGGAGCGATGGTGTTGTTGCTGATGTCCTCGTTGTTGTTCTCTACAGCCCGAAGCGTCGGCCTTAACCTCTTGCTGTCGTTCCTACGCCCACACCCTCGTTTCCCGGCGGGGATTTGTTCACCGTTACCTGAAACCTGAGCTGCCGCTGGGTTCCTACATGCCCACGCTTAAGGAGAACATTACGTTTTAATTTCCCGTAAACCGGGATATGAAACAACAACAAAAAAACTGTGCTCTGTGCTCGATTAACCCCTTTTGACCGCAGGGAAAAACACGGACTCATCCATTGCAATCATGGAACGTACAAATCGCAGGCATCGGCAGGCGTAAGAGCCGGTACCGGCCCCTGAGCAGCCTCACTCGACTACGGTCAAAATGCAGAAAACGTGCATAAGTGAAAACATGGATAATCAAATGATTAAAAGCAGATTTGGTCTAAAATGGAACATGAAACAAGAATAGACGCTTTACTGCCCCACGACTCGTTTTCCATAAACCGCTGCTTTTTAATCAAAGCTGTGACACAGATGTAGTTTTTTAGTTGGTGTCATACACTATTAAATATCCTGTGTATAGCAGGATAATGGAGCTGACAATCTCTGCCTCTTTTCTCTAATTAAAGCCTACAAGCTGCTTTTTAAACAGCAGACTCAGAGGATCTGGCGTCGTCCGGTTCGGTCGAGCATTTGCCCCCGTTTCTTAGCCCGGTTTTACGCCCGGGCCGGTCTGTGGCGCACTCTCGCACCTTTGTGAACACCTGCCGGTCGTTGTCAGTCAGTAGAAGCGTCGAGTTCTCTCAGATGCATGAACACATAAGAACATACATAATATTTATATATATGAATATATATATGAATATATATATGAATATATATATATATATATATATATATATATATATATACATATATATATATATATATATAAAATGCCAATAACATGAGAACCAGCCACTCACGTGTCCCGTGTAGGGGTACGCAGCATCGGAGTCGATACCCTTGTTGTCGATGACGTACTGGAAGGCTTGGTCCATGAAGCCCCCGTTGCAGCCCTTGTTGCCGTATTTGCTGGAGCAGTCCACCAGGTTCTGGGGGCTCAGGTCCACCAGTTGACCCGTCTTCTTGGCCAGCTGGCCCTCGAGGGCCCCGACGGCGCTGAAGGCCCAGCAGGCGCCACAGGCGCCCTGGATTTAAATGAGTGACGTTAGTGCGACGTCCGAGACATGAAGCGAAAACACAAACTTTCCTCCTTTCTAACTTTAATGTTAGATCAAACTCCTTTCTACGCTATTAGACCACATATTTCATACAACAACATAGTTCAGTTTACCGGAATCACATCGAGCCAACACTGGCTGAAATATTCTCATCTAACAGTTTCCTTGCAACTTACATCAAATGAAATATTTCAGTGCAGCAATATGAGTTTGCAAATGTGGAGCCAGTCGAGGATCCAGCAGAGTTTGAGAGGTTAAAAAACTCTTAAAAACTGACAGACAAATGTTCTTGTCTGTCAGTTTTATTAAATATGCGATAATATAATATATTATAGGAACAACAAAATCAATGCCTGTATGTGTGCCTCCGGCCGCTGATCTGCACAACAATGGGATGGTAATGAAATGTCTGAAAATCTTTGAATTTTTCACTTCTTTGGTCTTTAAATCAACTTGCTCGAATATTTCAGACGTGAAAAGGTTTAAAATACAACACTGTTATCGACTTTTCCTCGACAAGATAATAAGCCATAAATAGGTTTTGCTGAACTTTTTAAAGACACTTTACGTAACAGGTGTTTTTCCTGTTGGTCAGTCTCAACATCTATCTGGAGAAAAAGGTCGTCTATTATTGATCTTATCATCAGCCTGTTCCCACTGTGCAACTTCAGGAGGAAAGTATTTTTATACTGTACTTTTATACAATTTTGCTTCACAAAAACAGTTTGTTTTAATATAAAACAACATATTTAAAAAAAAAAGTTGAAACGAAATGTCATCTTTTCAGGATGTGAAAACTCACAAAATGTCAGAAAATTCAAAGGTATCTAGACAAAAAAAAAACAAAGAAACTAAACTAAATGAATAAAGAATCTAAAAGGGTCTTGGTTCAACACAAATGTTCAGATAAAGGACACAATATGTGCGGCAGAGTGAAAACGACAATAGACATATAATGTACTTATAGAAAAATTTTAAAGAATGTGCACATGTACTAATAAGAAATGATAAAAAATAATTATGTTCCATAAATGTACATATAAACTTTAACACTAGTAAACATGGTTGGTATCTTGGGCCAAAAATACATAAAAATAAACCTACACAGTCATGTCTCCTGTTTCACCGACTGAGGTAAATAAATGTTAACTTGCAGCTGGTGGTTGCGGCGACAACTTCCTGTTTGCACATTAACCAGCTGGACCAATGAGAAACGGGGGAAGAATGTGGCAAATTGACGAGTTTCTGGTTACATCACTGACCTCGGCTTTCAGCATCGGCACCGATTATAGCCGCCCCCCCCCCCGGGATGAAACCCAGAATCCCACGGTTCGGTTCTGTACCTGCATTTTGACACTGGTGACTAAGCCCTTGCTTCTCCAGTCCAAGGTGCTGGGCTCGTTGGTGCCTGAGGCCCCCGCGAAGGGCGACGGCGCCCTCCGGAGGTCGGCAGGAGGAGTGAGCGTGGCAAACGACAGCAGGATCTCCTCCTCCGTCTGAGGACGAGGACACACACACACACACACACTGTTCATTTAGCAGGGTTTTAAATAAAGCTACATGTAATTTTTTTTTTTCCTTTTTGAAAGGGGCAAATACTGAAGATTGAAATCCATCGTCCTGTATCATGGATTTCTCAAGTCAGAATAAACATCTGTGGCATTTTGCAGGAAGATATTAATTTATTATTTTTAATATATCCTCACTTTCAAAATGGAGGTTTTTGCTGTTTGTGTTTTGAAGTTTCTATTTTGTTGCTGTTGTGTTAAATGCTTTTATTGTGAGGAACTTTTGTTCTGAGAAGCAAAACTATACAATAGTATATCTTCACTTTTTCTTAGTTTTTTTTTTTACTCTTTTGTTCTTTTTCTTAGTTTTATCTTTTCTCTTCAACAAACTCACACCTTCTGCAACTATCACTCCCTTTAAATTTCACGCTCTCATTCTATATTTTCCAGGTGTAAAGGCCAGATCCGCCGCTTGTTGCGATGAACCGGTGGAGAATTGTCCCCCGACTCTACATTTCCACTCAGATGATTGCCAACATGTTTATAGCTTGTTCTGCTGCCTCCAAGTGGCCAACAACAACAACAACAACAGTAACAAAATTATAAATTAATGCATTGTGTGTGATAATCCCACTTTTGAACTTCTTTTTTTAATGTAGGAGGAAGAAAAGGGAAAAAATACTCAATGAAATCTTAAGAGAAAGATAATAGTTCCAGTCAGTTCCTTACTATTCCTGCTGCACCGGATCAAGGGTTAATTAATAACTGCAATATCAGACTTTTACGAGGACACGTTTCAACATTAAAATATTTGGCCAAATTTATTCCCCAGATAACAATCCTGTCCTAACGTAGAGGGAAAACAGTTGACTGGGTGAACAGCTTCGACGTCAGGTTGATCGTCAGCTTTCTTCCTTCACTGAGCTGAGTCAGACCAACCGGAGCTCAGGTCGCGTAAAATAAAGATCAATGAACGGGACTAAACTTCAGGTCCAACGCCGTCCGTTAGCGTTCTGCCGCTGACTGAGGATGAGGACCATTAAAGGCCCAACACCACGCGGTTAAATATTCCATTTTTTGGACCGAATGACACCATCATTCACCGGGTCAGACCCAAGAACACACTGTGGGCTGACGACCGCATGTGTGCAGAACGAAGACTAAAGTTAAAGCAGCAGAAAATTCAAAGGTTAAAAAGAAGAAACAAAAAAAAAAAACAAACAGAAAGTAGTTAACTTGTTTGCTTTCTGCATGAGGAGGAAGAAAAGTCACTGAAGTCTATTGTTTCATTATATCTAAACAACAACGTGCCACTGCTTCAGCTTTCCGACTCAATAAATGACAGAACTGTCCAAGCTGAATACTATCAATGTTCACAGCATCCTTGGCTAATGTTCAACCTAAAGACCTGAGGACACGACCTGAGCTCCGACGAGGAACCTGACGTCCTGTTCACCTGTTCACCTGGTCGACCTGGTTCTCCCCGTGTGTGGACAGGTTCGTTGTCGGGGGAATAAAACGGCTGAAATGTTTGCTATTGTTGGATATTTAATGTGTTAACGGTTAAACCAAAGAAGCCAAACATTTCCTGTTTTTCAGCTTCTCAAATGGGATCAAACACGCCCTTTTAGAACCTGATATCACAGACTGAGAACTCTTCCTCCTCTTCTCTCTGTATCTAATCTCTCTATCTTTTCTCTGTATATATCCCTCCCTGTATTTATATCACACTACTTCTTGTCAGTAACTTCCTGTCTTCTCTGTCTGGTGGTTTGATTCCCCCCACCCCCCTCACTCGTTTTGCAGGTGTCTCTGACTCAAGATCCGGATCTGGATCCATTACTCAACTTTCATTAAGTTTATTATTGTTGTTATTATCATTATCAATTGCTGCTGCTCTTATTAAAAACATTTTTACTCCTATAAAATCACTATTATTTAATTTATTATTACTGCCAAATGCTTGACTGATACTTGGCAAACAAGCATAACTTGGTAAACTGTTAAGAAAAAAACTTTTTAATGGAAATTTATTTGGATGCTGATTTTTTGAGAAACAGCCTGTTAGTCTGTCTCAGCTCCAAGACCCTTTGGTTGCTACACAAGATCTTCAAACCTGCAAAAACTGGCTTGTTTTCTGGCCACTCGGGCAGCGGAAGCAAGTGTTGAACACAGCATTGACATATCATCGCCCTGTAAGTGGAATATGAGAACTTGCAGTTGAAAACAGTTGCTCTTTTACACATCCAGCAGCTGCAGAGCAACATTACACATCGGGGTCATGGCTCTGGTCACCTGGTGTAGTTTAATATTCCCACTCTTTTACCTCTGTTTTTGATCTCCACCAATCCCTAAAGCTACTTTGCCCATTTGGTACCGAGCAGGTGGTGTAATTTGGGTTTGTTAGGGCATTTTCACTGATAGATGAACACTATGGGAGCAATGAGAGGGGAAAAACAGTGAAGCTGCAGGTAACCAACAGATAACCAATGAGCTGAGAGTCAAATATATATAGAAGGAGCTCTGAAAATACGACAGGAGCTGCAGATTCAGGCAATAATTCTCTGTAGGTTCATCACTACGAGCGACATCTCTCACACTAGAGAATGTGATTGTGAAAACGCTGATTGTAGCTAATTTAAAGAGGCTCAGTTATCCCATAAAACAGCTGGGAACTGCAGTTTTTAGCAAACATCGAAGGGGAAACACTAGATTTGCCAGGGACCTTTTTACACTGTGGATTAAAACACATTTGGTGCTGTAATGATATAGTCTTGTGCTTTATGGTGCAAATCTTTTAAGCTGGTATTATGCTTTAATGTTTCATATCCCAGTGCTAATTTGCATCTAACTTGACTACCACAAACGTACTGAGGTTGTCACCCAGTTAAAAAGATGAGCAAAGTTCAAAACCAGTCATACTGTATCTAGTCTGTGTCCTGCCGACCTTCGCGGCAGACATCGGTGGGTAAAGGTGATAATCACTAATCGATAAAAAGCTCAAACAGAACCGAGCGAGCGGGCGTCTCACCAGGTCTCCCATGTGGTTCATGCCCAGTTCGTAGGTGTGAAGCCCCATCGAGGCCTCCAGGTTGTGCATGGAGATGAGCATCACGTTCTTCTCCCACAGCTGCCTGCGGCGCACATCTTCCACCTCGACGCAGGAAAGAGGTCACAGGTCAAACAGAGTACAAGCTGTCGATAAAGCCGACACACGCACTGCGATGCACGGCGATTTGATGGGGGGGGGTTGTAAGAGATGAAATCTCCTATGGTACATCTTTTTTTAATGACAAAAACGAATGAAAGACGATGAAACACCTTGTTCTGGTATATCTTCCCGTGGGTCTTCTTCCACAGCTCCCAGTGGACGTCCAGCTTGCTATCAAACATGGCCGCCTCCCCAACACACAGGGAGACGAGCAGCAGCAGGCTCCCCAACATCAGGCCTGTCGTCACACACACACACACACACACACACACAGATACGAAACACATGAGAAGACAGGAAGTTTTCTGACCTTTGACGAAAACAATCAAGCCTCCAAGTCAGAAACAGACGGATCTTTTTTTTTTTTAATAGCATAAAAACTACACACACACACACACACACACACACACACGTAGAGTCAAAGTCTCAAAGCCTGGAGGATTAGTCAGAGGAAACTTTTGCATCGAGTCAGAGGTTGCATTTAAATACTGGCCGACAACTGTCAGAGAGGAAATACAAAGCAAGGAAGGAACTTTTGTTTAAACTATGAATAAGGTGCTAACCTCACCTTTTGTTTGTTTGTCAGCAGAATTTTAGTAATTTTGGACAGAAACATAAGCTCAAATCTCCTGTCTTAACCTTTAACAGTTTATACACTGTGATTCGGAAACCCGACTTGTTGAGGTCTCACTTAAACTCCTAAACGACAGCTTCGTGCAACAAATTGAATGAGTAATTTCACTTTTTTTATACTATTTGAATTGTGAAAATATAGTACCTCTAGTACCTTTCTGCAGGTGTAGCTTTTTTGCTAACTCTGGCCCATTTCCAGCAACGATAAATAAACAAATTATTATTTTGTTTTGTACATTTTATGTGTTATCTTCGCCTTATATCCTTCCCTTATTTTCAAATAAAGAAAACTTGTTGGTTTCATTTTGTGGTGATTTATTAAAAAACTAGCTAGCTTACTTTTCCCACCTTGTATAAGGTCAGCTTGTAAAACTAACTAACCATTGCTCGCTAACCTTATATATGCTACTGTGGTTTAAACTTGGAAGGTCAGCTAGGCTAAGTAGCAAACACTCTACTGCTGGGCTAACTACTGAACGTTTGACTACTACGCTAACTAGCAATGATTCATTTGTATGTTTTCTTTCAGTCAACAACCGTAGCATTAACTCGCTTTTGAAGCTTCTATCCTAGCTGCTAACGTTACGTTCCCATTTTCAGAATGACCTAAAAACTTCTCTCTGTGGGTGAACTCAACCACTGGGATTCCCTATTGCATTCCAAAAGAAACTCTTGAAGGAAACTAATCATAATTAATAATTAACTTGGCACAAATGGCAATAAACGTTAAATGTTTCTGGATTAAAAAAAACAACCTGATTTTCCACAGAGTCAGGAAAACAGCATGAATGAGCTACACTACACATTAAGAACAAGTAGACAACGAGCAGCACAGCAGCGGTACAGTGCAACGTGAGCTGACCACATTAGGGAACAAAAGCCAAATTTGTTCTTATGTAAAATTGAAGCGCTGCAGCGTGAGGAGGAAGTGGCTTTTCATAAATGGGCCAAGGTATGTCGCCTCTCGCCAGTCAGCTGATTACCACACGTCAAGACTGAGGCACAGCTGAACTTTAGTTTTTACGCCTACATGGTCAAAGTTTGGTTCATGTCTTTAACTCACTGTGGAGCGATGCTGATGTGTTAGGATGCAACATAAAGAATCAAATGAAGCCGTGTGTGTGTGCAGGCAAAGCTTTAGAGGACAAGAGCCATTAAATCAGAGGATGAAGCAAAAAATAACACCTAATAAAATAATCCCAATTTGCCTATTTTTCATTTCACTTTGTTTTTTTTTCAGTGCATTCTAGGTGGGAGCCATGGAATTTTCTCATTTTTTAAGTGAGAACACATTCAAACAAATTATGAAAAAGATGCAGCAGAAAATATCAGCATCGCACCGCAAGTTTTGAAAGAAAACATCAGCCGGGAGGTTACTAAAAACGGCCGACAGGGCACAGAGATCAGCGATGGGAATCGCATCTGTCGCCTGCCAGACGAGACGAGGCTGAACGGCCGTGAAAAGCTTCAAGGTCGTTCCTGAAGGTTAACACGATCACGAGCAGGCAACAGAAACCGAGCGGAAAAGTCCAGAGGTTCAGTTCTCAACAGCCTGAGAGAAGTTGAGCGTTTCATTCTTTCAGTCAATGCAAAGATTTTATTTTATAGCTCGTGCATTGTTTTGTGTTTTTTTTTTTTACACACAGAAAATATCAGGTAACTTGAGCAAAAATAAAACAATAAAAAAGAAAACCTCTATCTACAGGGAAAGTTGGTCTCGTGCCCTTTTAGCCCTTTTCAAAACAGACTTGTACATTCTGTCTTTGCAGAAATGTCGGTGTTATCGGTTCCAGTTGTGTGTTTCCTGCCACCACAGGTTAAAATGATAAGAACAACAAAACAACCAAAAAAAAAAAAAGAACGATTCACTGTGATGCCGACGATCGAAAAACTAGTTTTATATAAACATATTACAGCAAATGCATAAATATATATTTTTGGCTATGATAGAAAGTTTAAAAAAATGTTTGTTTAACATGTTTGTAAAATGTTCATTACCAACAACATCTGCCCCTGCAATACTGAACCAAAGCAAAACGTAAAATTTCTCTTAATTCACAAGACAATGGGTCCTACTGGGTCAGGATGGGTGATTATCTACTGTTATCGTTAATCAACTGCACCTGGATCGTATTGATCGTATTTTAAAATAACAAAAGATTCATACAACATAAAGGGAAATATGAACCGAATATCACAAAATCTTCTATTATCTGCTTTCGTCCGACCAACAACCCAGAACTTAACAATATCTAATAAAGTCACAGAAAAAAAGACAAGAACTTGCTTTTGTTTGGATTGAAAAATAACTTCAACGATCAAACGATTATGAAAATTCTTGCAAATTAATATTCCGTGTCTGGCACCTGCGTTGGTTTAGATATGTTTATAACTACTCAGTGACCCGCATCTACAAAGCGCAGCAGACTCTCCAACTTCCCTCGTACTCGGCCCTCGTCTACGTGTTTTCAGATCGACCTCATCGAAGAAGCCGGCGTGGCGATGAGGCGACGCCTCCGCAGACACCGAAGGCTACGGAGCTGGTCACCAAAGCCACGAATGAGCCAAATGTCACAGGACCAGAAGTGAAACCGCTGAACAAGCACCGCCAGCGTCAGCCGTCACGGCTCAAATCAAAATGCTACGAAGGCCGACGTCAGGGCAGCTTCAGAGGCCGGGGGGAAGGAAAAAAATCTAAAAAAGACATCTTGGGCGTGGACGTTCGTGGGGATCTAAACTCGGGTTACAGCGAGAACCGTGGAGGAACCATGTGTGGAGGAACCATTTGCGGAGGAAGATCTGCCTGTTTTCAAAAGATGTAATGACTCAACAACTACAGAAAAAAGAATAAAAAAGCGCAAATTTAAGTGCAGAAAATGAGGCTAAAAGGTGGTTTGGTATTTCACTGTGAAGATCATCTATAGTCGTGTAACCCCAAATATTTCAAGTCTTATATAGAGATAGAGATAGATAGATAGATAGATAGATAGATAGATAGATAGATAGATACATACATACATACATGACTCTTACGTAAAAACAGGATCTGAAAGTAGAAACTGAAACTTAAGATTTCTCAGGGATTCACTGAAAAATGATTAGAGTATCAAACCCAAGACAATGGCCTCGTTTACTTTTTGTCCTTTGTCTTCCTGCACATATCGGAAGAAAACTAACGAGAAAAAAGACAGAGCGGGCTGATAATACATGTCTGAAACGTTAAGTGTATAAGAATAACGAGGCATCAGTTCACAGCAGCGCGTCGCCAGAAGCCCCAGAAAGTTAACGACTGGAAATCAAAGTCTTCGACTAAAGGTTGTTGTTTACTAACGAACCGGCAGATGTTAGTCGGTTGTATGGTCGTATATCAGTTATCAGCTATCGCGGCGACATCTGCAGTTTAACCCCGGCGAAGGAAACACCTGTGGAGAGGGGGGGTCACCGTGAAACGTAAAAACGAAAGTAAAAGCTCATCCACGCTGAAGCCCCGGCTTTAAAGCGCCCCCCCCCCGCGTTAGTGTCCCGACAGAGCCTCGGACTGAAGCCCCCGGGGCTCGGGGGGGAAGCCGGGTTGGACTTGCCTCGGTCGGTCGGGCTCATCGCTGCCGCTCCGCTGAAGTCGCTGGAGCGCAGACGCGCCCCCGGTTCTTATATAGGAGGAGGAAGGAGTCACGTGGTCCGCGGAGGACGGTTCCCCCTCGGTGACAACGACCCCCCCCTTACAAGAAAGCGCCCCCCGGAGGCCGCGGTGAGAATTACACCTCACAGAGGTTCAACATCACCGAAATCAAACTGATTCTCCATTCAGAAGATTAAAAAAGATTCAGTGGATGTGAGATAATCAGAAAAACTTCGCTCCACCAGGGAGACTGAATGTGTTAAATCAAATTTAATCCCTATGTTTCAATATTTCTTGTATAAAAACTACCATCTGTGTTTCATTTGGTGTGACGGTCACCTAAAACATTGGGGTTCATCCTCTGGGGAGCACGAGTGTCCGTCTCTGGTCAGTAGTGACTGGGAAGTGTGACAATGTATTGAAGTAAAGTTGACGATGAAGGTGATGATGAAGGTCTGATTCCTCAGGAGGAAGAAAGGTCAGGGAGGTCACGGCAACGTTGCGGTTCATCCCCGGGGGGCACGATTGACCAGGATATGTCTCTCTGGATTAAAGTGAGGATGAAGACGAATATCTCATATAATGATTTTCTCGTTCGTTTTTATTTTTAGGACCAGTTATTCAATAAAATTAACAATCATAATGTTTATGTACATTATTAATGGGGGTGTTGAAAAAGGGCATTGGACAAAATGGAAACTGTTTAATGCTGCAGAGATTTTTCAGACTGTCATATGATTTTATGGTCACTGGACTAAACCTGATGTCATCAGTTAGGAGTGATACGAAAAGGTCTGAAAAAACAATGAATAAATACGGGGGGGGGGGGGGGTCACCATTGTTCACTTTGGATGGAAAAAACAAGCAAAAGTTTTAAAGTAAAAGCCATTATCTGCCTGCTGCTGCAATAAAAGCATACATCAATAGAACGAAACTGATACTTCAAAATAAAATGTCCTTTTTTTTCACAAAGTCAGACGCTTTTTTCCAAACTGGATTCTGTTATGAGTTTATCTTGTTTTCATTAAATGCTAATGGAGGCTGTTTGCTGCCCCCCCCCCCCAGAATCGCCCATGTTTCCTTGGTCCAGTATTAAAAACTCCAAATGACATGTTCAAGTTCAAAATGAAACCTTTATTAAATCCCATAGAAAACAAACAAACTGAATCAACAGAAAAGTGCTTAACAGAACGACAACAACAGCTAAAGTCGACGTGATCACCAGAAAACCCGGCCTGGTTTTTTTTTTTTTCTTTTTTAAGAGGAACCAAATCTGCGGCAACAGGAAAGGAGGAGCTCCCATTGCCCAGCAATGTTTCCTGTTGCACTGAATTAAAATTGTACAATCACGTACACACACACAAACACACACTCACACACACACACACACACACACACACCCACACACACACACTTGCGCTGATATTGAAATTAGAGACTGAGGAGTGTCAGCAGCTACCGGCCGAGGCGCCGTGAAAGGCCGGCCGTGTCCGGCGGAGTCTCTAGATCGGACGCCGGCCGGTGTCGCCGATGCCGCGGCCAGGAGGCACTGGGAAAGGCCGTGGTGGAGGCCCGCCGCTCCGGGGGTGGAACCGAAGAGACCTCGGGGTTTCAACGTTCTTAGGATAAATCGAGATGACCAGACAGACCGTCAGACTTAGCGTTCCGCCCTCTTTTGATACCGGGGGAGATTCATTCAAAAGGAAACGAGTCCGGTTGGAATTTTAATTTTGCCGTTCGGAAAAAGTAAACAGAGAGGAATCTTTCTTTCATTTCCGTAGTGGTTCAGGGGGGAACTCTGCCGCCTTTCTCCGGAGGCCCCCCCCCCGGCCTCTTCACATGATGGGGTAGCTGGCCAGGTTGGCGATTCCGCAGAGGTTGCCGCGGTTACGTGCCATCAGGATGTAGCCCTTGTTGCCCCAGCCCTCGCCCCAGCTGCCGGGAAGGAGACGAGAAAAGTTGATGGATCAGAAGGCGTCGCATTAAAAGAACCTGACGTTTTCAAATTTAATTAGAATTGGTTTAACGGGTGAGGCGTGCCCACCTGTTCTTGACGATCCAGTACTTCTTCCCCTTGCTGTTCACGCCATAGCCCACCGCCAGCACGGCGTGGTTGATGTCTTCCTTGTTGCAGTTGCGGTCGTAGTAAATACCTGGGGGCACATGGGGGGTGAGACAGGCTCATACAGTTTTTTTACCTTACTTTTTGACTGTCAGTCGCCACGGCGCCGAGACAAATCCCTCGTATGGGAAAGAAAAAAGCCCTTCGTGTGGCAGCGGCGGCGCCGTGGACGGCTGCTGTTTAAGAGGCTCTGAAATTAGAGCTCGCTCCTGAATGCTGCTCAGGGAAATGAACACAGGAGGTTAAGGGTCCATGAAAACGCTTCTATAAAACCTCTGGGATCGCTAGTTTTCAGGAAACCAAACCATAAAACATGTTTGCAACTAAAAATACTGGAATCAGCATTTTGAAATACACAGTTTGTCTCTTTTTCCCCTCCGGCTGCTAAAATCCCAGCCAGGGATCCTTAGACATTCAAAATTTTAGAGTTAACAGAAAGAAAAAATTTAATCTATGACCTATTTTCTGTGCAGGAGCGAAAGACTGAGTAAGAAAAGAACATTATATAAAAGGATAATGTGAACTGGTTGTTATCGTGGTTGTTCCCCGCTTTTAAAAAAGGGAAGTGTGGCATCAAAATGTGAGATTCCCTCTTTAACGCTCCAGCAGGTCGGGTTGAACACGGTCTCTGCTCGTAACTGCACTACAGCGGCACAATAGCGAAACTTTGATGGTAAAAGTTTCACGTTTTCAAGCCTCTGCGTGACGAGTTCTTTTTTTAAATCAAGTGGGAAGTTATGTAACAATAGTCATAGTTAAAGGGCTAAATCACACAATATTATTATTATAATGGAAATGTACATTGCTGCGAGTGTTATAATCATAATCTTGTCACTTTCAGCCACTGAATCACAACACATTTCTGCCCGTGTCCACTCGACCCACTATTTGCCTGAACCGACAGGGTCCCGGTAGGGGCCCCGACGGCGGGCTGGTGCGTCGGCGTCCGTTTGGCGGCGCACAGACTTCTGATCCAGGCCACTGACCTTTCTGGTAGAACTGGAAGGTGCTCTGTGTGGCGTCGATGCCCACGGATACCGGGCCCGCTTTAAACAGCGCCACGGCCAGCGCGTGCTCGTTGCCCTCGGGGATCTCCTTGTAGCCACGGCACTGGGCCGCCATGCCCGAGGAGTTGTAGCGGCACGGCTGGTCCTGGACACAAGACATGGGGGAAGGGGGGGGTTGATAACACCGGAAATGTTTGTTTCTGATTTACTTATTTTCACTGGGAATAAAAATGAGACAGAAATTAAACAGGTTAAAGCTGGAAGAGTCTATTTGATGTATGTTTTCAAAACAAATTTCCGTGGCCCCTAAATTTAGACGCCCAGAAATCCTCTGATTTTACATCAGGCTGATTGATCCTGATTGATTTAGGATGAGGAAAACAAGAATTTCTAAATCAATAAATACAATTACCGTATTGTAAAGCTGCAACAATTACTTGACTGAATCTTAAACCATTTAGATCATTTTTCAAGCAGAAATATCAAATAATTGATGGTTCCAGGGTTTGAAATGTGATCATTTCTTATTCTCCTTCTCTTGCGTTATAATAAACTGAATATTTTTAAGGGCTATTAACTTGTTCTGGCAAAACAAGGCATTTGCTCATGTCACCTTGTAGTAATCTGAACTCCCCTTTGGTTTTCTGATGTTTTATAAACCAAATGAATAATGAATAAAATCGATAATAGAAACAATCATTAGTTGCATCGCATATCGTGATTTTTACAGTCACATGAACTCTTCATGTGTTTTTCCTTGCATCTTAATCAGACCTAATCATAAAAATAAACTTCTGCTTCCTTCTTTTTTCACCAGCTCATCAAATATAACCTCATCATTTCTGCTGAGTAACCTCCAACAAATGCTTTGTTTGTTGCAGTCGTTTCTTTTGGTTTTTTTTGCCTTCGCCAAAAAGGAACCAGTGACCACATCGGTTTCATTTGGTGTCTCGAGCTCTGCTGTGGTAAACAGACCATTCCTGGAATCTAGTTTTGTGTAAGACTGTCATTAACTACCATGTCAAAATAGTATTGCGAGTTAGATGAGAAGATCAATACCAACTACAGCTGTACAGCAAGTGGCTGATTAGCTTAACTTAGCTGAAAGAATGGAAACAGGGAACAGCTAGCCTAGTTTAGCATAATGCGTGGAAACGGGGTAACAGCTAGCCTAGCTTAGCATAATGACTGGAAATGTGGTAACAGCCAGCCTAGCTTGGCATAAAGACGGGAAACGGGGAACAGTTAGCCTGGCGTTAAAGGTGTTGGGCGGATTTCGTTGCCTTAGAACAGGGCAGGGTTTTTTTGGAGTGTGACCCTTGGGGCCAAAGGTCAGGAGCCCTTGGAAATGGCTACTTTGGATATGACCAAATCTTTTTAAAAAAATTTGTTTCTCACAAAAGCCTAAAACTTTAGAGAGGTACAGCGCTAAATACCCCAATAAATGTGTTTTCATTTGGCACATAACAAAAGCATTATTATTAATTTAAATGGATGAACAAAGTAACATTAATCAAAATATAGATTCTGTCTCATCTGTTACAAATCTGCTTCCATATTTAACCCTCTATTGCAGCATCTTGCACCATCTATGTTGAGCGTCCACCTGAGATCACATGTCTGTGATGGCTTAAGTGACGGGAATGTGGCCGGGTCGGCACGCCAGCACCGGCAAAGGGAACAAGTGTCTGCACTTAGTCTTTCTGACAGGAAAGAAAAATCAGGAAGGTTCAAAAGACGTGGTGAACCCAGGCTCCTGTGGGCAATTCTACCACAGTCACAAGACACAGGACATGAAGATGGAAAGAAACTGAGCGACTGCAGGGAAGGTTTCTTCTTAGTTAATTATAAATGGGGGGGGGGGGTGCTGCGGCTCTCTTACCTCTCCGACGTACGGGTAGGCCTCCTCCGAATCGATGCCCCCGTTGTCCTCCACGTACTTGAAGGCGTTGGTCATGTAACCCCCCCCGCAGCCGTTGTTCTCCGTCACACAGTCCACCAGGTTCTGGGGGCTCAGGTCCACCAGTTGACCCGTCAGCTTGGCCAGCTGGCCCTCGAGGGCCCCGGCCGAGCTGAAGGCCCAGCAGGAGCCACAGGCGCCCTGTCAGGGAGGACAGTACCGGGGCCTTAGTGTGGTCGAGCGTCGTCGGACGGTACAAAGTAACATCAGAAACGAACTGAAAACACACTTCTTCAGGTTTCTGGTTTCTGGCAGTTTCTGGCTAATTCTGTGTGTGTGCTATTGTCCATCCAGGTATTTATCTGAATCACTGAACGACAGAAACCAGGAAGAAAATCAAGTCAGCAGAAGGAGAGCTGGGCGGCATATAAGATATTAAATTATCAGGAAAGAAAAAGGAACTGGAAACTGCATGACAGCAATTTTAACGTCTTAAACCCTAAAGGAAAGTTAAAAACTGCTTGGGTATCTCGTCTTTGGCCACAGGGGGGCAGTCTTTGACTACTTTGAGTTACAGGTCGGTCGGTTCCAACAGTGTCGCTGCGCCGGACAGGTGTTGTTGTGTTGTTGTGTTTTACAGGCTTGTAGGAGGAGTGTGTTCATGTCATATATCCCACATTAATAATACTGATACCGATAATAATGATCATAATAATAATGTATAGGAGACACATTTTTTTAAGTGGCTTCAGTGATTAAAAACATGTGCTATGTTCATATGTGCAGGTTTTAACATAGAATAACCACATGATTCCATTGTGTTAATATTAAAGTTTTAAAGACTGATAATCATATCATATATTGTTAGATTTAAACTTAAACCATAGGTATACATGATGTGCTTTTAAGTACCTTTGGTTTGGGGTTGTTTTTCCGTGGTATGAACTTGATATTTTATTTTTTATATATTTTACCGATTCACAGCCTGTGGTTTGGGACCCCCCCTCCCTCCCCACCCCCCGTAAGGTGTCATAAAACCTGGGGGATTGTAAGAAGATTAGGAGGATCGGGACCTGGTTTATTTTTTCAGACTTTCCTGTAACCTTTGCCTTTTTTTTTTCCTGTGAAATTCTGGGTAATTTTAGCCTCTAAAAAAGAGATAATGGAAAATAAATCTCACTTTAACTGAACTGGTCACAATCAGGAAACATATGAGACTGGTAACAAGGGCCAATATGGAGGGTTTCAACATGACAGTGACGACCCCCCCACACACACACACACACACACACACTTCCACAGCCAGGTCCCAGTCCGGTTTGGAGGAACAACCTGCTGGATGAACTGGAAGGCCGACTGGGAGCCTTGTGGCTGAATGGGAGCCAAAGTCGTGGAGCTGGGTTCCAACATCTGGTGGTGCTGGTGGTGGGGGGGGGGGGGTCACTGCCCTTGCTGCTATGCTCCTGCTCTCTCAGTCTGAGGCAGTTAAAACTCCACCAGAGTCACTGTCTGACAGTAGTCTCTCGTCTGGCTGAGTTTAAACAGCCCCCCCACCCCCACCCCCTGCTGCCCCCCCTCCTCAAGGAGAACGCTGTGGACACGCCGCCGCTCAGAGTCTCCCCAGTCAAAACTCTGTAAATGTGTATCTGCCTCCGTTGACCGGGGGGGGGGGGGGGGGGGGCTCTGGTGGAGCTGAAATTTACCTCGAACAAACAAAACATCGGGAGGGAAAAAAGGAAAAAAGAAAGGGAAAACAGGGATTGAGCCGGGGGGGGGGGGGGCATCCACGGAGCGAAGCCAGGCTCCTGAATTATTCAACAACAACAGGAAGCTGAGGGACGGATCAGTGAAATCCTGTCCACAGCTGCAGGTTGAGCCTTCAACCACTGGAGGGAGACGACATCCTGCACATATCAGTTACTAGTGTCGGTGTCAGAGAACATCAGTGACACTCAGTAATGAAACAAAGCGCTGAAAAGTATCATTTAATGGAAATTAAATGCTTAAAATAATCCTGTCTGCAAAATAACGTGTGTTTTTAGTGTTGGAATCACATGGCACTCGCTTCAGAAACATACAAGTCTGTTTAAAAAACACTTCAGCTACACACGGAAGTCTCCCTGCTGTCATAATCATCATTATTATTGTTGTTGATGCTTTCATCAACTGTTTACGCTCAAACACTACAACAGGCCATTTAAAGGAATAACTCAATCCAAGTAGAAACAAATGAAAATTTTAATCCTATGATCTGTTTCCTTAAAACCTTCATAACGTTTTAAACCGAAAATTGTACAAAAGCATTGTTTGTTTGTTTTTGCACCACTAGAAAAATGTTGAAAAATAGGAGGGGGGGGTCTGTTTCCCAGAATACTAGAACTGCACCTTTAAACTCGTAAAAACCAAACGACAGAGACTAAACACACTCGATCTAAAACTAAAACAAAAAAAAGTGAAACACTACATCAAAACCCCCCTGACATGGACTGCCCCCCCCAGCCCCCCCCACCCCGCCACCCCCTAAACAAGGCCCGGATGTCCGGCCCCGTCCTGACGGCCACTTACCAGGGCCTTGTCTGTTGTCTCAGTCTCACATGGTGGAGGATGTTTTTGAATATTTTCACATTGAGTTAAAATGAATATAAAGAATTTGTTTTTTCTTTTGGGTGAAAATTCATCTGCTGGCGTTTATGAGGATTTCATGAGTTGCAGACGGCTGAAAAATGAGGCCATACAAGGTTTCTATGGGTAAATATAAACATATTAGTGAAGCACAGCACGTATCTAAACACATATTTGTTATTTAACCGTGATATTCCCATGGTTTTTATTCAGTGCCTATTTTTATTAAACACTCTCTTCCTATGTTCCCGGTCGATAACTTTTTTCCTTTTTTTTTTTAAATTAAAGAGGTGTTTTTGTTTCTTGCCTTAACAACTTGGGCCTGAAAAGCAGCCTCAGGAAGCTTTTTCCTCACCCCCCCCTTTTGCCCCTCCCAAAAGAAGCCTCCAAACACCGCCACCTGCCAAAAGCCCAACAGGAACTACTACCTGTCGCGTTTCAGTTTGGCAGGAAAAGTATCGGACGCTCCTGGTTTTTTGATTCCCACCGACTATGAGGCCCATGAATTAAATATCCCTTCAAATATTCATCAGCAGGAAGGACACACTGGGTTTTTTGGAGCCTTTTCCTGCTGTTAACAGCAGCAGGAAAAACAACGTCACGGGAGCGTTGAGAGCAAAGTCGTGTCCCGACAAATAGACAATGAGCCGAACCTCACTATGAAGCTTTGATGAGCGATGAGCGACACCTTTCACATCAGTTCATACACTGGCGTTATCAATGAAATGATTGATTATAGTCATTCAGCGCGGCCAAGTCGACCGCGATTTTCAAAGACGTCACTGTCTGTGTTTACTGACCTGGTTCTTCACGGGAGTCACCAGGCCCTTCTTGCGGTAGTCGATGGACTTGGGGATTTTGGTGACCCGGTCGTCCAGATCCATGGTGAAGCGGCGGTCGCGGTTCTCGGGGACCTGCAGGCCGCTCAGCCTCTCGGCCACCTCCTCCGACGTCTGAGCGGAAAAAAGGAACAGCGGACGTCAGCAGGGGCTTTCTGAGGCTTTAGTTCAGATACTAAGGTCCAACGGCAGGTTGGGCGTCTGGATCAAAAACCATTACAGGTGACCAGAAGGGCGGAGAGGTTAAAGGGTCACGGGTCGTCACGATGGATGGCATGAAACTTTCCCCGCTTTCCCAGAATAATCGTGTGAGACGAAAACGTTTTTTTGGGGCATGAAGGAGGGAAGGGAGGAAGGCAGGATTTTATTTTTAGACTTAAGACAAGGGAGAGTTGAAAAGAAGATATGAGAGAGGGAGGATTTGATTCGGCAGGCCGACGGAGGATGAAAAGTATTTCATGAAGAGACGGGTTTAACGCAGTGTTACTCCGCAGTGAAACTCCTATTGTACTGAGGCCATAGCGAAAGTCGGAAAAAGGGGGGAAATGAAAAGGTGAAGCAGTTCACGGAAGGCGGAATTAAAATAACCGATTTCTGCTACTGTTCACAATGAAACTGATGATTATATGATATCAAGAAATTACCCTAAAATAAATTATCCTGCAATTTAGGATTACCAGAATCCCCCAGTGCTCTCATCGCAGCTCAGTCCGCGGGCAGAAGGATCATTAATGGAGGAAATACACACCATCTGTCAAGTTTTTTGTCGTTTCACCGGAGCGCTTGCGGCAACCATGGGAAGAAAAAATGGGAAGGAGCCCTTCGTTTTTCCGAGCCACCTGCTACGTCCTACGCAGACGTGAAACTCGGCCATTAATCCGGAATCCGGACACGGTTGCGCATCGATGTCACTGATGAATAGGTCCGAGCACAAAAAGAAAAAAAAAAGAAAAGGGCGGCAGGAAAGAGCCAGAAGAAAAAAGGGGAATATTAGGCAGTTTTACGAAGCTTCTCTGACTTCACTAAAAGCGAAACCCATTTGGCATGAACGTGAGACGCCGCGCCGACAGGGTTGTTGCTAATGGGTGCCGTCAGCAGGACGATCAATTATCTAATAGAGTCTCGCTAATAGAGTCTCGGCCCGGCGCACGACGCCAATGCAGATCGGGGCCTCGCTCAGGCTGCGGCCAGGGGCTGGGGGCCGGGGGCCAATCCAGGTTCCCCACGCCTGCAGCAATCAATCTGGGATGAATTTCATAAAAGAATAATTGTTCTGGTCGTTCTTTTTTGGCTCCAGCTTCTCAGACGTGAGGGTCTGATGCCTTTTTTTTCTCCGTCGTACATGATCATTAACTGATTCTCTCTGGCTGAAGAAGGAAAGACAAAAAAAAGAAGCAAACATTTGAGGACTTAACCTTGGGTGGGAGAGAAATCATAGCGAGCGCTCTTCACTGTTTCCCGATGATGAATCAAGAAAAATAACCAGAATATCAATCAGCTCTCAGCTGCAGCTCTGTTGGATTCCCAGTGTTGTTTTTCTTTTTGTTTTTTTTTTTCATCTGAATTCAGAAATTCAGATGTCTGGCACGAAATCCAATGCTGAGTCATGAATGGAACAGAAGCTACGTGGTTACTCGCGCCGGCGGTTGTTAATGTTTTACTCCATCAACCCACCGTCCTGGCGACGGCACCGCGGCAGCTGGACAGACCTGGAAGGAAAAAAAAAAAGCCAGGGCTGGGCCTTGATTGGTATTCGGGGAGACGCCTCGGTGCTCCTTGCTCTCCCTGAGCTCCTCGGGCTCCTCATAATGGTTTTAAAGCGCAACAAAAACCCTGAAAAACACTCGCCTGCCACACGGTTTGTGTTGGGATCAGACTATGTGGTCACTATGTCAGATTAGGTGATTAGAGCCAATCGTAGCATGTGCTTTGTTTTCTGTTTTCATTCCTTGGAAGATATGCAAAAGCGATCGGGTGGCTAACAGACTCCTGGGAGCCAGAAGTTGGTGTCAAGGCTCCGCAGAGCAAGTCGAGATAAGTCAAAAGAACGTGGACACCGGGGGCCCGCGATCCCCGGGGATCCCAGGGGCCCGCGATCCTCGGTCTGTACTCACCATGTCTCCCAGGTGGTTCATCCCCAGTTCGTAGGAGTGGATGCCCAGCGCCGCCTCCTGGTTGTGGGCTTCGATCATGAGCATGTTCTTCTCCCAGATGGCCCGACGGATCCCCTCCTCATCCTGGCACGAGGAGAAAGAAAAAGGCGGTGTCAGATCAAAAACACAGCCCCCCCCCAAAAAAAGGACGTGTTCCTCGCACCTTGACAGACACTGAACTTTCTTTTAGAGGCTGTGAAATCGTACTTTTAGACTTTCAGACCTTCTATCTGTGGCAGAATATAAACTGAGATCAGCTGTAAAGCCCCACGATGAGCCACTGGCTCAGGCCGCTGACGCGAGCAACCAGAGGATTTTTATCTCCAGGCTCCATGAACGTCTGAAATGTAAAATGATTTAAAGACCCGGTAAACACAGAGCGTTCTCACAGGGATTCCAGCTGCAGATCACCTATCGGCGTCGGTGAACAACTGGGGCGGCCTCCGGCGGATTGTCCCCCGTTTCCCCAGACGGACGGCGCCGACACTGGGGGGGTTTAAACGTTGGCGGCAGGAACTGGGGCCTTTATGGGGCCAAAGTCCAGCCACTCTACTGGGTCACGGTAACGGGTCGACGTGCAGGTTTTCACCGGGACGTCGTTAGCAGACGTTAACAAACGCCAGCGAATCCGGGCGAAATAGGGCAAATTTACATTTTAATTAGCAGAGAAAGAGAGCGTGTGCTACAGCCCCGTTTCGTTAATTAGGCCAAACAGATGAACGCTCACACAGCGGCAACCTTCCCCGGCGCAGCCTGCACACGGCAGCGTTACAGTGTCCACAGCCCTTGTTATTTACATTAAAACGTCTTCGAAGATTTACCCACCGTCAATACCTTGTGTCTCTCTGGGGCTAAAAGAGACATGTCTGTGTGAGAAACCGACTGCGATTCACACGATGTCAGATGCAATCAGGGGCTTGTTTGGCTGGTTCCCGAATTAGTTTTCATGGTCTGAGCGACCATTAGCATAACTATGATCATTAGTTTCATCTCGATATCTCTTATCCAGTGATGAAAAAATGCAAATTATTGCGAGGAGACCGATTCTATTACGGCGGTGTCGGTTCAAGGAAGGTCAATAGAGGAGCCGCTGCTGGGATGCTGATTAAGATCACGGTGAGAGAGCGAGGGAGAGGGAGAGGGAGAGAGAGAGAGAGAGAGACAGTAATGTATTGTCTTTTCTGCTGGCTACACATCGATATCAACACACACCGCACGATAATCACACACTTCCTAATATACAAATGCACGTCCACAAAGAAACTGCCAAAAACGTCAATGAAAACACCCAGGACTGAAGGTAGACTGCACACATGCATCCATACAAAAACACACACACACACACAGACACACACACACGCACACAGCTGCACACCTGCAGGGCAGTGACCTCTGGCTGTGGAGGAAGCGAGCGAAGGGACGACAGATGCCTGGCGAGCGCCGAGAAATAAATTTGCAGCTGGCTCCGGTTTAACACCGGTTAAACCGTATTTCCTCCTTTTTTTGGGTTTGTTTTGTTTTTTTTTTCGTAGCCTGGGAAAAAAAAAAATTTGGCAAAGAAGACTTGGAATTTTAGTGAAAAGGAAACTGAAACAGAGAGATAGGTGGGAGGTGGGTGTTTCCGCTGCTCTGCTGAAATTCATGACAGCTCGTGACTCTGACGTACGACAGAGTGAAAAATCAAAGCTGATGGCCTAAGTTAACCACAGTTAAAAACTAGATCAGAAAGCAGGAATAAGACGTCTTTGTCCATTGGTTACTTTTGTGCCATAAACCTGGTGATTCAGCCGGTTAAGCCCTGGCTGAACCTCCTGAATCGAGTAAATAAATCACAGCGACAAAGTCCCTCTGACAAAAATGGCTCCGGAGCTCTCTGGAAACCAACAACGGACGAGGAAGACGAAGCGCTATAAGGTTCTCACCCCCCCCTCCCCGCTTTGCTTTGGCTCCTCCCCCCTCTGCGACTCCATTTGTCTTTGTTTCTGCTCAGGGCCAAAACACATTTCTCACTTTTACAGTCGAGGTTATTTCCCTCAGCTTTTACAAAGTGCCGCCTTAGAGAAAAGTGTTTTTTTTCACACTGTATTAGAAAGACCAGATAACAAATACGGGAACCAGAGAGTCTATTGGTAAATTACAGAAGTAGAACAGAAGTAGAAGTTTGTAAATGACATCTGCGATGTTAATCATCTGTAATGAATTTGTTTACCACTCATGTATACAATTTTTCTCACCCGGCTATTTTCTGACCAGGCATTAAAGCCCTACCTTGGGTAAAAGAAGGAGATACAGAGACAACGTTAGTCATTTGTTTTCCTGCAGTATCCATGCGTAGCAGTGAAGGCATCATTAAACCTTTCATGGTTTTGCACTCGCAACTCTTTGTCAAGGTTCTAGAAAGATCACGGCCTTTGTTAGATACCGAAAAATTCTAAAGTGACTTGGTGGCTCAGATACGACATGCTAACACGGATCCCAGGTCTCTGGCTGCAAAGCCCTGCACTTTGTTTGTCTACCGCTGTCTCTGATCATTGAAAATAATCTTGGCAGCAATGATGTTTCTTTGCAAAAAATAATGGAGGAGAAAATAAGTGAGAACAGGTTGTCCACCGACCAAGGGTTGGTGGTTCGATCCCCCGCTCCCCCGTCAACGAACCGAAGTGTCCTTGAGCAAGATGCTGACTTTTAAGTTGTCTCACTTGTAAGTGGCTTTGGATAGATGCGTCTGCCGAACGAGTTAATGAATGGAATTTAATAGGAGACCGGAAACCAGCTCCAATCCACTGAAGTGTCCAGGCACTTTGACACGTGGGGAAAACTGTTCCTCCCGCCATTCAGCAGCAGATATGCCTCCCTGCCAGCTGAGCTGTATAGAGGACCTGGACGAGGACGCCCACTTTCAGCAGGAATACTCAAAAAACCCCCACAAAGATTTCGGGTTTCCCAGTTGGTTGTAGCGTTCATGAAACCAGCAAATATGCTGATGATGTAGCCTTATCCACTCAAACCCCATTAATAAAAGTAGCTACACCAGCAGTCTGACACCCCTTCTAAATACTCTCTGGTAGTGTAAGTGGATAATGAAGTATATAGAATCCCAATACAAGTTTTCTTGGATGCAAACAGGGATTTTCTGAATTAACAACTCACTAAGTGACGTCTTCCGCAATCTGTAATGGTTACGTTTTAAAAACAACTCATCCTCTCGCCAATCTGGACGATTTACCTTATGTTTTTTAGTTTGTTGATTTCACTGTCAACGATAAAACCCTGCCTACATTTTCATCTTTGAAATAAAAAAAAACCAAAAGAATAATGAGCTATTTTTTTAAAATCACACCCCACACATATGTCTAACACCAGCAAACAGAACAATAAAGCCAGCACAATGGAGATTTTGTGGTGGCGTCAAGTTACTTAAAACTCCTACAAGGAACATCTGCTCTGTTTATGTTCTCTAAGCAGAACAGCCGAAGCAGAAACAGACCAGCCAAGAGAGAGAGAGAGGGAGAGAGAGGGAGAGAGAGAGAGAGAGAGAGAGAGAGAGAGAGAGAGAGAGACAAGCACTGAACTGACTGGTCACCACATTGAGGCAGACAGTGAGTCAAACGCGACGACGTCCACAATGAGCAACTCAACGGCTGGAGACCGGAGCTAAAAAGTAACCCTGACATCACTTCCCATCCTCACGGCTGCGATCTTTCCCTCCGTCGACCCGTCGCTTCCCATTTCTCCGTCATGACTCGGCGCAGTTCTCAAGGAACCTGCAAACATGCCGCTCTGAGTAACATGCACGAGTCAGGATATTAGGTCAGAACCCATCTTCGTGGTTTTCTTTCTTTTTTCATCGCCCAGTCCCAGGCTCAGGGCGATGAAATACGAGGCTTCGCCACAGTAGCGTACAGATTCGCCCAAGTATGCGGCGTACAAATCAGCACATGCCGTTCACGCCTCTGATCTTCTCCTCTCCAGGCATGTCAGGCATGTGCTTGAGAAAAACATCCAAAACAAGTCATATGAGAGCGTCCTCAGCAGAAACCCGACTGAACTGTCGGCAAACAGGGGTGAGCTCTCCGAGGTGGAGGCTTTTCTTTTTTAATTCCCATATGATATTAAAGATTAAAAACATTCCCACTGGAGAAACCCGCAATTTGACGGAATCAATTATTTCATTGTCTAAACAGGAGATGAATTCATTTCGCTGCCAGGAGCCTGAGCCTGTGCTCCAGCCCTGGTGATCGATTCGCCCCCGACAGGACCCATCTCACTCCCGTGATGGGGAGCGTTATACCTCGGTGCGCCGAAGCCTCTACGTCTCATATCGGGCTTGAAAAGTCTGCTTTCGAGTCTAAACAGTGTCTCCAGGCCTGATATTCACCTCTCGTTAGGGCATTACCTTAATCTGCTTCTTGAGTCTTTGCCTCTTAACCTTCGCCACATACCTACCTTGCTCCCTTTTTGTTTCGCTGTCTGTTGAAAAAAAAAAAAAAACTTAAATTGAGGAAGGGACGAAAGCGCACTGACCAGGCCGTTGTATTCCCTCCCGTGCGTGACCCTCCACTGTTCCCAACGGGTGTCCAGGGCGGCTTCGTCCAGGTGGCCCAGCGCTGAGGCCGCCAGCAGCAACAAGCACGCGTACGACAGCATCCTGTAGGAGCGAGGACACGGGGAAAGCCCGGCGTTAAACGGGGCCGGCGCTGAGGTTCACGCAGGCCCAGCAGTGACCTTACACCAGGAGCCCTTTGTCAGTGATTTATATGAGTCAAACGTCACTGGTAACATTTTACTTTGAGTCGTATACGAACATCTAGTTCCTGCTTTATTGCACCTTACATCGTAAGCAGACATTTTTGGGTGTATCTTATATTATTCACTGTGTTTTACTGCATCGTCTTGAATTACCTGTTCAAACAGCAGCCTGCACTTATGGGCGTCCATGGCAAGAGTTAAAGTTATTAACAGCTACATCAGTAAACAGTTATATCCCCTTTAACCTGTATGATAGTCCATTATAAACCCATATTAAATGTTTATATACTACTCCGACTTAGGTTACTTTACTGTAACTGGGTTTCTGTCATGTGCCAGCGAGGACAATCGTATACTACTGTAGTTCCCATGGAAACCCTAGGACAGCTGATTTTTTTTTTTTGGGGGGGGGGGTGCAGCATTCCAGCAGTTTAAAGGTCTGAAAACAAGCAGCCGCTGGCCTGAGATCTGTTTCCGCCAGGACCAAACGTCTGGGGAAAACGCTGAGCTAGCTTTTTTTTTCCATAATCACAATCGAATTTCAGAGCTAATGACTATTTTCCCATCTGCAGATTCGTATGAACCCTCTGACCACCGGACCCAGGCTGCAGAATAGACTAACTAAGAGACTAAATAAGTTTTGCTGCTGCTGCTGTTGTTGTTGTTGTTGTCGAGTAAGTTCCCTCTACTTGTCATGTCTGGACTCGGACGCCTTCTCTGCATTTTTAAACTGCAGGCTTCGTTTTCTTTTTCGCCACCTTTGCCTCTCTCTGCTTTCCTGCCATCTGTCGTTCATCATCAGCCTCTCCCTCTTTTTTCTCTTTTTCTTTTTTTTCCGGTTTGCATTGTTTCCCCCCTGAAGGCTGCTGACCTGTGAAGTTTGACTTAAGCTACAATCATTAAAAAGGAGAAAGAGAAGAGCTCTTGCTTCCACTCTGGAGGCTGCGTGGAGCCAGCTGCTTTACATTGTCGGCTTCCTACACGCGGCCTCACCCTTGGGCGAACTGAACCGAATGCACTGATTTCAGCGGCAGGGTCTCATGATCCGTACGCAAGCCGTTGACTCTGCATAGAGACGGTGCGAGAACGGCGCAGCGCTCAACTCTCTCTTTTACCTAAAGCATCAACACCCCTGATCGTATTTTTTTAAGAATACGTCTCTTTGTTGTAACTTTCCACGACTGCTTCACATTAACTCTGCAGGGCTGGAAAAAACAAACGAAAAATCCCAAAACAGCTCTGCAGCTCCGGCTTCCAAAAATCCTCCTATCGGGGTCCGACTGGGTCAGAAATCCTTCTCTAATCCGAGTCTTATTAAGAATAATTGCTTTCTTAGCTGTAAGAGAAACTTATGAGTTTATCTGGATTTAGAGGGAAAGAAATCTAAAGAGTAGAAGTCAAAAGTCTCTACTGGGGAAATAAGTGGTTACAATGAAGTGAGTTCTGTGTCACTGTAGTTTAGCTCAGCTCAGTTACACAAAGGCTGATTTACCTTTAGTGCAAAACATTGTTAAAACTCCTCTCAAGTTCTACTAAACAGATTTTTTTTTTTTTTTACAGACTGCTCTCGTCCGAGGGAAGGAATTCACTTAAAACTGAAAGTTAAACTTGGTGCCAGGAAACAAGCAAAACAAAAAACCCCAAAAACCTACAAAACAAAACAATAAACTTTACCTTAGGTGACGAGTCAAAGAGTTGGGTGAAGTCTTCGGAGTCCTTCCTCCCTCTGCTGCTGAACTGGGTCAGTGTGTGAGTTTATATGGGGCTGGATTTTGAGGAAGTAACACGGGACCTTTTTTTTTTTTTTTTTTATTTGCATGCATGCAACACATCTGGTTTCATTCAAAGATCCCTCCACCGCGTGACGCCAGGTGTCGGATTACATGGCAGTGAGCTCGCAGTGACTGAAAAACGACTCACACCGGGGGCTTTTTGCCTCAAACATTCATTAGGCCTTTATAAAACATGCACGCGTGCTCTGTTTTACATAAGTTTTGACTTGCGTGAACACTTCGATTCGCCTCGCCGGCCCCGGGGTCCCTGCACCGTGTGATGCTGGCACGGTTTCACCGCCGGGCCTGAATGACATGAGCGAATCTTCACAGCGGTTTTCTATGGTAAATTTTCAAAGGAATCTCTGTTATTCCTGCATCGGTTCCTCGCCGCCACGGGTGATAAAATAAACTCATGGGGATGACAGTTCTTTTTCTATGTTTTTGATTTTATTCCACATTCAAATCAAGCGCAAAATGTGTAGAAAACTAAAATCCTGCACCTTTAAAATCCACAAATTAGATATATTTAAAAAAAATAATAATTTAAGGGTGTTTTTGCATCTTGCACTGTAAAACACGTTATGAAACACAGATCTGTCTACGAACTGTGAAAAAAAAAACATGTGTGGCAAAGAATGAAAAAAACCCGTGGGAAATTTTATGGTGAAGGGAATGAAGAGCATTGCAAACTGCAAACTGCAGGTTTTTGTGTGTTATGACACTCGGCCTCCACTCCCCTGGACGGATATAGTGGAACAGATGATGTACTTCCAGAAAGGGAGACTCTCATATGTATTTCCAATACAGATGCTGTGGTTGGAGAACTGCAAAATTTTTAAAATGCAAGGAAAACGACCTTCAGATTCTTCTATAGTCAGAGAGGGCAGAGGACAAGAGGCGACAGTTCGAACAGTCAGTGAGAGAATAGTTAAGAATACGAATCCTTCATTTACGTATTCTTGCCCAACACCTGCACAATTATACCAGTTGTGGATTTCACCTCAAACAATATTATAAAAACAGTATCAGTAATTGGAGGCTGAGAGTTTAAAAGGACTTAAACAGTACGTGAACATATTAAAAAGCCTCATCACAAGCATCGGGTTGTTCAACTGAATTTCCCCAAAATGTCTTTTGCATTATTAGTGGCCGCGGCGTAGCGTCTGGTGGCCGCGCACTTCCTCCTGCGCTTAGTCAATGGTCCGCCGTGTCAGGCCTGCCTGTAAATATATATGTATACATATATATACATGAACCTGCCATGTGACTCCTACAGAAGTCTCCAGCGTCTGCAGTCACCCGTCTAAATATAGGCGCCGTCCCGTGTACCTCATATGTCCGGTGATACATGGCCGCAGCAGGTTACTCATCCATGCGCCTGGATCGGGGCTGGCCAGCGACTGACTTCCCACCACAGCCCTGCTCCGGTTACAACAGTAACCACAGCCTTCACCGCCACCGGCTTCAGTCACGTAACGGTAACTGTTACGCGGAGTGACCCGGTCATCTGGTCACTTTTCTCTCAGAGATACTGAAGATTCTAAATTCTTCTCTCTACTCGCTGTGATCATTAAAGCTCCTGTTCTTGAATGAGGAACATGCATATCAGTGATATTTTTTTTCCACGATGCCATTGATGTTTTATAGTTTTTGATGATACCGATAATGTTTTTACATTTTAGATGATATCAGTAATGTTCTATGACTTTTTAATATCATAGATTCGGGGTCTGGACATTCTTGCTCTTCTCGCCGCCTGCAGTGTGTCAGCTGAGTCGACTTTGGATCACACTTTGGTCCGGAGCACAGAGCGTGACTGACGGCCATATGGTTTGGTATCGATTCACGGTCGCTGGAGGATTAACTCGCAGCTCGCGACAACGTCTTTGTCCCGGCATCGACGCCTGGATCTGAATTTTGTCTCTGATTGTCACAGAATCTCGAATCATGGCGAGATTTGCACATAAACGCGACCATGATCCTCAGAGGATTAATCCTGACAACCTCTCCTGAAGCACAGTCATCAGGCTGAAAACTCCTCTTTTAAACAGGACCTGTCCAAATCTAATAGGCCGACTGGCACATTCATGCTCCCCAGAGGACAAACACATTTAGCTGGGAAACTCAAACATGATTTCTTTTTTTATATCAAAATGTCAGAATATGCTCACAAGCTAGTTCACGTTCATACATTCAATGAGCACTTTATTAGGAACACCTATTCACAACATCATCCTGATCAGCCAATCGTGTGGCAGCAGCACGATGCAGACAGTCCCGCAGACGCAGGTCTGGAGCTTCAGTTAATGTCTGACGTCGGACGTCAGATTGATCGGACTCTCGGGGGCAGACGAGCTGGTTTGAATATGTCTTAAACTGCTCTGGGATTTTTCTGCTCAGAAAGGAGCCAAAAGGAAACACATCCAGCGAGCAGCAGATCTGGGGACAGAAACGCTTTGTTGATAAGGGAGGTCGGGGGTCAGGGGTGAAGGGCCAGATGGGTCCGAGCTGACAGGAAGGCTGCGGTAACTCAGATAACTGCTCTTCACAACTGTGGTGATCAGAGGTTCTCAGGATGAACATTTCCAACCTTGAGCTGGTTGAACTCCAACAGCAGGAGACTGGTCTGGTTCTGGTTCCTGTCAGACAAGACCAGAAACCTGAAGCTGCAGTGGATTCCGGTTCACTGACACTGGACCGCCAAAGACCAGGAAAACCGTAGCCTGGTCCGATGGATCTGGATTTTTGCCGAGGCTGCGGAAGGTCGGGTCAGAACTCGGGGTCAACAGAAACTTGGAGGAAATTTTCCAATGACTCACGGAGTCGAGGCCACGAAGAACCAAGGCTGTTTTTAGGAACTAGCCAGTCTCCGTGTGGCGTTTCTGATCAAGTAGCCACAACGATGGACATGCTGAGTAATTACTACACAAATCACCGTTTAATACAGAACTGTGCAAAACTTTTAGGCACTGAAAGTAAAGCAAGGATAAAAAAGCCTTGAAGGGTTTGTTTTTAAATTCATTAGTTAAATCATCCAGCAAAGAGAAAAAAAAAAACCTAAATCACATCAGCATGTGCTATGACCCCCCCACACACACACACACACACACACACAAACACACACACCTTTAAAACAACACCAGTTCTCCTCGGTACATTTACACAGAGGTTTTTTTTCAAGGTTCTTGACAGGCAGATTGTTCCAGCGTCTTTGAGAACCGGCCACGGATCCTCTGCGGGTCTAGCCCGGCTCAGTGTCCTTCGTCCTCTCATGTGATCCCAGACTGGGTCCGTGATGTTCAGACCAGGTCCCTGCGGGGGACTGGACCATCTGCTGCAGGACTCCTTGTTCTTTATGCCCATGGCTCTTCCTTTGGGCCTTGTTGTTCTTCTCCAGAACCAGTCCGGGACTGATCAGAGTCTCCCCCGATCTTACCGAGTGACGGGTGGGAATCACACCGTGGCCGCCGCCCAACTCTGCCGCCGCAGCCTCTGGCGATGAAATTGGGACAAAGGTAAAACACGGCGTGACATGGGCACAGGTAGAGAAGAGGCTCCATCTCCTGGTGACCCCGGCTAACGGACGCCGCCGTGACCCGCGGATCCCACCAGACCAAGTTAGGCCGCGGTAAAACCTCTCAGTGTATTAAAGCGAGCCAGGACGCCCTTCGGTGCCTGCGACTGTAAATCGGTGGCGATGGAGACGTTTTATGTCGTCCCTCCGAAAACAACATGGCCTCACTTCACTGCTTTATTATGTGCCGATTTTGCGAGACCCTCGAGGTTAAGAGAACAGTCACTGCATCACTTTCATCTTCGGGGGAATAAGGCCGTTTGCGTCCGCTACGTGGGTG
The DNA here is from genome assembly GCA_016859345.1 of Istiophorus platypterus. Taxonomy (NCBI): domain Eukaryota; kingdom Metazoa; phylum Chordata; class Actinopteri; order Istiophoriformes; family Istiophoridae; genus Istiophorus; species Istiophorus platypterus. The sequence continues at coordinate 2,853,946 of CM029126.1, read as the reverse complement.
TAACAGACATTACTGCCTCCAGGTGGCGTGGTTTTAACCTTTTAGCCCCCCCCCCGGGCTATCCGTCTGATTCTTTTCTTTTTTTTCCGAGGCATCCGCTCTCTGGATTTCAGCATCCAGGAGAGTGCACCTTAAGCTCCTCTGAGACTCTTTCCCTCTAGCTCCTTTTACGGCCACTTTAGATAATGAGGCCCATGGACGACAGGCTCTCGACTGATCTATCAACCCCCCCCCCCCCCCTCGGTGAACATACCATCAGGCATCAGGTCATGACCTGTGTGTAAATGTGTGTGTGTGTGTGAGTGGGCTTGATGAGAGGCTGGACGGCCACAGGCGGTGATAGATTTATAATCCAATATTCCTTACTAAGGTGGTTAGCGAGCGGGTCGATGGCTCTATTTTTACCTGGAGCGTCAGAAGACCTATTAATATCTCTGTATCGGCCGGATTGGAGAAAGCTTTTCCACGACCCCAACGCTCCGCCGTGAGCGGCGGCGGTGGCAGTGGCGGCCATTACGCTGCTGTTTTGACATCTGATTTTCTGCCCGGCCTTGCCGGCGGACACCTGGTTTTTTTTTCCTCCCGGCCCCTTCGCGCCGCCGGGCCACATCTGCTTCCTGTTCTCGGCATGCACGAACTGCCAGGGACCCACCACGAGAACCGGAAGCAGCTCATCTGTTGTCCTGTGACCGGCCCGCTGACTCAGACCGTCACGGGATGTTCGCCTCTCGGGTTTTTTTTAGGCAGCAGAGAGGAAAGAAGTAATCTTGCATCACGTCAGGGTGTTGCTGCAACAACCATGAGAAAAAACAGAGCAACAGCCCATTTCCTATATGCATCCACGCTATGCATATACATGCATATGCACACACACAGTATGACTCCCCCCGGGGGGGTTACGTAACCCTCAAACCCTCATGCTATTTCCCCGTTTGAATGAATTGTGGTCTAAGCACCTGAGGACACTGGGCCTCGTCCGGCTTCTTCTCCCGCTGCCAATCCAGCGAGAGGGGCTGTAAATCCTGATCCGAACTGTGCGCACTTTTCACCGACCGGTTCAGAGATTAGCGCAGCAGACACCAAAGGGGTTTTAAGGGCTTGTTTCTGATTCCGACGGATTAGACTCCGTTGTTCTTTTTTTTTCCTTTTTTTTTTTTTTTATTCCAAGCTCAGATTGTTTGTCGGGGGATAAAATGCGAAGCGTGTTCACGCTGATCAAAAAAAAGTTGTCATCGTTGTTTGAGGCACGCTTGTCCGCCCCCCCCACACACACACACACTTTTATTTTCCTTAACCTGTCAAAGTATTTTACCTCGAGAGGTGGAAAGGAAAACGTTCCCGTCATGCACTGAAGCTGTCATGAGCTGCTGCTGTTTATTGTACAATTGAAGAAAATTAAAATAACATGAGAGAGAGAAAAAGCCTGATAAAAAAATATTGTATAAAAAAAGCAATACATTTAATATAACCTTAATATGACATAACAGTTATATGATTTTATATAAATATCTATTGTACTGCTCTGATCTGCCTGAAGGAATCATGCCTTTTTTTGTACTATTTGCATTTCTGTAGATAATTCGTACTTTTAGTCTTTTGCATTAATCAGAGGAGTGAATCAATGCCGACCGTTCTCGGGGGAACAGAGACTTATCTGCTGCTTTAAATGTAGCGATTAACCATTATCTCCATGCTACAGAAATAAAGCCTCCGATAAAAGTAGCCCAATGTGTGTTTTCTGCTAATTTCATATATACATAGTGGAAAATATAATGATTTTTTTAAGACTGAGATATGAAGTCAGTGTTGAGGGGATGGTTCCTCGTTTTAGGAAACGTACACGAGAACTAGATGAAAAGATCAACACCGCTCCCGTATTTGTCTGTTAAATCTAAAGCTGCAGCGCCTGCTGCGATGACAGAGCTCCGAGCTACGAAGCAGCGCAGTCGTTTCATTTCACCAACACAATCCCGCTCTTTTGACATTTCCGTGCCCCGTTTCTCCGTTCGTACGCCGGTGGGTGGATTCCCTGCCTCCGATGCTTTATGCTAAGCCAAGTTAACCGACCGCCGGCTCTGTCTGCACACGGAATAGACAGAGCTGCATCCAACTTGTTGCCCAAGTCTTTCCGAGAGGGTGAATCATCCTATTTCCCAATAATATCAAGCCATCCCTTTAACATTTCTGAGGAAACAATATAATTCACATTACGCTTAAACAACTAATGACTCTCAAAAGCTGGAACAGAATGTGTCTCATATTCTTTGGAAAAAATGTCTGAGGCTCTCACTGATGCTTTTGTCGAAATAGCAAATGTAAAGTTTAGATGAACTAATGATCGTTCCTCTTTGTTGCTCCAGATTTTATCTTAACTTTCACGTTTACGTGGTTTATGTGGCGACAACAAGACGCTTAGAAACAGCAGGACGAGGGGGAATTACCCAGCCTCCTGCCCCGGCTCCTACTTTCCACGTCTCCTCTGCCCAGAAACCTCTGTTCCGTACTACCCAGCGCTACTTCTAGGTGGTGTTTTAAAGTCGCTTGTAGGTGCCTCACAGATACCACCTGGTGGCCGCCGGTGTAACCGGTCAAATAATCTATTGTGTTTTGTAGAGTGGCCCAACAGGATGAGAAACCTCTAAACTTTAAGGTCAAAAAGAAAAGGAAAAAGTTTGAAATGTCGGGTTCTAATTCGGACCATTTTTAAGGCGCAGTCCCACTTGATTTGTGCAGCGCAACGTAATATGTTAATGCCTGGAAGCAAAAGGGCCAAAGATGCCAAACATTGCATTAATACTGATGCCAAGTCAAGACCCATAAACTTTAATAAAGGCGTGATCAGACTGTGGGTAGACCGTGAGCTTGTCACACTGACAGATCCAATAATGCAGCTCGTGGTGACACTTTGTATTGTACTATGTTATAGGCTACATCAAAAACACATTATAAACGGTCTATCAAGAAAAAAAGAGCAGGTCTGAGCGGTAAATAAAAAATGAGCAGAGAAGCTGGATCCCGGCTTTACTCCTCACCCCCAGCTGGTACGATGCGCCGGTGATGGATGGTTTGCGAGGGGGGCAACAGACGGAGGATGGAGCCCCCCACGCAAACCCCCCATACACCCCCCGTTGGAGTCTGGTCCCTCAACCGGGAGATTCAGGAGCTCCAGCGGGGATGGTCTGATAGTGGAGGTTCGGATTAGTTTTGACCTCAGATTCTCTGGAACAGCAGGACCCGACCACCTTGTGGTGCGTTTCCAATACACACATCTGATTACTTCTGAACAGGCAGACCCTGTGTCCCGTTCAAATGAGAGCACCAGACGGAGAAAGCCTTTTAAATTCTTACATTCATCCAAACAGATTAGGTCAAAATTGAAACCTTTTGATTCCAGAGACTGGAGGGATCTTTTAATATCTATTCTGGTAGAAAACAAGTTACTCTCTAATACTGTAGGGCTTTGTTGTTGTTTGCGAATAAAATGCATCAGGAGACTCATTCCAAAATGTTATATTCGGAAAAATGTGACCTCATTTTTTTTTCGTAGCTCTGTATTAACATTCAGATAGACTGAGGTCACCAGATGAGTCAAGGTAGAATTGAAATAAAGTTGAAAATGAAGAACCGCCGCTGCTGTTCACAGTACAAGATATATATGTATTCATGGAACCAGGGGTTAAAAGGGTTGAAGGACCTTTGTCAGAATATTAAATAAGGTTCAAGTGACTGTTCAGAAGGTTAATTAGAGGCAGATGCATTAGCCTAGAGGAGCTCCAGGGGTCCAAAGTTGGTGTGGAACAAAAGAATAGAACTGAATACAGACAACAACAAGGACAAGGACACACAACAGACAAAATGTCAGTGGGCACAGTGAATCACCGTTGCATCCATGAGGGTTTGTTTATCGAAATGTTTCTTCGGATTAAGGTCATGGGTTTAGGTTAACTTATTCAAATTAACCGTTGGGAAAGTTGCTTTGGTTGAGGTTAGTGACTGTGCTGCGAGTAGTCAGGCGCTTCGAGCGACCTCTTTTATATCACACAAAGTTGTGGAGAATCACCACTCAACGCTACGCAGCTTTTCAGCCTCTTTTAGGTCGTTTTTTTTTAACTTTACTGCTCTTATTAACCTGGTTTGCGGCAGCAGCAAGCAGCTGCAGCAGCACTCAACCGGGTGTGAGCTACTGGTCCACCATAGGGCGACCAGACGTCCTCATTTTACGCACAGTCACCGGTTTAGGGGGTTTTTCCTCGGTCTGTCGGAAATCTCCAATTTTAACTAAGGATTAACAACAGAAAACCATCACCAGGCAGCAGAGCAGATGGACAGCAGCGGTGGGGGTGGGGGCATGTGAATCATCAGCCCCTCCAGAAGCTTGTTTTCAAGTCAGGAGGTAACCTAGGGTCAGATTCCAGGGGTTAGGAACCCAGGGCTAGAATCAGGGGTTGGTTACCCAGGGTTAGGTTCGGGGGTTTGGTTACAGGGTTTAGGAATCATACAGGAGACAGGTAGCTGACATGTTTAAAATGGTATTTGCCTCTGTAACCGGTTTTTCAAACTGTAGATGGGAAATAACGACCTGGCAGAAGAGCGAAGGAGGTAGAGGATGAAATGTTAAGAAATGATTGACCACGTGTTAGTTGGATTAACGGACAGACCACATGTCTGAAAAGAAAGCTCCATAAAGATCCGAGATATAAAAACCAAGACACACGGGTACAACGGACCGCCAGAAGGCTGGTGGTGTTCAGCTTGAGCACATTGATTAGATCATTAACTGCCTTCACCATTCACACGTCGTCCACGATCGCTTCCAGGACCCGGCTGCGATCGGCAGGGCTCCTCCCGTCGATAGCCCGGATCGATCGACGCTCTCGGGCCAACGCGCAATCGACATGCGGTCAAGTGTCGAGATAAACGGGAGGAATCGTTTCATCACCGTTGGCTTTTAAACAGCTTCTTCTGTTACCTCCAGTCTGTCTGTGTGGGTGGTTTCCCCACGATGGAGCTCGCTGGTGAATCTGATGCAGATCCTTTTTTGAGCAGTGCCTCCGGACTTTGGCATATGTCTAATGCTCTTCAACCGCCTTAACATCGCTCTCCCTCCTTCTTCTCTTGATTTTTTTATTTCCACGTTGTGTTTCATTATTCTACGAACTACCTCCTGTGCTGACATCAGGCTTTTCCTTTTAAGTAGATCGATAAATGAAATGCATGGGGAAATCAGCTTGTATTCTAGGTCTGTGGCGGACTTTCATACATCTCTCAACTAATATCCGCTCTCACGATGCCCTCGTCTAATTCAGACTTGGCTTTATATTTTACCTTTTTTTTTCGAAAAATAAAACAGGATTTTTCTCACTCTTGTCTCTTTAAAATTCAATTCAGGTCAGTTGATTTTTTTTTTCCCAGACCATATGTCAATTTAAAACAGCAAAGGGAAAAAATGAATGAATAAAAAAAAAAAAAAAAGAATATATATATATATATATATATATATATATATATATATATATATATATATATATATATATATATATATATATATATGTTTGGATATGCTGCACTTTTATGATAACACTTGGATCCATCGGGTGATGAGCAAGAAAACATAATAATAAATATGGAAATAAATTATTCATTTTCAAAATTTCGGAACAAATTTTATCATCAGTTTTTCTCTATTTGAAAATGCCCCAAATGCACTAATGCATTTCGTGCCACTTCTGCATCCACTGCAGTTGTTGTTCCACCTCCAAGCATAATCAGCATAAATAACTCTGAACTGCAATCTTGTTGCCTAAAAGGTGCCTAATAATCACCCCCCCCCCATAAAAAACCCTAACTCAAGGAGTTTACAGAAATATACTTAGAGTTTAATAATGGACACTTGAACTTCCTCGGTGAGGGAACTTCCTCCCTAAACACGCGTACAGTAAATTTCTCATTTACAGGGTTGAGAAATTTACTGTACGCGTGTTATATTTCAGGCATATGTTTTTTCACAAAAGGAAACCATGTGATATTAACATTCAAGCTGCAGTCACCAACCGGCAAAAAAGAAAAGAAAGAAAGAGGAAACCACCCGTGTTGGGGAACCTGCGGGCGGCCAATCATGTAGATGACTCAGTCGACATGACATGATCATGTGCGACTGTGAGCGCTGAATCAAACTCTGCACGATAATTGTGTGTGTGTGTGTGTGTGTGTGTGTGTGTGTATGTTCCCATGAGCACGTATGCCCCCCCCCAGCCGGACCTTCACCCCCTGAGCCTCCGTCACGTGCCGGGAAGAGAAACCGTCGACGGATCCCGGCGGCGAAACAAGAGTCATTCATAATTCCTGGCGTCTAATCTCTTTACATGGCTGTGCATCTGTGCCTTTCTCTTGATGCACACATGTGGTTAGGGATTAGGTATTTATTCTAAGCAGAGGGAGGGAGAGAGAAAACCCCACATATCACGCACACGGAAATGAAAGTCTCTTTCACAAAAACACAAAAAAACGGTTGATCTGTCACGTGCTAATCCGTCTCCCAAGTTTGCTCTTTAGGGATTAGCCGTCGACATGAGGTTTTCAAAAAGCGCTGCGGTGCTCTACGCATCTGTCCTTTAATTCATATTTTCTAGATGTTGGCTTGGTGGGAAAATTGCTGACGCGAGAATGTAGAAACGGGCCTATGACTCGTAGCTTAAGTGACCACTCTGTAGCGGTGCCAACAGTTTAACCCCGACCAGTATCCGGGCGCTCGGCATCAGCTGGACTCTCATTAGGGTGGAGGCAACAGCTGAGGCCTCGGCGACGGATTTAAAATCTAAGAGGTCTATTTGTGCCTGCGTGCTTCGCTCCACGGAAGAGCATTAGCGCGGCCTTTGAAACCAGTTGATCGTCTGTCACGGCTCCCATTCATAAAGACGTGAGATTTGCATCAGCGGGTTTACGGAGGTTTAATTGTCAGGAGCTCCGAGGTTTCAGAGACAAGCCCTGCGGCAGGACGCTTTAATAGAAAGACAATAAAAGGGGGATCAAATCGTTCGCCGACGACCTTTTGCGAGAGCGACGTGCTCGCGCCCGCAGTCGCCGTCGCTCCCGAAGGATCTCGATGCGAATCGTTCACGAATATGACAAGCACTGTCCGTGATCTTTCCCGGGTTCGTTTCCAAAGGCGGCGCCATTCATCACCTCGCCCTTCGCCATCTATTTACGAGCGAAGACGCCGGCCCGCCCTCACCTTCTCTCATCCGTCTCGTTAAAAAAAGAAAAGAAAACATTTCCAGGATGAACCGGATCCAGCGATAAGGAAGACTAAATCCCCCATGAAATGTTGGTGGCTATAAGAATAGCCCAGGGCCTGTGGACAAGCAGCCAGACGACCAGATGTCACTGGCAGCCATTTCAAGAAGGATGAGCACTTGAGAAGCAACCCCCCCCCCCCCCAACCCCTTTCCCCACTTGGCTCATTGTGCTGAGGTGCATGCTGGGCAGAAGCCAGTGTTGTTTTGCTGATACAGACATTAAATTAAAATATTATATCAGCCAGTCAGCAGTGCTGCCGGAGAGTTTTTCCCGCATCATAATGAACATGGCGGATCAGTCCGGACCCGTTTGGCTTCAGGAGAGTTTCAGTCTCGCATGTTGTCCATGATTACGTCTTTTTGCAGCTTTGCTTTACCGATGCAAAGAAAACTCAGGAAAAAAAACAAACAAGCCTAAAACCTGTTTTCTGACATCACAGCCGCTGTGTGACTGGCAACGTCCGGTCGTATCCGTGCAGGTGTAGAAGCTGGACATTATACCCCGACACAGTATCGCCGTTACTCTGTTTATTACGCTGAAGCCAGCACCATTCGCCGCCGCCACCTTTCACTTCACGGGCGCCCAGTGTCGTTTTTTTTTATTCTTTTATCAAGAGCTATGTTCGTTTCCGTTTATTCAGGGCGGCCGGATCCCTCGGCGGAGGCCTCGTCGCTGCTCGTATTCTTGCAGTGCTCCCTCACACAGCATGTGGTCCATTAATTGGCGCGAGCGTCACTGACCAAACATGCTGACATTTTTTTTTGCCTCATAAACTTGCAAACAGTTGCTTATTTACACATCCAGCAGACAAGGAGCAACATTAGTATTCGTTAGGAATCTTGTTCCTGGTGCCGTGAGGAATATAAGCGTTATATTCAGTCCCTTTTTAGCTCTGATTTGGTCTCCGTCTACACAACACACAAAAATCTAGATTTTTACAGATTTTCTTCGCCAACTAGGTCTTTAATTCTGTCTCTGGGCCGTTTGGCGTCGGATCTTCTGTAAAACCTAGAAACAATTAGCTAAAAGAAGCTAAAAAAATCCCAACTCCAAGTACCGAGTAGTTCTAAAGATGAGCAAAGAAAATAATTTACAGATTAGAGACTGTGTCGTTTGCAGACTAAAAACAAAATCCAACACTGTAGCTTTATCTGGAAAATAATGTTATTTCATTGTCCTCGGTTTGAGCCCGGTTCCCCTTCATGACTCTCTCCTCTGGGTTATTCATCATTCTCTAGCTGGCACCGTCAATTAAAGCACAAATGACATTGAAAGTTACACAAGTCTTTCGTTTTCACACACACTCTCACACACCCACACAGCAATGCACGCACACACACACACACACACACACACACACACACACACTCACACACTCAAAAACAGGCAGGAAAACAGAGGAGGGCAACGAGAGGTAACCGACCCCCCCGCATATTATTCTCCTCACACGCTTACGGCCGCGACGGACGTCAGCTGTTTGGTTTTTTTGTCCAGCGAAGCGGCCGCATGCTGTTCAGAATCCGGTCACGTTTCTGCCGAATCATGCAGAAAACTGCTCTCAACAAATGACACCGACTTATAGGAACCGAGGGGGGGGGGCCTGAGGGGTTTGGGGTGGAAGCAAATCAGGCTCACAAGTTCATTTTAATGCCAGGAACTGATGTACGATTTTACAGTGGATGTTTATGTTGCAGTTTTCCTAATCACAGGGCAACGGTGCGAGTAAAACAGTGAATAACTCTCTATTGACCTGTCACTCGGCGCCGGTGCCGGTATTAAGATCTTGACGGCGGCTCCCCCCTCAGGGGCCGAAAGTCGAGCGTCGCGATTCCTCCCCGTTTAATTGACTCGAGTCCACTCTCGTCCGTTACAGGTTGTGTCGGAGCCTCCCGAAAGTGCCGGATTTAACTGACTGTAACTCTTTAACTAACCTACTGTATGTAGGTTTCCAGTTTACCCTCAGTCCTTTTCATGTACGGAAAAATGATGAGCTGTCCACATGCTGTTTTTTCCTCTCGCTGCATCTAAAAAACATCAGTAAAGCAGGGTGGATATTTAAAGATGCAGCACGTTTCCTAAATCCTGGAACGCCACTTTCAATGTTTCCTTCTTTACATCTCCTCTGTACATTTGCATGTGCATAGGCCACTTCGAATGTATTCCTGCAAGATCCACTTTAACATTTCTGTGTGCCCGGCTCACTTAATAACCCTTTGCAACTGCCCCCATAGCAACCGCAGCATCCCCTCCTCTCCAACCATCAAAAGCAGCCTCGCCGCCTGGCAGATGCTCCACGTTCTGCTTCGGGGGAAAAAAAAAACGGAGGAAGTGCAAGGCTGCCCCGCTCTAATCAGAGAACCACAGGCGAACGGATGAGGATTAATTAAAACAGAAACGTGAGGTTGAACCCCCCAATCCTGGCGTCGCCCACTGGGAGCCAAGATGCGGAACATGAGGCATCCTGAAAATCTGCTTATGGTCTGAGGAACACAGCCTGACGCTCTCGTCAAATCTTTGCTGCAGATGTGGTCGAGGTTAGAATCCGCTGCAGAAAATGACATAAACATCCCAGATTTCATCCCGGCTGTTGCTCGGTACCATCCTGAACATTTATAAAATGCCATCTTGGCTAGATCGGTTTTCAACACCCTAATAAACCAACTGGACCTAGACCACCAGGACCTAGACCACAATCAGTTATATGATAACCATGAGGGTTTTTTTTTTACCCAGACTGTAATGAACTGTGGCCTCCTTCCTTGACGACCCTTCATGCTCTTCATGCGAAGTGCGCGCTGTGTCCACGTTCGCGCAAGTCGTGCTCTTGTCCATGTAAGAGTTCGAGAAGCGGGTGCTGCATTAAAGTCTATAAAAATCTACGCAAGCAGGAAAAAGTCGCTCAGGATGACTCTGTTGAAACTTACGCAACATCCACAAGTCGCCATGGTACATAGTGCGATTTTCGTGTTGCCGTCTGCGTGCAGATCCCTGGTGCTCCCCCGCCACGGTTGCCCTCTGCAGTGTTTTCATCTCACCACCCGTAGAGCTCAGCCTCCTGTAGGCAAGGTGCCTTAAATATTATCTTCAGCAGAGATCATCGCTGGATGATAGCAAAGCCGGCACACAGCACCCGGCGAAATCACTGGATAATAGAAGAGAAATGGAGCCTCAGAGTGATGATGGCCAACCTTTGCCTTCCCACTTGAACTTGCGTTTAAAGCACCGAGAACAAGTTGTTCTGACTCATATTTTGCGAGGGGAATTTGTTGTAAATCCTCCGTTTTGGACAGCTGCTCCCGACTCGGCCCCCATCCGCCTTTTCCTGGTGTACTCGTCTGTTCCTGCCTCTCGTGACAGGCCCACATTGCCAAGCATCCAGGGGGATGGTCTCTTTGGACGGCTGACTTCAGGTTTCAGGGCCGGGATGCATTCACTCTGAAAATGTTTCTGCAGCCGTGTGCAACGGCTGAATGCTTGAATAGTTCGGCCCTTGGAGGTACAGTGTTTTGCTCCCGTTGTGTCGAGACTGAAAACCAACCTGAAGCAGAAAAGAAATAAAAACAAAAACCAAGAGAGAAGGAAGTGTACCAGACTTCCTTCAGTGCATCTTAGAACTGTCTTGGATACTTTCTTTTTTTATTTTCAATGTTTCCTGACACGCCGGGGCCAGAGACCAGAGACCAGAGACCAGAGACCAGAGACCAGAGAGCACCAGCGCTCTGCAACAGCAGGTTCTGGCCAATCAAATTTTATGTTCAAAGAACACATTTCACCTGCCGCCGAATCGCACTTCACCATATTTGCAACAGATTTTTTTCTTCAAGGGCATTTATAGTCTGCAGAGAGGTAATTTCATGTAATGTGTGTGTGTGTGTGTGTGTGTGATCCTTCTGCTTGTTAGGACCAACCACAGTATCATACCTTAAGAGTAGGGACATTTTTGGAAAGTGAAGGTAATTCTTCTAAAAAAACAGCTCACAAGCACAGATTCAAACATCTTATTCCCTCTAATCTAATCATAGATTAGAGGGATTAATCATCTAATCACATAGGATGGCTTTACCTTCGCCTCTGGTTTTTCTTTAACCTTGGAGTCTTTTCTGACCAGGACGTGTCCTTTGCCTCACACATAAAAAAAAACAACTCTAGGACGCAAAATTGTGAAAAATCAGAATCACCCTTGTCAGGCTTCCGGCCGCAACCCTGCAGGTTTTTGTTGTCTTCCCAGTGTGTGCGTGTGGAGGGCGTGGCTACACCTGCTCCAGCAGCTGCAGGGGAGCACACCTGAGTCCCATCCCGCTAATTGCGACACCACTAATAAAACCTGGTCTGGCTGACTCGCTGGTGCCAGATTGTCCTGCTGCAGTGGTAGAAACTCTCTTGGGCCCCTCAGCGGTTCCAAGTGGTCTCTAGTATGATTTTCATGTCTCTGTAAGGGATCTATGTGCAGATCCCTTATGCTCCTCCTCTGCCGTCGTCGCTGTCTCTGATCGCCCTCCTCCAGACCGGCTCCACGCTCTCCACCACCATTACCACCGCCAACCCATTTTCCCCGTGCTTACAATAAAAATTAATCCTGTCTCAAAGGGATGCTGAAAAACTAGTCCCTGCACATGTCACCTCTACACTGGACCAGTGTAATCCCTTGTTATCAGGACGTTCCAGTCACTCTGTGAAAAAACCCTCCAGTTGATCCAGAACGCTGCAGCGTGAGCACGACACTGATCTAGAAACTGTGATCGTATCGCTCCTGTGTTTATATCCTCTGCCTTGACTCCCTGTAAAATCCAGAATGGGATTTAAATTCACTCACCTTACGCGCAAAACCCTTAAAGACCCAGCTCCATCGTAACCTACAGACCTCATAGCACCACATTATATGAAAACACTTTGCTCTCAAAACGCAGGCTTCCTCGTGGTTCCTAGAGTCTCTGGAAGCAGAACGGGAGGCAGAGCCCTTCTGTTCCCCTGTGGAACCAGATCCCAGTTTGGATCCGGGAGGCAGAACCCCCCTCTACATTCAAGAGAAGCCCTAAAACCTTGCTCTTTGATAAAGGTTAGAGTGAGAACTGGCTCGGTTGAGCCCTGAACCCTCCCTTTGGTTATGCTGCTATAGGCCGAGGCTGCTGGGGGAAGTGGGGATGACTTCTTCTCTCTTCAGAGGCAGGTCGAGGCAGAGTTTTTGCTCATGGCTGGAACTGTTAGGGTTTCTCTCTCTCTCTAATAATCTAGGGCCTTGAACTTTCTCTGTAAAGCTCCTTGAGATAAGGGACGTTATAACTTTGTGCTACGTAATTAAAATAAAACTGAATAGGACTGGATCACACCAACCGTGGTGACGTATTATTGTTAGCCGATCTCTAGTAGTCACAGTACGAGCGGAGGTCGTCAGGGGACGTAGCATTAAGAGCAGCAGAGGTTCCTGAAGAGGAGGTTGTGGAGGACCAAGACTTCGACGCGAGAGACAACTGTTCATTTCTTGTTTTAAACTGATGGTCATTGTTTTTTTAGAAACGGTTCCGTAATCTCATGCTGTAACCGTGACGACGAAGGTCCGGTATACCTGCTGCCATAGAGGAGTGTTAGACAAAGAGGACGGTCCTACGGGGTCATAAGAGGTGGGACAAATGACCTTTACGGTCATCCAGCTCGGAGGACTTGCCGTTTGAAGAACATTTATGTTCAGAGCATCGGTTTCCTCCCCCCAAAGTGCTCGTGGCGTCATTAAACAGTTTCCCAAACCCCGTTCACCCACGACTTTTCCAGTGTTGCCATGGAGACACGGGGTGCTGCCTCTGGAAATTTCCGTAATTTCGATCACCTCTCTCGTCGCAGTTAGTTTGGGAACTAACTTTCAGCAAAGTCCGTGTATGAAGTTAACTGGAAAAAAAAGAAGCATCAGATGACAAAATGTGATTCGACTTCGAGAATCTTCTTGTCCGATGATCCGAATCGCCGACGTTTAGGCGACGCCATATTTCACACAACTGCTTCCGTCACTTCTTGTGGTTAGAGTCCAGTGTTACAGCGAAGACCTATGTCTGAAAGTGTTTCTACTTGGACGCCTCCCGGTGCCTTGTCCGGCTGTAAACACTCTTGGGCTTCTTCTTGTTCTTCTTCAGACTTGATCGGAGAACACTGTGTACCGGCTGGGTGTGTGTGTGTGTGTGTGTGTGTGTGTGTGTGTGTGTGTGTGTGTGTGACCCCACGTTAATTGGGTCACGTTTCCGGCCTTCAGCGTGGAGCAGCCATGCTGTTCTGACCGGAGAGGAAGGGACGGTCGGCCGAACGAAACAGCGACGAGATGGAGACGTTTTTGTGAACAACAGCTGCATGTTTTCATTTTTTTTTTTTTCAGTCTGAACATGTGGAGTCCATCTTAACAACCATGATGATCCCAGTTTTAACAGGATCTCTGACCTGAACCGAGCCGAACTCAAATGGGAAGTATGACGCACTGTCACCATGGCCATTAATGTTTTTAAAAACCAACTGAGGGTTTTTATTTATTTTTTGGGATTATGTTTGAGTGTGTTTTGCACATAAGAGAGAGGATGGGGGGGGTATTTCCTCGCCCACCACCACAACCAGGGGTCGGGGCCCACTCGTCTTTATCGCGTCCAGCTGTTGCTCGATCCAGAGATTTGGCTGACCCGAGCATATCTGCCCGTCTCTCCCGCCAAGCCGCGGTAGTAATGTACCGTCCTGGAAACATGCCAGCGCTCACTCGGCGTAGCAGATAAAAAAAATCAAAATCCCCTCAGAGCTGACAGCTTAGAGACTCTGTTGCCGCCCATATTATTATTATTATTATTATTATTGTTATTATTATTATTATTATTATTATTATTATTATTATTATTGTTATCATTATTAGCATTATTAGCATTATTAGCATTATTAGCATTATTTAGTTATTATTATTATCATTACTATATGCACATCTCCAGCATCCTGGATGCGTTGTAACAGTAACTTTTTTTTTTTTCCAAAAAGCTGCTTTCCTGTGCATCCACCTGTTGGGATTTGCAGCTGGATGAGCTGTGGTGAAAGTCTTGCTGTGTACACACACACACACACACACACACACATATATATATATAGGGAAATTCCACTTTCATTACAACCTGGGTCTGATTTTCATAGATTAGCCCAATCACTTCCACTGGTCACAGCAGCATTGTACTCAGAAAAGTTGTGGCTATGATAATAAAATGTAGAACTGGTGGCCAAAATTAGTCCAAAGTTTTCCTTTCTAATTCTGCTTAATGAAAAATATCAAATTATTAGATATTAAATGTGGATAAAGGTTAAGTCCCTCGAGTGCCAAGTAGTGCCCCAAATTGCTAAAACTGCTCCCTGGCTCAGGGACATGTGCCGTTTTTAGGAGGAGTTCACGCGTCCATACGGTCAAAGCGGCGTTCGCCCTGCGGCTCAGAGGTGATGTTTCTCACCGTGTCCACAATGTTCCCGGCGGGTTAAAGACGCGGTCATGCTGTAATAGCTGTGTAATTTAGAAAACCATCAGGGTTGGTTAGTAGAGGGTTTTTGCTTTAACCCTGAAGTAAAAAAATCCAGACACAATCAACGCTTACGGTCAAGGGACCTTTTAATCAGGAATCTTTAAATGCCAGAAACATCTGAATGACCCATAAATGTTCACATTGTGTTTCAGTTGTTTGATTGTTTTCGTACAGGTCCTTTTCCCCCGAGTTGCTGTCGGTGTCAGCAGGTGCATGACGACCACTTCGTCTGCATTACCAAGCATCACTTTGGGTCAAACTGTGAGAAAATCCGGCAGGTATGGATCAAACGAGGACGTAAACAGTTTTTACTTTGCTCAGACACAATGTGAGATATTGAATGCTAAGAACCATCTGGTGAATGGGTCCATATTACATACAGGGAGGGACTGATCGGGCGGGTTGTGCGCAGGCAGGTGGCGAAGCTGAGGACGACCCCTGGACCGGAGCGGTCCAGCAGGGTCTGGGACGACGAAGCCCGTTCCTGGCAGATCTGGCTGCAAAGGCTGTGAACGTAACGGAGATGAAACCGTCCCCGTTACGAGGGTGATGTTACGAGGACAGACAGTCCCCGGAACCAGTAAACTAACCTGTGATGTAGAGCTCTGCCGCCAGAAATAAGAAAAGAATTCGGATTTCAGGGATGTCACCTTCTCTCTGGGTCGTTAACATGGAAAGGTCAAAGGTCAGAGGTCAGGGTCAGAGGTCAAGCTGCTGCCAGGTCTGTCAGCCAGAGGAAAAACTTTAATTCTAGGAACCACAGATCACCTTTATACTCATATGTATAATACCTTAATGTAGTTTTAAAAAATATATGTATTTTTCTCTGATTAAATGTGGCCTGTCAAGAATTCAGTTATTAATCATTGAAAGTTTTCATTCATTACATACATTCTAAATATTTTACTGTCAAGCGGCCTCATGTCTGGAAAAGCCTTCGTCCGCTTTACTTGATCCACCACAGAAGTGGAGAAATGAACAGAATGACGGGGGGAGTCATTCTTTAACGCATTAATGATGGAAAGAGGGAAGTGGTTTCCAGTAATAGCCCCGTTCTTCGTTACACTACTCGTTACCGGGGGATCAGGGGTATTACAGGGTCCCGACACATGGCAGGGATCTGTGGGACTTTGGCACAAGCCGAGCGGAGGGATCGTGGAGGAGGGCGCAGCGGCAGGAGGCGGCGGCGGCGGCGGCACCGCGGTCAGAGCGCGGCGGCTCCTCCGCAGCATCGCCGCGCACGGCCAGACCGACGCAGGGCGCAGCGCCGACCTGGATTCACCCAGAAGCTCAATTATCCCGAGAAGTCCCCCGGTGTTCGGCAGTGAGCGGGGAGGAAGGAAGGAAGGGAGGAAAGAAAGAGAGGGAGGGAGGAGAGAAGGGAAATTAGTGAAGGAGGGCGAAGTAAATTACGCGACTGCGCTGTGACAGATGTTGGAAAAGTCTGGTCGAATGTAGACAGGAGAGGAAGAGGAGGAGGAGGGGGAGGAAGAAGAGGAAGGAGAGGAGGAGGAGGAGGAAGAGAGAAGTGTCCTGAGCGGAGATGAACGCGTTTTGCTGCTGGACGCGGACGAAGAGCGTCGAGGACTCGGGAGCTTTGTGGTTTTCTCCTTCACTGGAAGCTCCAGCCGGTGAGTTCACTCCGTGGATCGTCATAAACGTGATACACTTCTTGTTTCAAACTCTTTTTTGTCTCATTTCCAGCAGTTTTACTAGTGATTGAGCCTGAAAGCTGCTTCATTATTCATCTTCCATATCTACGATAGGCTGCACTGTATTTATTTATAGCAGGAGCTGAGTCTTGATCTGATTTCTATAACATTTGTTATTTTCCTATAGAGGTTTCTTGGTGTATAATGAGTCAGTGTTAACTTTATCGTCGTGGTCGTCCATCAGCAGATTTCCTTTCCAATTTTGCTTTAATTTGTTGTTTTTGTTTTTTTTGCGTCTTATGTCCCTAAATGGATCATAGGATTCATTTAGGCTGATTTATTTGCTTTTTCCTCGAGGTTTCCAGTTTCTCACTCAAATGAGATTTTAACTCTGGCCCTCATGGATGAAAGCATGAAAATGGGAGGAAAGTTGTTGGCAGTGGTGATTTATCATCTGCTGAAGCAGAGTTTCCTGTTTTTTCTGTTGCCGGTTTTATCATTTCTAATATTGAGGTTTGTCCTCTGGACGATGAGGGTTAAGAGCCATCCTGACGTGTAGATCCTGGGACTCGTGTCTATTTTCAGGCGTGAACAAGTCTCTGTAATGATAAATCCCATTTTTAAAAAGCCCATAACACCGTTACAACAATAGTAACTCGTATTGTGTTTGGTACGGTGGCTTAAATACTGACCTATATTGATACTTAATGCCTTGCATTTTCATCAAATCCAGAAAAATGTGCCATTACTATTTTACTATTCCGTGTCGTAGCTGCTTCGTTGTTAGCGTGAACCTGTGTTGTTGTTGTTGTTGGTGTTGTTGTTGTTGTTTTTCTGGAGTCACAGTCTGTCCATGTGAACATTAATCCTCCGGATAGTTTGCTCCATAAACCTAAAAAAAAAAGGGCCGAGGCAGCCTGTGTTTTAACTGCCTTTCAGCAGGATTACACACGGCAGTAACTGCAGCATCACCCCCTCACCCCCCTGGACGGGGTGTGTGTGTGTGTGTGTGTGTGTGTGTGTGTTTTCTAAATCAAGCTGCTTCGCTATGACAACACCCCCCCCCCCCGATCAAACCTCCGCTTTTCCACCCCAAGACCATTTTTTCCCCCAAACTCGGCCCCTCCTCGCTTTTTTTCCCCCCAAAGATTGGTCCATCGCCTCGACGGAGGCTGACACCAGCCTGGAATCGTTCTTCTCCGGCGAGGGCGGCGGAGGCGAACTCCTACCTGCGGCAGCCCCTCCGCCTCCGCCGCCCCGTCGCGGGGGGCCACGCTGCGGCTCCGGAGGGGCAGATAGCCGTCAAGGGGGAGCCAAGGATTCGACGCTTGGGATCCTGCCAAATGGGCAATTTAATCAGTGGCATTTTATGCACAGGAAGTGTGTCAGTCTCCTTGTTAGGGGATGATTTATCTGCACTGTTATATCGGGGAGCTGCTCCAGACCTCGATTGATTGCAGCCTCGGGCGAAGAACAATATGACAAACCGTTTTAAGTGGTTGCTTTGCTTTGCCCGCGCGGCCTCAGCGGCAGACAGTGGCAGCCAGGCCATTAAGTACATTTGGACTCGTCCATACGGAGCATTTTTGGCGGAGTCAGACGTAGACGGTTGTCGGTGCGTAGATCAGCGGCGTCCTGGCCGCCGCTCGCGTGATGTCCTACAAAAGAGCAAGACTTTTCAGACCCTTTTGAGACGCTAAGGGTCAAAAAATGACTCCACGGCCTTGTTTGTATGGTGTTTAACCTCAGCGGAGAGGAAACTTTGTAACAGAACTCAAGATGTAGCTTTAGGTTTGGGTCTGGCTCGGTGAAAAGGACCTGGAGTAAAACAAACTCTGGTCATGGTTCGATTCAGAGGAACGTTTCCCCCCGGTCGTGTCCGTAAGATCCAAAAGGTTCCGTGAATGTCCTGCAACTAGAGGCCGATATATTGCACCTCCCAGAGTTTGAGAGTATTTATGCCTCAGTTGTTTTCCGGGAGCTTCTTCGGGAGTCTCATCCCATGGTCTTCCTCAGTGGGCAGAGCTGCTAGTTTGTCGGGAACTGTCCGGAAACCTCCTGGCTGAGGAAGGCCTCAAACTGTTGATTAAAAAGCTGCAGAAACAGAAAGTAAGTTGACTTTGTTAAATTATACAGCTATTTTCAAGGTCAAGCTCACTATCTATTTTCATTCTGGGAGCTCATTTTGTTTTTCCTCCATCTCTCTTCCTTTTTAACCAATAGGAACAGGTGGAGCGCCTTCACCACCAGGGGTAGAGTGTTAGCACCAGGGACTGTGCTGAACTAAACAGAGAATAGAGAAGAAGAAAAGGTGGAGCGAGGGCATGAAATCTTTTTACCTCTTTTGAAAAAGATACTTTTAAAGCATCTTTACAAGCAAACTCACCAAAAGTATCGATTATTAATTCCCATTCAACAAAGCACCGAACGTTTCATGTGAATCCGACTTTGAGATCATCTTAGTCTCTCATTGAGTTCCCAGAGTTTATTAAAAACGCAGAGGAATTATTTGTGTAGTTTCTAAAAGTATCTGCCAACAAGCAAACAGCAACTGAAGGCGGATGCAGTAAAAAAGCCTGGAATCTCAAGGGGGGAACCTCAGTATCTAGTGATGTCCACGGGTTCCAGACCTCAGGCAGCCATTTTCATCCAAGTATTAAATATAATCCTGATGTTTATAATAACGCTGGTTTGTTCGCTTCAAATCCGTTTGTGGTTGCGAACAGAGGCAAGATAACAGAGGCTGCGTCACCGTCCAAACACTTATGAACCCAACTGCATCAGGTTTCTCTGCAGCCAAGGATTCTAATCACATTCAAAGGCAGAAAAGTGTCCTTTGGTTTCCCCACCATTTTGGGTGCAGTGATGGTTGAGCTTATATTTATATATTTTATTTATTTATTTTATTTTTTTATTTATATTTATATTTATATTTATATTTCCACCAATGAATTCAGCTTGAAAATCAAGATACCAAAGACTGTGTTACTTCTTGCTCATCGTCCCATTAGAGGAATTGGGATAAACTGGGTGACAGCGTTGGGACGCAGCTTTGACTCCTTTCCAACGGCAGCTCCTTAATACCGGGATTAGCCAAAGATGTCGGGAGCTGTGTGGGAGAAGGTGCATCCGCTGAGCGACGGAACAATTCATCCCCGCATCCGTCCACCGCGGTCGTCTTTTCATCGGAGTCTCATCATGGGGTCCATGACGGAGCCTGTGGCGAGCAGCGCCTTTGAATCCGCCGTGCACAAGTGCTATTCAGGCCACGCAGCCATTTGAAGTCCCGTCTGCGGATGAATGGAGAGATCAGATGTCCGCCGCCACTGGAGGAACGCAGCCACGGCTCGAGAGCTGAACGCCACCGGCCCCCGAGGCCGCCGCCGACAGGAGCCTCGTGTTGTTTGGTCTTGAAAAAGGGCGTCTCTGCATGGGAGGGGGTCTTTCAGGCGGCGTGTTCTCGCTGGAGTTCCTTTTTACGAGATGCGCGAGCTCTTAAAAGGTTTGATTACTCAGATTATGTTGAGCATCCTGCCTGAAAATGCATCTTATTTTTTACTAGCTCTGAAAGATTTTAGAGTTCAACCGCATTCGCTCCTTTTACAGTAAGTTTAAGTATCAAAAGGTAAAAATACAGAACAACGACATAGCCAAGGAAAAAAAACACAGCAGATCAAGATTTAAATCTGTTATATCTGTTTTTAATGGTCGTATCTTTACATTTTCATACAATTATTTATGCTCAGAGTCAAAGTTCAAGCACAGGGAGAGGACCCAGGAACCGGAGGTCGCTGAACAGGAAGCTGGTTTAGCAAATGGTAGAAAGTTCAAAAAGGCAAACAAATCTAGCGATGCGAGAGGCCAGCTAGCAGAACAGGGCCGTGGCAGGCAGGGCCAGCTGGAAAGGACCCGGTGAAAAAGGTGGGGCGGTCGGCGGTTTACGTACCCGGGGCTGGACGAGGGAACGGGCAGGTAGGAGCAGGGCCAGGCGACAACCGGCCTGACAATAACAGCCCGGCTCCCACGCTGAATGTACGCGGAGATGTGAGATCTGTTTTGTTCTTTCTCCCTGTCGCTCTTCACGCGACCACCTCCCTCACGTCTTGTGTTCACAACCGTGCAGCAACGCCGTCGCCTTCGAGGAGGCGCCGTACCAGAGCCGGTCCTTTGTCCCCATCCGCGCAATTACTTGGACTCAAGGCCGTAAAGCCGCATGAAAGTCGGACTTTTACGAGGCGGTAAAAAGATCTGGGGGGGTAACTGTGATGCAGCAGGGACAGGGCGATGATGGGGCGATGACGGGGCGATGACGGGGCGATGACGGGCGATGATGGGCCCCACCTCGGGCGTGTCGCCCCGTTTGGAACAGGTAGAGACATTTAGGACTTTAGATGTGGTATAAAACAGTAAGTCTAAGCCAAAGGCTGTACACTACCTAACAACCCCCATCCCTCACCCACCTCCTTCCCCTACTCATTCCACGCAAACTGCTCTCGCTGCTATTAGAAACACCAGCTTGAACAGGGCTAATGACCAGAGCCGAGGCGCTTGCACTGACGCATTTCCCTCCGCTGGCTTCACGCTCTCATTTTCCGGAAAGAAAAAGAAACAAACCCCAACACTGTTCTCACCGGCAAAAAATGACAGCATTGGTAATGTGTTCAGATGCTTAAGAACAACCAGTGTCAAATCCTTCCTGACAAGTAACCTTTTGCAGTCGTGCGGCTGTCCTCACTCCGCGGCCGAGGCAGAAGTAGCGCGACGCTGTTACACAACCGCGAAGCCTCAACCACAACGGAAACCGGCCAATCCAGGTGGAGATCCGGCTATTGTGTGCCAGTTGTCGCTAATGTAGCCCCGAGAGCCGACACACGCCACCTGAAGTTATGTCTCTCGAAGCCGTTTCTGGGACTTTGCGAAGGCCCCTTTTCGCAGCGGCAGCACCGAGGCCTGCGAACCAAACTGACCTCGATGCGTTTAATTTGTGCGTCTCGCCTCGAAGCCGTTTTTGAAGCGGGATTAAAAACTAAAAGGACGATGCATCTATTCCTCTACTATCTCTACTGTCTCCGTGGGTTGAAAACGCCTTTTTGAAGTGAAGTTTGGTCAAAGTGTCTGGAGCTCATCACAGAGCAGAGACAGGGTTGAGAACATTGGCTCCCCCGCCCATTTACATTTGCCCCCCCCACTTATTTTCTGTACCGGCAGAAAGAGTCTTTTTTTTTGTTACTTTCCTCAGTTGGTCAGTTCACCTCATTCCCTTTTGACTTGCAGATCCAGTAACCTGTGTTTAGAAAAGTCTCGGAACGAATTTCTTGGGAATTATTTTCAGTGAGGTTCTTGGGCAAAGGTGTGAAGTAGCTGAGGCCGTTGTATTCTACATTATTATATTTTTGCTGGAGTATTTGTTTCGGGGTTTTTTTTGATACTTTGCACTTTTTACTCGTTTCTGTTTTTGCTTGCTTTCCATCTTTCTCCCTCCTTTTTGCTCTTTCCCTATGTTCCCTCCGTTACTTCCTATCACTCCTCTTCCTCCTTGTTATCTCCTACTTTGTCTCCTTACTGCTTTACCCCTTGTATTTCTCAGAGTTGCCTCCTTTCCCTCCTTCATCCACTTCATTTCTTATTAATTTCTTACTTCTTGCATTTCTCTCATTCTGTTCTCCCCTTTTTTTCTCCTTTTTGTATCTTTCATTCATCTGAAAAACGAACTCTACCCTTCAGCTCCAAGTATCTTTCCTTTTTTTTTTTTGATCCTTTTATCGTAACCCCCCCACTTGCTTCTCTTATGTAAAATCTTTAAATGTTCCAGCGTTGTGCTGGCGCTGGCGTAGAAGACCGCGGAGTTTCCTCTGGGGGCTACCTCTTGCTGGCTCTGTTTCTTCAGTGGACTGGGGGGGTTTCTGCAGGAGGCCGCGGGTTCCTCTATCTATCTGCTGCCCCAGATTTTCGCGAGGAGCTGAGCGCGGCTCCGGTCGGTTCCGTACGTTGCCCTGCATCGGTTTGATCGGCGTCTTTTTGTTGTATGTTTGTTTTTTGAGGCGCGACCCGTTGCGGGCGGCGAAGCCCCCGCCTGCCGTCGGCTGAGACGACCTAATTTGTTGCTTGGCATGGGCGCCGTGCTGGGACTAATTCCCTTCCCTCATTTATTTGCGCTATTATTAATATTGCAGACGGAGCACTTTGCGTGACGCTGCGCCGAGTCTTAACTCTCTCCTCGTCGGGGTGAGGAATTACGAAGAGTGCTCTGCTCGCCGCGCAGTCTGGAGCGAGGCCGGCGTGAGTGGATCTGTCTGTGTGACCCACTTCCACGGCAACATTACACGGCTGTAAATACTCAGACCCGTCCTCAACATGTCCGTCCTCCTCTCTCTCTCTCTCTCTCTCTCTCTCTGTCCGTCTGCCACGTTTCCTTTTTCACATGCAAACAATCATGTTTGCCCCGTTTTTTAATTTTCATTTTATACACGTTTTATGTTGCGTTCCATGCAAATACATCCGAGTTG
Organism: Istiophorus platypterus; assembly: GCA_016859345.1. NCBI lineage: Eukaryota > Metazoa > Chordata > Actinopteri > Istiophoriformes > Istiophoridae > Istiophorus > Istiophorus platypterus. The sequence goes on along the minus strand of CM029126.1, from coordinate 2,830,969 downwards.
CTGATTTGCACGTCGAGGAAAAGAGCAGAAAATTGAAGAGAAAAACAAACGCGGCTCGGTAACAAATGAAGTTTTATTCATACAGTTTTATTCACATAGCACATTTAAACACCCTTTTCTAGCACATTTAAGCGCATTTTTCACAGTTAAACCTTCACAGTTGAAGGTGACTTCAAAACGTTTAAAGCAACAGGTAATGGCGACAGAAGACGACGAGGAAGGGCCAAAATAAACTGACAAGCCTGGCAACCGTCGCCAATAACGGACGCGGGCCAACGTGCTCCGGCGCTAATCCCCGACCGGAGAAAACGGACGTTTCCCCGGGTCGCTTCGGAACGTGGACTCCGTCGCGGCTCGTCTCCTTTCACCGGGTTTGTTCTCAAGTTGAGAAAAAACAAAAAAAATTGGGAAATGAGCTGCACGGAAACCAGCACAATCAGATAAAATAAATCTGTCTGTGTGCCGGCGCAGGGGGCCAACAATTAATATAATCCCCTTTTTGTCACAGGCACGAGCTCGCGGCCGCGCCGACATACAGAACACTTCTTTATCTCGAACGCACAACCGGGCGAGCAAAGCCCGACTCAGCGACATCAATATTCCTGGGTCTTCGTTTTTTTCTTTTGTTTTCTGTTTATTTTCTCTGTCTGCCTCCATTAAAAAATGAAATTAGAAACAGCTTTGCTTGACCTCCACACAGTCCGGAAAATGCAAAGATTATGAAACGCAGATGTGAATTATGTGACTATTACCTTCCTCTGCCGCTGCAAACCGGATTATGTGACAACAGCAGATGCTGAGTTTCACCTGTGGAGTGGACATGTGAAAATTTTAGATTTTGTGACTAACTTGGGCAATATGATCTATACTGTGTTATATCAGTGATTATTAAGATATGGAAACGTTTATAAAAAAATGAAAAACTGCTGAAACAGTGACTGTTCAGTTTCCTCCAACATCTGCTTTTGAGACGAAACTGCTTTTCTACTGTTTTTGACGTTAATATGTTTTTACTGGTTTGCTGCTCCAGCTTTTTGACTAATTTTTTGGTTTAAGAAGCAGCTCCCCATAGAGTTCATTATTTATTATTGTAATTTATTGTAATTTTTTTTCTCGCTCTTATTTTGTATTATTGTAATATTAATAGCAATCAAATCTCAAACCAAAAAAAAAACCAAACCATGTACATTATACAAATCAGACTCGATAAATAACCTGGACCATTTTGAACTTGAGTAATGTTAAATTGATCATCATATTAAAGAAAAACTGATAAGAACTTCAAAGAAATATATTTGATATATGTAAAATATATAAACTACAACACGTCCTGAGGCGATTGTGGACATTTTATTTCCATTTTTCAAAAACGGATACTTTTTTTTTTTCCTGCATATTTGCGGAAACTGTGTCTAAACCTAAAGACCTTAAGTTACCATGGCAACAGCTGATTGACACCTGAGGGTCGGCGTTGCTAAGAGACAAAAAGTCCAACTCTGAAAGCCGCGATTTTTATTTCCAATTTTTAGACGAGTCCAAACGTCTCGCGTCGTCTCGCGTCGTCTCGCGTCGTCTCGCGTCGTCTCGCGTCGTCTCGCGTCGTCTCGCGTCGTCTCGCGTCGTCTCGCGTCGTCTCGCGTCGTCTCGCGTCGTCTCGCGTCGTCTCGCGTCGTCTCGCGTCGTCTCGCGTCGTCTCGCGTCGTCTCGCGTCGTCTCGCGTCGTCTCGCGTCGTCTCGCGTCGTCTCGCGTCGTCTCGCGTCGTCTCGCGTCGTCTCGCGTCGTCTCGCGTCGTCTCGCGTCGTCTCGCGTCGTCTCGCGTCGTCTCGCGTCGTCTCGCGTCGTCTCGCGTCGTCTCGCGTCGTCTCGCGTCGTCTCGCGTCGTCTCGCGTCGTCTCGCGTCGTCTCGCGTCGTCTCGCGTCGTCTCGCGTCGTCTCGCGTCGTCTCGCGTCGTCTCGCGTCGTCTCGCGTCGTCTCGCGTCGTCTCGCGTCGTCTCGCGTCGTCTCGCGTCGTCTCGCGTCGTCTCGCGTCGTCTCGCGTCGTCTCGCGTCGTCTCGCGTCGTCTCGCGTCGTCTCGCGTCGTCTCGCGTCGTCTCGCGTCGTCTCGCGTCGTCTCGCGTCGTCTCGCGTCGTCTCGCGTCGTCTCGCGTCGTCTCGCGTCGTCTCGCGTCGTCTCGCGTCGTCTCGCGTCGTCTCGCGTCGTCTCGCGTCGTCTCGCGTCGTCTCGCGTCGTCTCGCGTCGTCTCGCGTCGTCTCGCGTCGTCTCGCGTCGTCTCGCGTCGTCTCGCGTCGTCTCGCGTCGTCTCGCGTCGTCTCGCGTCGTCTCGCGTCGTCTCGCGTCGTCTCGCGTCGTCTCGCGTCGTCTCGCGTCGTCTCGCGTCGTCTCGCGTCGTCTCGCGTCGTCTCGCGTCGTCTCGCGTCGTCTCGCGTCGTCTCGCGTCGTCTCGCGTCGTCTCGCGTCGTCTCGCGTCGTCTCGCGTCGTCTCGCGTCGTCTCGCGTCGTCTCGCGTCGTCTCGCGTCGTCTCGCGTCGTCTCGCGTCGTCTCGCGTCGTCTCGCGTCGTCTCGCGTCGTCTCGCGTCGTCTCGCGTCGTCTCGCGTCGTCTCGCGTCGTCTCGCGTCGTCTCGCGTCGTCTCGCGTCGTCTCGCGTCGTCTCGCGTCGTCTCGCGTCGTCTCGCGTCGTCTCGCGTCGTCTCGCGTCGTCTCGCGTCGTCTCGCGTCGTCTCGCGTCGTCTCGCGTCGTCTCGCGTCGTCTCGCGTCGTCTCGCGTCGTCTCGCGTCGTCTCGCGTCGTCTCGCGTCGTCTCGCGTCGTCTCGCGTCGTCTCGCGTCGTCTCGCGTCGTCTCGCGTCGTCTCGCGTCGTCTCGCGTCGTCTCGCGTCGTCTCGCGTCGTCTCGCGTCGTCTCGCGTCGTCTCGCGTCGTCTCGCGTCGTCTCGCGTCGTCTCGCGTCGTCTCGCGTCGTCTCGCGTCGTCTCGCGTCGTCTCGCGTCGTCTCGCGTCGTCTCGCGTCGTCTCGCGTCGTCTCGCGTCGTCTCGCGTCGTCTCGCGTCGTCTCGCGTCGTCTCGCGTCGTCTCGCGTCGTCTCGCGTCGTCTCGCGTCGTCTCGCGTCGTCTCGCGTCGTCTCGCGTCGTCTCGCGTCGTCTCGCGTCGTCTCGCGTCGTCTCGCGTCGTCTCGCGTCGTCTCGCGTCGTCTCGCGTCGTCTCGCGTCGTCTCGCGTCGTCTCGCGTCGTCTCGCGTCGTCTCGCGTCGTCTCGCGTCGTCTCGCGTCGTCTCGCGTCGTCTCGCGTCGTCTCGCGTCGTCTCGCGTCGTCTCGCGTCGTCTCGCGTCGTCTCGCGTCGTCTCGCGTCGTCTCGCGTCGTCTCGCGTCGTCTCGCGTCGTCTCGCGTCGTCTCGCGTCGTCTCGCGTCGTCTCGCGTCGTCTCGCGTCGTCTCGCGTCGTCTCGCGTCGTCTCGCGTCGTCTCGCGTCGTCTCGCGTCGTCTCGCGTCGTCTCGCGTCGTCTCGCGTCGTCTCGCGTCGTCTCGCGTCGTCTCGCGTCGTCTCGCGTCGTCTCGCGTCGTCTCGCGTCGTCTCGCGTCGTCTCGCGTCGTCTCGCGTCGTCTCGCGTCGTCTCGCGTCGTCTCGCGTCGTCTCGCGTCGTCTCGCGTCGTCTCGCGTCGTCTCGCGTCGTCTCGCGTCGTCTCGCGTCGTCTCGCGTCGTCTCGCGTCGTCTCGCGTCGTCTCGCGTCGTCTCGCGTCGTCTCGCGTCGTCTCGCGTCGTCTCGCGTCGTCTCGCGTCGTCTCGCGTCGTCTCGCGTCGTCTCGCGTCGTCTCGCGTCGTCTCGCGTCGTCTCGCGTCGTCTCGCGTCGTCTCGCGTCGTCTCGCGTCGTCTCGCGTCGTCTCGCGTCGTCTCGCGTCGTCTCGCGTCGTCTCGCGTCGTCTCGCGTCGTCTCGCGCCGCCTCGCGCCGTGATTCACGCCTGGGCTCGGGGGGGGGAAACCAAAACAAACAAACAAACAAACCAACCAAACAAACCCGGCCGGACGGGCTCGTCCGGCGGCCGGCGCGAGGTCGCGTTCCTGCTTCACGCAGCTGTTACAAAGAAGAAGCTGTTTTTTGTTCCTTTCGTCCGGAGTCTTCATCTCCGTAACCTCTGGCGCCTGTCAGTTATTTTTCCCCCACATTTGGCTGCAGGCCCCTGGGTGGCGGACAGACACAGACTGAGGGTTGAGGAATGGCAGAGAAACTTGAAAGGGCCGAGCTCAGAGGGAAACTCAGAGCTAATGAGGCAGGTGAGCTGAGTACGATCCTGGGTCGGGGGGTCGGGGGGGTCGCGGGGGCACGTTGGCAGTTTGCCCAATGAGGGGAGGACTAGAAATATTTGGATGTTTTGTTGTTTTTGAAAGCATCACAATCAGCAAAATCCAGACTCCGGTGACCTTGGTGATGCGATGCCCAACAATAAAATGTCTTAGGTTGTTTTTCCCGTCTCCACTTGTAGTTTGAACAAACCAGACACTTTTGCATAATCGGGGGGGGGGGCAGTAAAAAAAAACCAACTGTGCAGAACCAAATGAAAACTAAATCTGCAGCTGTGTTCGGCCACAGAAGAAAGTCCTAATTTTAACACGGGGTGGAAACTGTCCAAAGATTGATGTAAGGCGATAAGGGGGGCCCCCTCCCCAGGGGTGGGGGGGGGGGCGAGGGACGCGATGAGCTTTGTCTGACGACAGAGCACTGAGGGCAAGACCCGGCGCCGTCGGTGAAGTCGAGTCATTTCGAAGAATTAAGTAACAGTGGGAGTTCGCCCAGAAAGATTGATGTGACTCTGCCAGGGGATTGTCTGCAAAGAGCTTACGTCCGATTGGCTTTGATACTCGCTCGCGGTTTGGCATCGCCAGGGCTTGTTTTTTTTTTTGTTAGGTAAGAGCTGGCACCTGCTTCGCTTAAGGAGAACGGAGGCTTGTTCGGAGTTATGCAAAAAGATTTCTGCAGGGCGACGTCAAGCAGCAACTTCACGTCGGTCGGTCGGTCGGTCGGGATCCACGGTGTCCGGCCAGACTCGGGCTTAGCCGGCAAATCCAAGAATTAACCAGATGGTGAGACTTCCCTCAGTAACAGGACATTATTAATATTATTACTATCATCAAACCGAATTATACAGAAAAGGATCACTAGACTTCTCGGAATTGAAAATGTTTAGGAAAAAAAAGCAGGATGTAGAGATTGATTTCAGCTTAAAGCTAAGATTTCATGGTAATCGTGCAATTTCATAACACATGGCCGGAAACCAAAAATAAAAGCGTTTTCCCCAAACCAATATAGCCGCAGGTGACATAACAACTGCCACTGCATTTGCAGATTGCGATTGAAACAGCATCATCATTGAACAGAATCACGCAGAAATAATGAAAAATGCATAAGAAATGAGCAGAAGGAGAAAAAAAAAAACAGCGTGATCGAGTTTGGTTACTGTGAAAAAGCTAAAAACCGACTTCACAACAAACAATATCACTGTTTTTACAGATTCTGCACCTTGTAGGTCTGTGTGTTTTATCTGGAAACACTGTGCAGTTAATTCACAATCGTGCCATTAAAAAATTATCACGCAATTATTTCGAAGCTTCACAAAGTTAATCTTGAATTTCTCGAAATTATTTTGCGAAGTATCAGCCATGAATCTTTAAATTATGCATGTTTCACAGATTAGTAATAATAACAGTAATAGTGATGACACGTTTTACTTTTCAAGTTTCTGGTCTAATATCTGTTAAATTCTGGACTCATTTGAAAATTCCAGCTTATAATTTATACTAACATAAGATATTAATGAACACGAACAATGTCTCAAGATGGAAACTGCACTGAAATATACTCAGAAAAACAGGGAACTGCCTGTTGCAATAGCAAACGCCTGATAACATTGAGGTCATAGATACCAGCCCCCCCCCACCCCCCGGGGGGCTTCGAGTGTTTCCGGTTCTCCGAGTCTTGGACACAACAGCGGCAGCAGCTCCAGGTCTTCAAACGACCTGTCGGCCGCTCTAATCCGAAACCGAATCATTAATAGCAACGACAAGTGGCTGCGGCTAATAGAAAATAGTTAGCGTGATTAGCGCCGCAACGCGACACTCATGCGACCGCGCTCCGCGCAGGGCGAGGGATACGTGTCGAAAATTACAAACGCACCCATTCCCCCACTTTCTAATTTGGCAGACGGGGTCAGTCCCAGCCGTGACTCCGGAGGGGGGGGGGGTCGCGACCTTTGGCTGGACCGTACTTTACGATGCCTGGGCTAACCCCTCCGGAGATATCATGCACCTGCCAGTCTCCGTCTCTCACAAGCTGGCTCGTAAGTTGGGCCGGGGGGTGTTAACACGCTTAAATTGTGAATCCCTCGCATGTGTTCCACTGAGACAGGAGACTAAAGAGACTGATACGGCTTCTTTAAAGCCAAAAAGCCAATAATTTCTTTGCCGACGATCGCCCTGTTTACGTTTGATTGTTTTCATCCGAGGATGGGGAGGGGTCGAAAGTGTCTGAGGGGGCAGAAGGACCGTCAGGGAAATGAAAAACTCTCAAAAGATCCAAGAACAAGTTTTGTGTTTTTTAAATAAATCACTTTTTAATGGCACCACCACCTCATCATGTCGGAAAAAGGCAAAAATGTAGAGAATGGGCCCTTTAAGTGATGGATTAAGTTTCAGAAATCGACCGAGGAGACGGAGGAATGAAAGTTAGACGTCAGAATGGGGGTTTTCAGCGCTTGCTCCTGTAGCTGTGATCAATAAAACCTCCCTGGTCACTCGTAACCGGCCGAAATCCAGAATTTAATAAAAGGTCAGCATCAGTGGGGTTTTTGTGTGTGTTAGCGTGTGTGTTAGCGTGTGTTTTAGTATGTGTGTGTGATAGCATGTGTGTATGTGTGTGTCTTCCTGTGTGTGTGTCTTCATGTGTGTGTGTGTGTGTATTCCTGTGTGAATGTCTGTGTGTGGCTTCCTGTGTGAGTGTCTTCATGTGTGTGTGTCTTCCTGTGTGAGTGTCTGTGTGTGTGTGTGTGTGTTTGTGTCTTCATATGGGTCTGTCCGGCTTGTGTGTCTGTGTGTGTCTGTGAGTGTCTACGTGTGTGTGTCTCTCCATGTGTGTGTCTGTGAGTGTCTTCCTGTGTGTCTTCCTGTGTGAGTGTCTTCCTGTGTGTGTCTTCATGTGTGTGTGTGTGTGTGTGTCTTCCTGTGTGAGTGTCTGTCTATGTCTCCGTGTGTCTTCCTGTGTGAGTGTCTGTGTGTGTGTGTGTGTCTCCGTGTGTGTGTGTGTCTCCGTGTGTCTGTGTGTGTCTGTGTGTGTGTCTCCGTGTGTGTGTGTGTGTGTGTCTCCGTGTGTGTGTGTGTGTGTGTGTGTGTGTGTGTGCGTGCGTGTGCGCTCTGACGCTGCGTACCGGGTCTAACCACCACCGGGAGCACGAGGGCTGTGCGGTTGTGAGTCAGCGCTTCAGCCGTCCCGGCCGCTATAAGAGGCGGTGCAGGAGTAGCGGACGAGAGGGAGGTGGCGCCGCCCCGGGACGTCGACGACTCTGCCGCTCGGGGCCAAGCGCCGGTGAGGGCGAGTCTGGCGACTGTTGGATGGGTTAGAGGGCGAGAGAGGCTGCGGTGGCTGCAGGTCTGGCTCTTTGTTCCTCTCTTTTGGGGCATTTTTCACGTATTTGGATTAGTCCTTGATGTACGTTTGGAGCCGGTGTGACATATCTGCCGGTTATAAAAGGAAACTTTGCTGTAAAAGTGCCGCGTCTGCTCCTGCTGGCTCTGAGTTTTCTATGCAGCTGTTGGCTTATTGTCAGTGTAATGTGAAGAATCTGAGCGAGGTTCTTTTCTTTTTTTTTAGGTTAATTACCTTCGTTGTACGTTATGTAGCACCGGTGCTGGCTGGAAAGGAAATACATAATTTACATCTCATACTTTCCCGGCACCTTTTTATATTACTGGCAAGGCCAGACACTCGCAGAATAATGTAATTATGTAATAATTCACTGTGCAGCTTTTACATCAGTGGGGCTTTTTATGGACTCCTTAGCCTTTTTGATCCCTCTCTTGGTTTGGTTTTGAGCATATTTTTCTACTTCACCTTTGAATCATCCTGACAACTCTGTGTTTTCATGGTTTTTTTTAATCTCTATTATGCACAATCATTGTATTGTTTCAGTGTTTCACTCTAAAACACTGTGCATCTGGAGGATTGCTACTGCAGATGAAATTCAGCCAGTCTCTAAGAGCTGGCCAGAGTATGCTCTCCACTCTTGTCAGTAATTAGAGCAAAGCAGTCATCAATTCATAAAATGTCGGATATTAGTTTCTCGCTTTAATTAAGATGGATTCTTTAAGAATTTATGGAAACAGCATCTTATATAAATTTAACTTAAGTATTCATCTCTGTATAGTCAATATTCGGAAATATTATACTATAATGGACATTTTAAAGGATAGATACTGATTTAAAAATAAAAACAGTGACTCATGACCATTAGCCCAAAAAACACAAATTTCTCTTAGAGAGCTTTGCGGTCAATACAGCACCCAGTTACATTTGCAATAAATTAAATATATCTTTTTTTTTTTTCCATTTTTTTTCTAAACTGGGGCGAACGCCTGGGGTCAATGCACACACATTAATAACATGTCGTGCCTATTTTTTTTTTTTTTTAACCTTCTAACCTGGCTCCGACGCCAGTCGGCACGCCTCAACCCGGACGCCTCATCCGAGGTGATGCCTCATCCGAGGTGATGCATCATCCGCACGGTCAGTGGCGGCGCACACGAGGCTGGAAGCGCTAATACTTTTACTGTTTTTTGGTTTGGGTTCTTTTTGCAGGATCATGTGTAGGACACTTGCACGGGTGTTAAGAGCCGTTAATGGTACTTTTCAAGTCTTTAGGGGGGGGATCAAGCGTCGTGGGTAAAAAGTGAGATGCATTCTTTTGATAATCAGTTAAGTAGGGATTTTGTTGTCTGCGGTTCAGAGATGTAGGCCAGTCTTATCTGGTGCAACAGCTGCTTCGCACTGGAAACACTCACTGCTAGCCAAAATGTGCACTTGTTGTTGTTGTCGTGTTCTCCCTCGCATCCAATGACAAGTACAGAAAAAAAAAAAAAAACATAGCGAGGGAGCGTCTAAATGAATATGGGTCATGCTACTGAAAGGAGTTGAAATGGCGTCACGTGCTGACAATCAGAGACAAATTTTGTGCTCAAAAGACAAGAAAAAGCTTGGTCTTGGATCCATTTGAGAGCCACTCTGGCGCTCTGGTCCCCGTTGTCCATGGGAACAGCTGCTACAGAACCATTAAAGCAGAGCAGGGCAGCCTGTTCAGAAAGCTGTTCTTCTGTTGGGTTTTATTTCATCTCTTTCTGTCCCGTGTTTTTTTTTTTTTTTGTCAGCGGTAACACCTGGAAGTCAGAGCACCAAACAGATGAGATGGAACAAGGTTAATGGTTTTCAAAGCCGCCGAACCTTGTGGACATAACGCTACAACGAAAGGCGGACGGCACGTGTCCGCTCTGACTGCGGAAGCCGTAAACCGAAGTCAAACAGTTTTATTTCCAGCCTCGGGGCCGAGCGTTTTGGATGCTGTCTTGCGTTTGGGCGTTGAATCAAACTTTGCCCTTCAAGCTGCTGTTTAAGGTGACGGATTGATTTTTTTATGCCTTTGTTTTTTCTGTCTCTCTTTCTCTGTTCTGTCCAGGCCACGTCAAAGGGCATGTTACTGATAGAAACACATCTCCAGAGAGGACTTAACTCAAGTCTGATTCCAACTTGACTGCCACTGGTTATGAAAATCTGTGCACTGAGACTGAAACGGTACGTCTTGACGCAAGTTTATGCTAAATCAAGAAAATAATTTGATGCAAATGTATCCGATTTTTGATTTACCATTGTATTCCTTTAAAACAAACTAACTTTAGATTATTCTTTTTCACATACTGTACACTGACATATCTGCGTCATTGTCAGAAGCATTGGAACTTGTGTCCGTCTCTTTTCAGGCTGGGGGTAAGATGTTTGTGGAGTCAGTCGTCCGATGGGGGGCGTGGAGCATCTTGCTCCAGTTTGGACTTGGTGTGTCCGCAGGGGGTTGTCCTCCCCGCTGCGTGTGTCGACCCGAGGCTAAAGAAGTCATCTGCTCTGGCAAACATTTGAGCTCGGTGCCAGAGGGCTTTTCCAGCGATGCCAGGCGCTTGGATTTATCCCACAACAAGATTAAGACTGTGGGGCGCCGCCAGTTCTCCGGCCTGCTGCAGCTTCAAGAGTTGGACCTCAGTGATAATATGATCTCCATGATTGAGGTGGAGGCCTTCCAGGGCCTGCAGAATCTCAGGACGCTTCGGATTAAGAATAACCGACTCAAGATCATCCCCGTTGGGGTGTTTTCTGGACTGTCCAGCCTGCGCTTTCTGGATCTGAGCCAGAATGAGATTCTGGTCTTCCTGGACTTTACCTTCAAAGAACTGGTGAACCTGCAAACACTGGAGGCTGGGGAGAATGACCTAGTGTTCATCTCGCAGCGGGCTTTCTATGGTCTGCCGAATCTGCAGGAGCTCAACTTAGACCGCAGTAACCTGACTTCCATTCCCACTGAGGCTTTGTCCCAGCTCCAGAGCCTGAGCCGTCTTCGGATGCTGCGCCTTACCATTTCTACACTTCCCAACAACGCTTTCCGACGCCTCCACCGTCTGCGCAGCCTCCTGATTGCCAACTGGCCATCACTGGATACTATGGCTAGCAACAGCCTGATCGGTCTCAATTTGACCTCGCTCGTCATCAGCAGCTGCAACCTAAGTGCTGTTCCTTACTCAGCACTTCGTCACCTGGTCTACCTGCGCTTCCTGGACCTGTCCTACAACCCCATCACTGTTATCCAAGGTAACCTGCTAGGGGACCTCCTGAGGCTCCAGGAGTTACACCTAGCAGGAGGGAGCCTGCTACGAATAGAGCCGGGGGCCTTTAGGGGTCTGGCCTATTTCCGCATGCTTAATGTGACATCCAATCAGCTCACCACTTTGGAGGAGAGCGTCTTCCACTCCGTTGGGAACCTTCAAGTGTTGCGGTTGGATGGGAATCCCCTGGCATGTGACTGCCGACTTCTCTGGGTGGTCCGCCGTAGACTGCGCTTGAACTTTGATGGACACCAGCCCACTTGTTCCTCCCCAGATGCGGTGAGGCAGCGAGAGTTCAGAGACTTCTCCGAGAAGGAGCTCCCGAGGCTCTTCACCTGCCGCCCTGCTCGTATCATGGACCGCAGGCCGCAGGAGGCAAGAGTAGAGGAGGGCACCACAGTCCTCTTCTCCTGTAAGGTTGATGGGGATCCATTCCCGTCTATCACCTGGCTCTCGTCCCACAAGAACGTGGTTTCTCCGACGGGAAGAATCCGAGTTTTGCCCAATGGCACTCTAGAGGTGCGTTTCGCCCAAGTCCAAGACAGTGGCATGTATCAGTGCCTGGCGGGCAATGCGGCCGGCAACGACAGCCTGACCGTCGGGCTCTACGTGAAGGGCCTCCCTCGCAACCGAACCGTCCCTCTGTTCTCAGAGGAGGGCTGGGTGGAACCTTCGAATCCCCAGGCCGCCAACACCTCGGCTCAAATGGCCAAGCCGTACCCGTTCGACGCGAAGACCCTGATCATCGCCACCACCATGGGCTTCTTGTCTTTCCTCAGCTCGGTGGCCATCTGTTTTGTCTTTATGTTTTTCTGGAGCCAGAGCAAAGGGCAGATCAAGCACACAGCAACTATTGACTTTGTCCCCCGGTCTTCCATGGGTGGAGGAGGAGGGGACGGAGGCGATGGTGGCAGGTTCACTATGAAACTTATTTAAAGCCAAGCAAGAGGTGAAAGGGGTTCATATTGACTGACTGAGAGTTCTTCTGCAATATGCCTCCCCCACCCCACCCCCCCCTTTGGGACACTGAAGGACAGAGACTTCCATTTGAAGGCGCCTTTACAAGACAAATCAGAGCCGGTTTTCTGGGCTTGTGCTGGTCCTCTTTTAATTTTAGAGCTGAAAGTTACATCTCAGCACCCACTTGGCTGTGTTATCTAAATAATGAATATCTCATGATCCCGGAATGGAAAGGCGCTAACAGCTTGTAGGCAGAACTGTTTCATGGTGGCGGTGCATTTGCTTTCAGCAACTTTAAATACTTTGAATGAGCAAATGACTCCTTACCTAGCACAGGTATAATTTTTTTTTTCTTAATGTAGCATGTAATTATGAAATCGTTTTGAATTTTCAAAGATATTGGGATTTACACACAGAGTTTTTGAGTTTGACACATTTATCAAATGTTACTGCATCATCAAAACATATCAGGTGCTTGTTCAATCATCCATGCTGTTTAAACGCGCTGAGCTTTATGTCTTCACTTGCCAATACAAGCCAAGTGAACAACTGCCCCCTCTGACCCCCCGGGGTTGCTATTTCTGCCAACCGAGGATCATGTCAAACACTCAACGAAATTCAGCACGTGTTGTAGGACTCTTAACATGTCAATATGTGACTGTAAAGCTTTTGATACTGGCGATAAATACGCGGAATAGACTAGCCAAATAATTTCTGATTCTCAATGTAGTGGTTAAGTTTCGGAGCTCTGCAGGTTGCTGCATTGTAGACATGCTTTCTGTTATGGGTACAGCTTATTTTAATGATCATGTAACCGTGTAGAGGGACTGATTTCATACCACAATGTACATAGAAAAGTATCCTTTCCCATATCATACCTAAAACAAGTCTTCATTTTGTACTTTATCATGTAATTAGCCTACATTAGACACAGACTTTGCTCCATTATGATTTCTCCCTTTTTTTATATCAAAGAAACCACTTTTTTTGATTTTCTACTCACATGAAACACGTGCCTCAGTAACATTCTCACCATCGACAGAGAGAATGCCTGATCACCTGATCACCGTTATCTTGTAAATATAGTAGGTCAAGGGCGTTTTTTTGTGTGCCGGGTTCATCCTATCGTTTTATCTAGTTCTGGGGGGGTTAGTGTCACCCAACTACGCCTCTCTTGCTCTGTAAAAACTTAATTGTGTAGATGCACAACGCACAAGGCATCACTTCTATCATGTCCGGAAAAGAGGATGTAAATCATGAACACATACAGCTACGACAAGTCTGTTTGTTATATGCTATCTTGTTCTTGTTCTTGTTTTTTTGTTTTTTTGTTTTGTTTTTTTTCACTCAATGTTATTAAATGCATATATTTAAACCTGCCTTGAATTGTTTTCATGTAAAAATACTTGGGAATGGTATCAAATGGGTGGAAAAAAAAGAAAAAAAAAAGAAAATCCAAATCCAATCATCTTAAAACCAATCTCTCAGTGGATCTTCTTCTGAAATTACGCTATTGTTGGAAAAATTGGCAAGAGAGGGATACATTTTTCTTGCGTAACCAGAGCGCTTAATCTCCTTGTGCCGCGGGGCCAACGCGAGGACTCTGCGCTTCAATCTGAGACGGAAAGTGGCCTTTTTTGGCCGTCGTAAGACAACACAGCGACAGCTGGCAGTTAGCCACAGCAATGAATATATGTCTCATTTTATTCTGAGTGAAGACAAAGGATTAAGTGTGTGTGTGTGTGTGCGCGCGCGCGTGTGCACGCAGGGGAAATTCAATTGTACGATTGTGGCCGTCCTCTCTCAGAGCCCCGCGACTCGCCGCTGTGACACAAAGGAACCTCTTCAGACATTTACTGGCATTTCCTGTATTCCCTGCCGCACATCCTTTCACATCCGCCTCTCTGTTCAAAACAGAACATCGCACTTGCGCCTGAGGGCGTCGAGGGCGAACGTGGAGCCGATGAATATCCCCTCACCGCACCCTCGGCCCGGCTCGGAGACCTGCGCACATCTCAGAGTGGATCCGCTGGACGGAAAATCATTATTGTCCATCTCGTGCAGTTGCCTAGAATAACCCAGAAAAAAAAAAGAAAAAAAAGACCCCCCCCCCCATAATCACGTGTATGAGCGGAGATTTAAACCCTTTTGGATTACCTCTGCATGTCTCAATCTGTTATATAGGTCTGTCTGGCCGGCGCTATCCCCCGGCCCAGCTTGGCCCCACATATTATCTATTTTAATACAACTATTTGCTCCCATTGGACAGAAAGCCAAAGGGGCAGATTAAAGTGGTGTTTATAAGCCCCACCCCCCCAACCCACCCCCAATTACTGGCATGCACACACCACTGAGGATATAGTGGTCTCTTCGCATCTGCTGTTGGGTTAGTGTCAGGCTCCTCTGCTGGTTTGATGAAGAAGAAGAAGAAGCAAACGTTTCCTCACAATATGATTTTGTATTTATTTCTCAGTCATTTGGCTGAGACCATTTTCCAGAGTGAAGGGGGGGGGCAGAATCAGATCACTTAAATAACAAGCAGCTGTATATTCATGAGGCCACAGATTATAGGAGATAAATGCTTGAAATATTACCAGTGAGAACTGGGACTTCATTTTTCTTTTAGCTCTTAATCCCAGTCTTGGTCTATAGCGTTTTTAGTTTCCCTTATAAATACTTTAAAAAGTCATCAAAAAAACAAAAAAAACAAAACACATCCAATGTGCATGTTCAGCCATTAAGTGTCAACTTTCATGCACTGAACCTTTATTCATAGCTTAGGCTGGATCTTTTTCTTTTCTCTATTTCTTTTCCTTTATACCATAGGCAAAGAGACGGCACACATTCATCATCAACATCCCTGCCAATGTGCCAGCGTTAGCCGCCTGGCTACTTTTCAACTGCAGTCACTTGGCAGGATGTCTCGGGAACGATCGGTGCGATGAAATTTACAAAGATGCCGCAGAAGGCGACGGCGATGACGGCAGCAGTGGCACCAAATGAGAATTCTCATGACAAAAAAACGGGAAATGCAAAGTGACTTGAAGCAGTGAAACATTAGTGGGATAATACAGCCACGACAACAGAGTCCAGCAACAAAACAACAGAATATGGACAGAATATAAAAAGAATATAACCATCTTCTGTTACATACAGCAATGAACAGGTGTCATAAATAAGATCAGTTAATGTGTTGATCTCAGTAATGTGTTAAAAGACACGGTTATGAGTTAGTAAAATGGTATCACACAACAAATATACAACACTGAGTTGTAGGACACAATTGTAAAAGAACATCAGATTATTGAGAAAATATCAGTGGTTATTCCATTCAAACCAAACCCGTGAAAGACCGACGCTCATGAATCTTTGACCATCGTGAAGAAAACACCTTTACCTTCACCTTTTTTCATTGAGTTTGAAATAAACATGGCTTTTGTCTTTACTGTTCTGGTTTTGAAAATTGTCTCAAAACTCTCGCGCAAGGAGATGAGCGAAGACAGGTTGGCGCCATTTTGTCTCTGCCTCCCTAAACTCGGCCTTGAAAATTCAAAATCGGTTTCAGGATGTGACGACGCTACGCTCGAGGTTTAGGTTCCAGCACAGAGGGGTTGAGTTTCATCACGGTTCGGGTTAAGATAAGAACCTGGTTTAGGATAGAACAACATATTGGTTTGGGTTGAAATGACCACTTCGGGGGGGGGCTCATCACCGTGGTTGCAATAATAACCACATGGTCAAGGTCAGAGAATGACCAGATATATGTGTTGTGTTCGAGCCTCCACTGGACCGACTGGTGCTGCCGTTTGTCTTGAGGATACAGATCCTGAACCTACCCACCAGAACACACGTCACGGCGTTTGCAGCAGGTATGACTCTGCACATTCGGTTTTTCTTTGGCAGGTAAGTTGCTGTTTTTTTTTTGAGAGGGGAGGGTTTAGTCCATTTTTGGCTCAGTCCGTGCTTCTCTCTCGGGGGGGGGGACTGTTCTTCTTCCTGTGTCATGTCCCCGTTTCCCTGAAGCTGGGTGGGCTGCGGAGTAATTTGAAACTCTCGACATTTCGGTGGCACCGGAGAAAAAGTAAAGGCAGAGAGTCGCCAGGGAGATGAGGCCCGGTCGCCCTGGGAGGCATCAAGGCCGCCACCGAATCTCACGGCAACTTGGCCCGAGGCCTTCAAGACGCTTTCGCTCCGAAACCGAGGCGCCGGCCTGACAGACGGCACGCTGCCGGCGTGTCCGGAAAAAAAAACAAACACGGTTATCTACTTGTTAGTATATGTCTTTGTTTGTATTATTGAATTTTACGTCACCTTGCCTCGTCACCGTCATACTGAGATAACTTTACTTAGAATGAAACGAGGTCGAAACATATAGAATTCCCAGTGTTATCTCCAGTCCGCTGAGTTTATATTGATTTGCACCAGCGAGATGTGCTAAAGTAAAAGGATCCATTACGTTTAACAAGCAGACGCCAATGTGAATACATTATCCTCAAGTGGGTTTTCTTTTTCAAACACATCAGAGTCAGCAACCATCATCATTTGTGTGATTGGGTGTTAATGAAAGAGGAAAGTCTGAGGATCCTTTAAAGAAGCCTTTGCCTTTCTTTAGCTGCATGCACACACACACACACACACACACACACACAAGCACACACACACTCTAACACCTACTTAATGATTTTAATTTTAACTGAATTATTATTTCCAGTTTCATTATAGGAAACCGGAAATAAAAGCCCATTTTCAATCATGTTGTTTTATTTATTTATCTTTTTTCTTTTAAAGTCTGGCAACAAAACAGATGCCACTTTTTGTGTTTGCTTTAACTTATTTTGCCGTTTTTTTAGTCGTGTTCCTGGCCTCAGATTTTTACATCTGCTCTAAACATTTTCATCACTTATTACCGTTTCATCCCTCATCCATACCCTTGGCACATTGCCGATATACAACAGCTGTTTAACAGCATTTTAAATGTTAGATTAACCTGCTGATCTTGTCCAGTGGCACTGGCTGTAGGAAAAGACCCGTCAATCCGCTTGGGACTGATGAGTGTTTGAGTGAGTGTTTAACTTTGGATCATAAACTTTTGCCATCAGTGATTAAAAGAAAATACAAGAAAAAAAGAAGCCTTCTTCTGTCTTCCTCTGTACTTGGTTCTTTCTTCCATCAAGCGTTTTGAGATATTTAACGGTCGGACAGATGATTGATGAAATAAACAAGTCCGTGCTGTTTGCTGATCAGTTTGTTTGTGATGTACACGTCACCCATCTGCTTTTTCCAGACTGGTTTTCATGTCAGCTCTTGTGTAAAAAAAAAAAAAGAGAGAAAAATAAAGCAAAAAGCAAAAGAAAGCACCGGATTCTGACCAGTTCCTTGAGTCCTCTTCCTCTCTTTGGCCCAAAAGGGCAGAAACACACCAGGTGATTCCACTGTGAAACTTTCGGCCGGAGACAGAGAATCGCAGCCCTGAGCCGCCGGAGGTGAGACGACGGATAAACCCGGTCCTGATGATTCGGGCGCCGAAATCGCCGGTTTGAACTGATGAAACACGGATCGAAACTCCCGCACTTGCTGCCATCTGGTGGTTGAACTCTCACACCAAAGGCACTGCACTTAATTCAATAATATAAAATGACATCAGCGCCGAGTGAGGTCATACCCCTGCGTAGGGAGCACACTTGAAACTTTGATCACGTGGGCATTTTGTCACCGTGATGTGTGAATGCGGTTGACCCGGCGGCGCGAGTCGACCGAGAGGATGCTCGCGAATCCCGGGCTCGACGTGAAGGCTCGGATTTAAAGGGCATGACTGAGAAAGACGACGAGGAACACTGGCAGATTTCTAAAAAGAAAAGAAGAGGGAAATTGCTCCACCTAGTGGATGAGCTTCTGCAGGGTTGTCTCTACCAGGCCCCCTGCTGTGAGCGGCATTCAGTGCTTCCTCTCTGAACAGGGGAAATACTGGAACATATCACCCTCTTTTCCTCAGTGAAGGCTCCTTCTGACCTTATTCCCCCCAGATGAGGCTTTAAACGGGGCCCGAACACAGAGGCCCGTTTTCTCGAACGTCCACTTCCACCAAGTAGCGTTCGCCATCTTCCGAATGGCCCCAACTTTTCTTTTTTTTCTTCAAAATCGGAGTTGATTAACGTGCAACAAACGCAAACACGGCAAAGCTGCTGATTCACTCCCATCAGGCCGCTCAGGCCCCATCGACGCGTATCGATCAGGGCATTTACGGAAGTGGGGGCAGCAGCCGATGCAATATCATTAGCGGCCGCCGGCGCGAGGCGGTTTGTGTGCTAACGCAAAATGGCCCTAAGGGTGCCCTTTAGGCCCATACATCATCAGGTTAGAATGAACGTACATCAGGGAACTGTAGTTACATATGTATAAGACTGTGTACCTGCACATTTTGATAGAATTTCAGCTTTAGAAAATATCAAGTGTTTTCAAGAACCTTGAAAAGATTAAAATGGCTGGAAAAGAAAAAAACCTGATGTGATCCCCTTTGTATAAAATGATGTAGAATGAAAACTAGATGAGTTAAAAACGTGATTTAAAACAACAACAACAACGTGATTTTTCAAGCTCCATTAAGACGCAAAAGGTTTAAAATCATCACCAGCAACAGGTATGACGCACGAGCCTGTGAACTGTGATCCATGAGGTGATGCGTCCGTGCGGTCCCGCGCTTCGTTCCCGCGCCCCCGCTGGAAAAAAGGGCTACACGCTGCCCCCCCCCAGCCCCCCCCCCCGCCCCCCGGTCTCCTTTTGTTTCCGAGGTGGAGCCTGACACCCCGAGTTTATCCCCAAACTGAACTGCCGGTGTGAGCGGACGGACGGGATAGGACCAGGGTGCCGGGACCAGTCAGCCAGTCAGTCAGCCAGTCAGCCAGCCAGTCAGCCAGTCAGCCAGTCAGTCAGCCAGTCAGCCAGCGGCACAGATCCGGGACGCGGACCGGGAGGGACCATATCAGGGGCGTACCGTGCGAGCAAGGAGGAGGATTTTTCTTTTTTTCTTCTTCTTTTTTCCGGGAGGAAGAGGCGCTTCATTCCCTTGAACACCATTCTCATTGTTAATATTATTATTATTATTAGTAGTAGTAGTAGCAGTATCATTTCTTCATATACAACACGACAGAAGCTCGCGGAAAAGATGAATTCTCTCCTCCTGCTGTCGCTCTTTGCCGCGGTTATCGCCGGAAAGTCACCTCGGCTCAAATTCGTGGTTCACGGTAGGAAGCTGCTGTTTCCCTCCCGCTACCCTCTGGTTTTCAGCGGGAGCCATTCAGCCGTTCTCCAGCACGTTTTGTTTCATCTCTAGCACGTGTCTGGTGGGCAATGAGTGGATGGATGGATGGATGGAGGGATGGAGGGATGGATGGATGGATGGAGGGATGGAGGGATGGATGGAGGGATGGAGGGATGGAGAGAGTGAGAGTTTAACCCTGAGGTGATGAAGCCAGTTTATTTTGTTTTATTCTAATTTTATTTCTGCAGATCTTCATCAACCGCCGCTGCCGTTTTGCCTTAGCTTGCACAGGCTGCACGGGTAGAGCCAATAAAAGCCATAGTAACGGAGGGGGGGGGGGTACCTCTGGATTAATCCCCCCACACACACACACACACACTACCAGCGTACCGAGTAGTAAATTACGCGCACCGGCGTCCAGGCCCCACACACATGTGCACCGGATTCGAACAGGGTTTTTGCACATCTGGAGGAGAAACTGCTGAATTATCTGTGTCGAAACCACAGCATGTGGTTTAACATGGATTTAATATTAGACCCTTTGGCAGCTCCTTCACTCGTCTCCATTATCATGTTTGCACTCTTGCAAAGGAACATTTGAGTAATTTAGGATGTGATTTGTGCAACTTGTGGCTCTTTTTTGTTTTTTTTTGACAGCTTGCATGTTCGGCTTTTCCCAGAACAAGTTCTCTGCGTGTGCTCACGTCTGGGTCGTGCGTCAATTAAGGGTAAATCCCGGAGTCTAATTGGTGACGGTCCGTCCATGTTCACGCTCCCAGGCGCCGAGACGCGCTCGAAAAAAAACCCCAAAACCCCAAACAGCCCTCTCCTCCTGCCCTTCTGGGGGAACATGCCCCCCCCCCCAGCACGGCGAGAGGCGGTGGCCTTTTAAACACCCCCACCCCCACCCCTGAAAGGCACCGTTCCCGGGAAATATACGACTCTCCGGGGGTTGACACAGTCGCCGTAGCGCTCCCGTCCTTGCGGAGCTGCAATGCGGGATGCGCCAGCTGTTTTTGCACTGCAGCAGAGAGAGAGCTGCCCTGCTCCGGGAGAGGAGACGGGCTGCTGTAGGGTGGCAGCCTCCTTGAATACACACTGAGCTTTAACCATGTACACATATATAGAAAAGGGTGGAGAGGGTTAAAGGAGGAGAGGGGCGCAATGAATGGAAAATTCCAAGCTGACTCCTTGTTATTTATTCCACTCACGCCTTTTTACACCTCACACTGTCCTCTAATGTATTCAGCAATCAATAGAGATGGGTGGGTGGGTGGGTTGAGATGGGCGGGTGGGTGGTGGTGGGGGCGGGGGTTGGGGGCTGTGTGTCAAGTTATCTGCATCTGTATCCCACCCCTCCCTCCCTGCACGGATGAGCGCGGTACAAAACGCACAAATGAGGGCCCAGGACGTGCGCGTCATATCAATCAAAGTAGTTGTGATGCAATTGGGGGTTGGGGGGGTATAAATGCCTGTAGTTAGGACGCAGGCACACACACAGTGTTCTTCAGGGGGGGGTGGTGTCAGAGGACATCCATCAGAAAGCCTCTCCTCCGAGCTTCACTGTTTCAGCACCACTGACAGCGCCCAGGTCCTCAGATGGTTACAGGACCTCACTTTGCACAGATTTTTTTTCTTCTACCAGATTTGGCAAATTTTGCAGTTTTTTTCCCAAACCCTCAAGGGACTGCTAGGGTTTAGGTTCAAACCCGGTTTATGCGAAGGGTTTACGGGTTAACGTTAGATGCTGCGATGGCTGAGGTTATCGAAGGGGCTAGCGGATGCGTTACGCTGCGCTCATTCAGCTGACGTTCACGCCCGAGGCTTCTACTGTGAGTGCATTCGGCCTCAGTTGTAGCAAGATGTCACCAAAATATATAGGTTCATCCAAAACAAACAACCAAGAAGGTACGAGCACAAGCAACTCTAACCTCCCGAAGGTTACAATAGATGGTTTCGTTGAGACCGAGTTTAGTCCACTCTTTATTGATATAGACTGAGTAGACAAAAAAATTCTCTCTTGACACAACACTGTGTAATTGAACAGCACGTTAAACTGCAGCCTAAGCTTCAACAACTCTTCAAAACAGTCCCAACAAAAACAGAACACCACAGCCTCCTCAGTGTTTTTTCTTTCCAGACCTGTTAAATTACACTGCCTTAGCTTTAGCCAGTTGCAATTAAACTTGACAGTGAGTGTGAACTAATATAATTTTTTTTCCTGGACATGAAAAAGGTTTCAAAGCAAATAACATAGTAATGATTAGTATAAAAAACATGAAAATATTAGTATTGAAGCAGCGTTAGTCTACACAGGTTTTTGGGTCACGCTGGTGCAAAACTCCACAACAAGCTCAACATCACACACAGATTTGACTTGTTATTACCCTAAGTTGATATGGTTAATTGTTGGCAAACAGTGGTGTATTTAAGCATCCAGCAGACATAGCACAACATCTGTGCTTTCCCATTAGCTTGAATATATATGATATATATATATCAGCTTCAATGTGCCTTGGCATTGATTCTCTAAATCTCTGGACCCTCCCAGAAGGATGAAACACCAATCCTCCATAACACACTCGGTGATTTAATGATGGTGGTGCAGAGCACTGCCCACCACATCGGGCTAAAATCTCCCATGGGTGTTAAAATTAGTTGAGATCCGGTGACTGCGAAGGCCGCGGCATATGAGTCACTTCATTTTCATACTCGTCAAACCCTTCAGGGACCCTATGTGTTCCATGGACAGGGGCACCGTCATCCTGTTTACTTATCTGAGTCTTCCCTCTAATTTGTCACCAGTCTGTGTATATTTATTTTCAATGATTTTATATACACCGTTCAGCCACAACATTATAACCAGTTAACGGTTTTAATGTTAAGTCTGATTGATGTATACCTGCAATACTAAAGTGTGTGTGTGTGTGTGTTTGTTCAGGAATGAAGAGGAGATAAAACTGTTTGGGGATGTTTTGTACTTTTCGCTGCACTAGGAATAGGATTTGGATTAGGTGGTAAATGGCGAGAGAGGGGGGAAAAAAAAGAAAAGTCTACCTTACTTTACTGCACAGTAATGTTTACACACCTTCTACTGAAATGTCTGGCTGAGAGTGACAGGGACATCAAAAGGGAGAGAGAGGTGAAGACAGACAAACAGTGGCAGAATGAGAGAGAGAGAGAGAGAGGAGGAATGACCTGGAGACAAATGCAAAGAACGAGACAGAGAGTGAGAGAATGACTGAAAAACAGAGACAACATCCCACCTTATGGCTAATTTCAAATCTGCAGCTGCATCCTAAACATCAGAGCATTTGGCCGAAGTTCGGCCTTCGTTTGAGTCCCCTTCCCTTCAGTTCTAGGCCTGAACACACCGATGCAAAAAAAAAAAAAACTGCAACCACAAGCCTGATAGATTTTTCTTGTCACCTTCATAATGGATCCACAAAAACAACTATGCAGTGAATAATTCTATGTGAATAAAAAAAAAGCACAAATTATTTGTCGGTGCCAAACAGAAAAGCTTAAAAGCTTCTGTATCGGAAACTGTCTGACTTAACTTTGGCGTGTTTTTTGCCAGCATCCAGAAAGGTTTTTTTTTTCCATGTACAAAATGAAACTATTCCCACAATAGCATCTTTGTCTTATGCTCCTTTAATTAACACATTACTTGGTGCAATTAGGAATTTGTTTCTTTTAAATATCCTAACCACTTTCAAGGATTACATGGTCCTTTGAGGGTAAGATAACTCTCCAACCCTTGAGCTTAATGAAATCTTTTCTTTTTTTGGGGGGGGGGTGAAAAACAAGCTAAAAAAAACCCAAAACAAAACAAGGCTGTTTTCTTAGCTTCAGAAAAGCTGACCTTTTGAAAATTCAAGGCTTTCACCCAGCAGCGATGATTAAATATCTAAGGAAAAAGAAGAACATGTTCACACGTAGGGAGACCAACAGAGATGTTAGTAGTTACAATTACAGCCAGACTGCGACATTTGTGTTGTATAAGTCTCACACTTTGAAATTTATGTAAAGAAAGATGTGGAATAAGACGCCGTTAAAAGGACTTTACAGTCTGTTCCACTGCCTGCACTTTTGCCCGCTTTAAAGAGTTTGGGCAGCATCTCCGGCAGTAAAACATGTCCAATCAGGGGCAAGTCGGGAGGGAGCTTAGCTCAGGTGGCACTTAAAATTGCCTTTTGGAGTTTCCTCGTAAACCAAGTTTGCGTGTCACATTCACTGTTGCTCACCGTGTCGCGTCGTGTGCTGTTAGCATCCATGTCAACTTGCTAGCAGCTGTCTTCTTCCTCTGACTATTGGTGCCAGATTAGTGCTGTTTTCCATTCCATTCCATTTTCCATTGTGTTCTTCACAGGTCAAGAATGGGCCTTGAGGACTCGGACGAAACTGCAGCAAAACTTTCGGGAAGGCGCATTGTCTTCTCCCCTTGATACGCTGGGCAGCTACTGTATCTAAAGTTATTTAGGCAAAGCAAAGTCATTTCTGATAAAAGTGCGAAGCGCTGCTGTAGTAACCAAGGTCAGAGGAGATGCCTGCTTTTGCCTCCTTAGAATCCGTAGTCTAAGCCAGATAACAGACCAGTCTGCACTGACGTTATACTGAAAGCTACCAACAGTCAGCAAACTCTCCACAACTACGGCCATTCGATTGGTCGAATACTGTAGCCCCCCCTCGCCGATGTGCGTTGTATCACCTGTGGGAACCAACAAAATGGGGACCCACTCGTTAAAAGATTGGCCAATAACTCCATAAATCCCTTTGTCTCAAGTAGCAAAGTCTCGTCAAAAATATCAAATCACTTAAATGTTTCGAAAAGGGATCGCAATTTTGTTTGACACCCGCGGCGTTATTCTAGGCTTAACTTTTGTGGTCAAAACAGCCAATTGCAAAAATAAAGTTTCATGCAACTCTTTCTGAAGAAACTTTAGCATAGGTAGCTGCTGGTAGAGCCGTGTACGAGCGAACGCCAGCCACTATTTATTATTCAGCTTTTGTTTTGGACTTTCTTTGAGCTTGATGATGGGTCTGTCAAACAGAAGATTAACCTTATCTCCCCTTGTCGAAGCCAGACTGAATCAACAGAGCTTTACTTGGGCTTTGAAGATCTGACATGTTAACTTCCAAAGCAAATATTCATAGAAGCCTCCTGGTTTTCTCTGCCGGCTACAGAATGTTATTTTATTTTTTTAAAATTGCCAAACAGTGAAATGAATCTATCTATACATGTCCCTACCCGAGCCATCAGCCACACTGGACTTCCTTGTAAATTCCTCGCCTCCTTGTGAAGAATAAGCTTCATCAATTAGATTCCTGCCAATAAGAGGGGCCCCTGTTTCCATAGAAACGTGGCTGGTTGGTTAGCAACCCGTGTCAGCGATCACCACTTCATCCTGGCTTTGCTGTCAGACTGGATGTCTTTTTTATTTCAGGGATGTCGAGAAAAATCATTACAAATAACATGTAACTGTGATCACGTAATCAGCCCTTGTCATTATCAGTGCATCTGTTTAACATTGACTCATTATTAGCTTGGAAATTAATTTCAATGTTCTACTCATTAAGTATCTATTAAAAATTAAATGGAAAATTTTAAGCTGGAGAGGATGAGCAAGTAACTTTTGGCCCTGTTTACAACATTTTCTGCTAATCAGACTCTACACATTGTTATTCATTTACTCTATTGTCAGAAAAACAGCTGGCTGGTTTGATTCCAAACTATCAAACTCCTCAGACTGGAATTTTCCGAGGTGAAATTTAATGGACAAATGTACTTTCTGGAGCAGAGACCAAATGGAAGAGAGCGGCTGGCGGTGATGTTTTATAAACCACTCTTATAATTACATAATATTCATTTTTGGATGTTGCAGTTTTTTGTGGAAACTCTTCAGGACCTTTAAGTGCTTGGTCTGCATGTAGCTGCATTTTTTAAAAAACAGGAGCAGGGATTTCATTCTGTTTCTAAAGGCAGGCACGGATGCAGCGCGGGTTAAGTGTGAGTCTGACAGACAGACGTCCAAAAATGTACTTTCCAACCTTCTGCAGGTGCATAATTCAGCCCAACATCTGTCACGGGATTTGCCCACATGATTATTTCCGTGATATTTATGCACCCACCAAATGCCCTTTCCCTCGAACACCCAGGCCAGGCTCCCGGAAAGACTCCCTGTTTAATCGAAAACCACAAAGGGCAGAAGCTTCAGACCGAGGGTTTTGCTACACGAAGCCAGGCTGTGGCCGTGGACTCCTCGATCCAGCTCAGATACCGGCAGCAGATTAAATGTAGATTAAAAAACCAGGGGTCTGGCTCTTTGCCATCAGGGCTTCCAGACTTTGATTCGACCTGCCTGAGGAGCTTAGGGTGGCGAAATCTGGATCATCTTTTTAAAATAACCCTCTGAAACTCAATTTTGCTCTCATGCACTGACCTTTCTGGTGTTTAACTTTCACTTTATGAATCTTTTTTTTATCACACTACCTTGTTTTTTTCTTTTCTTTTTGCCTTAGGTGTTGATTTCATTGATTCCACATCATTTGGAAATTGCTTTTTAACTGTGATTAGACAATTGCTGCTCTCTTCCTCCTCCAGCTTCCCTCTCCTCCTCATCACTCTTAATTATTTAGTTGTAGCAATAAGCACAAGTGTAATTATGCTGTTTTAGCTTTTAGCATTGTTTTTTTCAGAATAAATATGAGTTTGGTTAATTAATTAATCTTTATCACCACGGGGAATGTTTTCATTGCATGACTTCAAACAGGCATATTAGCATTTTCACATACATTTTAGCAGTAAAAACAACAAGAGTGTGCTGCAGCTCGCCCCCCTGACACATTTCATCCTGGTCCACAGAGCCCTCCAGGTTCCACTTCAGCAAACCCGAGAACTACATCAGCATGTACCATCAGGAAGGGAGCGACACGCTGTACCTGGGCGGCCGGGCGATGATCTATGTGTTGAAGTTCACCGACAGATGGGTCCGCGACCAGCAGGTACACTTCACTCCCAGACTGGCCAGATTCTGTCGGCGTGTTTTAATGGGATGTTTCTGGGCACTGAATCTGTCAGCCACAGACACTCGGGGTCTTTTCTTTTTAATGGGACTGTTGCTGCCATGTAGAGAGAAGTTATTGAGGATCTCTGTCCACAAGCTAAACTCTGCCAAGTCTTTAAGTTAGTCAACGTCAAGAGCCACTTAGGCGGCTAACCGGTGTTTGGAAGTCTTGTTTGTACATAAACACTATGCTGGTTGATGGAAGCAGAGACCTAACGGCTCTGTAACCCTAATTAAGAAGTCCACCTACATGTGTCCTCTCACGTTGCCTGATTAAGCCTCCTCTCTGGACTGTTTTGGCTTGGTGTGATCGACATCTCCCTTGCTCTCCCGTCGTAGCTGCTCGGGTGGGAAAACCTCTTCCTTTGTCAGTCTGTTACATTGGGTCATGTGATTCAAAGCATAGCCCTGGGAGTCTAACTCTAAAACACCTGTGTAGGTGTGCGGGGCCTTCGAGCCAAGACCAATGCGTCTTATTTAGAAAGCCCCCAAAAGATTTTTGCCTCTGGTGTAGAGCTCGGTGGGGTAGAAGTTCACAATGTTCCCCTTTAGCCCTTCAGCCCTTCAGCCCTTCAGCCCCCTCCTCAATGGGGTGTAGTTGTACTGGGCTCATCTGAGTGTTAAATATGAAGCTAGAGCCGGCCAGCAATTAGCCTAGCTTAGCATAAAGGTTGTGGAAGGAGGTGGGCACAGTTAGCCTAGCTACCGCCAACAATTCCCCAACAACCATTAACCCCTAAACCCAGTTCACCACTGATTGATTGACCCTGGTAGTTACAGAATAACCCCCCCCAAAAAAAAAAAAAAAAACTAACCACAACATGTGTTTACATTTCAGTTAGAGAGACAACGTATTAATTAGTTAGCTGGACTTGGGGAACCATGCTAGCTGTTTTCCTCTGCTTCCCGTTTTTAGCTTAGGCTAAACTAAGCTACATACTTCCCACTTTGAGAATGGTGTCGATCTTCTCACCTAAGGAGATTATTTTCCCAAAAATTTCACACCAGTTTTGTTAAACACGTCGTAAATGTGGCTGGTGAGATTAGTAAATTTTTTGTCTGAGATAACAACCATTTTTCAATCAGTTATTAATGTAGTTCCTTTCGTAGATTGTTATTGTTGTTTTTCTTTCTGATTGTCCTGTTTTCTTATCTTGTTTAATTTTGAAACATTCAAATACTAAACTGCTACTTCGAAATGAAGAACCCAAGTGGATCTGCCATAAAATTAGACATAATATGCTGTGTTTTAAACCAAAGATCAAATTACTATCTTGCACTAAATTAAAAAACAAAATTAATTACTTTTTAAAATAGGCCTTCCCCCTGTTGCTGTTCGCCAGACGGTGTCGGACAACAACAGATACACAGTTTTCCCCTCCTGCCGTGAGGCCGACACACTGTGCCGGAGAGGGCAGAGGGAGACGAGGTGGCCGAGCCCAGTTCAGCAGCTGATATCCAGCGAAGGCCAGAGAAGCTGGGTCATGCATCCGTTAACAAAGCCACTCACTCATTCCTCTCTCTCTCTCTCTCTCTGCGGAGAGAAAACATAATTCATTGAGCTAAAAATGTCAAAATAGCCTCAAGATTACACAGTGTATAGGCTACGGTGTCAGCACCCACCGGCCTAACAAATTGAAGCAGATGCAAACCCGGTGTTTCCTCCAAAAATATGACTTCATGCCCTGTTTTTCAGTTAGTGTTGGATTTTACTCAGAGGAGACATGATGACAGGCGGATAAACAGCATTTGGTGACGTGATTGGCATTAAGGGACTAATTTGACGTTTGATGCTGTGTTGTTTTGTTTTATTTTTGACAGGTTGAATTATTTCTGTGGCTTTTTGTTTGGACAAAAATATCAGTCAAAAAACAAAAAATTACAGTTTTATATATATATATATATATAAACCCACATCAGTAAATATCAAGTCATGGTGTCGGCCTCTCAGAATAAAAGATGCATCATTGGTATAGTTAGAATTTTTATCATTAAAGGGTCAGTAAGGGCCCATTATCTACTTTGCAATGGAGAAAACAAGAGTCATTTGAGTGAAGGGCACAGCACTCAGCAGTCTCCTCGAAAGAATTGGAAAATATTTAATTTACCTCATTATGGTTGAGCTTCTATTGCTCTCTCATGCTATGCATGGGGGGGGGGTTGAAATAAATGCAAGGGACAGGAGGCAGGTTGAGTGAAAAAAAAGAAATACTTAAAAATGTGTTGACACAATAGCTCATTGAATGCAGTGAAAATGGCAGGGCAGTGTTGGCTGACAGGGTGGGGGCTTTTTTCTGTGAGGACTGTGCCCCAGAATCAGCCGCTGTTTTCATGCCATAACCGAGCGGCACAAAAGAACTTGGCACGGACTAAACGGCCCTTTCCTCCCGCAGATCCCGGCGGCATCTGATCAGACTGCAATTGATACCTGCAAGGCCAAGGCGGCGCCGCTCGAGGTAGAAACACAAGCACACTGTCGGCATCCCCCCACCTCCATTTGTGTATCATCAATAGCATCCTGTATCTCATTACCATCAGCATCCTCATCATCATCATCTGCAGTTGCGCCACAGTGAGGTTAGTGCTACAATGTTCAGTTTCAGTGCAGTTATTCAGATGAGGTTCCTTTATTTCCCAGGATTTCAAAGATCAAACCATTAAAATAAATATAGTATATAGTATAATAGCAAATAGTGCATAAAAATGTTAATGTATGCAGAGGAGATAAAATTACACAGGAGACAGCTTCACCTCAAAACAAACAAACTAATTAATGTACAGATGACTGAGCTCTTAATGACTGCGCTGATCATTTCGGTGAAATAACTCCATGAGATTCCATGGAGAGACGTAGAGGATGGCGGGGATTTTATCACAATATTCAGCCTCGAGTGGGTCTAATAACGTGGGAAAGCTGCAGCCGAGAGTCTGAACGCTGAGAGGACGAGGAACAATCTGAGGAAGCGAAGATAAAGGGCCGCTTAATACACCGCATCGCCAAAGAAAATAGAGAAATCCTCTTGACGAAAAACCTTGAGCCTGGCAAAGAGAGTCGCTGACGTCTATTTATCTAAAGGCTGTACTTTAAATACAGAGACCCTTTTATTTCACCATTTTATGTTGATGAAGAATTTCCACATTAACTCTGATACAGCTGTATAATTACAGGAAATTAACTAGACCGTTGAAACTAATTTTCCATTTATACACGGGGTCGGACTCTGCATTTGTTTAACAGCGAAAGAGTGAATTCATTTCTTACTCATCTACTTGCCAAATGTAACGTTTAACTCGAAATACATCGCATAATCCCTATCGTTGAAACGTTGCTGCATGGTTTCACTTTGCACTCTGGACTCCTCTTCTGAAGTGCAAATTCTCCAATGTCTGTGGAATCGGCTCATGTGCCGGCTTGTTTAAGAGGGGCGGGAGGACAACTTTAAAAAGAAATTAAAAGATTTCTGTAACGGCAAACAGCTGGAAATCCTGTTATCTGATTTTGACGGTTTCACATAACTGCAGTTATGTAACAAAACAAAGAGAGATGTGTCCTCTCTGTAAAAAAAACAAAACAAAACAAAGCCGAAGATTCCAGAGTCTGGCAGATGGTAGGGAAGTGAAAATGTTCCGAGCGATGCAGTAAATCCTCCCCAATAAAGGCGAGTGCGGCTTGCAAGGGAAGTGAAGGACAAGGGGTGGCATCCTTCAGCGTCAGACAGCCACAGGGTTGGTGGACAAAACATTACCACTGGAGTGAGGCAGCAGGTGAACAGCAGGTAGCGTATCTAATTTGATAGACAGACTTTGTTTCCAATTATCTCCAAGGCCACAATCTTGCGTGACCGACTGTCTGTCCACTGTCAGTCTGTCCAGAGCAGACAAAAGTTTTGAGAAGCTGATGCACCAGGGAGACAAACGGTGCCCGGGTCTTGCTTTAAACTTGCAAGTCCTCAACCGGAATGACCCTCAGCTCTCAGCAGGGGTATTTCAGATGGCGATTAACGACGGATGAGTTTGCTGAAAAAGGGCCGTCCGCTTGTTTTACACGACCGCTGTAGTCAGGAGTGCCACACAGCCCATGAAAACAGCTGTATAATGTCCTCTGCAGCTTTTAGAGGAGCTTTGTAAAAAGTACTCCAGTGGGGTCTCCCGAGTAATTTCGACTTGGACTTGGGGAATTCATTACAAACTGGGGGGCGTGGAATTAAGAGTCTTGAGCTGGATTAGTCTCCTATCTTTAGTGAAGTGCAATATTAATTAATTTAAGACAATGGATGTTCACCTGTGTATTCCGAACCCTGTTGGCAGGCAAGAATGCTGATAATTGAGCCTTCTGCGAAGCCCCTTCAATGAGAAAGTAATATTACGTCCATGCTAAAGTGTTTAAAAATCTCACTTTTATGATTGTTGGTTCATGGTAACTATGGTAAGGTCCTGGTCAGGGTATGGTTGGGGTTAGCCACCTAAAACAACTGTTAAAGTTTGGAAAACGTTGTTTTGCCAGTTAATGAAAAGGAGAAGGCCCCTGCAGGTCTTTGAATGGGACACAAATTCTGGTTTCCTACATGAGAGTCGGTTGGGCCCCATCCGCCACCCAGTAAATCCCGTCTTAATTAGACACCGCTTTGGCAAAGAACGTTGGAATTGGAAATAAATCGTGAGATGTTGGACCCATTAAATATAGATGTAATTCCTATGGACACTTGCTTGGAAATCTAATGAGTATTGTCCTCTAGCAAGGCCGGGAGCGTCCTGAAAGGCAGTGCAGCAGAACAACACAACACAATACAACACAATGAAAGAAAAAAGAAACGGACTCATTACTGGAACCACCGGAGGAGACCGGCTAGACCCCGGTTTAAAACCGGGCCTTAACCTTAACTCTATTCCCAGAGCTCCTGGAGAAAGTGTGGTTAGCCTTCGCGACAGCAACCAAAACCCGAACTACCTCTCGAAGGAACAGAAGTATACAAAGTAACAACATACAAACTTGCATAAACAAAATAAAAGAGACATAAATATTCAGCCACCCAGCCGCCTACCCGTCCGCCTACATATCCACCTTCACACACTTACACAAGCTCTGGCCCTGCTTCTTGGATTTAGCCATGTACTCTCTCCTACCTATCGCTTCCCATCAAGGTTTTTCCCTTTAAAAAACCAAGGCGCTGAGCACGTTTCTGTCCGAGATGCCCTCTCAACGCGAGCAGCGCCACAACCCAAAAACCAGATCTTTTTATTTATTTTTTTACCCCCTGGGGGCCGCACTCGGTATTTCTTTTTTAGGATCCGCTCAGTGGCGTCTTCGGGAGAGCAGTTCATTTTCTGTGCTTAATGAATAAGTGATGCATATGGAGTAGTGCAGTGCCGTACTGCAGGGCTAAGCCTCCTGTGTGCTCTCTGCCAACAACGTACGGAGCATGGATGGCCTCCAATTTTCGTTAAATCCCCCCCCCCCTCCCTCTCCCTCTCTCTCTGAGCAATCCATTTTTTTCCTGCTGTAATCTGTTTAGTGTTGTGCACTTGCTTTGTTTTCCCATCCCTCTGTTACACCTTCCCCTCTTCCTCTGTTTGTTTCCTCGGTCCCTCGGCCGTTCTCTTGTCTTGTCTCTCCCTTTGTGCTGTCTCTCTGTCTCTCTCCCTCTCTCTCTCTAATCACGATTCCACGTACCCTTTGCTTCACCCTCTTTTGCCTCTGCATCTCTCTCTCTCTCTGCATCTTTTAATCCCTCTGCCAATCTGTGTGTTTTTCAGCCTTTCCCTCCCGCTCCCTCCTTCATTATCCGCCTTTGTCCCAATCTTTTTTGTCTAACTCGTACTTCCTTTTTTATCCCTCCCCCCCACAGCTGGAGTGTGATAATTTCATCACGGTCATTCAGAAAGTGAACGACACGTTCATTGTTTGTGGGACAAACGCTGGAAGCCCCAGGTGCTGGATGCTGGTAAGAGTTTCTTGAGAAAAACTTCTAAATGATGCTACATAGTCATCAGCGGCACCGCAAACATCCCACTTCTATTGTTTGGCTGCTTCACCTCGAGATTGAACAATCTCAACATTGATTGCAATCAGTAATCACTTATTTGCTGAATTACTTCTTCTAATGGTTAGATGACTTATTTATTGCCATGCAGGATGTTTTCATTTAATAATGAATATGGCCTTGTAGTAGAAAAACTCTACCATGTATAACATAATTATATTGACCTGTGATAAACCAGATTTAAAATGCTAGACCTCCCCCAGGCTCAAATGTCTCCTCCCCACCGCAGGTAAATGACACTGTGCTGACTGACGTCCAGGGCAACGGGCAGATAGCGGCGGCCTCTGACATCTCACCGCCCTACCCCTCCCAGAGGTCCATCAGCTTGCCTGCAGGTAACGAACGCAAGAGGGATAGTGCACGTGCGCTTGCCGGGGCTCCACCCGGGGAAGTCGGTTCCTGGGGATCGTTCTAGAAAAGGACATCACGCGTTCCTCTTGAGTTAATATCGACAAAGCAAGATGCCGTTGTGTAACGTTCTTGACAAAATAGACTTTTCGCGGTTGCCAGTTAACCTGACATTACCTGGAACGAGATGCTGGGGAAATGATACCTTAAAGGACTTAATGTTGTGGTTATACTCATCCAAACTAGCCCTAACTAGTGGTGCCTTTTGGTGCCTAAACCTTGATCAAACCTTAACCTTGACTGTCATTTTAGAAACACACATGTCGGTAGCAATTTCTTGTAATGGTCTTCAAAGGCAAAAACATACAATGATATAGAACATCTACTGATATTGTATATCATAATAAAAAACTAAAGTTTATACATCACTTAAATTTCAATTTAATTTTGGGTACGTATATTGGAGTAAATAAATTTTGTTTTTGTTGGAGCGCCAGTTTGCGAAGGTCCGGGCTGCCACAAGGGGAAGTCACTGATTGTGATGACTCCACTCTAAATGAACTCAATTTGGTACAAACTTTTGCAATCATAAAATGCTGCAGTGACGATGCCCGCGAAGACGCCCCGCCGAGTTGCAAAGCACAGGGTAATCATCACACAAAGCTGCAACAAATGAGGGAACTGGGGAGAGTCGAGGACCGAAGAAAGTTTTGCCTGATTGAGGTCTCACCGTTTCAAAAGTCTCACCTTTTATTCTTATTTTGGAACAGAGCCATGTCGACTCTTTATATTAACCCTGTGTCTGAAGCGACGCTCTCGAGTCCCGGGCTCCCAGAAGCGATCTGTCTCTTATTATCACTCTCCAGTCATAACATGCAAATGAGTAAATGCTTTTATCTAAAGTACCTCTCAATGCTTTAAAGAGCCAGTGCTCCACAAGACAGATGTGTTAGCAGATTTTATTAAATCACGTAGTACTTGTAGCTGTAAGGCAGCGTATAGCTACTCTACCGTGAACAGGACCTAAAATGTAATTCTTTTTCAGTTAGGTTTTTCTTTTCCTGGTTTTTGAACGGATGTTGAGTTTGTGGACGAACTTGTGTTAGTGTTGTCAATTTGTACATCACTCACTTCGTCAAAGAGGAAAACTAAGGAAAATGATTTCTGAATTGATTTTACGATAAAAGGAGCCTCATTTGAGTGAAGGCTATCGAGTCAGCAAGTCTTCATCCATCGACCTTAGAGCCTCAACGGCAGGACAACCAAGTGTAAATCGTTACTGTAAGGTCAAAGGACTTTACAGTGTGTACAGTATATGACACCATCTATCCCTAAGGCCAGTTTATGCTTCTCTGTCGAACCTACACTGTAGCCTGACAAACACCACCCACAAAATGTAACTACATGTTGTGGCGGTGTAGACTGCAAGAGCTGTGATTGGTTGGCTTGGAAGCGAAGCATTTCTTGCTTCTCCTTCTTTGCCGCCATCATAAATACTGTCTCCTCCGACAGCTTCTTTCGTTTCTGCGTTGCTTTAAATTCGGGAAAACTAAAACTGCTCTTCAAAACCCATCAACTCCGACTCCATTGAGATCCGCTCGGTTTCAGTTGCCGTCGTTTTGTAGCGGGCCGACAAACTCGTGCAAAACAGAGGCGAAGAAGCTCGACACGGTGGCGAATAAACCCCGCCACCAACTAGCGGTTTGGTGGTGTAATTGCAGAGTGACGTATAAATGCTCTAGACGGTGTAGGACAATTGCGGTGGCTATGGTGAAGGGTCTGCGTAGGCTCGCCGCAGAAGCATTAATCCAGACATAGGCCCTCAATTTGGGAAAGGAAATACTACCCCAGCCTCTTATCCCTAAACAAACCCACCCACCCCCCCAAATAAACCTTGATAGGAGAAAAAAGAAGGTCAGAAAGCGTGACAACACAGGGCCAATTAAAAGCTGAAGGCGGTCAGCTAGTTGTAACGATGTTATTCCTGTTGCCTTAGCAGATCACACTTGTAATTTGTCGGGTCTAATATCACCCGGGGGATCACACCACCCTGAGCCAAGAGTCAGCCATCTGCCATTGTGAAATCACACAGAAAAAAAAAACCCACTGAAAACATTGTTGAAATGGAACTATTATACAACTGACTGCACAAACAGAAAGATGTCAGGCTCCTGGATGCTAAATGGGAAAGGATGGATGGTGGAGCTGAGCAGCAGTAACCAACCGAGCAACCAAACTGTTGTCAGGCTGAAATGAATACAAGTCAAAATGTTTGTTCATACCTGCAAGGACGTAACGAGAATTTCATTTGAAGCCCTAGTGGTTGTGATCAGGCTGACGACTTCTTAAAAAATAAATAAATAAGGACAACCCATCTACTGTATGCATGTGCCCCAAAGGTTTTGTTTGTCTCTGTTTGCTCCCTCGTTGCCTAGGTACATACATTCAGTATATAACCCAGGAAACTCAATACCTGGCTGAATTTCAACAACCACAGAGCCCCTGACTGTCTATTATACCGTACAAATCGTTTGTGCAGATGGCAGATGCTTTTTTTGGGGAGTATTTATTGTTTTCCCCAAAGTATCACAACCGTTCCTATTTAAAGGCACCACGTTTCGCCAGTCAGCGGCAGCAAGAAAGGTTGTGTCATGCAGTTTCACATGGTCATAACATTAGGCTCTAGTGCCTTGCTCCTCTCCGTGGGGGAATGGAGCTCCTAATTGCGTAATTAACGAGCAGTGCGGAGCCACAGCGATAGAAATCCCTTTGTATTAAACCGACCTTCCGCTGGTCACGCCGCATGACGGGGGACAGGCCGGCCGTCTGTTCGTTAAACCCCCCGGCGGCAACAGATAGGCCCTCGGAAAACTGGCGACGGGTTCGTCCGTGCTGCAGGACGCCCTTCCAGAAGGGGATCGATGGCTGGGGCAACGATTGAGTCGGGCAGCGTCGTAATAACGATCGGCCCTAATTAAAATGTTACCACCGGGATTCCAAACGCTTGCCCTGCCGCATTGCTAAGGAGAAGGCGCCCTAAGTGGAGTTATAAGAATATGGTGATCGCTGGGTGCTCATTGGTGCAGTGAGCTGTTCTGCCTTGATCTCTTTTTTGCTGTTGCACTCTTTTTCCTCCCTTTGTCCTCCAGGGCCTCCGTTTTTTTCCCACTCTGTCTCTCTGTTTAGCACTCTCTCGCTCTGTATCCTCCTCTCCTCCATGCTTCAGTCAATCCTCCCCAAGCGTCGCTCCAATCTCTCCCTCTCCCTCTGAACCTTGTAACCCATCCATCGCACTCACTGTCTGCCGCCTCTTACTTTTGCCCACTCTTCACCTCTCTCTTATCCTCTACGTTTTTTTTGTTTTTTTTCTTTTCAGACGGGAGTCTGTATTCTGCCATGTCGTCGGTGGGAGGTCACGCCGGCTCGATCCGCCGTACATTTGGCCCCCAGAAGCTCCTGAAGACCGAGAACATTTGGCTGCTGAGTGAGTAGGAGGAAGGCAGACGTGCAGAAACCGTACAGGTTTAGACTAATGAACATGGAGATGGTGGGTGTAACTCTCTGTAAACCATCTACTATCATTCCCAGGGGGGAAAAATAACATGTTAGTACATTCAGTGCAATGGTTTTTATGGTCTGGGTCATGTTATTTACATCTGTAAAACACAAATCATTTATCATCAGCCATTTTCTCCTGTGCTAATTCTAACATTCTTTTTATGCACAGCTTAATATCAGCAGTATTTAATTAAGACGATGGATTGTAATCATAAGGCTACACCAGAAGATGATACTGCTTAAGCTAAGATATGCCTTAAAAGTAAATGCGAAACAAAACGACAAGTATCTTAACGGGCATGTTTGAATCCCATCACACAGATCCGCAGTTCGCTGGTGCAGCCATAATCCCGTCTTCGCAGAAATTCAAGGAGGAGATCTACTTCTTCTTCAGTGAGCTCAACAAGACGGCCAGGGTGGACGAGGAACCGTACAGGGCTCGCATTGGTCGAATCTGCACAGTAAAAAACAAACAAACAAACAAACCAAAAAAATCACGCTCGTGTGTCTGTGTTTGTGAAGTTGTGGCGTTGTGGCTGAATCCAGGTGTTTGCATGAGTTTAGAGGGGTAGATCTGAAACTACCTTTCCTAGTCTCTCGCAGCCTCTCCCGGCGCGGCACATATCTGAGTAATGAGCAGCGAGATCACAGAGTGCCGCTCAGAGATTGTTTCATCTGAATCATTTTAGGGGCCCGCAGATTTTGTGCAAAGGGGTGATGTTTCAAAAGGAATTGCAAATGAAATGAACTAGGGGAATCGAGCGCTTCAAAGTTGGGGGACAAATCCCAAATGTTCCGCGTGCAGACGCAACATCCAACAAGGTGTTATGGTTACGGTTTCTACTCTAGTTCTCTACTTTACATTTCCGTCTTTCCAGTTTTGTAAAGTGTGAAATGAATCCACACTAAATATAAAGGGTTTATGATTAAGAATTGCTGCTACACCGTTCTCCCCTGGGTAGAAACTCGTTAGCATGTTGGATTTCTTAACACTCTCCAATCAGTGATGTCAAAGCAGGTGTTTCCTTATCAGCTGTCAAAAGCAAAACACCCGCTGCTCTCTGGCTGATGATTCAGCTCCAGAATTTATCTTGAAAATCAATCAAAGACGAAAACACCCGAATGAAAAGATACAAGATAAGAGAAGAAAGGCAAGGTTTCCATGTTTAGTGTGACAATCTGTTCAATCAAGTTAGCTAGCTTTAGAAGTGCTCCTAGGCAGGTATGGTTACCTTCTTCCAGAGCCAGGCTAGCTGTTTCCCCCTGTTTTCAGTCTTTATGCTAAGCTAAGCTAATGAGATAACATTTATCATATAGACATGAAAGCGGTATCAATCTTGTAATCTAAGTCTGTGAATATAATGGAAATATTTCCCCAAAACCATTTCTTCAAGTAGAGAGAAAGCACCAGGGCCTGTTTAACCTAATTGTAGCCTCAAAGAAATTGTTTGCCTCACAGAAATTATTAGCTATTATTAGCTATTATTAGAGTGAAAAAATACACCTTGTTGTATGTGTTTGTAATAAGTTAGTTGCAACTACATCAGAGAGTAACTTACAGGTGAACAGGTGAATAGTTTTAAAAGGTTTCAAAAGGTCCTGAACCAGTCTTTCTAGACCTCATTGTTGTTAGGCAGTAAAGCTGCAAAGCTTTTTCCAACTACTTTTTAATCTACAATTTTAAACTCCTATTTCCACACATGTCACATACATAGGATAATGTGTAAATAAGATGGCTTTGGAGTATCTTGGAAGAGACCTAGTGGAGCTTTGCTAGTGAGCCAAATCTGCCACCATATTTTTGTGCTAATTAAGTTACATTAAACCAAGCAATTGCTGTTTATTAAATAGACACATTAATGTGTATGCTAAGTGCTTGTTAAACTACGAGGTCTTACATCCTACTTTGCTAATTGTAAAGTAACAACACCTATAGCATGGCTAGACTAGCTGTTTCAGCTGCCTAGAGTCTTTGTGCTAAGCTAAGCTAAAGACATTGGAGCAATTTCTGTACTGAAACCTCAGAGACAGAAGTCTTCCTGGTATTGTGTGTGTGTGTGTGTGTGTGTGTGTGTGTGTGTGTGTGTGTGTGTGTGTGCACGTGGGGGGGTATTTTTCAGTAAAATTCAGAATTAGCGTCTCGGCCGCACAATAGGATTCTGTCGTCAAAGTTCTTGTGTGTTGTCATTTCCAGGTGGATGAAGGGGGCATCAAAGCCCTGCTGGCAGACTCGTGGACCACCTTCATGAAGGCCCGGGTCATGTGCGGCGCCGGCAACACTCAGCAGCAGTACAACAACATGAAGCAGGCTGTGGTGCTGACGGCGCAGGACAAGCGGGCCGGGGTCATGTACGGCCTGTTTTCCAACGCATGGTGAGCCGGGATATCTTGCTAAATCCGCAGTGTAAAGCGAAAAAAAAACAACCCAAAAAACAAAAACAGTAACTGACAGTTATCCTCCCACACAGCAGCACCTACTGACACCCAATGTCACGAAATGCACACACCCCCACACGAAAGTTCCTCATTATATCAGACTTTGAAAGAAAGCGTTTTGTTGGTGTTAGATTATATTTCAATTAAATGTACCTTCAGTTTTCTGCTGGAATGCAAATCTGGAATACGCAACAATTATTGATAAATTTTGCAAGGTACATCTGATGATACTAATAGCGGATTGTGGTCCAGTTGTGCCAAAATGACTGAATTTTTTCAGATTATAGCTTGTGTTGTCAAATGCATTACATGTTATATTATTCATATTCATATGAATTCATATTGGTGGCTGAATACTGAAGGTTGGATATTGTGTGGTGTACCACCCAGTGGAGGGGGGGGGGTTGCCCCCCCTCTGCCCCCCAAACTCTGGAACCTCCGCAAAAGGGTCACAAAGAATAAAGAAATGAAAGAGAAACGCACAATTTCTTTTCCAATTTCCTGGGAATTCCTAGATAATTTTCAAAGGAGGCTACTTGCAAATGTTCGAATTATGCGACCGGTGATGAGGGATTTCCAGTAGACTTTGCTTCATTCTGTGTTCCGACGGAGAGCAAATTGAATTTTGGCTTTGCTCAATTCCCATGAATTTTACTGTGGGACCATTTGTGCTGATTCGTCCCAAAACAGCCAATGTAGCCGACGTGCTTGCGACAGATGTTCTGATTGTGTATATGAGGCCCAGATGTTAGTGTTATTCCGCTCCTGCCTCTCTCCTTTTTCATTCGTATCTGCACGTTTATATCAGATTCACAGTGTCCTGGGATACCTGAGGATGTTTTGCTCAAGTCGAATTGCGCCATCACCAACATCCACCTCGCTTTCCGTTTGAACGCAGCGTCAACCAAAAAGCAAGGGAACTAGAACATGCCAGGGGCTGGGGATGTTTACTGTCTTAGGGGCCGAGTGCGTCCAGCTGTTCCCCGGCATGTCCCT
This sequence comes from Istiophorus platypterus, assembly GCA_016859345.1. Lineage (NCBI taxonomy): Eukaryota > Metazoa > Chordata > Actinopteri > Istiophoriformes > Istiophoridae > Istiophorus > Istiophorus platypterus. The sequence goes on along the minus strand of CM029126.1, from coordinate 2,791,397 downwards.
CATAACCACTTTCCCCGCTTTTATTGTGGATCTAATTGCTCCTCTCTCTGCCTTTGTCCAGGGGCAGAACAGTGATCTGTGCCTATTCCATCGAAGATATCGACCAGGCCTTCTCCACATCTAAACTGAAGGGCTACAGCAGTCCATTCATCGGCAGTCGCCCTGGAATGGTATGAAAAACCCAATGAGATATTTCTTTTTTCCTTTGTCACATCCGTCTGGAAAAAAGAACAACAAAGAAAACAGCACTTAGAGAAAAATATGCAATTGAATGAGTCAGCCTTTATTTTGGAAGCGAAAAGATTGAAGGGCTATTTTTGAAAGGCACGAGTTAATAAAAGAGAAGCAATTTTCGAGCTCTTTGTCCAAAGGCGTTTTTTTGTTTATTCAAGTCTCCGGCCTGGTCTGAATCGATTGCATCCCCTCTCCCTCTCAGTGTGTCCGCAAAAACTCGACAGCGGGAGGCCACAATGACATCAAAAACCTGGGGGTGATCAGATACCACCCGGAAATCGAGGACGTGATCCGGCCCGTCGGTGTGGCGCCGCTTGACCTGCCCACAGATGACCAGATCACGCACACCGTGGCGGACATCGTCCTGGCCGTCAACGACGAGCACTACAGCGTCCTGTACCTGGGGACAGGTGTGTGTCTGTGTGTGTGTGTGTGTGTGTGTGTGTGTGTGCGTGTGTGTGCGTGTAATTGCTTGCACTCAGGCGTCTTCTGGCAGGATATAAATCCCCTCAGTTGTGAGAAAGCTCTTGGCCATGTTGTTCCAGTACTGAATATTCAAGCTGTTCCATGCAGTCGCGGTATTGATATTCTTTGATTCACTTTGCTAGAGAGCAAAGATCATGGTTAACAGCCGACTGGGCCCTTTTTTGTCTTGACTCTCAACCATCTCTGCTGGATCTGAAACCGTGAGGATCAACTGCAGCTCTTGTGGTCCTCATGTGGTACCTCTGCAGCCACCGTAGCCCTGACATGCAGAAGCCCACATATCTATCTTATATCCACCATAGCCCCTCAGTGCATGACATTAAATCAGCCCTGACTCTCTCCAGCCTTTACCTTAACCATAACACTAACTTTATGTTGTGTGTTGGGGTTTGTCACTCAGGTCGGGTGTTGGAAGGGGCCAAGTTGAAGCGCCATTAATCACATTTTTGGCCCCTAGAAGGCAGAGGAGCACTAATATAAACTGAATACAAACATCAACGGCACGAAAAGTTTCTCTGGCTTAAGGTTAAACAAGCGGTTGCCTATTTACATATCCAGGAGACACGGAGCAACATAATCCTCCCACTGGAGTTGTGTTTGTCCCTATTTCTTGTCTTCTTTTCACAGTTTGGTCTCCACCAAAAAAAAACCTGGCCCCAGATCAATAGTCCCCAAGATCTTGGTTAAAAAAAAAAAAAAATCTGTCTCGTTAACTGCTGGATGATTCACTTTTAAATTCATAGCTAGTCGCTTACTTTGTCTCCCTGCTGTTGCTGAGCAGATAGTAAACAGTTGGTTTAATAAAGCTTTTCCACCATAAACAGCTGCCTGCAGCTGCTGGAAATGGGGTTTTGGTGAAAACGGTGAGAATGAACCAAACACTAGATTTGATGAATAACAAAAACTTTGATGCTCAAAAGAGTCTAAAAAGCTCCGCAGAGCTGCAGAAAGGGCAAAAATTTTCTCTGTGGGTTTGAGCAACCGCTTTCTCGATGTACACGTAGTCGTAATAAATTCTTAACTTAAGCAACGATTGGTAAAAAAAGGTGAGGAACAGCGTAAAAAATCAATTCTGCTTAAAAACTTATTTAAATGATTCCTGGCCTTCGCAAGACTGACTCCGTTTGATCAAAAGCAGCGATGCTGCGGCGCCGCCATTGCCCACAGCAGTTGCTCCAGAAATTGCTTTGTGCCTCGGGGAGATCGCCATGGCAACCACCGTAAGTCATATTACTCATGCGTGTGTGAGTGTCTCAGCGCTCTGAAGTTCACCAAAAGATGAGCGAGTGTCATCTCTCCGAGCGCGAATCCCCCGGCGCCGTTGTGCTTATGTTACTTGTCACTCATCGAGGCCTTTCCGGGTTGGTTCCGTTTATAGCACATAAAAAAAACAAATAAAACGAAACAAAATACCCGACGTCGTGTGTAAAAAAGACAGGACGACGGACAGGGGCATGATGATGGCCGCTCACCGTGGGGCCTCGCTAACTGTGTCGCTAATGGGAGGGGGAGGATGGAGAGCTGTGAGCTGTGAGCGGCCACAGGTCTCCACGGTGGCCTAGAAAGAAAGTGGAGCAGCTCGGGTCGTGGTTCTCTGAGGCCAGGGGCTCAGGTTGTACTGGAGATCTGTCTCTTCCTCGCCTCCTGGTTTTTTTACGTTTGGTTTTTTTCCTATTTTAAAGAACTGGCGGCGGCATGTGGAAAATCAGGTGCTGGCAGTGGCACAGTGACACGAGAAACCCGCCGAACGAGCCCCACACTCCTCTGATCTCTTTTTTTTTCGGCGCCGGCCCTGATCACGTTTCTGTTTTGCAGCTGTTCAATAATGCATCACCTACACTCCAGGACACCGGCTATGAATATTCACAGGCTTGTAACAAGTCAAGCTCATCAATCTGCATAATTAATTTCAAGCACACTTTTGCAAATGACGGACAGAAGCCCCCCCCCCCTTGAAATAATCTAATCCTTAGCAGACAAATAGACAGCTCATCCTGATGTATAGACGCATTAGCACAGTCTAAACCGAATCAGAGGGGTGGAGGTGGCGGGCCCGGGGTCCGGCTCGAGACCAGAGGCGGTGAAACCGAAGCAGAGGGATTCTGGGTAGCCGTGGGACACTCGTCTTCCCTGGTGATGGCAATTCTAATGAATAACCCTCACAAAGACGAGCTCGGAGACATAAAACCGTTAATCTTTGTGCAAGAATAGGAAATGGCTGATATTAGGGTGGTAGCCCCCCTGGGGGGGAAATATCACTCTGAGTGATCGTATAATAAATAGCTATGAAGGGGGATGAGCTCAGGCTCAATAGGGCTCCCTTAGTTGCGGATTAGTTAAGGCTTGCATTCGTGCCTAATCTATTAGGTGCACTTTGAATGAACTTGTCTTGTTTGCTGTGGTTCATTTAATCCGAACAGGACGTTGCCATTTGAACACTGGAGCCGACCGGCCACAAGATTGAGCGATGTCACGTCCATAAATCCATAAATTTGGCTGCTGGTCATGGTGGCCGCCAGCCGCCCCCCCCCCGAAACGGTCAGCTTTTGAGCTGACCAATCAATCAGGGTGGTCTATAGCTCAATAGCTGACCAATCAGAGATCGTTTTGCTCCTCTGCAGTTTGGACCTCATTTAATTTTTAGGTGGCCAACTGTTTGAACTACAATCAATTAATAATTAAATCAATTAAAGTCCCTTCAAATTAATTAGATTCAGTTTCAAAAACCGCTAACTCAAGGGAAATAAGTTTAATTAATTTGTTGGCAAATTTAATGTGTTTTTTGAATTTTTTTATATGACATGATTGATTACACATCATGTCCGTTAACTTTTGGACAGAATGAACTGAACTGCAGACATGAGCACAGCCATTATCCCGAAGTCTAGGGTTAAAGACTCTGCCTGTAATCTGCAGATAAGATGTACACCTACCACCACTATCAGTAGCTTTGTTTCCTGGCTGCGAATTTCGGCTGATTAAAGCAAACACTCTTTTGGCCCCTCATCACTTAGAAGCTCAGGTAGAGGGACTGGAGTGTGGCGGGTGCCATGCACAAGGGCACCTTGATGGGGGCTGTTATGAAAGTAGAGAGCATTACTCATCTAATTTCCTCTCATCTAATTTCTCCGCCCGCAGAGGCCCACGTCTCGTTCTCGCTCGAGTCGCAGTTGTCCGACGGAGCGATGCGTTCGGAGGCTAAAGGAACTCACTTTGCGGCGCTGACCTAGAATGGGCCGACAGGGCTGTGGCGTGCGGTTTGCAGAGTCCTAATTAGCGCCGTAGCTCGCTGTTCACCTAATGGTGTTAAAGCTGTCTAACTAATCTCGGTGGGACCTGCACTGTGAGACACATCTCAGCCGAATTCAATGAATCTGAAGTAAATTTCTCTTTCCTTTGATCACCAGCCAGGAAATAATACAGCAGAATTTATGGCTATAATAACCAGCTGTTTCAATATCTGTGATCTTAAAACAATTGCAGATAAGGATATTCACTGTGAGCTGTTGTAAAACTGCTCTATAACTCATAAAGTTTTTTTCTGATGATGGCACTGAGATCAAGTCATAGGATTGCCAAGTTATGGCAATTCATCCTCTGGCAGATATGAATATCTCAGCCACAAACCACATATGTCAACTGCTGGCAGCATTTGTGTGGTGCTGGAGGAGAGCTCAGGAGATCACCAAAATGTGGACAATACATTGTCCGGGGATCGTTAATATTTACATCCAAATTTGGTACCAATCCATCTAGAAAATGTGGAGATGTTTTATTGGATTAGTGAAAACTTTGACCTGCTGGGGGCACTAGATGAAAAGTTACGGGATCACCAAGGTCATTAGGCTTCATCCTCTGTGGACCATGAATGTGTGAACAGACCTTCATCGTAATCCATCCAATAGCTGTTGAGATATTTCAGTCTGGACCAATCTGGTGGGCCGACCATCAACCCAAGATGGTCATTCCATCCCGAAGCTACTCTGGCTAAAAGGAAAGACTAACTTTTATTACACAATTAATGCAATGCAAAGACTTTTTTCATATGCTAGAGCAGAAGTAACCAGTCGGTTGTCGTTATTCCTGAAGAAAAACATAATTGAAACCCCACAAAAAACCAAAGAGCCACCATGTTCTTGCCACTGGGACTCTGTTGAACATTTTTGTCTTATGTTTGGAAAGCAATTTAAGAACAAGTCCAATATGTTTGATTCCTCACCTTGTAGTGTTTGGCCTGTAGTTGAAGAAAAGACAAGGCAGAGGTGAAAAACCTAAATGGGTGAAATCACTGATGTGCTTAGTCGAACTGCTGCCTAGTCCTACAGTGCCTTTTAAACATGCTCTGTTGGCCAAATTTCAGCTAAAAAGTGTCAGCCAGAATCAAAAGTACTGAAGTTCAACAGCCCAAAAGCATCTGACTGTGAACATGCTCTGTAGGGGACCTAAACAGTCACTTAGAGAAAAAGCACCAAATGAGGTTCGAAAGATTCGAAACCTTTGGGAGCCAGAGGAGAAACCAGGGCAGTTAGTGTCGGATGCTGGGAACCGTTGGAAACGGAACAAAGGAACAGGCATTAGTGAAAAAAATGTCTTTTTCCCTCAGTAACCTGCCAACAGATTGACCAGAGGAAGTAAAGAGGCTTGGGCGCTTTGAGTCATGGAGGCGATACATCAGAAAGCTCCCCTCAGGGACGGGAAAAAAAAATGTCAGAGCAATACATGTGTTTCAAGTTGACTTTATGGTTGAGATTAGAGGCTATTTTCTTTTCACGCGGCGTGGCATTCGAGGTGGCAGTGGCTTAAAGGTTAGAGTGTTAGACCGGGGTGGTGCCAGACTGGGGAAAAAATAGGAGCTGGGGAAGGGATTGACTGTAACTCGTAGCTACTGTATGGAGGTTGCACCTTTATAGATAAGGGAAACATAGCTTGTTAGCAAAAAAAAAGGAAGTTTAAATGTTTAGCCCAGCCGGAAGAAAATATGTTGGCTGCCGGCCATCTGTTCCAACAATCAAAGCTTCTGGACAATGACTAAGGGTGACTGCATAGCTGCGAAAGTGTCGTAGCAAAGGAATTTACTGCAAAAAGGATATGGGCGCTCAGCAATCTCTCCCCGGACAAATAAATCTAAAAAAAAAAACCCCATTGCACTCAGCAGCTACCACAGGACTTCAGCACTGTCACCCTCTTCCTGCTCAGAACGCCTCGCCGCTATCTTTGTGCCGATACACCGTTCTGATAAAAGAGCTTAAAATAGCCGTAGACGAGATTAAAGAATCATACGCGAGTGAACCGAATGAAAGGCGTTATCTTTCGACCACAGAGAAAAAAAAAAAGATGTGTGAAGTTTATGAATAAGAGACGAGGAAGTTTCAAGACAAAAGAAGACTAAGTGACAGCAAGAAAGCTGCCAGCCTAATTACAAATGAGAAAAAGTTGCTCTAGGAGGGAGCATTCAGGAAATGACGATGTGAGATGAAACGATATCACATTTTCACAGTTGGGGAGGGTAAAATATTCTTAGATGATGCAAAAGACGAAACAAGCTAGAACGTCTTTCTGCAGGGAACCGTCAGACCTCTCATGTCCTTATTTGGAGAGTTTAGAGTGATTGTCTGGATGCATATCGTTGTTCGGGAGTGAAAACTGAAGCAGAACATTTTCATTGACTTTCAGTCCGGCGGAATTGCACCACACCAAAAAAAGGTAGTAGGCAATTAAGAAAGACGGGGCAGAGTAAATGGCTGTAAATAGTCAGTGAGAGTGATGCTCCACTTAGCCGGCTGGTAGTGTAATAGCCTACTGCAAAAAAAAAAAAGCTCGCAGCTACAGTAATGACCCTCCATTTTCATGGAGGCTGCACTGTCAGGCTGCTTTCCAGGCTGCTTTCCAGGCGGGCACCGCTGAACGCCAATGCAGAGTCGCACAAAGGTGTTGGCGAGTTCCAGCCAACCGGCGAGTCGCAGACCCAGGTCACGCCGCCGATGGGATTTGGCCTGAAACAAAGTCGGAGCTAATATTCACACAGTGGAGGTGCTGTGACCGTGGCTTATGTTCATTTCTTTAGCACTGAAAAAAAATGTTCATGTTGAAAACGCGAACACAGCTGAGTATTCAAAAAGCTATAACTAGCTAACCTTTGACTAACAGAAGCTATGCCAGTGTTTAAGCTAGTAGTAAAGGAAAACGATTTTTTTAAGGAGCAGAAACAGTTTTTGAATTGCAGTTGTTACAAACTGGGCTGTTTGCCGTTAGCTGCTCATCAGGCCAGGGTAGCTAGGTTAGCGAGGCTATGATGTCACTGCAGTAGGGTGAGTATTGCTAATAGAGTTGCCAGACAGCTTCTTACAGAAGTAAATTTTGATGTAAAAGCTTTCATAAAACTATTACCTCAACGTAGCCGTTTATTTTTGGTGCCAAGTTCTCGGAATAGAATTGATGCAGGAAAAGTTGTTCCCATGGCGATTTTTCAACACAATGACCAGTAGTAGCAGCATATAAGCACAAAAAAGGCCTTTATTCAAATTAGTTTATATTGTGCTGTAGTGGTGCATATTCCCAAATAAATTTTTTAAAAACCAGTGCGAACCAGTCGATGTAGAATAAGTCTGGAACCTTTGAGGCCTCTGGTGTTTTGGGTTCCCAGAGCAGTCATCCATATTTCTTAGTATTTGGGTTATGGCCAGTGTTTACAAAAATTGCGCTCAGTTTATGAGAAATCATTTTTTTTCCATCAGTATGTCAAGTAGCACTCTGTCCTAATGGAAAAAGTCTTGGCCAGAGGCCATGATAAAAGTTCTAGGACATTGACTGCTCCGTCATTTCTGTCAGGAACGAAACCTGGCACTGAAGTTGCATAGCCGATCCAAAACCGGCCCAGAATACCAAAAGTTACTCGGTTTCTGCTGCTGTATATATTAAAAAAGTTCTGCGGAGCTCATCATCTTTACCTCACCTCCACCCTCAGAAGCCAGAATAACAAACTTCCTCTGTCGTATTTACCAGCGCTGTGGTTTTGGCTCCATCCGCTGAGGTTAAACAAGTGCAGCTGTAGTAGTACCTCACCTTCCAAGAGCCGCTCTGCCTTCGCCAGTGCTCGCTCAAACCATCGCTAAAAACGCCGCTATGCTGCTCGGCTGCTCGGCTGCTACGCCCTCCGCCCTCTGCCGTCCCCGAGTCGAAAACCCATGAATTTGTAAAACGCTTCGGGCGGCACAAGGGCTGCACCACAGGCAGAACAAGAACGCACCCAAATTTGACATATGCCAACAAGGACTCGTGTGTGTGTGTGTCTGTGTGTGTTATTTCTTTTTTGTGTGTGTTTGTGTGCACTTGTAGATGACTTCAGAGGACATCGATCTATCCACTCTCTCCACTCACGGTGATTCCTCCGTCTGTTTTTTCTCTCTGCAGAACAAGGCAAAGTCCTCAAAGTTCTTCACACCAGTGAGGGGGTCTTCATCATATCTCAGTACTCTCTGTTTCACAACGAGGGTCCCGTCCTGAACATGGCCATTGACTCGCAAAAGGTATGAGGAACAATGTGTGGTAGAGGCTTGGGGAGGGGGGGGTCAATTTCATTCCTGCTTTCACCATGAATATTACATCAAGGCTTATTCAATGCTGGGAAATGCTGCAGTTCCCCCTTCAGATGTGGTAGGAAGATTAATTATAATGTATCTCTGGCTGCAACTGTAAGGGAAGGAAGACACGTGATTCATAATTTTTAGCGTTTCTTCAGAAGTTCAGAGCTGAATCTAAAATGAATCAGGTTTTTTTTTTTTTTTTGCTTTTTCAAAACTTAAGATCCATAGACCATAAGGAAAAAACTTTAGATTAAATCCATTTGGTTGAATTTCATTCAAGGCTTAAAAAAGATTAACACATAAAAACACATAAAAGCAAATTGCCTACAAAAATTGAAAAAGTATTTAATTTGGCAATTCATGAGTCAAAAGTTTCTCATGCATTATGATCTCTACATTTATTTTCATAATTTAATCCATGCAAAATTCAAAATTTTGCCAGAATTTCAATTTATAAAATAAATGGTTCGGGTCTTCTAGGCCCGGTCGTATAATAAAGGGATGAATACATGAATAAATTTACTCATATGAATGAATAGGGCTTTTTAAAGCCTCGTTTGTGATAACTGACACTAGTCTTTATAAAATATTAAATGTTTTCCATTGTCCATATTATCGAAATTTCTCATTTTGGCTTTATTTAGTTGAAGGTTTTACTGCTCCAGCTTGATGGCCGTTTCAGAGGCTCGGCTATAATAAACAGACGAGTCCATGAAGAAAGCTGAAGAAACTGCTTTGGTTTCAGTACTGACTTGTCCCTGGCTGATTTAGCCCTGTGACACTGAGTCCAAGAGGAACATGCTGTATCGCTCTCCCCCTCCTAGGGACACCTGTACGTCGGCACGGCGATGGAGGTCCAGCGGCTGCCCCTGGCCGACTGCCGTCGCTACGGCGACACGTGCAGGGAGTGCATCCTCTCCCGGGATCCGTACTGCGGCTGGGACCGGGCCAGGAGGAGGTGCATCGCCATCCCGCCCGGATACAACGTGACGTCCGGGTACGGCTCGATGCGATGTCACCGCCGCAGCACTGCCATCGGCCGACCTGACGTGGGGCGAGGGGGGGGGGCTCGGTACCAGTACGGTCAGATCGGAGGCATAAATCAACAATTTAAAAAGAAAAAAAAATGAAAACACTTTGTGTTCTGACTGCCCCCGAGGTGATGAAACTAGCTTTGAATATAATGCAACTGCATCATGATTAGCAAAATCACCAAAGAGGCATGTGGAGCTGATAATAAGACTTTCTGACGGCACATTTCTCAGCTGCTGAGAAAAGTACTGTGCATTTATGTTTAAGTTTTTTTTTTTTTTTAAAGCAAAGAATACAAAAATCAATCACGCGCCGTAACAAGCATCTGACCGAGCGTCCTCCTTCTCCCGGCCCCCCCACCGGCCCGGCCCCGGCCCCACCAGCCCTTCTGTAGGGGCCTGTTCGGTGCTGCTAATTTGTCCTCTGTTTCTCCGACAGGTCCCTCATCCAGAACCTGGACCACTCGAACTCCTCGGTTTGTGGGGAGGCTGCTGGTGAGGCCCTCATCTGCTTCCCTCCCGCTCTCTGTGTAGCTTGATTACACCCCCCCCCCCGACAAAAGGAACCTTTTCTGTGCAGCAAACTGAAAAAGATGATTATCATATAATTGAGCAGAGTCCAACAAGCTGCGGGGAGGAATTTTTATTTATTTATTTGTTTATTTTTTAATGACTTGGCCCGCAATGTTTCAAAGCTCAAAAACCCCAGTAACAACCTTAGCTAATGTAGACAGTTACTCCCCTGCCTCCTCAAGTGATCAGATTTTAAAGCTGCATTTGCTTCAGGCTGTGTCACTGGTTATGGTAACAAGTCCCGGCCCATTTCCCCGGAGAATAACATTTAGAGGCAGTGAGAAGCGATGTGTTTTAGACTTTTTAATGGGTGTCTTGGAGCAAGGGAATACTGGGCCCGGCAATTACACAGAAAAACCCACTGCAAAGTTTCATACAAGGCTTAATGATCTTTATTCCACATTATTCTCTTATCTGAAGTTAATTAAAAACAACCAGCGCCGATTCCCACTTAAGTTCCGGCGTTTACTTTTCCGCCAAATTTGGCAGGCGGCCGGTTCCGAGCGTCCGGCCGAGGAACCTGTCTCGGCGTCCTCCGTCTCCTCACGCGAGGGTGGAGGCCAGCGAGGCGGCCACGAGCCCCTCGGCGCCATGGGGCCGCGACCAGGTCAGACCACAGGGCCCCAGAACCACCTGCCGGTCCCCGAAATACATACGTTCTCATTGTAACTCATCACCGTGTAATCAGAGTCGGCGGATACAGTCGGCGTTTTCAACCATTAATGATCCGTGTGGGAGACACAGAAATAAGGAAATAAGGTTCTTGTTTTATTTACTTTGGAGACAGTGTTTACTACAGAAATACATAATATATTACTTGTTACACCAGCTCCCACACAGTCAACCTGTAAATCCGCGTTCGACCACCAGCAGCCGACGGCGAGCAGAGAATCGCTCTGTACCGTTGCCTGTGCTCACACGCTGAAACCTGAGGCCTCAGGCAACCTGCCGGGGTTAGGTAAAGGTCGCTAACCTCCGGTCTCAGGGCCCCCCATCGGCTGAGGGTTTCATTTTTTCTGGGACATGGCCTGTAGAAAAATGTCGTCCCCTCTTATGTTTTGCTTAATTAAAAGAAATCTTTTTTATGTTGTCGTGTTGATCACATTTGGAGTCGGTGGTTTGGCACAAGGGTAATAATGCAGGACCTGCCGGGGGGGGGGGCTGTTATCGTTTCCATTCATGATTTCGTGCTGCACGGTACCAGAAGAATCTGTAATGAATCAGATAGTGGTAAACCAACCAAATCCCTGAGGTGGTCTGGGCCCCTGAGGTGGTCTGGGCCCCCTGAGGCGGTCTGGGCCCCTGAGGTGGACTGGGCCCCTGAGGCGGTCTGGGCCCCTGAGGCGGTCGCCTGTAATTTCTTTTTCCCAGGTGGTAATCCAGCCTTTAAAAATATTTGAACCCAATTGATTATCTGAGCAGGAACCGTGAAAATATGATCCGGATACGAGCTAAAATCCCTGTTATGTTATTACACGAGTCCACAGAGATGCATTTAGCACATCAGCATTCACTCTATATCATTATCAGACGCTACAACTGCATTCAAGATTGTCAGTACCACATATTTGAGATGATTAACTTTGCTATGAAAGTCTATATTTCTTCCTCCCCCAGCGCTGAAGCAGCGTCAAACCTCCCCCCGGGAGGTGGTGGTGCAGTCCAACACCTCCGTCTTTCTGCCCTGCCCCGTGCGCTCCTTCCACGCCACCTACCGCTGGGAGAAGGACAACTGCGTCAAGAACTACCCCTGCCTCTTCTCCGGGGACTTCTGCGTCCTGGGGCCGGCCGTGGACACGCCCCTCAAGGAGGGCGTGTTCCGCTGCATGGCCACCGAGGACGGGTTCAAGGTGGAGGTGATCTCCTTCCGGCTGGTGAACGACGGCCGGCTCGTGGCCGCCTCGCTGGCCTCCACCCTGGGGCCGTCGCTCCTGCTCGCCATGGCCACCCTGTGGCTCCATTAACTGCAGCTTACGCTAATGCTAACCCCCCCCCCCCCCCCCCCCCACACACACACACACACACACACACAAACACGTCCCTACTGGCTCCCGGCGACAGGAGAGACGAGGAGCTGCCGTTAGGGGGTGAGGTTCGCAGGGCACTGGACAACGTGGTCGGGGCCGTACGGCGCAAAAATCGCCTTTTTTCCCTCCGCAACGGTTTCTAGCGAGAGTCCGCGTGAACTGCAGCGAACGACTAATCCGGTTCCGCATCTTTCGGCCGAGAGCGGCACGTCCGCGGCTGCGTTGGTCTCGACGGAATCCGTACTGGGAAAAACACATTATTTATCCGGATGAAAGCGACCGTCGGCCACCGTCCACAAATCGACACGTCCTGCGAGCTTATACTTGATTCTACCGTAATGAGGTGCTTTGCGAACCTTTTCCTCTCTTAACCCGAAAATGATAAAACATATCCTATGAGTTGAGCTAAAGAAAAAAACAACAAAAAAAGGAACAAAAACACCAATACCAGGCCAATTCTTTCTACCATTTCTCTACTTATTTTGAAATTGACTTGATTGTGCTTATTCGTGAATATGTGGAACCTTTAATACTGCTCTCGCATCCTACCACTCATCCTGTTCAGCCTCATCTACGGCTCATTAGTACCTTAGAAAATAAAAACGTCTGGTATTGAGATTTAAAAAGCCTTAACACTACTGGGACATAAAACTCCTAAGCACAATTTCGCAGCCGAAGCAGAATACTGCGGACTCAGTCGGACTTGGCGCTATAATTAGCGTGGGCTGAGTCGAACAACATCACCGAGAGGAAGTGTCAGCTTTTTCTTTTAGGGTTTGTTTTTGTGACAGGAAGTAGGGGGATGGGCAAGAGCTCATTCTCAGAAAAAACCCAACCAACCATCCAACCATCCAACCAACCAACCACCCAACCAACCCACCAACCATCCAACCACCCAACCAACCAACCAACCAACCATCCAACCACCCAACCAACCAACCATCACTGTGCTCTTCAGCGACTCCTCCTCAGACGAGGCAGGTTTGCTCGCATCTCTTTATCGGATGGTGTCAGACGCCGTCGTCACGCCGTGTTCACAGCTTCGTCCGCCGACTCTCCCTCTTTCTTTATGGCAATTTTATTTACTTATTTATTTATTACCCCCCCCCCGGTCATCGGAGCCATAAAAAAAAAAAAAAACAACAACAACAACAAAAACACACGCACACACACACACACACACACACACACAACACAGCCCACAAACTCCTTAGGGTAAAATGTACCCAAAGTTAGGTTTTCAACAGGAAACCACTGATTTCATCTCTGTCAACCTTTGTGACTGTGCGAGTTCTTGATGTTTTCGCTGAGGTCGTTTATCGCGGCGAGACTCTGGTTACGAGCGTCTCTGAGGCCCGAGACCCGATTTCAGGGTCAGGCCGGCGACGCATGAAGCTGTGAACAAGGTGTTACGCCGCAGGCATTTCGGTAAACGCACACACACACACACCCATCCGCATTACCACGTGGGCGGACGAAGCCCGATGGGATCGTACGGTTGGAGTCACATTTCGTATTTCGCCAGGAGAGAGAGGAAAAAAAAAAAGGGTTGTTGTTAGGTAGGTTCTGTATTTTATTGCTCTGCAGATGCTGATTTCTACCGTCGCTGCCTACGTACGTGACAGTTTGTCTTGATAGTTTGGGTTTTTAACGCCATAGGTAGAACGTGATACGTGACCATCGACCGCTTTGCCTCCTTCCCCAGGGACGTCATTGCAGATACTGCTTATTATTATATTTTATAATCATTTTTCCTACTCGCATCTATAATATTTTCCGCCAAGATGCGTCACCGATGTACAGCAGCAACCGCAAACAGCGGCCGGATCAGGTGTCAATGTCACGCACCACCCCCCCAACACACACACACACACACACACACACACACACACACAGCCCGCAGCGTTATCTTTTAAGCTCACATCCTCTCATCACTCAAAATATTTCAAGATTAAAGCTGAATGTAGAAAAAAAAAAGCAAAAAATGTGAATGTAGCTGCATTTCAGCATCCAGGCTACTGGCTGTGACAATAAATACAGAAATAAATAAATACAGAAAAAAAAGGAAAAAGAAGAACAAAGAAATGTTGAGCCGCCTCATCCAGCCACCGCCTTTAACGCGCCCTCTAATTCACGAAATCCCCTCGATCTTTGCATCTCCCATAGCGTTGGCACGATGTTGGTGACCCCCCCCAGACCCCAACCAGTGTCTCCGTGTCGCCGCCAGGGCGAGGAAGCCACCCACCAGCCACCGGCGGCCATTTGGCAGGAAGCTAACTAGATGTACACAGACGTGCCCTGAGGCTTTTTGCTTGTGTAACATCCTTATACTGTAACCGGTGTGTGTGTGTGTGTGTGTGTGTTTGTGTGTTTGTGTGTGTGTGTTGTGATTTTGACTCCGGAAGCTGTTGTCACAAGCTACTGTTAGAAAAGAGGCCTGCGATTTCCGAAATTGGCAAAACAACCCGGTATCGTAAGTTTCTACACTGTCCCGAGTCCATACGACTCCTCAAAGATAAAACAACACAGTGATAATTTGTCCAAACGCTTAAACACACCAACTGTATTTAAGTTGAACGAATAAATTATGTTTTGCTGTCATGCGGATAATCTCTGTCTTCTCAAAGCAGCAAAGGCAGAAGTAGATTTTTTTACATTTTTTTCTGCTGCAAAACTCATCAGAGAGAAGCGGATGGTTGGTGATTGACCCACGAAGACCCTGAGACGACGGACCGTGGTTCGCGTCCCGCTTTCCTGTCAAACCTGCGCCGGTTTATATTTTAACCGTGACCCTGATCGGTCCCTGAACCTTAACCTAGTAGTTCTATTGGCCTAAATGCAGCCGATTCACCTCAAGCTCAATGCGTAGAGGCCATAGTTTCTGTAGAGAGGAGATGACCCGGTCACTGAGTCGCTCCGAAACCACGTCCGCTCGCTCGAGTCCCTGCTTTGATACAGATATTCACACAAAAAATAAAAAGTAAAGAACCCTGGTTATCGCTCGCTCACATCCGCCTTCGTCGCCAGCCAGTCGGATAAATGCTGACCTCCACCGAGGTGGGCTCTTGATGTTCGCCTTCAGGAAGGGACGTTTGGTTTTGTTGTTGTTGTTGTTTCTGTTTGTTTTTTTATTTGATGTTCGGCGAAACGAATCGACGTCGTGAGTGAGGCGGTCGCCATTTTGTTTGTTTGTTTGTTTGTTTTTGTTTTGCTCTGGGGTTGAGTGTCGAGTACTGTACATGACGTGTGCCCACGATTCTGTGTCTTGATATATCTAATTTTAAAATGTAACATGCCAAACTCTATTATTAAGAAAAAAAAAAGGATTTATATCGGTGCCATGCCAGTCTAATGCCATCTCATGACATGTATTTTTAAATAACAGGTATCTATAGTGCAATAGATATTCATGTAACAAATCCATAGTGACATATGTTTCCCTGAACATGTGTGGTGAAAATTAATAAAATATAAGTATAAAGAAAGAATGTTCTGTCTTTATTTATATGCACAATGAGACCGAATCCCTTAATTTACCTTTAAATCCTTATATATAATTATATAATTTACCCATTAAATTATGTTGTATTCAAGGTATTCTTGATGGGAAGTGGATAATTAATGGATTTAAGGGATGATGTAATATATTTTTGATATTTAAAATGGATATAATTATGCAGAAAACCCTTTACAACCGTTGACTTATTGAAGTCAATTATTTTATCCATCAAATTTTTTATCCCACTTGTGGATTAGTGTATCAAATGCCTGGCTACTGAATAAAAAATATTATCAAAATGCACCTGGAGGTATTTCAGATGTGAATGTAAACCAAAAGCCTAAAAACGCTCCAAGTAGATAATTTTTAAAAAGTCAGATCTTTTAAATTAACGTGCAAACTGGGGGGAAACTGTCCCTATTTAATCAAAGACTTGTGAATTGTTTTTATGGGGCGTAGTTTTCAAATAATGGACCTGTTATGGGATCTCTCGCTCCCACAAACAGGATTTCAAAGAAGTTGCTTTTTGTTTTTAGGGGTAAATTAAAGATTTACTAAGGGTGTGTTAATGGACCCATGTTTCATGGTTAAGAGACAGATGCCTGTGTGACGTCTGATGACAGAAATGACCTTACATATCTTGCCGTTTCTTTATTTAGCATCGTCTTTTAACCAGGCATTTATCTTGTAATAGTCTTTTTTTAAAGAAAACAAAAAAATTGAGACAATGGTGCGGTTTTAAAAGGTGTGTGTGTGTGTGTGTGTGGGCCTGATGAGGCGCAGATGTTGCGGACATCTGTCCACACCGGATCCTAACACGGCTGACAACCGGTTGCAGGTGCCAAGACAAGCACGGTTCATCACCATCTGCTGGCCAGCGGATGGTGTTTTATCGGGAACGCTGCAGAGGATATAAAGCATATTCAGTGAGAACGACCCACCGACGGGGGCGATAAATCCGGTCTCTGCTGGCTACCCCCTAATTAAGCCTGAGCGCCGGTTTGAATTTTTTCGGTTGCAGCCGTTCTGCTGTGGCCTCCTCTGCTCCCGATCGATGGCATTTTTACGAGCCCAGAGTCCTCCAGCAGTCAGCCTCCGCTTAAATGATCAGGGATGATGTAAAACTACCTGGCGGGCTACATAATAGGACTTGAAAAGGACCACCGGCGCTCTCGGATCGATGAATGTTTCAGGACTTAAAAAAAATAAAAATTTATACCTGCCTGAAAAGTATAAAACGAGACCAAAGCTTTTTTCCTCCAAATTTTACTAATAAACAAACCAAACTATTTTCACCGAATGAAGTTCAAAGTCTTCCCGGGGAGAACATGCATCCTGAGCTCTGACTCCGAAGAAGTGTCCTCCTCTTGAAATTATTGGCATCCAGCTGCTTCTCTGCCTCATCGTGAATGGGTCGCTAACCCCGAGGCTATGGGTGTCCTGCCAACCTGTTACCAACCCATTACCAACCCATTACCAACCCATTACCCACAGATGCATTACCTCTGACTCGGTTTACCTCTCGTGTTGGAGTCCTCACCCCCCTCGAGGAGCCTACCCCACCCTTCAATCACTGAGGGGCAGGGCTCGGGGTAAAGTTTTGTTTAAGCTAAGCATCGCAGAAAACAGCTGGTTGAGGTTAGGGCCACATTGGCGCCTGGGTTCATGTCACTGGAAACGAAAATTGATGAGGTCGCAAACTTCAACAGGAAATGAAACCCGGCTTAACCCATTAGCATAAGACCGGTGACCTAGGCCATTCACGCCATATCAAACAGACTCATGCTCGGTGCATTTTGGATCTTAAACAATGTGTCCTATGTTAAAAGCTTGTTATATTATCCAGGTATAAAATGTTCATCTTAAAGGTGACTAGTAATTAAAGATACATTTAATGAAGTATAAAGTGCATTATTTCCCTCTGAAATGTAGTGGAATGGAAGCATAAAGTAGCATAAAGTGGAAACACTCAAGTAAAGTAGAGGTCCCTCAAAATCGTGGCCCGCTCAGATCGAGGTGGACGCTCGGACTTCCGCGCTCCAACTTTTTTGCAACGTGGATCCAGAGAGCAAGTGGCCTTCAACGGACCGGTGAGCTGTTTCCAGAAGATTCCGAGCGTCTCCAGTCAGCTCATGTGGAAAAATCGGCACATTTTCGAAGCCCGTTTAGAGACAGGTTATGTGGACAGCTGCTTTTCTCACTGACTGTTAGGACTGATGAAAAATATGGTGGTAAAGATGAGCATTAAAAGCAGCAACACGAGATATTTTCATCAGTTCTTTTTTCTGTTATTTTCCTTTCCGCTGTCTTTTTTTATTTCGCCCGCAGCTGTTTTTGACCATCCATAATTCATTTCTACCTGCACCTGTCAGATGAGTTGCTGTTGATTTTTTAAACCTCAGGTGTTTATATTTTTCGTGAAGCGCAAATTATATTCCAATCCATTCATTCCATTTTGTTGATTGTTGGAGGCAGAAATCCAGATCTGAAAACCTGGACAAATAAGACCAAATCTATTTTAATGGATAAAATAAAGAAACGGCCCCAATACTGTCAACAAAAAAGACATTTCTTTGTTTCCTCTTATTTTTGACAAGAATTTTTTTTTTATTTTTGAAAAAGGCAAATTCTTATGTAAAACCAAATGGGAAGACTCCGAGATAGGAAAACAAAAGTTCCCTGACACTTTGCACATTCCTGAGCAAGAGAGAGCGAAAGGGTAAGAGGGAGGGGGATGGGGGCGAGAGAGAGAGACAGAGACAGAGAGACAGAGACAGAGAGAGACAGAGAGACAGAGAGAGACAGAGACAGAGAGAGACAGAGACAGAGAGAGAGACAGAGACAGAGAGAGAGAGACAGAGAGAGAGAGACAGAGAGAGACAGAGAGAGAGAGAGAGACAGAGAGAGAGAGAGAGAGAGAGAGAGAGAGAGAGAGAGAGAGAGACAGAGAGAGAGAGAGAGAGAGGGAGAGAGAGAGAGCGAGCACCCGAGCAGGCAGGGTTGCCAGTGTTGAGTCACTTCTACTAATGCAAAGCGTCTAACAAACAGCTAAGGCTATAATATGTGGTGAAAACTCAAACTCAGGAAGAGGAAACGAGTCTGACCAACCTTCTCAAGGTGAGTCGAGAGATTTTCTTTTCTCTTAAGTCTGTTTCAAACTTGTTGTTTCGTCTCGGAACAAACAAATATGAAGCCCCAAAAATTGGTCTTGTACCAAAAGCTGCTGACAATGCTCCTTTGCACAGGTCCAAGATTCAACAACAGCACCAAGTAATCGAGCAGAGAGAACTATCGCTCATTTCAAAGTGATCTGTGTGTGATTTACAAACAAGCAGGGATTTTGGTGTTTGCTGGGTTTATTTTTTATATGTATTTCTCAAAAGAAGAAAATCTCCAGAGGCTGTTAAAATTCTCTGGTTCATTTAACGGGCAGAGACAAAAGTAAAAAAAACAAAACAATCAAGTGAAAATGACTATAGCTGCCAAACATCACTAGCAAAGAACATTTTTTTACTCAACTTCTTCCTTTGGTTTAATCAAGCACATCAACATCGTGGGTTTCAACACTTTGCCGATGACATTGGCTCTTACATATGATATATGATATTCCAGCCAAACTAAGACAGGGGCAATTGTTAGCTTAAAGTTGTTCTTTGTACTACAAGTGATGCTGGAGTTTTTACCCCTTCCCAATGCACCTCGTTTCGTTTTTTCCTTGTTCTATGTTTGTTTGTTTGTTTTTGGCAGTCATAGATTTTGGAGAATGAGAATGACAAGTACTCAATACATTTTAGCCATGTTTTAACAGTGATATACGCAATCAATATAACTGCATAAATACATTTTAACAGATAGAGAAAACAACAAGATAAAAAAAAAGAAAAAACATCCAAACGCAAAGCATTTCACAAGCAATACAACCATCTGTGTTGCCAGGTAGTTTCCCAACCCAATCTGTTCAATTATATAGATTAAAAAAATATATAATGAAAAAAGATTCATTAAAAGTAAACACCCAATTTTTTAATCGATAAAAAGTCTCACCTCACGTTACTCACTTTCTAAATGTAGATAGAGAAGCACTTTTCAAAAACAGTTACAAAGTGATTTACATAGAAGAATCTAGCGAAACAATTAAATACAGTAACAATTAAACAGAATTAAAACCCAACAATAAAATGGTTTTTAAAATTAAGATACAAGGGTTGAAATAATAAACTGGTGAACCATACTGGAAACCAGAATAAAACAAGCAGTGATGTTAGTAGATTTTTTTAGAAGTGATATGAAAGATGTTTCTGATTCTGTAAGTCTCAGATCGTCAGGCAGGGATTCCAGGAGTCGATGGGATAAAAATGAGGAGGGGGGACGAAATAAAGTAAGAACGAAAAGAAAACAACAAACAAACAAACAAACAAACAAGAGAAGGAATCAAGTTCCTTCCCAACTCGTCCTATTTCCTAAGTGCCTAAGTTGTTTTGTTTTTTTTTTACCAAACAAGACTACATGCAAAATGGCTGTGAGGAGTGCTAATATATGCATGAGTTAATTATCTGCGTTTCATGTAAAGTGTTGTCTTCGGGGGCCAACGAACTCAATCCACCTTGAGCGGATATTTGTAATTTCGCAGATCCTGGTTTACTCTCAGGGAAGATGTCACTTTCTCCATTACATATACTTGAGGAACTAACTCTACCCAGCTAACAATGACGGGAGCCTCAGGTTGGAGCCAATTACGTCTGCATTATGGCCTTTTTTCCCCCCGTGCCAGCAGGTGAAAATCAATAAGGGTTCTAGCTTTGCAGTTTATCACTTTTGAGACACGGCATAGTTACAGAATCAACGATCACAACAGGGCAGGACCCGGAAACTTAAGGTAATGTTTAATATTGTTCGCCTGGCATCGCCTCCAGTAATCAGAAGTAATGGTCCTGTGTCACTTCTGCAGAAGGCTAATGAATAATGAGACAAAACTCTGGCTGCAAAATTCTCTCCAAATAAGGGACCTTTCTGGTCTTCCGAGGCCGATGAACCGTACGCCCCTGCCCCACGGGGACACGCTGCTCGGGCCGCTTTTTATTCGAATGATTAAAAGTAACTTTCAAACCTTTCCGAACTTTCTAGGGCCGTCTTCGCAGCCGGAGCCTGATTTAGCTCTGCCAGAGCACAATGTGTCCGTTTCATTGAACTTCCTTGTTCCTCCTTGTGCAATATCCAGATCTATTTAAATCACAAAAACAGCTGTATCATTGTTTGGTAGGTAGTTTTTTTGTCAATATTAGGCCCCGGGCCCCGAGGCATTTTTCAGGCTTTAGCTAAACAGGTGATTCTTGTCAGACGGATCGATTCAGATTTTGGGTTTTTTGTCTTTTAATGGGATTTTTTTTTCTTTTTTGATAATGATGAAAAAACCAAAACAGGAGCTAACGACGGGCTTATCCTCGAAGACTCCCATCTCCTCGGGCCATCGGCCGGCTTAGCGCTTGGCCCCCGCGAGGCTCCGGTGGCGAAGCAGCTCATTTCTCGGGCAGCTCCGAGCGGCTGCTTGATGTCAGCGCTGCCTGGCTGAGAATGTCTGTGGAGTCTCATCTGCAACAGGAGCTGGGATTCGTGTGTACGCTGAAGTCACCAGACGCCTATCGCTCTTTCCGACTCTTAGATCTCTTTTTAAATTTCTTTTAAGGGCTTTTTATCTCGGTCCTTTACCCTAATTTCAGTTATTTTAAAGGGTCTTGAAAGCGAAAAAACCCCCAACCCTTTCAACCTTGCCTTTTTTTAAATTATTATTAGTTTTTTTTAATCCTGCAGTACCTAAAGAAGTGTGTTGCCGAAATTGGGACAGGACTGTGAAACTCTCCCACTTGCTGGGCATGAACCAGCGGCAGGTGCGTACTATCCGGTAGCGAACGCGGGGCTACGGTTGTAGGACCGTTCATGGATAAAAGAGGCGACACAGGTGGTCACGCTCACGCAGGAATCGAACAGCGGCCACATGGCGGCGACACACGCGCTGCAGGTTGAGTTGAGTTACGCCGACAGCGCCGCGCTTTGTCCTGCACCGAGCGCCGTTCACTCCCGGGCGCCACCTCTGGCAATATTTTGTGAAATAGACTGAGCTTTTTTTTGCAATGAGACAGAAACGCCTCAACCTTCCTTTTATATTGAAGCCTTGTTTCCTCCTGCTTTTACCTTTTTATTGTTTGTTTTTTTGTTCGGTTTTGTTTTTATCCCTGAAGCTGGTTTCATGTGTAAATTATCTATGGACAAAGGAAACAAAAATATTCAGCTCTATAAAAAGATAAATAAATAAATAAATAAAATAGATAAAAAGCTTTTCTCATGTGTCCCACGTAATAAAATTTTCTCACAGCAGGTATATTGACTTGTCACAGACGGGGGGAAAAAAATCCCAGGTGGAACTAATAATGTTAACGGCTCTGTGTTAACGAGCTGTACCAGTGAGCCGGCATGTGCATACATAATGTATTCACAATGAATACACGGTTAAAGAGCCGCGGGACTGGCACGGCCGAGCACAATTTCAAAGTGGTGATGTAATTGCAGTTACATCTGTTTTCGCATGTCAAATATCCGTAACGAGAAAGATCTATTGCTTAATGCCATAGTAAGACGTCAGACAGATTTTCACCCCCCCCCCACCCCATGAGGTTACAATAGGAAAACATTTTGTTCCAACGAAAACAGGCGACTAGTAGCCAGAGTCAAATCAAAATAAATGCAGGGAAAGATAAAAAAAAAGATTGGTATTTGAAACAATGTCGTTCTTACTCAAGTTGTTGTTTGTTTTCTTTTTTCTTGGTTGCTGGGAGGATGCAGACAGGAAAAGTATTTTGTGAGCACATGAAGGAAGTTGCATTTGTCACCTTTTGTGTTTTGCCGTGTAACTTCCCTCTTGAGAGACAATATCTTGCCCTGTTCTTTAGACTCAACAGCCACTCGCTGCCCTTCGCCTTTGTAACCGCAAGTCATGATTTTACACAGTAGACAAATTTTGTAATAAAAAAAAATTTGCATAGTGCGGCTTTATTGATGCTTTAACCTATCCCTGGTATCATCGAGCCATGGGGATAGTTATGGTTTTATTTTTTCCAAACCCGGATAAATAAGATAATAATAAAAAAATAATAATTTAAAAAACCTACCTGCATGGTTAAATGCTACCGGAGGTGAGTGGGAGAATGTTCTCGGTGACCTGCTCATTAAATTTTATATTTCATTACACGCACCACTGCTCTTTGCCTCCATAAAGGCTTTGGTGCTGTAAAAAAAAACAAACAAAACAAAACAACAAAAACATTGAAAATGAAATTTCCAACAACCAGAACATGAGCGGCATCGGCTGCGATCACGTTCACCTGCGAACAAAATGTTCACACCTCAAGCACAAGGTTGGCATCATTAAACCTGGGTAAACAGTGATCGGTTGGACATGCCTGCTGCCAGCGCCCACGGCGCTGCCTTCGCATTTCAACGAGGGAGCCAGCGACTATTGACTGCTGGGTAAACATCCTTGACAATAATAGAGCTCTGAGCTCACTGGATGACGCCATGTGTGGAATATCTGTGAGATATCATAGTTTAATCAGTGATAGAGCCAGTTATTCTTCTCTGTGGTAGCCTGATTTAGTAGCATGACTACCACCTCAGACTAGGGAGCCCGGGTCACGATATGGACATTGCACTGAGTCGCTATAGAGAGCAGCAGCAGAGCTCTATACTTTAGCCAGATAACACAATAGGTCTTGGGCAGATTCGACTAAAATTACAAGGACAGATTATGCTACGTATGTATGAGTTTTACACCCAGTTCCAGACAAATCCAACATTTCAAAATCAAAGCAAAATATTTGCATTTGTGAGCTTTCTGGTTGTAAAAAAAAACAAAAAACAATTAGTGGAGCTTTAGAAAGAAGTAATCCGACCAGACCTCCGCAGCCCGCTCATCTCTGCTCGAGGCTGGTCAGCTTGATGCTAGATGAGCTGCTAGTAGCACTGAAAAACCCAAACCGACCAACCCCAATTGAAGTTTTGTCTGTCGAGATGCATTGTGGGTAACGTAGGTGCCTGTTTTCTTTTTGGAGCCGTCCATCGTGAGTCCGTTAAGGGACTTGAAGGCTAAATCAGCTCTAGTACTCTTTTAGTCGACCTTATCAACTTCGTCCTTTCCTTTTCCGGTGCACTTCATCACCATCGGCTTTACCTTGTCATCTTCAGCCTTAGTTTAAGCTGAATGTAACTGATGCATCATCCTAAATCGTACTGAATCATGCTTCTCCTGGCTGCACAGGGGTCACTCAAATACGTTTAATACGTTTAAAAAGGTTTGTTCACACCATCTTTCCTGTCTCTGGTACTTAAAGAGAAGCCTTCACAGCTCTTTTGCTCTTTTGGCTTCTTTTAGTGACATATCTACCGACATGCGATCTTGAGCTTTGGCGACCAAACGCAGCTCGTGTCAAAGCTCCGACATTGGAAGTTCTTTGGGACCTGTTTTCTCGCAACGGGAAATGTTTCTTCGACCCGCGTCCACGGACGAACCAATCAGATTAGAGCATAAACACTGGCCGATGCCGACATCGAAAGCGACCACGGCCTTGAGAGCGGCAAAGACTGACGATGTTAGCCGACGATGTGTCCGTGTTAGCATCCGTTCAACGGATCACCAGGCACCCATTGCGCAATCCGACCGGCTTAGGAACAAGCTCTCCATATCAAACAAAATACAGTTTCCTTCCCATACAACACATACGAACAACTGTGCCCTCCAAAACTATCACAAATCACAAATCCCCTCAAACCCGATTTTAGAGTCTGGCAGAGATTGATGTGGGTCTGATAAAAAACAACAAAAAAGGACATGCACAGTTTAAGCGGGCAGTGAACCCGGGAGGTAACTGGCACGGGGGCTCAGGGTCTGGGACTTAACCCTGCCAGGCGGCACCAACGCTTCCTTATCACCCCCGTGGATCGAAGGTGCACAGGCATGGCCAACATCCAGGGATATGAAAGGCCTGGATCTGCTGATTTGGGACTTGTTTTTTTTTTTTTAAGAGACTGGAGAGTTGACTTGGACTAGACTTGGACCCCCCCCCCCAGCAACGTCAGCCGTCTGCCTCGGCTGTGAATGCAATTTAGAGAGAAGAGTCCGAGACAAAAACTTCATCGGCCTCCAGGACTTTGTTATTGTCAGGCCTTATCATTTTTACAGCAGCGACTTCCACGCGAGGAGTTTCACCGAATCAATGTTATTGATGCTCATCTAATCTCGTCTCGGCTTCCGGGAACAGCTGTCCACTGTTGACCAGACGAGATAGGAGGAGGAGGAGGAGGAGGAGGAGGAGGAGGAGGAGCGCGTCTGGCCTCCTCGGCTGCTGTTTTCATACACAAGCGGCGCTGCGCGACGGCGCAGAGCAAATGCGGGCTGACATTAATTAATCTGAAGAATATGTCTCTCGCCTCGTATTTATCCAGCAAAAAAACAGAAAAAAACAAAAAACAAAGCCAACAATGACTCACTCTGAGGGGTCAACAGTCCGTGATTGTGTAGTTGTCGAATGAACACCTGTCCCCTTGTGGGGGGGGTTGACATTTATCATCACAATCCACCTCGGTCATTAGTGCTCAGCGCGAGCAGAAGAACCAACAGCGACGGCCACCATCTTCCCATCAATCTTGGTGTTTTAGCGGGTGTCGTGAGGCAGTTTTAACTTAGCGGCCTCTCTTAATCAAGCAGAGCTGACGTTAACTATGCTGTTTCTCAACTCGGTCAGCACGACACATTGTTGAGACCTTAACCAGAGAGGTCCAAACCTTTTAACAGCACTTGGCTCAGGCTTACTAGCGCATCACGTTTGCTTCAACCTCCCCAACACAAACTGTTTACAGCGACCAGATACCCTTTTTTTGGTATATTTTTGTTTGCTCCAGGGCCAGGGCTTGCTAATGATGATCCTTGAGAGATTTAAAAGTGTTTTTCACACCATCTTTTGATAAGTGGAAGACAAAAAAAAAGACAGATTATCTCTGGTACTTAACGGAGAAGCCTTCAGAGCTCCCTGCCCTCAGAAAAAAACAAGGTGCCTCTGTTTTTAAGTTTGCGTATCACTGATTGTATCAAGGATTCGCTGCAAAACCGAAACATTTCAGTTTAAGGTGTTTCAGTATTTCTCACCACATGGTTGACTCAGGGTTGAGTGTCTGTTTGTATCCTTTTTCCTGCAACACCTCTGCCCCTGGTTTCCTATGATGAACAGTCTCATTATCGTTGAACATGGCGGCGTTTGTTAAAGTTAGCTCTTATTATATTGACCCGGAAAAAGGCCCCGTGTTTTGTCTGCATGCACAACGAGCTGCCTGCGTAGGTGTTGCAGATAGTACGACTTGTTTAAAACCTTCTAACTTACATGCATGTTGACACAAAGGCGATTGCGACACCACACCTCCGAGGACAAGGAAAATAATACCAGAGGAAGAAATGGAGAACAGCCCGCAGCACCGCCAGAATAAAATATGCGCATTCCTATCATAGATAATGCTATAGAGCGCAAAGCGGGGGCGGCGGGGTTACAAGTGTAAACAGCCAATGACTCAACCGCTAAAATCTCTGAAACAGATCCTGACGCATAGACTCCTTCCAGGCGCGTTAATGTCAAACCTGGTGGAAGTGGTGAGCGTAAAGTGGACGTTCGTGGAGCGGGAACACACAGACTCGGTCGTTCGAGCTGTCACAGATTAACCGGCCGCTCATTGATCCCGTCGTAACCTAAAATAAATAGAGAAAACAATCGTGCTTCCAGCACCCATATCCGCACAGGGATAAATGTTTATTCAAGCCGTGTCGCCTCTGGACTGGATAAAAATAACGCTGTTTGTTTAATGGAGGGGTTATAAAGTTTGACTGCTCCTCTTTGCGGGCGTGGAGCCTCAGACCGGCTCTATAAAATAAAGGTCGAGGAGAGGGGCTTCAAAAGAGTCTGCCTCTGAAGCCTTGAGCAGGAAGCTTGTCCCAAGAGGGTAAGTGCAATGTAGTGTGCGTTGCATAATCCCCTAAGTGCTATTGTATAGTGAGGGGACCAATGAAAATATCTTTTATATGGATGAGTCTGATGTCTTCTGCGGTGCAGATTTGCTGCCTGAGTACACATAATGGCTGCGGAGTGATGTATGTAGCCTGATGCCTGTTATGTGTCTTGCAAGCTCCACTTAAGCCTGCAGGAGTAAAACTGTTTCAAGGGAAAAATTTGAATTTAAAAAATAGATAAATAAGGAAAGATCCTCTATAGGTGGGGTTAAAGATTTCCCTCTTTCCTCTGTCACACCGTGACTGGGACCTCTTGATCTTTACGTCGGCTCTCAGTGATATAAAGTATTTAACCTTTCGGCGTCTTTGTCTGCCCCGAAAACATATGAACTTCCTCCTTTTTTTTAAATAGAAAAAAGGGAACATGCATTCTACAGGAATCGGATGCCACTTCATTTCGGTACCATGTCGTGTGTCGCAATCTAGTTTTGCTCCACACAGATGATGCAATGCAAAGAGCTTCACGTCCTCCGCTGCCATGCGAACCTCTAGGTTCCATTCGATGCGATGACAGCTTAGATCGAAGTAGTGCACCTTAACCAGAATATGCTGAGGGAAGTTCACAGAGATAAAGAGACCCTCGCTGTGTGTGTGTGTTTGTATCGTAGAGATTTTATACTGGCTTTATATTTACTTATGTTTTATTTGCATGCAGGGTTTCTTAATAATAAAAAAACAGAGTAAGGAAAAGTAGAGTTTCTTAAAATTAAAACTATAAACCCTGGAAGCATGTGGACAAACTCAAACAACCCCTGCAAAAAAAAACAATCTAGGTCAATGTCCTGCTACTTTTTTTTCCCTCCACAAAGAAAATGCTTAAAGTTTTCTTCCCTGTCCTTGTTCCTCTACAGTTCTGCCACAATGATCCGGAGACTGATTCATTTCAGCGCCCTCCTTCTTGGGGTGCTCACGTCCCCAGCTCCATCTCCTCCCCCCGCCACCGCCACCGCCACCGGCGCCAAGGACGGACCCTGCCAGATCCACGACAACCGCTCGGCAGACTGCGTCGGAAGACAGCTCAACAGTGTCCCCTGGCGACAGTTCCCGTCCACCCTCCAAGAAATAGATCTCTCCTACAACAAACTTCAAGCTATCCGTGCCGAAGACTTCCTCGTCCTCCCTCAGCTTCGCATCCTCAAGCTGCAGTTCAATAATATTTCACACATTGATGACGACGCCTTTAAAAACAACAGCCTGCTGGAGCATCTTAACATCTTCAATAACTCCCTGCAGGAAATCCCAGCCAGAGCCCTGACGCCTCTCTCGAATCTAAAAGAGCTCTACATGTCCAACAACCTTTATAAATATGCCACTTTGGCTGACACCTTCTCCAAATTTGAAAGGCTCCAGGTTTTGTCTATGGGTGGCCCTCTGGTGATGGGTCTAAAGAGAGCAGATTTGCAGCCCCTGAGGAACCTCAGATTGCAACAATTTGCAATCAAATGCTCCTCCAAACTAATCTACTACGACCCTGGGAGTTTAGAAGTCATTCAGACCAGGGACATGGGCTTTGATATGGCCATAGATGAACAGCCGGACGCTCTCCTGCACATGCTGCGCGACCTCGCCAACAAGAAATTCGGCCTCCTCCAGTTCCGCAATCTCTTCGAGTTCAAGTACTACATGGAGAAGAAGGACATTTTCCAGGGTTTGAAAGACATTACAGCTGATCAAATTATCTTCCACAGAGGTAAATTCAATGAGAATCTCCTGCGAATGGCTTTAATGAACCTACAAGTCGCCCCCATCAAAAGGGTGAGACTTCAGTACATCGACTTTGCCCGTTCCCCCACATTTGTTGACAGTGGAGCAGGTTCCAGCATCACGGATCTGACACTTGATACGTTAGATCTTTGGTGAGTATCTTATCTCTCAATTGGGGCCATCACATCCCAGTGTAAAACAGAATCAAATTGCTGGAAAATCTTGCACTTTTTTGGCACTGTGTTGTCACAATGTCATGATAAAATGTTGCCGGACTAATGAAAGGTTGACACTGCCCTATGATATATCACAATGCAGTTTACATGCAGCTTTTCTAATCAGTTCTACTGCTGTTCGTAGAGAATAAGCCTCTATATCATAAGCTTAAGTTAATGCTAAATATTCAGTATTTCCAGGAATTCACAATCACACAATTACAAGTGGAAAAAGTAAGAAAAATAATTGTTACGATAATCTCCAGTCTTCTTTTTTGTCAAAATAATGAAAACCATGGTTACAATAATGGAAAAAAAAATTAAGGGAACGGCGATAAAAGATAGTCTTTAATATAATATTACCTAAAGTCTAATGTAATTATATGAACAGATGTAAGCTTTTACAAGTCTTTTATCACAGACCTATGACAGAATAATAATAGGAACAGGAAAATGACAAAACCAGCATTGGCTTTGGAGGTCATCAGTTGTCAGTCATTGTGTGTAGAGCAGAGCCCATTGAATTTAGTGCCTTGTCAGTGTCAAACATACTGGATGGATGAGAGGAGGGGGTCAATTTATTGGAATATAGCCTTAGTGTCTTTTGGTTGGAAACTGCTCAAATGGTCAAAAAAGTGGACCAAATTATCACGACCCACCCAAAACAATTTACACCCACTTAATTCAATCACTGACTCGACCAAAATTGAACTGAAACCCAGTATGGAGCACTTTTATGAGAATATGTGATACAAAAAGCAATTAATCTTTGTTTTTTTCAATAATCACAAAATGCTCAAGAAGATCTTTTGGGAACCGTGTTTGCTTTCCAAATGCACAGACGGAGCTCTGACAGTCTCGTATTTCTTGTAGGTATATCAGCAACCCTGATGTGCTGCGTTTCGACTGGCGTTTCACCTGGTTCAACAAAATTAAGTCGCTGTCTATTCAGTTTGTGTATTTCAACTCCGTGCCCTGCGATTCCTGGGTTGAGATGAAACACGTGGAGATCCTGGATATCTCCAACAATCGACTACAGGACAAGTTCATCTTCAACCAGCGGTGTGATTACAAGGGAACGCTGCCAAAACTCTCCATCTTCAACACAAGCACCAATGATCTGACCAGCTTAAAAGACCTGTCATTGCTGACGAAGGAGTTCCTGCAACTGCAGGTGTTAGATTTTAGCAACAACAAACTCGGATCGGCTAAAAAAAGTCAGGGCTGTGTTTGGGAGCAAAATATTACTCGTGTCATCGCTCACCACAATCAGTTTGAAAGGGAAGCCCTCCATTGTCTCCCCACTACAGTGCAATTCTTGGACCTGTCCTACTGTAACCTGGACCAGCTGAACATGATGTACTTTGAGAAAGCAACCAACCTGCAAAAGCTCCTGCTGAGTGGTAACAAGATCAAGTTCATCCCATCTAGATGGGGAAGTCCGTCACTGGAGTCACTGGCTTTGGATGGGAATTCGTTTGGCCTCATTAGCAAGAAATCCTTCCAGGACATGCCTCGCTTATCCAGCCTGAGGGCAGGGAATAATCCGTACCACTGCACCTGTGAGCTTCATGCCTTCGTCCAGGACACACTTTCACAAGGAAAGGTCAACCTAACAGACTGGCCTTCCAACTACCAGTGCTACCACCCAGAGTCCTTCCTCAACACGTCCATATCCAAATACTTCCCAGGTCAAGTGGCCTGCGATATCAGAATAGTTATCGCCATCAGTGTTGCGACCACTGCATCGGTGATCTTGATACTGATGCTGATCTGCTACATTTTCGACCTCCCGTGGTACACCAAAGCCACGTATCAGATCATCAGGGCCAAGTACAGAGCTCACAAGGAAAAAGCGGCGGGGGAAGTGGAGACTTTTACCTATCATGCTTTCATATCCTACAGCCACGCTGACGCGGACTGGGTGAGGGACCAGCTCTTGCCGTGTCTGGAGAACAACCGAAACCCTTATCGTCTGTGCATTCACGAGAGGGACTTTATGCCGGGGAAGTGGATCATCGACAACATCATCGAGAACATCGAAAGCAGTCGAAAGGTGATGAAAATTTTGTTTTGTAATAGTCTTGCACGTGCAAGAATGCACCATTTGTGATACACACAATAGTTGGGTTTAGCTTGTGGTTTAGTGGTGTTTCAATAAGCCCTAATTGACTTCTCTTTGCTACTTCCCCTAAGGAAATTCCCCACTGCCATCTTACAAACTGATTAAGTCATTTGAAAACTTTTCGGAAACCCTTGATGACTTTTGAGATATTGATTCTCAAATGGCTGAAGAGGCAAGTGAACAACGATACGCACCCAAGGGGGCTAGTGATTCACCAATACAACAATCAGCCAATGGGCGCCATTGGGCTGTTGTTGAGCTTTTGATGAAGACTTTTGCCCATAGTTTTGAGTTTTGTCCAGCACCTTTGGCAGTAGTCAGTTTTTTAAAGGTTGGCTGATCAGATTGCCAAATTAGTACATTCATTTAAACAGCACAGCGGAGCACAGTGGGTTTAGATTGTTCTAGCATTTAAAAAAATGGGCTGTAATGCAGAACATGATAGTTTCCATCAGCATCAGTTCCATACCATTTCCCTAACTCTCTTTTAGATAGAGCATCGCCCTAACCAGCACAATTCAGAGCTACATCATTAAGAAAAAATTTCACGGTGCAATTTGATACCATGTTTCATTTCCTTTCTTTCTAATTTGATTCTTTTTTAGGTAATATTTGTCCTCTCCCGGCACTTTGTTAATAGCGAGTGGTGCAACTATGAGCTGTACTTCGCTCAGCAGAGGGCAATGGGAAAGACCTTCAGCGACGTCATCCTCGTGGTGAAGGAGCCCATAGATCCCAGCTCACTGCCCAGCAAGTACTGCAAGCTCAAGAAAATGCTGAGTACCAAGACGTACCTGGAGTGGCCCCAGCAGGCCAACCAGCGGGCGTTCTTCTGGGAACAGCTGAGAAGTGTCCTGGGCAGGCCGACGAAGACCCAAGAACGGGCGTTCAGCATCAAGAGCGTAGCTTCATCTGAGGGCGCCGTTTCTGTGACCGGGCTCCCCGAGGAGAATCAGGGGCCAGGAGTAGATGAACTCGATGTGGACGAAGAAGAAGAACTCAAAAACAAGATGATTGGTAGGAATAATGATGAGCTGCCAAATGAGAGACAAATACCGTTGGTGGGATTTTGAGCAAAAGTTTAGAAAATAAAGATTGTACGAAAGCTCCATTTTTGTCTTAGTAAAGGCTTGAACCCTGTTTGGAGTTGCCAGCATCTCGTTAAGATGGCAGACATTAACATGATCCCTGCCTGCGTGTAGCATCCTGTCCTGTCGGCCCCCCCCCGATGAGCGTCCCAGGTCGGGTCGCCCCCGCTGACAGGCACTGAAAAGGCCACAAACTCAGCAGCTCAAATGAGATCCCCCTTGGTCGCACTCTGGATAACAAGCATAGGTGCCAGGAAGATGTGGTGACGGGCGCAACACCGCGAATGGGACCACGCTCTGTTACGTTCCTGGCGCCTCAGAGGTATGACATCATGGATGATCCAGCTCCGGCGTCCCACAGCCGAGTCGAAGGCTGCTAGCCACATAATACCAATACTCCGTAGGAACGCAGTGTGTTTTGGGGACATTGGCCGAACTGCCAATAGTCAAAAAAATCTCTGGTGGATATTGATAGATCACTGGATTCACCTCTTGAGAATATGCAATACTTAGTTACAGAAAAATAATGGACAACGTTGATAGTGCAAAGAAAGAAAATCTGGGATTTGTTACACTCTAAGCGTGTGCTAATTAACTCATAATCTCGAAGTGGCCTTCGAGTGTTTCAAGTGGACTGCGCCTGTAGTAAAGCATTAGATGCATAATTTGATTCCTGCAAAAGTGTCTGTCTTAACCTGATCGGATTGTGTTTTGTCTTAGTCCTGTTATTTCACTGTTTTCAAAAGGAAAACTTTTTAAAAAAAATTCATGTGAAATATAGGAATAAGTGGACAAATCGCATCAAATGAGTAGCTTAGTAATGCTATTTGAAACTTAACCAACCAAAACGATAAAGCAGAATTTAGAGATTAATTTGCAGTAGGCACTCAAGAGCCGATCTCAATAACTAGCAGACAAAAAACTTTTTAAAATGATCTTAGAAATGCTTTAATCATCTCATAATCTATACACGCAGTTGTTATATATAATAATTATCCCCCTAATTTCCCCTGTAATGAAAGATAAAGCAGCAGTTTGTGTTAACAAGCAGTAAACCGTAATGTGTAATTATGTTTTGAACCTTTAGCTGTCTGATTTAGTCATTTTGTTTTTTGTTTTTTAGTTTCATAAATAACAATCCAGCCTTTTTTAAGTTGATGACTGAAGCATAACACATACAGCAGGCGAATGTAAAAATATTATTTTTTTAAGCATTTGTGTTCAATCAACAGAACCTTTATGTCCTCTCTTAATGGATTTGAGTTGAGCTCAGACGTGTGATATGAGGGTTAATCTATTTTTATAAAGCATTTAAAAAAAAATTAAAAACTTTTTTCAAAGATATTTTCGAAATCATCTGTTCTCTTCTATCTGGAGGGTTGATGTGTGTGTCCATTTGCAGTGTTTACAAATGTCCTGCAGGTGACACCCTCGAACTTAGCTTAATATTTCTCTGATGGATGTTGTCATTGTACACAAGTCCTCACACCTGCACATGTTAAATGCACTATTTAGTATAAAATATTATATAATCCTATATTATAGTATTTTGTATAGAATCATATATACAGCAGACACATGTGTCGTATTTTTGATGGGGACTCGTGGTATGCGTGGACTTTCTGTATTTGCTGCTCCAGTCATGACATGTTAATGTTCCTTATATACCTTGTTTTTAATGGCTTGTGAAATGTTGGACATTCATTATTCTTACAATGCAGTATGACATTTAGAATAATTATATAAACAAAAAGAGTTTTAGAGTATGAGAGATGAGGGGATCTTGTCTTTTCCCCAGGTTCCACGTGCGGTGGAAAGTGTTTCATCTATAGGTTGCACTTTTCGTCAAAACCAAGAAGAGAATATCTGTGATCTGAGGACGTTTTGGGGTGTTCGTTACCGCTGTGGTGAGATGTTGAGGTCAGAGGCAGTTACTCAGTCCACAACAGACTTTTTCTTTTTAAAACTGACACCAAGGAAATTGCTCAACAAGATTTACAGATATTGCATATACAGTATTTTCCCCTGTATATACAGCACAGTTTGGTTTGTGCTAAGCTGGAGAGTAACTTGAGCCTTAGCAGGTGATCTCATCCCTGCTGTGACCTTTTTTTTCCTTTTTTGCTTTGGTGTGGCGCCCCGGTATAAACTGTCGAATAGAAGCATGCACACATCCATAAAACCTGCTCACATTGAGATACTGATGTAAATCAGCCCCCCCCCCCGATCATTTGATCTGGCAAACAGAGGATTTCATTTGACTGGCCTGCATGTAATTTGTATTGCTCCTCGGGTTGAGCTGTCATTCAAACATAATCGTCCCTTAATTGCAAATGATGTCGCGGGGAAGCACCAAATAAGCACAAGCGAGGCTTAGGAGGGAAGAGCTGTGGCAGGAGAGAGGGAAGAATCGCTTCGGCGTATATATTTCTCAATATAGTTAAACGGTTCCGGAAGGCAAACGTCGCTCACAGTAATTAAGGAATTTTGAGAGTATTTCATTTGGCATTTTGCACACAGGGTTTTCTGCAAAGCCCCCCTGAGTATTAAAGCACATGCATACACAGCAGAGTAAAACAAGGTTCAGAGCTCAGATCAGGATCAGTTTTGCATCCAAAGCTTTGGAGCTTTTTTTTTTTTTTCCCTGAGGAGAGACTTGGAACTGTGACAAATTCATTGAATTCAACTGCTGACATAAAATGTGCAAATAACTAAAGTTCCACCGTGTGTTGTTGTTGTGGTTCTGAGTTCTTTCTTTAAATTTTTTTTTTTTAAATCTAAATATCTTTATGAAGGCTATTTATTGTCAACAAAAAGCACATTTTTCCATTACCAAATAAAATAAACTATTAAATTTGAGAGTTAATTGAACCTTGGACACAATAACTGACAAAACAATCTCTCCCTCCATTTAATAACTCCATTTAATAACAGGCTTTTGAAGCTCACGCAACTGCTTCAGGGCAAGAATGAACTTTAAGTCTCGAGTCTTGAGCCGACGCAGAAACAGGAGCCCTCACAGTGCTGAGGAAGATGCGATAAAAAGCCCCAGAACCGCTAGGCTACTAAATGGACCTTGTAGAGATAATGTTTTATCAACTATTATACACGATGTTGGAATAGTAATAATAATAATTATAGTATTAAAGATGATGGTAGAACATATGCGGTCTTTAAAAAAAAAAAAAAAAAAAAAAAAAAAAAAAAAAAAAAAAAAAAAAAAAAAAAAAAAAAAAAAAAAAAAAAAAAAAAAAAAAAAAAAAAAAAAAAAAAAAAAAAAAAAAAAAAAACAAAAAAACCAAAACAAAAAAAAAAAAAAAAAAAAAAAAAAAAAAAAAAAAAAAAAAAAAAAAAAAAAAAAAAAAAAAAAAAAAAAAAAAAAAAAAAAAAAAAAAAAAAAAAAAAAAAAAAAAAAAAAAAAAAAAAAAAAAAAAAAAAAAAAAAAAAAAAAAAAAAAAAAAAAAAAAAAAAAAAAAAAAAAAAAAAAAAAAAAAAAAAAAAAAAAAAAAAAAAAAAAAAAAAAAAAAAAAAAAAAAAAAAAAAAAAAAAAAAAAAAAAAAAAAAAAAAAAAAAAAAAAAAAAAAAAAAAAAAAAAAAAAAAAAAAAAAAAAAAAAAAAAAAAAAAAAAAAAAAAAAAAAAAAAAAAAAAAAAAAAAAAAAAAAAAAAAAAAAAAAAAAAAAAAAAAAAAAAAAAAAAAAAAAAAAAAAAAAAAAAAAAAAAAAAAAAAAAAAAAAAAAAAAAAAAAAAAAAAAAAAAAAAAAAAAAAAAAAAAAAAAAAAAAAAAAAAAAAAAAAAAAAAAAAAAAAAAAAAAAAAAAAAAAAAAAAAAAAAAAAAAAAAAAAAAAAAAAAAAAAAAAAAAAAAAAAAAAAAAAAAAAAAAAAAAAAAAAAAAAAAAAAAAAAAAAAAAAAAAAAAAAAAAAAAAAAAAAAAAAAAAAAAAAAAAAAAAAAAAAAAAAAAAAAAAAAAAAAAAAAAAAAAAAAAAAAAAAAAAAAAAAAAAAAAAAAAAAAAAAAAAAAAAAAAAAAAAAAAAAAAAAAAAAAAAAAAAAAAAAAAAAAAAAAAAAAAAAAAAAAAAAAAAAAAAAAAAAAAAAAAAAAAAAAAAAAAAAAAAAAAAAAAAAAAAAAAAAAAAAAAAAAAAAAAAAAAAAAAAAAAAAAAAAAAAAAAAAAAAAAAAAAAAAAAAAAAAAAAAAAAAAAAAAAAAAAAAAAAAAAAAAAAAAAAAAAAAAAAAAAAAAAAAAAAAAAAAAAAAAAAAAAAAAAAAAAAAAAAAAAAAAAAAAAAAAAAAAAAAAAAAAAAAAAAAAAAAAAAAAACAAAAAAAAAAAAAAAAAAAAAAAAAAAAAAAAAAAAAAAAAAAAAAAAAAAAAAAAAAAAAAAAAAAAAAAAAAAAAAAAAAAAAAAAAAAAAAAAAAAAAAAAAAAAAAAAAAAAAAAAAAAAAAAAAAAAAAATAGGTCACGAACCTAACTGTCGGTTCCAGCGGTGCTGGTGCTGTGGGAGCACACCGCCTGCTTTTTGCCTTTAAAGGCGGCTTCACCTGTGCTGCAGGTGATGATGAAGATGATGATGATGACGATGATGATGATGACGACGGCGGGGGCGTGTCGTCCCGGAGGCCGGCGCCTATCTGATCCTGATTTACCTGCCCACAGGTGACAGGAGCCCATATAAGTGAGGAGCATAGCGCAGAGGCCACTTCCCTCCAGCACCTGTCAGCGTCACTGTCCCAGGTGAGTTCCTGCTCCGTGTTCACGTCAGTCCGCCGCTGAACCTCGGAGCCTTCAGAGGCGAGTGGTTCGAGTTAGATTCTAACAAATAATAGATTAATAATTTTCATGTATTTTGTTTTTCTAATTATTTACATGCGATTCTGCGTTTTCAGCCTGTTTTTCTTTCAACAATTAAAAACGCAGCTCGTGTTTTAGTCCCAGTTGATCAGTCAACCGGCTTCGTTTTTAACGAGAACAGACAGACGTGACCGGTGTGGAACAGGGAACGTGGCAGGGAACGTGTCACCTGACGGACGGAACGACCGCACATGGGGGGTCAAGAGGGCACCGGGTCCTTTTACATGAAGCCAGGCCACCACCCTAATGCATCTTATGGGCAGGCTGCCCCTTGCAGG
Organism: Istiophorus platypterus; assembly: GCA_016859345.1. NCBI lineage: Eukaryota > Metazoa > Chordata > Actinopteri > Istiophoriformes > Istiophoridae > Istiophorus > Istiophorus platypterus. Next base: position 2,754,606 of record CM029126.1, on the reverse strand, counting down.
GGGTCCCCGTGTCCTTTGTTTCCACCGGTTCGCGGAGGTTGGAGGTGGCATGGCTCAGCTGCCCCCCCCCATCCTACCTGTAGCGGCCTCTCAGGTGTCTGATTGTTGGAGGGCAGGTGTAAGGTCAGATATTCAGACAGTTTATCTCCGGCCGTCATTCCTGCACTTTTAATTTGGCTCAGGCGTCGTCAGGTTTCATCAGTTTGGTGCAATAAAACAGGATATGATCACACCCTAAATTCATTAGTTTCTGATCAACGTTATCATCAACATGGTTCACAACATGTGGAAATAATTAAGACACCAGGACACAATGTGAACCGCCGAAAGGCAACGGTCAACGACGAGCCGGAGGCTCTGATCCTGGGCTGAAATGCAGGTTAACTGAGAGGAAATGAGAAATTTCTTATTGATTTAAAGTTAAAAAACCCAAAACAGTTAGCAGGTATTTGATGCACACGATCTAACCCAGTGAAAGATCCAGCTTTAATTCCTGTTTCAACATGTTTGGTTGTAGTTGAGCAGGTTGTTTTATTTAATTTTTTAAATTTATCAAAGGCTTTCAGAAGCAGGAGCCTCACTAATAAGTCAAGCTGGAGGTATTGTAAAAGCAGCTCTCCCACTAATTTGCCTGCCGCTTACCCCGAAAGCTGGAGCGGAATTAAATAAAAGCGTGGCGCCGCCTCCAGTGGAAGCATCTGGGGTGCAGATATTTTGATCTGATGGTTGAGTCTCCTTTTTATTTTACCTCTAACTTTAGTTGCTTCTTTCAGGGAAAGTCTGCATCTGATGTGCGTTAGTCCATTGTGCCCTACTGGTATTCAATCTGCATTTTACCTGGCTCACTCCAAACTTTTGATTCTTAATGTAACGTTAGTTTGTTTAAAATGTCCATTTGCTTTGGAGAGAAAAAAAACAAAAACTTCCCTGAACGTTCTCGCAAAGTGACATCTTCAGCAAACTGATAACTGCAGGGACTTTATTTTCTCCTGGAGTAGAAAAAAAAAATCATTTAATCTTCCATCCCCCCAGGATTTTTCCGGAGGCTGCTGATCTTCTGAATCACTCTTCTCGCTGCTCTGATCCGACGTCTTTCTTTTTCTTTTTTTTTTGTCCTACCCCTGCTCCGGTTGAAATCCGCTGTATCGCTGAAATGTCGTTTCCCTTCATGACTTCATCTACTCAGTAATAAGATTGTGTGCATGTTTTCTTAATTCTTTTTTTTAAATAGTGGCTCTTTTATTTGTCTTTCAAGTTACAGGACTGAAACATGTCTCTCAGTATAAAAAACTGCATCATGGGCCTCTGCAAAATTTTCAGCGACTACTCGGCCAAAGAGGGTAACAAGGACAAGCTGAGCAGGGGGGAGATGAAGAGCTTGTTACTGGGTGAATTCCCAGGTTTCATGACGGTGAGTATCCCCCGCGCCTGTGCTTAATGCAGATTAAATACCAGTAGGGAACTTCTACCATCTCTGATATGACTCTCTTCAGGTTTTGACATTGACATTGACATTGAACACGCCCGGGTCGGAGAGATGTGGCCCCGGGGCCTGTAGGGGACAAAGTGGGACGGAAACCTGTCTGGCCTGTTTCCCTTTTTTAAAAAAAAACAAAAACCAAAAACCAAAAACAAACACACAGTCCAAACACCAGGAAGTGTCACAAAGCGAGATTATGGGATTATCCAGACTCCTCCGGTCTTAACTCGGGTTTTCTAGCATCGCAACACTGACTCACTTTAAACAGCCCCGACCGGTCTGACCAGTCGGACCAGTTGGAGCGCTGGGAAAAAAATCGGTCGATATTCCTGCAGATTCCCAACAAAGACAAGTGAAGAACAAAGTAAATATTTTTATCCACTAACATTAATTCTGCAAAGATTAAATTCCCGACAGTGTAGTGTTGTTGTTTTCTTTTAATTTTAGTTTCATTTCATCACTGTGGCTCAGAACAGCATGAGGCCACTTTGTGCGGATAATTGGCGGGAAAAAAACCCACTAAACTTAAAAAAAAATTATTTATTTATTTATATATTTTTTTTAAATCAGAAAAACAATCCAGACACCGTTAATTAGCCTCAACGGTTTTTAAAGCAGCATTTCTACCAAATCGGGCTTTGACTACTTTGTAGTACTTTGTCTTATTTTCCATATCATTAAACAGTAGATATCACAAAGAAGCCAGTCAACACATTTTTCACCCAGATGATAAATACATAAATTGTTCATGACAAGAAGGAAAACAATCAGTGTCTTACTTTTAACTAATGTGCATCACGTTCATTAAAATTTGTTGATCAGTCAAAAAAAGGCAAAAACTGAAATCTCTATACTGGAGACGTAACTCCAATACTTATTTATAGCAGTAGCCTTCATTTTAATATCCAGTAATTATTCCAAGTGATTTCACATATAATAATAATAATTATTATTATTATTATTATTATTATTATTATTATTATTATTATTATTATTATTATTATTATTATTATTATATTCAAGTTATGTGATACTCTAGACATTTAACTCAGCTGAATATTATGGGTATTTGGAAACAATTTCAAGCAGTCAATGACAGTCAGTGATATTAAACAACTGGAATATTACAGCGTATTGTGAGAACGTACAACCACAGAGATCCTTAAATCAAATGCGACTCCTACGAAAACCAGTTTGTATGAGTTGTTCTCGAATGCAGCTGTTGTCTGGTTCAGATGAGGGCCACTGGCTAATGACTGGTTACTGTACCTGAAATACCCCTGAAGTGTGCAGACTCTAGGATTGGGATTTGATCTTGTGAACTGTTTGTTTGTTTTTTTTTGTTTTTTCTTAGTCAAGCAATGACCAAGCCACGGTTGACGAAGTCATGACACTACTGGATGAAAACCAGGACGGCGAGGTGGACTTCCTGGAGTTTGTGCGTCTGATCGTTCTTGTGACCCTCGCCTGCAACGAATGCGCCAAGAAAGACTAGAACAGCTAAAATCTGCCTGCGGCCCAAGATCTTTGGAGACGCCGAATAATGACGATAATAATAATAATCTAATGATAATAATAAATGAAGTAAAATTGTCCCTGCAGTTTCACTTGTCTGTTTTCAATTTTTTTATTTCTTAAATTTTATTTATTCTCTAATCCATCCAGATTTCTTTCTAAGATCCGACTAGTAAACATTTTACCAGCAGAATCTGTCCCCTCAGGCCAGTTTGCAGCATTTTAAATGAAAAATGAAAGTTTTCATCCAGTTAAATTTTTGGTTAATTCCTTAGGATTTTCAGAAACTGCACTGGGAAACCTGAGTATTAAAAAGAGTTGTCATCATGGGAACAGACTTCATAAGGTTCACTGGCAACCTCGAGCACCACCCAGTGTCACGTTGGCTCTGCTGGTTCCGACGTCATCGGCCAGTGAGCTGCTCATCCAGCACCTCTGCCCCCCCCCCCCCCGATGCTTTTATTGTGAAAAGGAAAGCGTTGGCTGGGCACCGGTGCCAGACACATTAAATCATTTCGGTCCCGGAGGCTCAGAGACACGGCGTCTTCTGGCCATCAGACACATTGTGGCCGTGAATTTCTAATGAACAATACTGTTTAGTCGCCTATGAACAGCAGATAAAACACACGGTGGAGGCTTTTATGCAGTTATTACTCTTTGCATAGATATGGTTGCATTGCTGGTTTTACTTTTTTTTTTCTTACTCTCTCCTGAGTGATTTTGAACATTTCTTCTGAAATGACTCTTACCAGTCAGAAAAATAACAAACATTGAGGTGCTTGTAAATTACATTAATTGTAATTAATCTTCTACACACACACACACACACACACACACACACACATCTCAGTCCAGTGTTTTTACTGCCTGGGTTTAAAAGGATGAAAGCATAAAAGATTATCAAAGCACAGCACTTCACAGGAGAAATGTGATATTTATTCCATTTTCTCTGCAGCAGCTAAAAGATGAAGATGATACAAAAACAATTTCACAGATTGAAAATTAAGATTAGAAGCCTAAGTCTGAGTGGGGTGGAATTCTTATCAGTATTAATAGAAAAGTTTTATTAACAGATTGGAAAAGTTGGGAATCATGAGAAATGTGTCTGAACGGCAGCTAAACCAGAAAGAATAAGAAAAGGTTTTAATAGCAAACAAACCCAGTTTTCAGTTAAATTACAAATACAATACAATACAAAAAAACCCCCAAACTGTCGACAGACAAAATGGGTTTTCTTATCATAAATTGAAATTTGACTCCAAAAATGTCTAAAAACATAATAACAGCAAAACTGGTGAGCTCCGGAAATGCACAGCATCTCCAACAAAGTCACGGAGGCCGGCGGGGCCGGCAAGGGGGCCGGCAGGGCCGGCAGGGCCGACGGGGCCGGCAGGGGCAGATCTTAAAACCTAACGTTACCTACAGGTGTTAAAAACATCAACCCCTTCAGGCCAGTTCTTGGCACCTGAGGTGAGAGAGTGCGAACAAGTAAACACACGAAGGGTGTGTTTGGTTTTTGTAAATCTGGATTTAAATACCAGTAAGGCAAGTTGATGTGGAACAGCCACATACCCGAGGGGCTCATCGAGCGGAGACGCCGTCTTTCACCCGTCACTCGCCACGTCCCGGCTGTTCCTTTCAAAAGAGAGGTCACTTCGACGAGCAGATGCTCCAGACACGTATGGGAGCGGCTCACTAATGACAGCATTTGCAAACCATTTTCAATCTGTCTCCGAGTGTCTTGCCTTTGTTTGGATACGGTTGTGTAACCGGTGCATCAGGTGCTTAATGACTCTGGGTTTGGCTTTTTTTGATTTTTTTTCTCACACTGATTCAGTCTGAATTAAGACACTTACCAGAAGGAAAAAACCCACAAACTAAACAGACAGACTGAGCTGGCACAGCCACCGTTGGCTCACACTGCAGCTTCCGATCGCTCTTTTTCTGGTTCATTTTAAATGATGAATTTCAAATTATCATCATCGATTATCAAGAAACACAGTGTCGAGGATATATAATCCATCTTTTTACTCCAACAGCCGGACAAAACACAGATTTTACAAGATCAAGCAAGAGGACAAATCTTATTTTAATTCATTGTCACCTTGGGGGCTCCACTTGGTTTTTATCCAATGATTTTGGAGAGTCTAGGAGTCGATAGCTCTCTCATACAATAAACATGAAGCCCCTGTTCCTCGGCCTTTGAGGTTGCCAGGCAACTGCACCCGGCCGAGACGAGGTCCCGTACGTAAAAACCTGGAGAAAGCCGAATCTTGCTTTTTAAAAAAAACAAAAAACAAAACTGGATAAGAAATGTTAATTGGTGTGTTTTTTCGGGGGGGGTGCATGTAGACAGATTTCGTCACCTTTATGACCAAGCCAGGCTCCTGTCTCCTGCTGCAGCTCCATAGGGAGCAGACAGACATGAGGGTGGCGCCCTCCTCATCCAGCGCTTGGCAAAAGAGCAAATACGTTTTCTTACCAAAACCTACCCATTGTCACTGCAGTCTTTGTAGGGCAGCACAAGATTATTATTTGTTTGCATCAATTTTTGTTCTAATCAATGCAATAGTTGGGTTGGAGAAGTATAAAAATGTTCATCACAAGTCACCGTTTAGGCAAACTGAGGAAAAAGGGGAAAGAAACTGAGACGACAGAATATAAAAAAACCAGAGGAATTAAATGTACAACGCACATCGTAAAAGGTTTAAAATCAAGATTATTCTTTTCAAGACGGAACAAATCTGTTTTTAATCCTTTTTAAAGCCTTTTTCAGTAACAGCAGATAAAAAAAAAGAAAGATCAGCTTTACTTTTCAGCTTTGACCCTGGAACGACCAGAAATCGCTGCTCCGGAGATCCGAGGCTCTTCCTGTGCGATCCGAGTGTCCGGGACCGAGCGGCCCGGCCATGAGTGACGGGACTTAAAAACTTTAACTAAAAGGTAGAAGATTTGATCTTCATTAAAGCAGGTTGGTCCAGTATGATAAAAGAAGAAAAAAGGCGAAAATCCGACATCTAGATAAAAACTAAAACTTCCAAAACTTTACATAAAAGACATGGATAATGATGAAAAAAGTCAACATTAACGATCTGCAGCCAACGCAGATCCCTCCTTTGCAGGTGCATGTATATTCAAAGATGAATTCAACTGAATTCTAAAAAATACGGCAAAGAAATTAGGTGAGCTTTTACCAAGCTCTGTTTTTGAATTCGGGTACTTTTCGTAAGGCATCAAGTCTGCATTACAGGCAAGCTCCCTGCGGAATCTATCATCTGGTTTTGTTTTTTGTTTTTTTTTTTCCCAGCAGCTCCTCATAAATATATTCTATTGATAGCAGGTCTCCTCTGACTGAGGGTAAGGGGAAACCTACACTCGCACTCATGGGATCTAAGGCCTTCTCTTGATGTGAATCTCTAAGTGCTGTGGCGCAGAACCTCTACAGAGTGAGGTGCAGATGATGCTACATATTGCAAACATTATAGCAACTGGACCCAAGGTTGCAGGTAAAGGCCTCAAATGCCAGACATTTATATACTGGGTTTCTATATCCGTATAAGAAATGTTCAGGCTTTCACTGTAAAATGCAAAGCAGCGATATGGTTGTTTTATTGGTCCGAGATAAAAGAGAAAAGCCTGCAGAGAGCGGAGAGCCAGAGGGTCGTGAAGGCCGGGCGGCGGCTTCATAGCCCACACGTCAACGCTGCCATCAAGTGTCTGCAAGAGGAACTTGCAGGAGGATGATGCAAATGTTGACAGTCTTTATGTTTTAATCTGGGCTCGATTTGATGTGCAATTTATTCTACAACTGCTTCTAAATCAACACTTCTCCGGAGAATTTTCTTACATATCCCGTTCCGATCGATTAATCGGCCTTTAGATTTTGTGACTGTTTTTTGAAGCGATATGTGTCTTACGGTGAAAATACTGCAACGCCAGACACTGAAATAAAGTAATTTAAATTATAATTTTTAAAAAACGCAACAAATAAATGCATTTGCGTGGAAAAATGACATAGGAAGCAGGACCAGAACAAAGTGAGAGAGGACAAATGCCTGCACTTGAACAGACAGTATTTAAAGTGTGATCATCTCCTTCCACTGGTGCCTCTTGAGTTCCCATCATGCACAGCATACACGAACCGGACGCGGCTGCTGACGCGGCTCCGTGCTCCTGGGCTGGGACTCCACCTGCTCCGCAATAACGCACCATGTGAGCATGATATAGAGTTTTAAAGAGTTTTATGTTTAAATGAAATGTTTCATATTATACTTTCATGGTGCATTTTTAGCGATATTTCTATTCCGGTTCACTTCAATACAATTTAACTCAATATATATGGAATTTGCCCGGTGACACCCAAACTTTAGTACACAAGGGTTAGGGCTAGGGTCAGGGTCTATGGCTTTAATTGGTCGTATCAAAAGAAGCATGCAGTACAGCAAGTGACCAGCAGATGGAGGCAGAGACCTTGCAATGACCAGCTGTCCTGGCGAGGCCGCCACCGACCCGAGTCCCCAGTTGTTACCTGTCCCTGTTTCAAGTGGGCGTGGTTCATAAACACAACCTTATCACCTGGTGGGGTTTTGTTTTTTTTTTTGTTTTTCTCTTTTTATATGATGCAGGTTCATGTGCATGGTTCTATGATCCTCATGTTTTTACTGAAAAACCAATAAGAAAAGCACCAGCATGTTCTGACTTTCTCAACAGCTTTTGACATGTAACATATTGATTGTTTTCATTACTTAAATTTAACGTATTTAATATATATCGCGTTTTCTTACTCAAAGTTGAATATATCTTCCATTTTCTCTTCTCTGACAGTCAATTGAGCTCAACTGATACTGGATATCTGAGACACATACTGATAAATATTTGAGATTGTAAAGAAATTGGATATAAACATACAGTTTTGATAAGTTTTTTTCTTCAAATAAATGAGACCAGAGCATTTACTTGATGGGACATTTTATAGTTAAAAAACTTCAGTTCCCTCTGGTGGACAAACAAGGTAACGGTGACACCGTTTCTCATTGACCTCATACTTCTTTTGACATCTCTGCATAGCAACCTCGTCATTTGTTCTTGACGTGTGCAACGATGCGGACAGATTCAAAAATTCCCATCTCACAATCTGTACAACACTGATGGTAACTCTGATGAAATATAAACACTCAGTTATAGAATAAACAATTTTTTTCTTGGAGTCATGTACCCTTTGGAAGCCATTAAAAAAAATCCCCTCACCAAGACAAATTCAATTTTCCTCAACCACTAACAAATCTGGGGAAACTAGCCCCAAAAAGAGCAAAGTTCAATTTCATCACAGTAAAATAACGTAGATCCTGCAATTAATTTTTCTCTTCCCTGCATGTTTCTCATGCATGAACTCATCGAAGGCCGCTTCATGTTTTGGATTTAACTGTTCTGTTTGTTTAGTAAACATAATGTTTTATTCCCTGTATAAATTCAGTCCATGTTATTCCTCAGATGCTGCTTTGCTTTCCGAATAAATCTTGCTAATGTGAATCTAATAGCCTTGCTCGCACCAGAGCTCCTTTTTTCTGGTAATTGTTCCTTCATGGATCATTTTCATTGAATTTATTTCTGCCCCTGTGTTTATGCTCCCCTCCCCTAAATGGCTTTAAGCCCCCCCCCATGGCTCTTGGCTAAATTATGTTTGTTGGTGTGCACACATCTCTTTGCACACAGCACTGAAATGAGCCATGTTTCGAAGCGTCTCTGGCCTCCACTTTGTTTCACGTGTCATTTGCTCAGATGTAGCTGGCATCGTGTTCGGCCCAGGCCAAACTCTACGGTGCCACGTGTTAGCAGGTGTGTTTACGACCGAGATGGACAGGAAATGTGCTGTATGGGTCTGATTAACAGTGAGAGTCACCCAGAAATTCAATATCCTGACTTCATGTTTTGGAGCCACAGTTGGTGGAAAGTGTTTACACATGCATGCATGAGTGTGTGGTCTCTGACATCACTGGGTAATAAAGTCGTATTTGAAGAGTCGTATATGATGAACCCACCACGAGGTTTGTACCGAGGTTGTAAACATTAGCTACACACATACTTAGACACCAACTCTGACCATTTCAAGCCAGGTGATGCTGTTTGTGCTGAGGCTCAAATTACATGGAAAATGTGAGAGAAGAGCCCACTTTAAACAAGACTGGGTCAAAACCTAGTACATAACTGGACCGGCCTTTATGTGTTTGCGTCTCTCCTACTCTGTGCTCACATCTACAGTAATCTAATACAGCTGTACTCTAAAAAACATCTTTTAATTCACATGTTTTTATGTTTCTGTTGTCAGACAATGGGACAAGTTCGAAAGAGTGAGTGAAACTCAGCCGATTAGGACGACATGTTAAGCAGCAGTCACTTCCAAGCTGCTGCTGTGCTGCTGAGATGCAGATATTATAACCGCAACTTCGTCAGACAGAATCAGCACATGCATAAGTTAAAGACAATGGCTCCGCTGTGATTTCAGCTGTTTACTTGTAAAATGATCACTCAGAGAGATAGTTGGAAGCTCATTCCCGTCTCCGTCACCATCGAGCCAAGAAATGTATTGATATAGTATGTATATAAATATATACATATATATATATGTATAGTTATACATTATATTTATAGTCTCATCTCTAATGCTATGACTGGTCTTCACAGAAAGACTTAGTTCATCTTGGTATTTGATGTTTGTTAAACAAAACAGAAGATTATAATGTCGTGAGGCCATTTCACTCTTCTAGTAACATATTTGTGTACAAATGCCTTTTTATATGCGAGACCATATGTTTGCTTACAGGTTTTCATGGGGCTAATGTGGGGAGGTTGTCTACATGTGTACCGACCCAGTTAGCCATTAACAGAACGGGCTCAGGTCATCTTGTATTACCTCCCTTTCTTTTGTTTGAAAAGAAGTAAAACCTCGTTCTGTGGTTTTACTGCTTCTCTCCTTGGTTTTCCCTGGTTTCCCTCTTGTCGGCCCACTGGAGCTGCCTGCTGTCTACTGGGGAGAAACCAGAGGGAGAATGGTGAGTGGTGAGTGGTGAGTGGTGAGTGGTAGACTTGAACAGAACAAAATAGATGAAGGAGACAAACCACCTTATTTTTCCCTACACGTGACACCGTAGTAATACAGCGGGTCCGAACCAGGACCAGGTTACACCGAATATGATTGGGATCTGGCCCCATTTACTGTAGGTTCTGGGTCTGGTCTTGATTCAAAGACGGAGTTATAGAAAGGGGGTTGGCGTCCAGATTCATCTTCATCCACTGTACTACATTTCATGGTGGTCCATTGAATATTTGATCAGATATTTCCCCCAAAAGCAAAACCGTGGTGGCACAAGAGGAAACCCCAGGTGATGTAGAGATATTTCATTAGACTGGTTGAAGTTTAACCGACTTGATGCACTAGATGAAAAAATCTGATGATTCCAGGTGCTGAGGGATTCATCCCTCTGGGGAAAGTTAATGAGTTCACAGAATTTTAAGGCAATCCATGAAATATTTTCTGCGATATTTCAGTCTGAACAAAATTGCCTTCAGCATTGCCATTTCCTAGAGCTATGTTGCTAGCAAGGCTAAAAACTGCTGGGTAAAGGTCATGGATGGATCAAGGTCATGGTTAAAGGAAACCGACATTGATTATCTATAAAGGGGATGCAAACTTAAGTCTCTAGGGGCAAAAAGCCTCGATGACCCAAACATCCATTTTGACCCCCTTCCCAAAGAATCCTCTAACACAATATGAAGTATCTGTCCAACACAAAGACATTCAGCAGCGGAAACATGCATTTAAGAGCTAAAAAAGAATAAAAAGCCTTAAAAACGTAACATTAGTGAGAGCAATCAAGAGCATCGGATCAGGGGATTTAAAAAAAAATTAAATTCTTGATAACAAAAGGTAAAAGGTTCAGAACCTTTTCACACGGAAAATGAATTATCTCGATCATTACCCCCCCCCCCCAACAACCTTAAAAATGAAGGCAGAAACTGTGGCGCCTGAGCTCTGGTCCTTGTTATCAGGCGATACTTAAAGTTTACTGCTCCGAGTGAAAGAGAGTTATCAGTGCATCCCCGCTGTTTGCACAGTTCCTCCAGTGAAAGATGGACTCGGGACAAGCAGCGATAGGACTCGGGTCAGTGTTTACCTCTCACCTTTCCTTATCGAGGCCGGGAGTTTGCCCTCCGCCCAGACAAGCAGAAAGCCCCTCCGCCTCTCCCCTCGGAGTTTCCTCTCTCCTCCTCGCGGCGCCTTCAGCGGTTGAGCAACAGGGTCATTTACAGCGGTCGAACAAAGTGCGAGCTGCGGGACCCGAAACCACGAAACCGCGGGACGTCAGTGACGTTACCCGGAACTCCACAGCAGGTGGAGGGAAGACTAAAGGGCAGCGCCCGTGGAGGAATGCGCATTATGAACTCGCAAAGATTGAGCATTATGTTGTGGACCATTAACCTTTCCTCAGAAAGGTTAACCCTAATCCTTAATGTACCTAACACCGACTAAATGCCTCTTATCTTTTCCTTTTTGGCCCCTGAGTTCACCCTCCATCCAGTCCCGCCCGCATCCCTCATCTTTTTCTTGTTGAAGCAGGTGTAAATTTCTATAGGGAGAAATCCCCCTTAAAACACTGTAGCCTGACATGTGCTGTGTCCATTTAGTAGCTTAGCATTAAGTGTTTTGTTTCTCATGAATAATCGGGCAGAAAACAAGATGGGACACACGGATGTTTTTCCAAAAGCTAACAGTAAACACGTTGTTTGAGTAATTTTAAACCAACAGGAGGTGAAGACAGACTTAAAGGATAATTACGGTTTATTACCATCTAGGTCCTGGACATGATTCCTATCAGTAATAATAACTTTACACGGAATCCTGTGGTCCCTTTTTCCCACTTGAGATTAATTAGGGAAAACAGGCTTTATAAACTCGAAAAACGTTTCCAGACAGCCACCACATTTTTGAGAGCGCGTAACCTCAGTCAACCTGTCGTCGCCATGAACCCGGCCTGATACCGCCACCACCACCAGCCCCAACCCGCAGGTCAGAGGTCAGCGGGCACGATCCTCGCTGCCGTCTGTCATTCGTCACGGCTCTGTCTGTACTGCCGATGAGCTCTAAGCTCTGCCGGAAGTGTAAATAGGCAAACTGTTCGTAACATATTCATCATATCAGCGCTTCATTTGATGATATTATATTGATTTCGAGTTTACGTTTTGTTGCGCCGCCCCAAGGTTTCCTGAAAAAAATCAGCTGATGCAGGATTGAACATGCTATAATTCTTCCACTGGAGTTTTGTTTTTAGAATTATGTAATCTACCCCCTGTTCTTTTTACTCTACAGTTATCTAATCTAGACTGAGCCCTTTGAAAAGTCAGATGAAACAACACAGAAAGGGAAAACAGGGAGGAAAGAAAACATTAAACCATGCCACCATTTCCATAAGGAAACCAATACTGCATGACCGGTAAGTTTCACGTGTCTATTCCGGGTCTTTAAAATGTTTTACTGGGCTGATTCCTCACTTTGTTACACAATCGCTGACTTTGAAAACTTTGCAACACCGTGCCGTGTCATTCTTACTGAACACGGCCACATTTTTCTTTTTTTTTTTGTTACGTCATCGGCGTATGACCCTGCCTGTACATTATGTATTTGTGAGATTTTATGTGTGTGTGAGTGTGTGTGTGTGTGTGTGTATGTGTGCGCCCTGCCCCATGCAGCAGTCAGGACAAAGGCATGCCGTCCCACGGCAGCAGACAGAGAGTCTGCAGGCAGAGCGAGCACACAGATAAATTATGCCGACTAATGGCTCGTCAAACTGTCACTCCGGGCCCAGACAATGCACGCAGCGCCGTGCAACCTCGGGAGGAGGAGGAGGAGGAGGAGGAGGAGGAGACGAAGAACACCAAGAAGACCAAGAAGATGACACAGAGACCCGGGGAAAGGGCTATACTTAAAGTGTCGGATGTGGGACGTCACTCGGGATTGCCTAACGAGAAGCACGACCTGTACAGACCGTCCTGCCATCCTGTGATTAATGTGTACGTGTCTGTTTTGTGTGTGTGTGTGAGTGTGTGTGTGTGTGTATGTGTGCCTGACGACAAAAGCTGATTAAAAGGAAAAAAACCCTGATGTAGGGTTTTTTTTTCCTCCGGATTTGCTTGCAGCCCCACGGCGTGTGAAAGTCGACACACTTTCCTTTTCTTCCCGTCGGAACGGGCCGAGCCTGAGGCGAACGCAGCCTTGCCCAAGGGCACCATGGGACGGTAACGCTCGCCAACGTTACCACGGGCCACTGAGTAAAAGGACACTTCGGAGACGAGAGTTTGATTTCGCCGCTCACCCCCATTTTTTGCAGTTGTTTGGTGCTATTAAGAAAGGAAAAAAAAATCAGGGCCTCGAGGGCGGGGGCCCGGGTGGAGCTGATGTGGGAGGGGACAGTGACAGGCTCAAGGACCTGTCAATTAAAGCGAACGACCCGCCTTTAAGCCACATGACCGTAACAGAGAGCTCGGTGAATTCTACTTGGAACATTCATATTGCCAAACCCTCAAAGATAAAGTTTACGGTTATATGAAAATGTTCCCACATGAGGTCCATTGTGTTTAAGCCTGTATTTGTTATATGTTAATGTTTTATTGTTTTTTGTATTTAATGTATTTTGTTTAATTTTTTAAGCCTCCGTCCTAATTTTTCATATAAGTTGTATTTGTTATGATTGAAATGATAATGAAACTTGAACTTTGAACTTGATTTTTCCGGGGAGGGGTTGGGACTTCTTCAGTAGAAAGCCGGTGCTTCATTGAGTAATCTTGTTTTTTTCATTTTAATTAGTCATTTGTTCCTTGAGTTAATGTAAAGTTACTGTAACACCAGGAATCTCCTTTGCCTAGTGGCCATTTGAGGAACTGCAGCCTGAAGCACTTATAAATTTATGTTTCATAATATTTCTCCATTTTTACCCCCCCCCCCCCTTGTTTCGAGCCCCTCCCTGCCTTCTGTTAAACTTTTTAAAATGGACATCAATTTAAACTGGTGGGAAACCGGTCCGTCACTGATCCGCCTGTTTGTCCAGAAACAGATAAATCCAAACAACTCCTTATCAGATCACACGGAATTTCCTCGGCCATTCACGCTCACCGGAGAAGATCGGATTCCTGGCGTGGGTGGATTTTAACTGGAACTTAAATCAGCACTCGCTCCAGCGTACTTCCTGACCGCCGTCAGATTTGCTTGTGCGCTGGATGTGTTTTTGTGCATTTTTGTGTCGAAAGTGAAGGACAGAGAAAGTTTCAACGTCTTGATCCAAACCACACACGCTGTATGTGAATGTATGTTTGCGTGTTTGTGTGTGTGTGTGTGTGTGTGTTTCTGGGCTGGTTTAAATGTTTACTTGGCGTAAACCAGGCAAACGTAAACACATTTTTCATCTCCCCTTCGCGTAACAGCTGACCTGGACGAAGCCGGGTTGACCCGAACGTGCCTCGGATCTCAGAGCTGTGACGGTTTCCGTCCCACCCGCGGACGTTTCTACGGAAACACTTTGAGGTTCTGTACAGTTGGCTCGGTGACACCGTCCGCTCACACAGAAACAACTACTTATCCTGATCCCTGACTACTAACCCTGAACTACTTATCCCAATCTCTCCAGGTCCATGGAGATTTACAGTAATATGTGAAGGGACCGAAGAGTCATTACTGGCTGGAAGTCAGAGTCCTGTTTAGAAAAAAAAACTTCCACAACATTAAGCAAGCTCCATCTGAGTCATCTGGATGTCAGTGAAGTAATGAACCAAACGCAGTGCGAGATTTATTTATTTATTTTTTATTTATTTTTTTATTTATTTATTTTTTTGGCCCCTACACATCACTAATCAGCGCTTGGGTCGCGATGAGCAGAGACTTTGGATTGTGTCTGTATTGATGATAATGATAATGATTAGCATTTGATTTCCATGCTTGTGGTGCAGGTCATACGAATGGGTTTCGATAGAGTGTACTTCAAAATGTACTGCATGACAGATAAAAAAAGGAAAAAGATGGATGCCAAAATCAAAAAAAGGAAAAAATGAAAACAGGAAATGACAAGATTAACAAACTACTGAATCACCGCAGACTTTAGTTTCAGCACGAGGAACAATTAATGCTGTAGTGATGATGATGGTGATGTTGATGATGATGATGCTAATGATGACGGTGGCGAGGATGCTGATTAATACTAAATGGATGTTTCCGAATTTCAAAACTCTCAGAGAAAGTCCAGACTCACCAGTTTCTGAAACATCTGGCATCACTAGGGTCTGGAAGCCTGTTTAGCAAAGCTGTGAAGGTTTCGTGGTTAGATTTAAAGTTCCGGTCGGGAACAACAGTGATGACTGAGAGTCCCTGGCCCGACCAGGGGTTCTGATCGGGAGAAAAAAATTCCCTGGATGGGACGGAAGCAGGTGAGAAGTTTAATGCAGTCTCGTGCAGGAGTCAGGGGGCGGTTAACTCGTTAGCCCCGCACCGCCACAACTCACTAAACATGCTCATTAACACGCTATATCGCGTTTTTTTTTTTTTCCGTGCAAAAACTGAAGTGTAAAAACACGAAAATTGTAGCTTCTTAATGTGCATTTTGTGCGCTGGACTGTCTCTTGGTCGGGGGAGGTGACTTCGTGTGGAGCCTTGAAAGTTTGAGATTGAAATGAGAGCGATCTTGATCTTCTCATCGAAACCTCGGCAAGAAAGTGAATTGGCATGTTTCACAAAATGTAACTCCGGAGTTCAAGGGATGAACGAAGATTAAAAAAAAAGGTCTGTGTATGTTTAAAATTATTGCCACGGCAAGAAGAAAAAAAAGTTATTTAGAGTTTGGGAGTCTGTTCGGAGGTCACAGATTTTTTCCATTTAAAGGCAGAAACCATAAACTGCTCGGTGAAAAAAACCGGTAAATAAATTTTGCCTTTGATCAGCCCAGTAAAACAAAGCTGATGATTTGGTGACCTAATCTTCGTCCTCCTCCTCCTCCTCCTCCTCCGAACAGACGCTGACTAAGACAAAATAATAAATTCCTTGATCTCGACCCTGAATCAACTCCTGTTCTTTTGTTTTTTCCTTTTTTTCCTTTTTTGTTGTCGTTTTTTTGTTTTGTTTTGTTTCTTTTTTAACCGGAGCACAAACGAAGGGTCTGGGTTTTATAAAAGGAAGCGATGTGTGTGTCCTGGGGCGTGGGGGCAGTAACGGCGACGCCTTTTCAAACACAACGAAACCTTTTTCTTATCTGATGAGGAACAAATCCAGGTTCCTTCCTAGGTTTTTTTTTACCTCTGTTCACCTGGTTAAGGCTCACTGAGGACAAACAGTGGACCTGCTTGCAGCAGCTCCGCCTGAAGGACCACATGTCGGTTCCTACTCGGAGCTAAGTCCGAGCCCACTGTTTCTTACAAGCCCTCCCCCCTTTTTTAAAATTGATTTGTGATTATCGACATTAACAAACTGATCGGCGTAAGAGTTGGAGGCAGCGGCGCCGGGTCGACGCAGCGTCACCCAGTCTGTCGTCACCGTGGCCGGTCAGTGCATCCCACTCTCAGGGCAAAATGAGGACACTAATGCCCCTGGGGGTATTAGTAGTGTGTGTGTGTGTGTGTGTGTGTGTGTGTGTGTGTGTGTGTGTGTGAGACAGAGATGGTTTGGGGGGGTTGTATCAAGACTGATGATAGCTGTCAGCCCTCTCAGGCCCTCTCAACCCCTGGCAGAGTCCTCTCTGGGTTATAACCCACACACACACACACACACACACACACACACACACACACACACACACAAACACACTACGAATAATGTGTGAGTATGTGTGTATTATCAGGAATGGAGAGACATCCTAATGAACGACCTCTGACCCCAGAAAGGGGATCTGGGCAGAGGAAGTTGAGAGGGGAGGTGAAGAGGGGAGATGGAGGGTAAGGGGGCGCCCGGCGCCACATTTCGGCTCCTCTGCGTCGGACACCCACCGCCGCCCCGCCCGTGGGTGAAGCACCGGATCGTGCGCTGAAAGTGAGTCGGGACAGGCCCCGCCTCAGGCCCCGCCTCATCGACCTACCACTGCTGCAAGGAGCCCGGAGGTGAAAGGTCGGGGTCTGGGGGGGGGGGGGTTGTCTCATCTCTACCTACAATCTACTACACTATCAAATTATTAAAAAACATCTATTCACAAGGGCATAGGTTCGGTTTTAAAGGTGAATGGGACTCAAGGTTGGGGTGATTATATCAGGGAGGAAGTTGAGTTTCAGGCTGCGTGTTTGATAAAAAGTGTTTATTCAACAGTATGTTTACAAAAATTTCTGAATCTGGAAATTTTGCAGAAACAAAGAGCACCATAGCATCAGCAGAAGTCCTGAACTTGGAAAAAATTCCATTATAGATTATATTATATTATAAGAACAATATCATTTATATTCTAGATACAGGACTTAAATGCATCACGAACACGCAGCCATGTTGCTCCCTTGCGATCGCTCTCACTCTTTCCTCTCCGGACTTGTGTCTTTTTCCCTGCAGCTGTTCTCCATCCCCAGAGTTGCTCTATTTACCCTGTGTCCTAAAGCGTCCGTGTCTTTACAATTAAACTACAACAACAAGTAATTCTTTACTAAACAGAACTGCGCCTGGATCCAGATTGCGCGGTCTGTTAACATTATCAGGTCATATATTGTTAATTTATTTGGCAAGTTGCAAGTACGTTGTTGCTGAACATACGGGTGAAGAATTTTTACATATTTTTCTAGTGAGTTATCTGATCCTGTAGCCCGATAACCAGCATTATAAACAGTTTTTAGGTGATGTCTGGACTCCCGCAACGTTTTGTTCCGGTTAATACAGGAAGAGTTTGAAGTCACTTCATTCAAAACATATTTATTTATTTAATACAAGCTTTTAAATCAAAACCACCATCGTTCCTGAACCTTAGCCAAATTGCTTTTGTTGCCCAGAGCCTAATGACTCCACTGCCATCAATAAATGTTGACTCTGCTTAATTCAGTCAAAAATACATTATTTTTGAGTATAAACTGCCCACCAATTAAATTTCCAACAACATCTATTTGAAGTTGCACTTTAGTTGTTTAGAAAGGTAATTTCTTGGAGACAGGTTTCTGGTCGATATCTTGATCCACCACTGGAGGCACTGCCGTTCACGGCCCCCAGAGGATGAAGGCTTTTGACTTTCCCACCACGAGGGTTGACATTTGTTCTTTTAAGAGAAATGTCTCAACAACTGTAGCATGAATTGTCATGAAATATGGTACAGACATGGAAATCTGTTCCCATGAGTATAAATTGATTGGTGACCAAATCAAGACCAAATACATGCAAAACTAGGGACTTTTGAATGTTGGCATGTCAACACGTCACAATAAATTGATGAACATAGTAAAGAAACGGGGCTAATAAACATGAATATGTTAGCATGTTACCACGTAAGGATAAGTTGATGTACATTGTAAATAAAATACCTGGTAACCATGAATACATTTTCATGTTAACACGCCAAGATAAGTGGTTGTACATGGTAAATAAACTGCCTGATAACGATGACTATGTTAGCATGCTAATATGTCGTGATAAGTTGATGTACAAAATGAATAAGCTGCCTGGTAAACAAGCGCATGTTAGCTTCCTTACTGCGAGCACGTTAGCATGCTGACAATTAGCCTTTATGTCAAAGCAGCTGCTGTGCCGCTGACTCGGCTGCAGACTGTTAGTCTCGTTTTATTTGGCCACCTCCGCCGCGTAAATCAGAATTATGGCGGATTTGTTTTTTCTCTCAGAGAACCACTCGGCTCACACTATCCACTCTAGGACCAAAGGGTTACACAGAGAACGTGGGAGGAAGGTATCTCATTAGGAACACATTGTCCTCGTTGGCGAGGACGATGCCGTAATCGTCCGCTTTGAGCGGTTCCCAGAAGGTTTTCTCCTCTTAACCAAAGTTGAAACGGAGAACCGCGCACCTCCTCCAGCTCCCTCGCATGTGGAGCGAAGAGACGGGGAGATTTTTATTGTGCGGTTAGGGCAGGACGGTGCGCGGAGAAAGTGAAGGAGTAAGTAACCGGTCGGGGAACATTCCCTGGCGCTGGGCGAGTGTGGTTTGTCTCCGACAGGAGAGAGAGAGAAGAGGAAAGCAAATAGTTGAAGTTTTATTAGGAAGCTGCAGAGGTCACCTGCAAAACAGAAGGATTCACACACACACTGATGCACAAGACCGTGCAACCTGTCCCAAGGTGCTGGCGGGGTCCTGGCCGGTCGTTGTGATTGGCTGAGGCCAGGGCTGAGCCCCCCCCCAGAGGCTGACCCCCGAGTTCAGGGTTGTTTTTCTTTTTTTTTTTAAATGCAGCTCTGGCAGGGTCAAGGCTCGGTCGCCGCGGAAACCTAATGACTTCCTCCCAATAAAGATGTGATGTATGAGTGAGCTCGATCGGCCCCTGATATGACCAGCAGGTAACCCCGACAACGGCTGGGGGGGGGGTGTCTACGTTCTCAAAGTCCATCATCCTAAATTTATCAGGGGACAAATAATTAAATAAAAAAGACAAATAAACACAGCTTCCTGGATTGTTTACTGTGTCCAGCATTATAAGTATGAGGAAAAACTACTTAAAAACTGGTGTAAATGATGACGACATGCATCATTTACTGGATCCAGAACGGTTCTGCGTCCAGGAGAACATGACTAAGTTCTACAAGAGGTCCCGGCCCCGGGCTTCCGTTAAGATTAACAGTCGTTCTCTCAGCTTTTAAGAGACCGAGATGGTCCTCGAGACCGACGCTTATACTCCAGCAGAGTGGCTCTTCTGATCTTTTGGCAGAGGTGCAGCGCGACCTACCTCCGGGTATCTGACCCCGCAGATGAACAGAAACAGAAACAGGGAGATTCGCAGGGACAGATTTCATTTCACATCGGGGCTTGTCCGGCAGAACCGCCGCTTCACCGTACGACCAACGCATTCACAGCCGCACCTGAAAAATAAGAGTCTGCGCTCTCGGTCTTGACTCCGCAGGACGATGCAGTTCCAGATTTAACACTGACTGTGTCTCGCTCGGTCTAAAAACACTGTAACCAACTGGCTTTTGTTTTCACACCTAATAAAGCAAAAAGTGCTGGAGATGGCACTGCGCTCCGCTTGAGGCTTTTTACAGTTTGCCTTTTTGTGTGATTGCACTAAATCAGTGCAATTTAAAACCGAACAACAACAAACCTACGTGGAGACAACATGCTGGATGAGTTAGAAGATGACAGGATCGCAGTTGGTGTGAGGTTTATTTTGTTTTATTCTGTTTTATTCTTTTATATTTCCTCACACGTTTCGATGTGCCTGCAGCAACGAGGGTCACTTGATGCATGCAGAATTTTATTTTTGTGACGTGGAAGCTGTGAGGAGAAAGAAGAAGAAGAAGAGAGAGAGAAAGAGAAAAAAAGGGAAAATGTGAATTGAATTTAGGGGAAAGTCCGGGGAGACGGAAGCAGCCCTGCATCCTGGCGGAGGGAAGCCACACCGGATGACGATCGGCCGTAGGCGCAAGCTCCGGGCCACTTCCTCTGATACATCAGCCGTGATGGCTACAGGAGAGGACAGGACCCTGTGTGTGTGAGGGGGAGAGAGAGAGAGAGAGAGAGAGAGAGAGAGAGGGAGAGAGAGGGACAGAGAGGGAGAGAGAGGGAGAGAGGGAGAGAGAGAGAGAGGGAGAGAGAGGGAGAGAGGGAGAGAGGGAGAGAGGGAGAGGGAGAGAGGGAGAGGGAGAGAGAGAGAGGGAGAGAGAGTGAGAGAGAGGGAGAGAGAGAGAGAGAGAGAGAGAGAGAGAGAGAGAGAGAGGGAAAGAGAGAGAGAGAGAGAGAGTGAGAGGGGAGGGGGGGTCATTTGAGAGCAAGATGCTTGGAAACTCTGATTCATTCGGCTATTGAGTGGAGTTGTAGTAGTTACAGTGGACCGGGTTTTACTGGAAGGATTAGACGGCGTCATAAAACCAGAAAACACCCCCCGCAGTCCTGAACCCTGTGTTCCTCGCTCACTTGGGGCAACGTTCGGCTGTAAACAAACAGATAACATCCGACCTCGCTTTACCTCGCAGAGGGAGAGGAGGGGCCGGCTGGGCTGCTCGTCGCCACCGATCCAGAGCAGGAGAAAGTTCCCTCAGACTCTGAAATTTACCCTTGGGATTAAAGGCAGAGGGTCTGCACAGCTGTTCACAGTCTGCACAGCTGTTTTCACGCTATGAGTCTCAGCACTTTGCTCTTAATTTTTTTTTCAACTGTATCCCATTTTTTTTCATAATACAAGCTTTTAAAACTGAATCTACTTCTTGTGATTTCGCTCAAATTAACTTGCCAATAAACTTATTTCAAGCTAACCAGTGGTTCGGGCTGCAAAACAAATTGATAACCACTCTTTAGTTTAAACTGGCAATTTATCAATTTATCCAACTGGGTTGCACTGGTAGGAATTACAAAATGTTCTGCTGGTATAATAATGTGTAAATTAGAAACTAAAAATCTGTCGCAAGCATTGGAAAATATTCAAAATTCAAACTATTGTTTTCATTATTTTTTCTATTATCATTTTTAACAATGTCATCAGAGCAAGCAGATGCACCTGAAAGGTGGAAGTGGCCACAGTGCCCCTCAGGTGCAGCGAGTTGCTCTGACGACCCAGCCAGGCTCCTTTTGTGGGGGGGGGGCAGGAAGCTCGGAGGAGGTGGGACATCACACATGGGTTTTTATGTGTGTTGCTAGATATGCCATACCAGTGCCATGGTACTTTGGCTGTTTGAGGCAAATAAACACAAACTACACACACTTTAGGAGGATCTATAGCCCTGCTCATCATCAGCTTACATGTGAATCAGTGATGTCCATGGATCCACATCATCACAGGCAACGGGTGGTTTTCGTCCGTTTACACTCGTCTGCTTCAGGGGAAAAAAAAAACAGTAAGGACCTGGCTGCTTTTTTGAATTTTGTTTTAGTGGTGGAGAGTTTATCTCGGAGCCCAAAGCAGCTGCTGAGTGTAAAATCCATTCAATGAACCAGCTATGTTCAGGGCTGCGTTCAAACACACGGTCACACCAACAACACTTAGGATTTAAAACTCACGACCTCCGTGTGCAGACGTGGCAAAACAGATGCGGACACTGTAAACGCTCCGGCACAGGAGACAAAAGGAAGAACCGGAAAATTCAGATCTCTGTGTTTCATAAAAAACGTTATTTATGTCATTATCACAGTTTTTATGACATATTATGATCTGAGACAGAGTTGGAAGAAGATTTTACCCACTTTGCTTGTTCGTGAGATCACAACATTTGCCATTTTTCTATTTTCACGCCGAAATCAGTAAAACTGAAACTGGATTCCCATACTATGACTCTTTTTTTTTTCTTTATTCAGAGCATCAGGAAGCGATAGTGTGCACTTAAATATTTTCCCACGTTCCAGTAGAAAAATAGTTTTCTTCCTTTTCCTTCATCTTTCCTCCCGTTTTCACTCACACACTTTATGAGCGTAACACAATCCACAGGCTGAGGATAGGACCCCCCCCCCCCCGAAAACCCCCCATGTCGATACAACCCGTTACTGTCAGCGCACGGAGAGAGACCGGGTCATGTGTCCGTGGCCGCCGACCTCAGATTTCCTCTGCACCTGTATTAAAATGCAAATATCAACAATATCTGTTGGGTGGGGTTCGGGGGGGGGGCAACACATAACCTAGATCGAAACTGAGTTAAACGGCACATATAACTAAACATTTAACACAGGATTGCAAGGCAATAGAGGGAAGTTACAAATAGCTTTAGAATTTAGATTTCAGTTTTTTTGTCTTTTTATTCTTTTTCCCCTTTATCCTGCGTTTTCTTGGTTTAATACATCTGGACAACAAATGTATTTACATGTGACAACAGCCTTTCAGCAGCAGACAGTCACTGCAGGAAAAGCAGGTGTATATAATGACAGTGAAGTATCCAGCTCCAGGTTCATGTCGTACTATGCCGGTCCACCAGTGTCGAACTGGGGCATTATTAACGCTGTATATTATAAATTCTGTGCTTTTCCTGCTATAATGAGCCAAAGAGCCTGCGGATGAAAAATGCCTATAAAGGAAACTGAAATTGTGACGGCACACACAGCAGATCCCAGGCCAGACCGGAGCATGACACTAGGTGGAGACACACTGCCAGGAACGCAATCTCTCTCTCTCTCTCTCTCTCTCTCTCTCTCTCTCTCTCACACACACACACACCACATGCACACAGAGAAACAGACAACATGTTGTTTTGTGAAATTAGAGTCGTTTCAGCTCAGCTCATTTTCATCTGTGTTCTCTCTCGGAATGAATCAGCCGCGACGTCGCTGGAACAGACTGTAAGAGGTGGCACGACGTCAGCGCCTCCAACCAGAATCAGAAAAAGAGAGAAAACACACAAAACACACACACACACAACATATTACTTGTGTGTTTTCATGTAGAGGTAACATGAAATAAAAGGTGACTGAGGAGTTTCCACTGTTGCCCCAAGACCGAAATCAGTTCAGCGCCTCCGTGTCAGGACCCAGGCCATGACACATGTTCGTGTACCAAGACCAAAACTTTTACAAACGTTTTATTGTTATTAAATTTCAACACAACCGACTTGACTGTTTTCACTTTTATTATATTACTACAGAGTAAACACAAAAAATGGGGGAAAAAATTATTTGCACGAAACAAAGGAAACAAGTTGATGTGACAATCGAATCTCGCTCTGGAAAATGACTCATTTGCAGTTTTTAATCGCTTATATGGCTGCAAATAAACAATGCAAACTCATTACATGCACATTCTCTGCTGTATTATTTTCATATATGCTCAGGTTTCTGTTGATTTTATATATGTGTAATGTGGGTCAAGACACTTGCAGCATAAGTTGCATGTGAAGGAAAAGTTTGACACAGATCAACTGAGGAAAAAGGGAGGGGGGGTAAATAGAAACACAATCTAAGCAGACGGGGGAGGAAGAGAGGGGCAAATAAAAGAGATGGGACAGAAAGAGGCAGGGAGGCAGGGAGGAAGAGCATGAGACGACATTAAATACAGAGAGTGAAGCGATGTAGAGATGGAGGTGGAAATGGGGGGGTAGTGAAAGAGAGCCAAGAGAGATAGGGGGAGAAAGGGAGGAAGAGAGAGATGGAAATGGAGAGGGAGAAAGAGAAAAGGGAGAAGTAGAGGGGGAGAGGAGGGGGGAGAGAGAGAGAGAGAGAGAGAGAGAGAGAGAGAGAGAGAGAGCATCTGTTTCCTGTCTGGAGCCCAGCTGGAGGAGGAACAAACGACAAAAGAAGAAGAGGAGGAGGAGGCGGAGGAGGAGGAGGAAAAGGAGGAAGAGGAGGAAGTACCGGCTGGCCTGAGAACCTGCAGCGTGCACACATACACACACTAACACACACACACACACACACACACACACACACACACACACGCCGACTTCCTCAGTGAAAAACTCAATCCTACTTCTTCCTCTCTGTGTGCGTGTGTTTTTACCAGCAGGTGTGTGTGTGTGTGTGTGTGTGTGTGTGTGTGTGTAGTCCTGTAATAAGTTAAGGACAACGATTTTCACACATATTATCATAACACATAACCTGTGCTGATTCTGGAAGATTCTGAGCTTGTTAAGACATTAAATCCATAAGGAACAGAATACGTTCCTCCTGGTTGCTTAGTGTCTGGTTCTTTTTAATTCCCCCACAGATCTGAAGAGAACATGATTTTTTCTTTTCTGATCCAAACCTGCATCCCGACGAGAGTTTGATCAACCAATCGGCCTGATGTATTGATGAAACAGCTGTTTTATTGAAGGACTGAAGATGCTCTGTATGTGCGATGGAGGGAGACGAGGACAAAACACTATATAATTTTATCTTTCACTGTAATATTTAACAGAAACGTGTCATTTAACAGTAAAATGTGAATATGCTGATTGTCCAATCCAGGTTAAAGCTGCAGACATCCACTGCTCCTGATGTGTTTCATATTAATAATCCAATCACTAACTCATTATCTTGATTTATATGATTAATATTAGCACCTGAAACCAGTAGATTTGCATGTTTTGCACGTTGGGTTCGAAACAACGCGGACTTCATGTTCGTCGCGTCTGTTTGGACAAATCGAGCAATTTCCAAAAGGTTTTTTAATTTTGTTTTTTTAAATTTTTAAGTCACAGGGAACTGAATCGGGAACAAAATCTGCCTGGAACAGTCAAGGTCAGTTTGACCAAAATCACACATTTGGCTCAAAGGTCGTTGGAATCCATGCAACATGTGACACCCTCTGTCTTTAAAATGCATCAGAGAGAGAACGAAGCAAATTTTCCGAAACAGATCGAGCTTTGTTCTCTCCTTGTAGCCTCGCTGACTTTCTCATGTTTTACTGGCATTGAAATTTGGCAATATATTGTCGTATCGTCCGAGTGAACCTCAGGTCTCGGGGCCCAGAAAATGCTTCGCCTCCATGTTTGTTGGTGAGTTGTAGCTGCATCTGGAAAAAATAAATAAATAAAGATGAATTTAAAAATCTGCTGAATATGAAATTGATTAAACTCAGAGTAAACGTCAGCAGGCCTCCACTCTGCAAATGAAGAGAGGGTAAAAGTGAACGGAGATGGATTTACCCTTCACTGCATCCGTGAAACTGTTTTTCTGTGCGTGCTTGTGTGTGTGTATCAGTGTGTGTGTGCTAGTGTGTGTCTGAGTGTGTTAGTGTGTTAGTGTGTGTAAGTGTGTGTCTGTGTGTGTGCGTGAGGTAGGATTTCCTGATTTGTTTGTTCCTCTCACACACTTTTCTTCCTGGTCCAGGCTGAATTTAGACTTCCTGTTCAAAAGCTATTCAGAGCACAGAAACACACTCATACACACACACACACACACACACACACACACAAACACTCACAAACACGTACATTCATAGGCCCATGATCATAGATTCATATCCATAGATGTTTCTGTGTCACTGATCAAATAAAGAAATAATAACTAAACTTTTGATGGTTCAGCAGAAGGTAAGAAAACATTGGTGCATGTTTGTAGACACAAAAAGTAAACAACAATCAACGTGTGAATCACATTGAAAGTTTCATTTTTTCTCCTTTCACAGCACTGGATTCATAGTTTGATCCCGTTTCCAGTCTTTATAAGAACGACTGGACTTTAGAGGAACGCAGTGAAAACTTAAGCCCCCCCCTTCCTAACGACTGGTGTGTATGTGTGAGACGATGTGTGTACGTGTGGACATCCACATGTTTTGTGTTTGTGTATCTCCCGAGTCAAAGAGTGTGGAGTGTGTGTGTGGTAGGTGGAGGGGGGGGGGGCATTAAAAGAATGGCAGCAGGTGCCTCATGGCAACAATACTAACACGCGCGCATGCACATGCGCACACACACACACACACACACACACACACACACACACACACACACACACACGCACACGTTGCAGCTTGAAGGCCAGTTTTCTCACAGCCTTCCGTGTATGTTTCCTGTTTAAACTCATAAACAAAGACCCCACCCCCCCACAGGTCTTTGAGTCCAATGGTCACTCTCTCCTCCTTTGAGTTCACATAAGCCTCATTCAGACCCTGACAGCGGTGCAACAGCGGGTTCATCCGACGGGGAGGGGGGGTCAATGCGAACCGGCCGAGACCCCCTTCGCTGCTCATCCCCCTAACACGCAGGTCTGATGCGGGTCCGGTTCTGCATGAACCAGGTTCCCCGACCGGCTCGACCGTGCTAGAACCCGACGGTTGTAATCCGAGGTTTGCTAATATCATGCTTCAAATAATAGAAAAGGGTGTAAAAGTGATGATATTTGCATTTAAACATCAGAGAAAGGTCTGGACAAGCAGGAGCTGTTGTAGAGATGTGCCACAGAAACTCTACTGTATTAGTCAATTATTGGATTAAAGCATCTAAACAAAACTGAGTCAACATATGTCACTGGATCTGCATCTCCCGAATGGACGGAGGAATCAGGGGTGAACGTCCACCGGCTGATTCCTTGAGCATCACGCAGGCGATGACCCCGTTTCCTCCACTGTTGAACACCACAGGCCCCCGGCGTTTAACGGCCGAGGAATCGGGGACCGTAGTGCACCTGGTCTGAGCTGTTCGTTTTCCTCGGTCATTTGTTTCGGGTCATTTTCCGGTGTCAAAATATCGAAATCGTTTATTATTTCATAGGGCGTAAAAGCAGACAAAAGGAAGAGGAGGCCCCTTCGACCATGTGATCTTAACGCCGTCCGGTCTCACCACCGAGTGGCAGCTTTCCCTGACCACTGGAGGTTTTTGGTTTTTGGTTGTTTTTTCCAATGTCCATAATGGTTTTCTGCTGGGTCAAGGTTCGGATAAACACTCATGGGTTCATTTAGACAGGAGATTAAGGAAAAGAAATATCTGGTAAACACATCCGATCTCACAAAGAGGGTTTTAACTCCTTGGAACTGAAATTTGCTAAGTGGGACTTTAATGTAATTTTAAACTTCGGCGCATGAAAAAAGACCCCTGAAAATGGAAACCCTCGCTGTTTGATTCTAAACGGCCGTTTAGACTCCAGGACTCCAGGACACCAGCATCTTCAGAGGGTTGATGGACGTTGGATGAACATCTTGTGTCTGTGTGTGGCCACAAAATCAACACATCCACCTCCCAGATGTTCAGAAAGCTGCTGTGGGGCGGAGGGTTTCGAACTTGACTTTCACCTGGTTTTTTTTTTTTTTTTGTCTACTTTTTTTGCCGCTGGTGCAAAAAAACGACTCAGGACGCGGATCCAGGATGTAGAAAAAAAAAGTCCCTGTCCCCTCCTGGGCCTGCGATTGGCCGAGGGGAGGCCCGTCAGTCGTCGGTGTCCGCCGAGACGGTAATTACTGTCGGGGATGTTTGTGTGTCTGCAGGATCCTCCGGCGACAAAACATCAAACCACAACAAAAAAATGCTGCGAGTCTCCTCCTCTCATGTTATTTATAGGCCTGTTTTTTTACACACACACATAGACAGACACACGCACACACACATACGCAGTTTCTGTTGTGTGCCCGCGCAACCCTGCGTCATGATGGTTATGTTTCGTGCACATGTTGGTGTGTATGCATGAGCTGTGTGCGTGCGTGCGTGCGTGCGTGCGTGCGTGCGTGCGTGCGTGAGTGCGTGCGTGTGTGCGTTCATGTCTTTTTGATCGGCCTGATGAATGAGTGTGTTCACAACATCTGTGTGCATGTGTTTGTGTGTCTTGGTGCAGCGGAGAAGTGGGATAATTTTACTGAAAAACTTCAAAGCAGAGGAGCAGAAAGGAAAATTCAGACATCCCACCACACACACACACGCACACACACACACACACGGAAACACGTTTGTGCTTCTATAGTTGTGGGGACAAAATGCATTCCCTAGCCCTTAACCTTAATCCAAACCAAAGCTGTAACCCCTCTAACCGAGTCTTAATCCTCAAACGGCTCTTTGAAGAAGTGAGGACAGGACAAAATGCCATCACTTTCTAAAAATGTCATCACTGTGAAGATCTAAAACCTAAAGTGGTACTACAAAGACACACACACACACACACACACACACACACACACGCAGTCGGAGCCAAGGCTCTGGATGAGGGAGGATGGCCGGACAGAACAGATCCTGCAAACCAACCACTCTGTCATTAACACAGATTTGCTGTTTGTCTGAGTGTGTGTGTGTGTGTGTGTGTGTGTGTGTGTGTGTGTGTGTGTGTGAGTGTGTGTGTGTGTGTGTGTGTGTGTCTCACCATCCCTCTGCGCATCTGTAAAGTGTCCTCGTTTGATTTATTTCATGTTAAGTCAAATGGCTTAGATGTGTGTGTGTGTGATGTGTGTTCTAGTCGAATATGTCAGCCAAGTAAGTCTTTACATCTGTAATCAAACTTCCTGCAAGTCCTGCATTTAGGTTCACTTCAATACAAGTATACATGAGTATTCAAGTACTGAAGTATCTGAAGTATAAATACTCTGAGTCACTTTTTTTTTTACTGTAACATAATTAGTCTGACTGTAAACGGGGAAAATAACATTAGATAGTAAATAGACACAAAGGTCACATTCACCTTAAACGTACTTATTGTTGTATCTTTATTTTGTGACTGTGTCCCTATAAGGAGCCAAAGTCTAGCCGCATACTAAGCAGGACCCTGTTCCATTGCCCTGGCCCTTTTTCCCAGAGCTTTCCACCACGTATACAAGGTCTTCCACTGCAAATTAGTCAGGTGTCATTGCATGACCTCAGTGATTAGATCATACAAAACCCAAACCAAAACCCCTTCACAGCATTAACCTGGAAGACCACTAATGGTAAAACCTGCAACACGTGATTGAAAGTAAGTAAGTGGGCCTTTGAGTTTGGGTTATTTTACCACAGCAGCTCTTATTGAGTTTCTATCATCATTTTTTTTTCTTCTCTTAAATTTCTGCCTGTTTTTTTTAGCATCGACGAAAAAATCAAGGCCCCCTTGTACGTGCAGTTGCTGAATTTGAATGAAATCATTGTTTGTCTTTTGTCTTTCCAAAAATGACGACGTGATCCAGTTTAACTAAAGCGGTTGAAGCCGGCGACGGATAAACGTGATTATATCTCACAGTGACATCTGGCAGAGTAAAAGTACAAAAGAGAAATGATAAACAAAGTATAACAATCTGCTCAGTTTCAGCATTTTTCACCTCTGCATTTCTATGCGTGTGTGTGTGTGTGTGTGCGTGTGTGTGTGTGTGCGTGTGTGCGTGTGTGTTTGTGTGTGTGTTTGTGTGTGTGTGTGTGCAGTAAAATGCAAAAAAAATCAGTAAAAACACTATCAGTGACACAAACATCTGACATGTGATCCTGACGAATGGCTTCTTTAAATACCCTGTGAATAACTCTGTTCTGTTTGTGCGTGAGCGTTAGTCATTGTGTGTATTTGTGTGCGAGACAGCTCATCGGTCACATTCACATATAGAGGCACACACACACACACACACACACACACACACACACACACAGGTCTGCTAATTCCTGGTGTTGCTTTCTGTGGAGTCCGCACACGAGTCAGTCTGTACATCAGCAAGTTGCAACCATTGAAAAACAATCCCCACAGATCAAAATGAAAGGTGTGGGGCGAGGTGTGTGTGTGTGTGGCGGGGGGGTGGTAAATGCACTAGAAATACACTAATACCTCCGCAAACCACAGTTTCATCACAGGTTAATCCTTGGGGCTATTGTTATCTTAGAGTATCTTAAGCTAGCATGCCTGTGGCCACAGGATCGGCAGCCCTTCGGGCCCGAGGCTGACGGACCCTGGGGGGGGCTGTGGCCAGTGACAGGGCGAGGTGATTCAGGCCGTGGGGCTTGGAAGGGCGGCCGCTGTGGTCATGAGCGTGCTGGTGGTGGGGGGAAAGGGAGACCGGACGGATTAGCTGAACCGCCACCTGAGTCCCGATTGGCACATCCGTGAGTTACTGTGTAAGAGCGCGGGGGGCAGAGCAAACACACTCGCAGGTGTAGTTAGGTAACAGTTTACGTCGCGTGTTTTTTCCGTGAGTCAGTTGTGTCTTCCACGTGGCTCAGCGCGGAGTCATCACTCACACACTGCAGCCCTTAAACCCGCAGGCTCCAGGTTTACCCATCAGGCTTTGCAGTCTTTCTCAAGCGGACCTGGGTGTGGACGGACCCACGGCGGTCCGCTGAGACTTTCTCGTTATATAATGGTCTCCTGTACGCCTCTGTCTGTTGACTAAGAAAGATTTAAAGCATCTACCACAATGTGCAACAGCGTCTTAGAGTGTCGCCATCCGTTACATAAGCTATATTTCATGGAAATTCACGTATGCGGAGCAAAAAACATAGACGCTCTTAAAAAGAATGAATAAATCATTACCTGATTTTCATCGCAAGAAAAAAGAACTGAGGAATAAAGGTTATAAAATCCTCTTTTAGATACATTCTCCATACCTACCTTTGCTTTTTATGTGTTTATTCTACATACCTCGCATGGAGGAATAGATCTTGTTTTAAGATTTGTTTACAGCACTTCTCAAGCAAGGAGGAGGACAAAGGGCTTTCTAGTGTGCGGTGACATGAAATGCAAAAACAATAACATCATGAAATAGTGGAAGAAAAAACAAGTTTTACTATAAGCTGTGACGTAGCAAAACGAAGCTGGTTAATATTAAGGAGAATATTAAAATGAAAACATAAAATCCATTACCCACATGACAGAGCTGCAAACAACAAGTCTATAAAAATTTGCAATAATGTGTTTGAGGTTACGACGGAACTGTGATCGGGCGTCTTTTCCAAAGTGAAACACTGGATCAGCCTCGAATCCAAACCGCAGCCGAAAGGCCTCTTTAAACTTTATACTCAGCAAATAACCTTTATGTAATTTCATCTTTTATTCTGAGGAACTGAAACTTTTTTTCTCTGATTTGTGTCCACAGTGTTTTCAATGATAATTATGAGAATAATAAAAACAGATTAAATCATCTTTTTCATTGAAAATGCAGAGGAGGTATTTGGGATTGTTTTCAGCCCCGAGTAGCGTCTGCAGGTTTTTTCGTCTTGGGCCAGATACGGCCCCTGACATCCTCCTCTGAGGAAATGCAGCCGAGAGGCGATTAAAAAAAACCCACTAGATCGTCATTAAATGGGATAAATAATAAATATCAGATCCAGAGGATACAAAAGAGGCGTGAATATGGAAAATACTGGACTTACAGAGCAAAAAATAAGTGACTTTTAAAACTGGCACAGGTTCGGATTCAAAACTGAGCCTGAAGGTCAGAACCAAATTAAACTGATTTTTGAAAGGATGTTAAAAAGAACTGGAAACCAGTTGGTAGAAACTAAAAACGAGGCAGGTAAAGAAGGATGTCAATGCACATTGGTGACGAACAACGAATTGCTGAGCGTCAGGAGAGATGCTCCTCCATCGCTGTGTTATGCCAGAGCCAGACGTATCGGAGAACCGGTCGACGGTAACAACGCTCAGCGTGGGGGGGTCAGCGAAGGGGAGCCAAACCTTTGCAGCAGCCCC